>OZ001666.1:7792526-9004642 GCA_963924145.1 Pyrausta purpuralis | reverse complement strand
CACCAAACATCCCTACAGCTGCACTCAAACTATTGTCAGTTATTGCATACAATCGCACCATTTCAACGAGTTCACCGTTAGAATAATTTTGCGTCATTTTCGCAAAACATGTTGCCTATGCGATGTTATTAGCACAACTGAGGTATGAGCGACGGGCGAGAACGAGATAGCGCGGGCTGGGCGATAAAAAGAGATAGCCGCTACTTCACCGCACGGCGCTATGGCAGGCGGCGGCGGGAAGCCTGAGCGGCGCTCACGCGCCAAACACAAAGGATTGCGGTGCCTTTGTGCTTTGTAGGTATCGTTCGTTCGCACGCAAGCCGGCGCGGTGGGGGCCTACTCTAAAAATCGCTAGGGTCTACTTTGAAAACCGTCATTATTTAATAAAAATAAAAATATTTTTTCGAACTCATTTTTTTTTGTGATTCATGATCAGAACAAGGTACATAATCACCTCTGAAAATTCCGCTCGTATTGAAATCAACACCCTGTATTTAACATTAACTATTACAGAAAGAACAAGATGGCCTGAATAAGCCTTAACTATGGGCATAGCGACAAATAGTGCTTCTTTAACAGTATTTTAAGATGGTTCTTACTTTGTGCTTTATGCATCAAATCCTTGGGCAAGTCGTTCATACTGGGGTTTATTCTGGGTTTAGCCAAATGGCTAAGGAAAGGAAATCCTAGTGCGCTTATCTACCAAAATAGTTATTGACACGAGGAACGATCAACTTTGGTTTCTTGGCAGCACGGGTTGGGAAAGTATGCATTCGCTTACTTTGTGTGTATTGTAAGCTTTATTTTCATTAAAGTGGTAAATATCATAAATGAAAACTTAGAACTTTATAGATTTTATTAGAATAATATTCAAAATAGGATTTAAAACTACATGGAGTTATTTCCGGCTTATAGATTTTAATAAATCCTCGCTTCATTATTCAATATTATATTATTTAATTATTGTAATGTGAATTTATTAATCATAAATATTATAATATATGAAATGTACAATTATTAAAAATAGCTTTAAGATAGTCAAATATATTTTGAGAAGCGAGTATCGTAACTTCCGTTAGCAGATTTTAGTAAATTCTGGATGCAGACCCATATGTTTTTAAATATAATTGATTAAATATAAATTCATTAAAAAATATTAAATATTTATTTGTATACTAAAATCATTTTAAATAATTCAATTTAATTATATGACAATAAAATCAACTATTTCCGTATCCGGCACGCTATGGCGTGAGGGCGAGCAAACAGAATTCATGACTTTGAGTCATTAGCTTTTGTGCAAGCAACTTGTAATCTCTAAATGAAGGATTTGTAAGGAAAAGTCTTTGTATTATTGTGAGTTTGCTTAAAGTGAAATAAAATTGTTTTGCGTGAAATTGTGTTTGAACTTCCGGCTGAAGCCAAAAGTTCAGAAGTGGGATCACGATAAGGATAAATAAAACTTCCTTTCACGTCCGCACAAGCAAAAACGTAAATTGAGTGAAATTTTATAACATTTACCTTTTAAAATAGGACTACCGGATAGAATACTATCTTGTAACGTCTGTCTTGCCTGAATATCATATAGCAATTTTTTCTTTTTCTTAAAAATAAGATGATAATCTTGAGAAGTGATTTTGATGAGTAGCTTTATTACAGGTACTTCTATTCTAGTATAAACCTTAACTCTAAGAAAATACAATAACTGTCATAGAAGACATGCACAGTCTTCTATGATAGTTATTGGATTTTCTTTTTTTTATTTATTAGATTTTTTCCTTCTTTATCTTTTGGTTATTATTTCCCTTTTGTCGGTAGTTAGGCTTAAAGCTTTTTTTTTTAAATAAAAAGCAGTACAAAATATTTAAGATAGGGACTGGCAATAGCAAAGTTTTGCTTTTAATGAATAGCTATTTTTATTTAAATTTTATTATTCATATTTATTGCCTTAACCAACGTATGAAATTAATGAACCTAGTCCTGTGGCTTTTGTAATAGTATTTGATTTGGATAGCATTCTAAGCTGTATAATTTTCCGTGTTCCAGAAACATGGATGGAGACAAAGCCCGAGGTCAAGGGCCGTATGTGGATGCCCGAGGTCAAGGGCCGTATGTGGATGCCCGAGGTCAAGGGCCTTATGTGGATGCCCGAGGTCAAGGGCCGTATGTAGATGCCCGAGGTCAAGGGTTGTATGTGGATGCCCGAGGTCAAGGGTTGTATGTGGATCCGAGGTCAAGGGCTTGATGTGAATGCCTGAGGTCAAGGGCCCGTAACGTTGGATCCCCAATGTCGAGGGGTACAGTCAATGGATGCCCGACGTCAAGGGCTGGCGATGGAGGCGTCCCGATGTCAAGGGCAAGGTGTGACGGAGCCTCGAGGTGACAGGCCTGGAATAGCGGATGCCCGGTGCGAAGGGCCAGGAGCAAGCGGAAGCGGCGCTACTACGCGATCCCAGGAACGGAGGATGAGGCGGTAACGGAGATATTCAAGCACGTCATCGAGTTCATCGGGTGAGTCAAACAGAACACATTCAACTTCAGAGCGAGCTAGGATTTCGGAAAACGATACAAGTGCTATTTTGATAAATTCCTTTCTAGGACGTTAGGAGTTCAGATAATCTTAAATTATCTTTTGATAATAATGTGATACCAGAGTTTGATCCCATGACCAAGCAGCAGACAATTTTGACTTGGATTAATAAGGTTGAAGAATGTGCAGAGATCTATAACTGGAATGAGCGAGAAATCATACATTACTCGCTCCCAAACTTATGTGGCTTAGCTAGGTCATGGTATCGAGCTCTTGAATCCATGAAACATAGTTGTCCTGAATGGAAAAAGCTACTCATTGAAAATTTTCCTTGCCGTGAGGACTACGCAGAGCTACTTACCGAGATGCTCAATAAGCGAGTTTGCTACGGAGAGTCCTTGGAACAACATTTCTATGCTTAAATAAATCTTCTAAATCGATGCAAGATCAGCGGTAGGCAAGCGGTAGACATGGAGTAGACAATCGCACTGTCAAATTGGGAGCGCAGCCCGCACAATTTTCACGACCAGATCAAGTTCTTAAATATTTTAGTTCAGTTTAAATAGGTAGTGTAAAAGACAGTTATGACGGTTCTAGGAAAAACGGATTCGATAAAAATTGTTCTAACGTTAACAAACAAAGTGACCCAAATTAGGAGGCAGTAATCCAACCATCAGATGTTTTAATTGCGACCAAGTAGGACACCCTAGCTTTAGGTGTGATAAACCTTTAGTCAAATGCACAAACTGCGGTCGCATAGGGCATCAGACTTTGAATTGTTATAGGGATGAAACCAGTGTAGCGTCTAGCAACTCGAATATTAATCCAGCACCAACATCATCAGCTAAAAATGCAAAACAGATATCCAGCTACCGATGCTAAGAGGCATTGGAGCAAACTTAGTTCAACCATTAGGGCTCATTGTAACAACAGTTGAAGTCAAATATATCAAAGAAGCCGTTGACATATACGTAGTAGAGAATTACGTTTTAAATTATACGGTTTTGCTTGGCCACTCCTTTACGGAAAGGCCCATTTTAATTATTACTTAAACGTCCGATAGAAATATATTGCAAAAGATACAAAATAGTAAAGTCCATCTGATTTCAAAAAATGTTACTATTATTCCTATTAATAGCTTGCGTGCGTTTACCGTTAAATGTGATACATTAAAAGAAGGTAGGATTTATGTTAATGGAACAGTTCGCGGAGATGAAGGCAAAGAATACTATCTCTAGCCCGAGGAGTATAGCGTTGTTGATAATAAGTGCGTCAACCTGGCACAAAACGTAACTAATATAGACATTGTTATCAATGAAAACTTACTTGTAACTAGAGCAACCATATGACGGAAATCTATATGACGGCGAACGTTTGTGCGGTAACAATCAGTACAACGGAAGTAGACGATACGTCAAAATGTAACCCAAATCTAACAACTGAACAACGTTTAACTCTTCAAAGTACGTGGGCTGGTTATGGAGACTGCTTCTCCATTAGTCTTAAGGATTTAGGGTATACTAACGCGACTGAGATGAACATTGAATTAGAAGATTTTAACCTGGTAGTGTAAAGGTCTTATCACCTTCCTCATTCAGAGAGATGCTTAGTTCGCGACATGAGTCAAGAGATGCTTAAAGAAAACATTATTAAGGAATCGGCTTCACCTTATGCGAGTCCAACTGTTCTTGTCCAATTGTATTGTGCGTGGACTATCGCGTCTAAAATCGCAAAACTAAAAGAGATCATTATCCCCTTCCTCATATAGAAAATCAATTGGACTTGCTGGCGGGTAACAACATGTTCATATTGCTTGATCTGGCCTCTGGGTATTATCAAATACCTATTGCCGAGAGTTCACGTCCGAAAACAGCATTCGTGACCCCGGACGGTCAGTTTGACCAAAACTTTAAACTCAAAAACGGTCGCGTTTATAGAATTGTAGGCAACGAACTAAAATGGGTCCCTCGTGGAGTTCGTTGGCAAATTTAACAAAAATAAAACCATGACGATGTAGAGCGTTATGGCTATGAGAAAACGCTCGATCGTATTAGGCAGCATTTTTGGTTCAAACGCCGCATACGGTTTGAAAAAAATACGTTACGTTACGGCTCGTCTGCAATGCGCTCATTACAAGGCACCTGCCCCCCGATTCCGCAATTTACAACATGAGTCGTTCGTCTTTAGCTTTAGCAGTGGTGCGTTTGTAGTTACACTCGAAAATATGACACTAAACGGTATTCTGCTATTCATTTTACCAAACTTAAGCTGAAACACAACGTAAACAAACAGGCAAGGAAGCACAGATTAATAAGAGTATGAGTATGATACACCATAATGGGTGGTTAGGTTAGTTAGAATCGTTTAAAAACAAGAAACGCTGAATATTCATGGTTGCAATAATAAATTTGAGTTTTATGTTTTTTGGGCACTTTATATACGAATCCTAAATCTTATAGCTAAAACATTTGTGTCTATTTTTTGAGTTTTAGTATTACATATCGATAAATGCATAATACGAGATTTTCGTAAAATTCGTTACTCTATGTTTGATAGTCTACTTCGTTGTTGTTCGATAAATGTAAAAAAATGTTACAACAAAGACTTAGCATAGCGACATACCTGCGCACGTGGCAATTCCAGGTAGATTAAAAGATAAAGGGCAAGACATATTATCTTCTATATTATACTAATATTATAAAGCTGAAGAGTTTGTTTGTTTGTTTGTTTGAACGCGCTAATCTCAATAACTACTGGCCCGATTTTAAAAATTATTTTTACGTTGGATAGTCCATTTATCGAGGAAGGCTTTAGGCTATATAACATAAAGATACGACTCATAAGACTACAGCAGAAATAAAAATGTTGCGAAAACGGGAGAAAGATATTCCTTTTGAGAGCTTCCGCTGCGTACGCTGCGGAAACCGCTTAAGTTACACAAAAATCATGTATGGCAGGATTGTTCAGCATTAAGAGTTCTATAATAAAGTCCACGACAGCATATGTCTATCTTTTATGGTTGACTTACTACAACCTTTTTTATGTTAATAAATTTGTAAAAAATAATGCATTATTTTTAGAGGTGTATTATACACACACGTATTTATTCTTATCAAAATAAATACATTCATCATCACGAGAATTTCATTTAGAACCAAGTTGCCCTTTATATCATTTGATTTCAATAAATATCTTAGGAGCTATCACAGTTTTAAGATAACTCCGCACCAAAATAATGTTCGCAGCTTAAGTACAACGTGCGCTTGCGCTAATATATTATAATGCTGAAGAGTTAGTTTGTTTGAACGCGCTTATCTCAGGAACTGCTGGACCGATTTGAAAAAATATTTCTGTGTTGGATAGCTTATTTATCGAGAAAGGCTTTAGGATATAAAACATGACGCTGCGACAGGAGGGGAGGGAGCAAACTCAAAACGCGCGGACGATGTCGCGGGGGACCGCTACTTCTAAATAAACAGGTAAAAAATAAAAGTGTTATCGGTTGCGACCAGCAGATCAGATAGTCACTTGGAGAAAAAAAAAAGTACTTATTATTTATTACTTGTCTTGTTTATTATCTTTCTAATTTGTAAAATACTTTCGTGGTATTCACAGAATAACTCGTTAACGTAAAATGCTCTAAGGTTTACACAATGATATTATATTGGTTTAGGTACACGTCGAGTACCTACTCTAGGTGGCACTATTTAGTAGTTAATGTGTCAATAAGGTTTCTTATATTTCAACTACAATATATAATTTCCGCTGCCGTCGAAGTTACTTCGCGCTCTGTATTCAAGTTTGTTAAAAAATACGAAAAGTGCGTTTTAGTGGAAAAAAAACTATTTAAACTGTGACTGTAATTGCCATACCTAAGTGAACATGTTATCTTTACAAAATAATTACAAATAAGAGTGATATAATTAAATCCAATATTACGAACTTAAGTCATCAAAATCAGATGTGTCCCTGCTCAAACACAATAACAGTGCAATTCCCTAAGTGAACATTTGGTTAAACATGTGTTTCCAGTTAAAATAGTGCTTATTTGTGTACAAAACTTATTCTAGGGAATTTGTGGACATTAACAAATCGTAACTGTGCTGTGAAGTAGGGTATACAAAGAAAAGCATCATACAAGTCCTAACGAATTTCATATCCAAATAGTTGCAGATTCCATATTGCGATAACCAAGTTCGCCGTATTGCATTAAACATCTTTGGCCTAACGCTCAAAGCGACAGTGCGTACGCAGTAATTCCTGGTTCAAGTCCTCTGGGGCCGCGGTTCTTTTTGTACTTATCATTTATTATTTACAAAGATGAATAGTTTCTTTGAAAATTTGACATCACGCTCTAAAAACAAACATAAGTGTAGCGAAACAGCTGACGACATGAAAGATAACTCTTCACCACTAGATGGCACTGGCAGCAGTATTCCTAATGAGTCATCCGACAGCGAATGTGACGATCAAGTTCGAGCTTTAAAATCGCAAATAGACGATCTTATCAAGGAACTAAAAACTGCGAAAGAAAGAATTACTGAATTATCAAATGAAAATGTACAACTCAAAGACGAAATAAACCAAATTACAAAACCAAACACAAATAGCAAAGCATTAAAAAGAGCAAGGAGTACTAATGATATCTCGTCAAGACCCAAGAAAAAAACAAAAGCTTCTTCGACACCCAAAAAAGTGACGCATTCACCATTATGTTCTCAGGACAATAATCGAAGTTTGTCTCAGGTTAAGAAGAATATCCATTATCAACAAACTGAAAATAAAATATGTAGTATAAGCAGTAACAAGAAAAATAAAATACTTGACATAGCACAAAGCACATACCAGAAATCGAAAATCATACATTATCTAACTCCAAATGCTGGACTCAAGAAACTATTAGAAAACATAGAAACAAAAATAGATAGTTACACGCTTCAAGACTATTGTATAATATTCATCGGAGAAGAAGACTTTGTGGCCACCAACAACTATTTTGAAATAATTACAGAGATAAGAAAGACATTGCTTAATATAACCAACACTAATATAATCCTTTGCCTCCCAACATATAAATGCAATAATTTTTCACAATGTTTAACTTTAGACTAGAAAATTTTAATAATCTTTTATATCTTGACATCCTTACATACAACTATGCTTATTTATTCGATTGTAACCGTGAATTGTCCTATGACCATGTTATGTTTAGCAGGAGAGGCTATGTGAATAATTACGGTATGAGAAATATATTTTCAAATTTGACATATTTAATTAATGAAATTAATAATGACATTGACAACACCGATAAAAATAATGCTAAATATAAATCAGATTTTTTTCGACCATAATTATTTTGACTCCCGCGGACATAATTTTAATATAATGCATCAAAATATTGCTGGCATACTTAACAAATCTGATGCTCTCGCTGTGTGCTTAAGCGAACTTTCTGATAAAAATTTAAGCATCGACATATTATAAGTAACTGAACATTTTATAATTTCTGGGCATGAAAAATTCCTGAATGTACCAAATTTTACGTTAACTTCATACTACAGCAGAGACAATATAAAAAGAGGTGGTACCTGCATTTTGGTAAGAAATAATCTAGAATGGAAACCAATAAATGAAGTAGATCAATTTTCGATCCCAGGTACATTTGAATGCTGCGCAACTGAGTTAACGAGCCATAATCTAGCCGTTATATGTATATATAGAACTCCCTATGCTAAAAATCTTAAAATATTCTTCAAAAACCTAAATGAATTGCTTCTACTTGTAAGCAAAAAGAAATACACCAACATAATACTAACTGGTAACTGGTGACTTTAACGTTGATATAATGAAAAACAATAGCGATGCACAAAAACTCGAGTGCCTTCTCTTAAAATATAACTTACGATTAGCGTTAAAGGAGCCTACTAGGCTAAGCAGCCAAAAATGTATTGATAATTTTGCACATACATATCAGACATCATCATGTAGGACGGAAGTGATAGAATTTGCACTATCTGATCACACCGCTCAGATTTTGAGTTTCCCAACTAAAGTAAAACCAGTTATCAAAAGATGGCGTATAAAACAACGTGATTTTGACCCTGATAACATAAAAAAATTTAGAGAGTGTTTACAACAGTTGTCATTTTCCGAAGTTTATTCTACTAGAGATCCTAATGTAGCTTATAACGCTTTTATGGAACATTTCAAGCTTTTTTACGAGCTATGCTTCCCTTACAAAATCATATATAAATCGACCACAAAAAAAACACCAAATTGGATCTCACGTGGTATAAAATTATGCAGTAAAAAAAAAAGACAGCTTTTATGGGAATACAGAACAAAACCTTCCAATGAGAGAAAACAGCGCTTTACTAATTACTCTAAACAATTTAAGAAAATAATAAAACTAACAAAACGTGCCCAAAATGATCACAAAATAAGGAACTCTTCAGACAAAGCAAAAACAACATGGAATATCATAAATACTGCAAAACAAAACACGCATAAACCACTAATCACGCAAATTAAAATTGATAATGATAAAGTTATAAGTGATCCTAAATTAATAGCAAACAGTTTTAATAACTATTTTATAAATAAAATAACACCTGAATCGCAGAACATCTCAAAAAATATTTCTCACATTCCAACAAGATGCGATTCTATGTTTTTAGCTCCAAGTACACCTTATGACATCTTGCAAATCATTATAAAACTCAAAAATACTAAAAGCGTTGGAACTGACGATATTTCCACACTAATATTAAAATCAGTAAGTGGATCTATTTGTGGTTATTTGAGTTTTATTATTAATCTATGCATATCTGCAGGGAAATTCCCTGAGCGACTGAAAACGACACTAATTAAACCCCTCTATAAGAAAGATAATAAACTACTAATGCAGAATTATAGACCAATTGCTCTTATTTCAGTAATATCTAAAATATTTGAAAAGTATTTATATAATGAATTGAATAATTATCTGGAAAATAAAGGCATTCTTTGTAACGAACAAAACGGATTCAGACAAAATAAAACAATTAATATGGCTATTTTCGACTTTTTAAAAAACATATTGCCTAATGTTGACAAGCGTAACCCAGTCAGTGCAGTGTTCTGCGATATGACGCAAGCATTTGACTATGTAAACCATGACATTCTTTTAAAAAAGCTGCATGCTTATGGTGTTAGAGGAAACATCTTAGACCTAATAGGCTCATACATAAAAAACAGGAAACAGCTCACTTCAATTACTGGAATCGATCCACATAAAAAAGAAGAAACTGATTATTTATCTGAAGAACGCATAACCAAATATGGTGTACCACAGGGTAGTGTGCTGGGTCCTCTCCTTTTCCTCGTATATATAAATGATTTGCCGAAAGCTGTAGACCACCCAATGACTCTTTTTGCAGATGATAGCACCGTGACAATAGCTTGTAAGAAATATGACAATTTTGAAAATGACATCAATAATTCCTTGACATCCATAATTCTATGGCTCGATAGTAACAATTTAAAAATAAATTTAAGCAAAACTCAAATCATGACATTTAGCCAAAGGCAAACCAATATTCCTGACATTAACGTAGCTTATAATGACATCAATATATCTGCAATTGACAGCACGAGATTTTTAGGATTAATTATTGACCGAAAACTTGACTGGAAAGCTCATACAGAGAAGCTTATTAAAACGATCAGCTCGTCCTCCTACGCTTTGTTTAGGCTTAGGCAGATGATTAACTTGAATGCTCTACTCACAGCTTACCATGGTCTGGTAGCGTCTAATCTTAGATACGGTGTTATCTTTTGGGGAAACTCAACCAATAAGATAAAAGTTTTTAAAAAACAAAAACAATGCATCAGGACTATGTTTAATTTACAAAGAACGGACAGTTGCAAACCCTATTTTAAAAAAATTGAAATTCTCACACTTCCGTCTATGTATATACTGGAGGTTTCTTTATTTACCAAATACAATCCACGCCTATTTCAGCGGTTAGCGGATATTGTTACCCGTAACCGGCGGGATAACAATCGTCTGAGCACGCCCTTTTGCAGAACAGCTCTTATGAGAAACAGTATATTCAGCATGGCGCCTCACATTTTTAACAAATTACCCTCATCTTTAAAAAAACTAGAAAACACATTATTTAAAAAAAAAACTTAAAAAATATTAACTGATAAATGCTATTATACTATTTCCGAATTTCTGAATGATCAAACTTTAAAATTAATTAAATAAATGAAGAAACCTCATAGAATAATTAAAATTTAGTGTATTACTGAATTAAATAAGTTGACATCGTTGATAATTATTGTAAAATTTTACTTATATCTTAATGAAAATCCATATTGTTGACATTGTATGAACTTATAATAATTCTAAAATCTGACATTAATCTTTATGAAATTCCTTATTGTTGACATTGTATGAACTTATAATAATTTTAAAATTTGACATTAATCTTTATAAAAATCCATATTGTTGACATTGTATGAACTTATAATCTAGCATGCCTAACAAAATGACAAATTTGCACGTCTTACCCAGACAAAACATGCTGAACTTTAATGTATTTATTAACACCACAATGTATGTATTTTACCATGTTTTATGCAAATAAATTGAATTGAATTGAATTGAATTGAATTTATAATAATTGAGACATCTCTTCATAAAATTTTAAATGTTTGTAGGTTCGTGCTTATTTCTAAGATCCACAAATAGGCACAATGTACTGTACTGAAAAAAAATTGTCGTGTAAAACTTTACACAGTCTCGCTCTTACCCTCTGGAATTGCCTACATGCAGGTATGTACTGTGTTTGCGACTAAATGACAGCGTTTATTAGAATAACCATATTTATAGTATAGTATTATTAACTACCTAAAAATACATTAAATGGCGCCAGAAAATGTATAACTTTAAAAAAGATGTATCACTTATTTTTTAAACAGGCCTCGTGTGTTAGTGTATTTTTTTTTCTAGAGCTACGATCACTCAATGGCCATTTTGGCAGTATCCCACAAGCGATAAGTACGCAAATAAAAACAATACCTTTCCACTCCTTCCCGTTATCTTTTGGGATTGCCACGTGCACAGCGCCAGCGCCGTTTGCTAGAGTCTGGCTAATAAAAGCTGAACCCGGTGATTTTTATAGCGGCAACACTACCACTGTGAAAAAAAAAGTGTTCATGGCCGCCATCATGGCGTATCTGCGTAGTTGGTTGTCACTGTGTTAAGTTTATTTTGTGCATTCCTTGGTTTTTCTTTCAAAATATGGGTAAAACTAAAAAGAGTGCAGTGCGGCAGATTCTATTTACTATGATAAGTAAATATAAAGAAAAACAAGATGAGCAAATGGCTATAATCAAGCAAAAAGAAGATTGTTTACATGTTGCGATAGAGTTCGTAGGTTAGTAAAACTTATTCATTTAGATACTTTCATATTTATCAAGACTTTCACGTCATAATAATATATAGGTATTTATAATTAGTACATTCCAATTTTACCAATTTTACAGAAAAGAATTCGAGTGTTGAAGGAGCCAGTGCTGCTTTGGCAAATCTCAAAAAAATAAAGGCATTTCATCAAGAAGAGTATTTCTCACAGAATAAATATTTTGAGAAAATCTCTTCAATGACTGGTAAGTTCCTACCAAGCTCAAAATTATTGATATAAAATGTCAGAAATACATATTTTTGGTAATAGGTTCGTGTAAATTTTTTCCTTTGCTTAGATTTTTACACCAACATACACTATTTGTAAACAAATTCTAGACTTGTTTTAAATACAAGATGTATTTTACAGACTGAGAAAAAAAACATCGTTTAAATAAAAGGCTTATATAAACAATGTTTTTTTTTTTCAGATTACGTATAAGTTCACATAGATTTATATGCAACAAAAATACACAGGAGTGATTAGTTTAAAATTATAAATAGGTTTAAAAAATATTGCTGTTTCTTTTTCAGATATTAGTATTTCAACATTGAAAAGGATTAATAATGAAAGTAAAGAAAACAAAGGGGTGTTCAGCACCCCAGGTAAGAAACGCCCTCATAAAAAGACAGTGTCTAACCTGGACAGTTTTGATATTCAAGCTATAAGAAACAAAATAAATGAATATTATGTTGTCAAGAAGCAAGTGCCTACATTAAGAAGCCTTTTGACGGATTTAAAAGAGAGTATTGCATTTACAGGCTGTAGAGAAACATTACGTCAAATTTTATTAACCAACGGATTTGTATTCAAGCAAAATAAAAATCAGCGTTCTGTACTTGTGGAACGCTATGATATCGCAGCGTGGCGACATAGATTCTTAAGAACTATTGCTTTAAAACGACAACAGGGGAAGAAAATTGTCTACTTAGATGAGACTTATATTCATCAGAATTACAAACCAAAAAAGTCATGGCAGGGACCTTCAACTCAGGGCGCTATTGATAATATTTCTTCGGGGAAAAGGTTTATTATTGTTCATGCAGGATCAGAAAGTGGATTTATACCAAATGCATTATTAGTCTTTAGTACAAAATCAATTAAAGCTGACTATCATCATGACATGAATGCCTCAAATTTTAACAAATGGTTACGTGAAAAATTAATTCCCAATTTGACGGAACCCAGCATTATTGTCATGGATAGTCATTGTCAACAAGTGAATAAGGCACCAAACACTAGTACTCGCAAAGTAGAAATACAAAATTGGCTCCGTTGTTATGATATTTCATTTGAAGAAACTCAGTCAAGAGAGGAACTGCTGTGCTTGGTTGATAAACATAAACCTGATCCTATTTATGAAGCTGATCAGATCCTTGAAGAACATGGCCATGAGGTGTTGCGACTTCCGCCGTATCATTGTGACCTCAATCCCATTGAGCTTATTTGGAGCACAGGAAAGAGAAAAGTGGCAAGTAAAAATATTTCAAGATCCTTATCAGAAATGGAAAATTTAATAAAAGAATGCTTCGATAGCATTACTTCTGAGGAATGGAATAAGATGGTTAATCATGTCATTCATATTGAAGAGAATTATAAACAAAAAGATGGAATAGTGGCAGAAATGGAAAGTTTCATTATAAATGTAACCGATTCAGGTGACGAATCTAGCAGTTCAGATTCAGAAGAATCGATGGGTGTGGAGTATCTGGAATCAGACTTTGATTATAGTGAATAATAAATAACTATGTATATTAGTAAACTTTGTTTTTGAAATTCTCATCCCGACATCCCAAATACTATTAACTTCTGTTGGTTTAAATACCTAGTTCAGCATGTCAGATGTATAATCGCAATGAATATCCTTACTTATTGATAGTAAAATGCGAGCCTAGCGGTGCCGGTGACATGGCCACCAGCCGTACCACCGACATTGTGTGTAGCAGCCATAGTACATATATGAAACGTGTTATAACTTCGTATTTCATATGAGGAAAGCCACAGTTGAAATCTACTTTTTGTGAATTTTAAAAAAGTATCAAATATGTTTCTTCCTATTATAGACGGTGTTGCCTGGTTTTCATATTTTAAATTTGCCGCGTTTTGCTAGGTTCAGCTTTTGATGGCCAAACTCTATACCTGTTTGTTTTGTATGAAATGTCACTACGCGTAGTCTTTGTAGTAACAATTTTTTAACAATTCCTCGACCAACGACGTATTTGCGGTAGACTTATAAACAATGAGTAACGAATCTTAGCAAAATCGCGTAGTGTGCATTATTTGTTATGTAATACTAAATAAAAGAATATTTTACCCACAAGATTTATTATATATATACTGTTGTATAACTGCCCAAAATAAAGCTACCAAGTATTCCGTCATCAAGTAAAATATTGCAAAGTCGAGATAACTCATTTTGTCTGTCTTAATAGGTTGCAGTTGCAGCCCCAAACTTAATAAGGATCCTAAACGCTCCAAGAGCTTTCCAATCTATTTGTCATATATCTATGGCTGCGGTTTGGTCGACGTCAACGTCAAAACATTAGTAGAATACGAATCGGCTAATCTTCGATCGAACGATAAAGTTGAACTAAACCAAAACTGCAACGCAACCATTTGGATGGGAAAAACTGAAAAAGTTAATAATCGATACCAATGCAGTTGACGTTTAGTTGTTTTTTGACAAGAGAATTGCCCCCCTGGTGGAAAGCATGAAGGGGAACTGCATCCAATAGAAAAATGTAGTGTATCGTTTCACACCATTCACGCTGACCACCTAGGCCCTTTCATTAAAAGCAAAGCTGGTAATTGTTATTTACTCGTAGTATTTGATAGTTTCACCAAATTCATTAACATAACACTTGGTAAAAATACGAAATCGCTAACTACCATTAAAGTTTAAACAAGATCGTATAAGCTACTTTGGAGTCCCGAATCGTCTCATCTCCGACATGGGACCTAGTTTCACAAGCAACACTTTCAAAGATTTGATTAACGAAAATGGAATAAAACAGATCCTTAACGCAGTGGCGACTCCAATCCCTATCGCGTGGTTAAAGTGCTCGAACATGATAGGTTTGTGTTAGAGGATACACCTATGTCCCGTAAGAACGACCGACGTTAAGAAGTCATAGTGGTCATAGATAAAATTCAGCCGTGGATGAGTTTTGATCGAGATTTTAGTAGTGGTTCGAACGATGAGGAAGATGACAATGAGTTAGCGGACGATGATTAGTCCAGCGAACACGACATTGACGAATTAGATACGTGTAATAATAAAACTGTCTTTGTATTACTGTTTATTGTAAGTTATATAATGTCACTTTCCTTTAATATTATCACTAGTTATCTACAATACATAAATTTGCCATTTTGATTATGTGATGAGTTATGTGTCATTTTTTTTTTTTGTAAACTAGATGCAAAGGGACTCGCATTTTTACAGGATGGCCGAGCTATAAGATTTTTTTTCCCTACTTTGTCAAATATAATAAATGAAAACTGATTTTATTAGACTAATATTCAAAATAGGATTTAAAACTACATGGAGTTATATCCGGCTTATAGATTTTAATAAATCACAGCTTCATTATTCAACATTATATTATTTAATTATTGCAATGTGAATTTATTAATCATAAATATTATTATAAATGAAATGTACAAGTATTAAAAATAGCTTTAAGATAATCAAATATATTTTGAGAAGCGATTAGTATCGTAACTTCCGTTAGCAGATTTTAGTAAATTCTGGATGCAGACCCATATGTTATAAAATATAATTGATTAAATATAAAAACATTGAAAATTATTAAATATTTATTTGTATACTATAATCATTTTATATAATTCAATTAAATAATATCACAATAAAATCAACTATTTCCGTATCCGGCACGCTATGGCGTGAGGGCGAGCAAACAGAATTCATGACATTGAGTCGTTAGCTTTTGTGCAAGCAACTTGTAAGCTCTAAATGAAGGATTTGTAAGGAAAAGTCTTTGTATTACTGTAAGTTGTTTTGCGTGAAATTGTGTTTGAACTTTCGGCTGACGCCAAAACATGTTTTATATAACTCTAAGCATTTCGTTGATACGTAAAAATAAATACAAGATTTGATATCACAATGCGTATGTGTACGTTCTCCAGTAACGAAATAATAAAATATACGTTACTGACAACACTTAGATTTTTTAATTTAAAGTACAACAGTTTCATAAACTGTTCGATAAATTTTAAACATATCGCATCCCTAGCTACGAACATATCCATTGAAATCGTAAATATTTATCCTTTGCGTTTTAATCTGTGTTCAAGAGGTCTTTTTCAGTTGAATTTTATGGGCGCAAGACGGTGTAATAATTTTTAAGTCCCTTAAAAAGAACTTTTGGACCGTTATGATTTTAGAGTATTTTTAATATGCTAATATTCTTTTTGAGGTCCTGAAATAAGTTACTTTTTTAATGTATTATGTTTTTTTATATAATTATAGGAGTTTGAAATATAATAATATAATATTTATAAATAAGAAATCTCTCATAATAATTCAATTAAAATTAAAGTGTTAGTTTTTTGCTTTATAAAGTATTGCAATATCATACAATTTTTTTACAGTTTGTTTGTTTTTTCCGCATCATAATATCAATCAACGCTTTAGATGAAATTGTATATTTTATTACTCAAAGTAGTGTAATAGTGTACATAGTTTGTAAATAGCTAACTATCGTAATTTATATATTGTTAAATTTGTAAGTACCGAATAAATTTTAAGGATTTTTATCGCGATTGTTTCATTACAAATGCCAGAGTATCTTTCAGTCGAAAATAATTTGCGGACTACAAATACAAAGCATGTGACTCCGGTATACAAGTTTTTACAGTATACGTAATGATGGATGGATTTTCATACAATAATTCGGCCCGTGACCGGAGATCACGGCTGAAATATTGTGTCACTTTAAGTCAACAATACGTGATGTATAATCGAAGGATTCTGAGCAAGTGAAGCGAAAACATACATTCTAATATTATACAAATATATAATTAGATACTATATAACCAGAATACTAATAAACAAACATGGAATACATATACTTAATAAATACAAAATTATAAATAAGTAAGGTGATGATATTGACAACGTCTAAAATGACACAACTAAAAGAAAAAAGTGGTTAATTCTGGAGTTTAATCGATAGCGTCGAAGGTTTTATTTGCTAGCGACAAAGTTACCTTTTGAATGGGAAATTTTAGTTCTGTCAGTGACCGCTAGAGGCGCTGTGCAACATTCCATGAACTTTTTTACGTCGTCGCTAGCGAATAAACCCGTCGTAAACTCTGGTAACGGCACTGAAGTGAACCAAGGTTATGATAGTGGGTGCGGAGAGTACTTACTATAGGGTACTTACATATTATATATGTGTACAGTTAAGTGTTCCCAACTAACTGCAATAACTAGAATATGTAAACACAGTGAAAATCAAGTAAAAGCTACTCTCTTCATATTTTTTTGCGGAATCCTTAAAGTAAGTAATCTTATCATGGCTCTTTCAGACCCCTCCACTTTCAGATTTCCTCCATTATCGACAATAATCGTGTTTGCTCGCCTAGCTCTTGGAAATGTTCATTTTTCAGCGAGGGGTAACTACAGGGTTCCTGAGGCCGCATTAGACGTATTTGTGTGTATTGTGAAGCTCCATTATCAGGACCAATCAGGTATTACACTAATTCCCATACTGTTTCTGTCGATAAACTATTCTTGGTAAAGTAAGTTGCAGGCTTGAAGTACTTAAAATATATTACAGGTTGATATATTAAGTTGGTATAAAAAAGTTCAGGTGAAAAAAAAAAACATTAATCAATAGTTACTTCATTTTGTTGTGTCTTTTGACACGTGTATTTAAGTATGCCTTCACATTACAGCGACAGCAGTGTGGCAGCAGCCATTTAATAATAAAATTATCAGTAGCGTGATTGTCCCGCGACCGTCGCGCTGCTAAGACCCTTTACACACTGCGAATTTTTGCATCGATACAGTCGCGCGTTTTGAAAACGCGCTTCAACATCGTGACTCACGCAATGAACAGATTTTATTGAGTATCCATACAGTCGCCAAGAGTTTCCATTCCATTTAGTATATATTTTGACTATTTCCAGCTTCTGCATCGCGACTGTATCGATGGTAACGCGCGTTAGCATCGCGACTGTGCCGATGCTAAAAGTGGCGCAGTGTGTAAAGGTTGACATTCTGAGACTGAATCGATGCTAACGCGCGTTAGCATCGCGACTGCATCGCTGCTAAAAGTCACAGTGAGAAAAGGGTCTAAGTCACCTAAATGTGAAAACGCTCTCAATCGAAACTAATTGCCTGAACATTTTCAAAGGATAAATAAAAAAAGGATGAAATCAGAACTGGGATTTATTTAATATTTTGATATTATAAAAAATGTGGGCTTTTCTATAATGAATACCTAATTTAAAAAACAGCTTCTAAACTTAATGCCACCAAAGCACCAACTTCTGCCCTGAAATGCAGAAACAAAATATTATATTTTCATCGCGGGCCAATCTCGTTGTTTGCCGTTGCAATATTTCGTTTGAGTTTTGTGTCCTATGAAAAGGACTTGTTGCTCGCAAACGTGTTTTATTTATCTTTTTGAAATGTCGCCTTTATCTCGCTGATTTATGGAAGCAGATGCAACCGATCAATTGTCAATAACTGTCGTATGGCAACGCAGAGTTGAAAAATATTTTGTTCTTTTCAAAGAACAGAAGGATGCAGATGTTGTTCGTTTATGCGTTCTTTCTAAAGGTTATACATTTTAGTTGGTCCCATTGTTGATGGGATCTGATGATGGATCTTGGTACAATCGAGGAAAACCCTCAAAAATTAAAGGCAAGTATAGTGTTTTTTTACTGTAATCTTAATGTTGACGTGTTGTTGCATTCTGATAGTCAATTTTATGTGGAGCTGAGCTATTGGAACTCCTTAACGCATAGGAACTCATGACAGAACAGAGTCATAAGGTACAAATCCCCCGCCCTCCTTCTGTAATCACTATAAATAAAAAAATAAAATTACCTTTAAAAAAAAAGTAAAAATCTACTTCAACACCAAAATAAAAAGTCTCAAATTAACTCTTGACCTTTTAAAAATCATTTTAGCCGAACAATTTTGGAGTCGGTGCCATCACTTTGACCATCTCAAGCATCAACTATCCTCTGATACTCACACACTCCGAAATAAAATTAGTCGCCGAAAATAGGGGAACTCATCACTTAATCGCAATTTTCTTCATCGATTTTCATTCCCCATAAAACGATTCGCAGATATTTCAAAATAATATTCAACGAATTCTAGAATCTTGTTACATCACAATTTCATTTGGTCGAATGCTTATTATCTACAAACTTACTTCATCGTTACTTCTTTTCATAAATTACGTATTTTATCGAAGTAACGTTAGCTTTCTATTTTTTTACCCATAATTTTATTTCCACGTAAGTTTCAATATACAGAATTCTTGAAACATCGAATTTCACTTCACTAAAGTCCGTATTTCCAAACGAATTTGTTACTAATATTATATTGCATACTTTATAAATAGACAATTTAAAGCATAACTGATATAAATATGTAATAAATATTGATTAATAAAAAATAAACTGCGTTAATCCCGACTCGCCGTGGTCTCCTCGCCGTGGTACTAGTCTGCCCGATACGAGAGTGGAGCCGAGCGTGGGTGACTGCGCCTTGTTACGCAAGGGAGACGAGGCTGCTATTCCCGCAGCGCCGGAGATGAGGAAACCCTAATGCATGCTGCTTGTTTGCATGCCTGCTTGCTTGCTGCATGCATGCCTGTATGCTTGCATGCATGCAATAATGCATGCCTGCTTGCTTACTTGCATGCATTAATGCATGCATGTATCTCTTCTAACTTGCATGCGTATGCATGAGCATGCCTTCTTACTTGCATGCGTATGCAAAAATATATGGGAACCGTTACACATTGAAACAAGTTTTTATGAAAGGTTATATCGATAACTTAATAATTCTATGAAACATTAGTTTGATATATCGTTATTCTGCTTAACAAAACAGTTGTGAATCATTTTTTTGGTAAACTGTTATTCAATGTTATGAAACGACGATTAATAACTATTCGATTAATCAAGAAAAAAAGATATTAACATTCATTGAATAGATTTCTGTGAAATGAAATTCGATAACAAAAAAATCTGTGTTATGATAGGTACCCCGAAAATAGATTCCTTCCTTTAAAAGATCAAGAGTTTATTTTAGACTTTTAGTGCATTTTTTTTTTGAAGTCGGAAAAAACAGGCTTTAAAGTTGCGTTTTATTATTAAAAACTTAGAGTTCAAAATGACACAATTTCTGACTTCTACTTTGTACCCATTTAACGGGCACACGCTCCTTAATGCACTCCTATTAATATTTTAATGTGCTTCTTAGCTACATTAATTAAAACAGTGTAATTCACTTCAATACCGTAGAAACCACAGCTTAATTGAATGCATATGCAGCCCCGGGCGGAGAATTTGTCATTTCATTACCCTTTGTTGCACACAACTGAGGACATAAAATAGCATAGCATATGGATTAATAGCATAGCCCAAATAAAAGTCTTGATTTTTACCGACTTCAAAAAAATTAGGTAGTCAATTCGACATGTATGCATGTGATATCATCAGAATCTGCTGAGACTTTAGTATGTTGGTCTATTATGGCTGGTAAGTAGGTATGTTTAATATTTGTCTCAGGATTTACCGAAAACGAGAAGTCAAAGCGAGTGTTTTTAAAGTTCAACAGTCTAAACTCTAAAAATACATCATGCACCGACTACAAAATTATTTGTTTCTTCTAGAAAGAAGACTAATGCGTTATTTAAGCTTTTTAGGCAGTATTTTGAAGGTGGTTCTATTTGTAAAATAATAAGGTACTGTAGAGGTGAGACATAGAGGTTTTGCGTGTGTAGCTACACATTTCTACATCCCAACCGGGGGATGTATAGGTTTGTAGCTACGGGCAAAACTTCATCATTTCTTCAATGAGCGACAAAGGTGTGTAAAAACCCAGGAGAGAAGAATAGAATCAAAGCTGGAATTGTGTAAAGCAATCGTATGCATTTGACAGTTCATAACGTACGGTTTGATCTGTCAAACCCTTTGTTCTTTGCCGTTTGACAGATCATACCGTACGTTTTGAATTGTCAAATGAATACGATTGCTTTACACAATCGCACCCCAGTACCTAAAGTGTGAAAATCCTATCCAAGCCAAAAAGAGGAATGGATCTAGTCCAACTTTGTGTATCTATAATACTAGAACTAAACTGAGTCTCAATCCTTAATCGTGCTATAATCTTATTAGTGCTTCAAACGTAGTACTGTTCATGTACCAAAATTTAAAAAAAGGCTTTAGAACGTTCTACAAAAAAAAAATTCTTGTTTTCTATATGATTTCCAAAGTGAAGTTGAGACTGATTGAAATTAACTGTCGGATTTGTTTGTCATATGTTTCAGATAAGCTTCACCGGGCCTTAGAACCTCGTGGCGTGTGCAATCGGTTTGTGTTTATCTACTGAACGTATTCTGTTTGTGTGTAATTTATACTGTTTCGCTAATTTTAACCTAGCTGTAGTTAAATAACTTTCAAGAGCATCATCATCATCATAATTAGCAGAAGGACTACCACGGTGGGGACGTGGCCGCTGCAGAAACAAAGTCTCCCGGTTCCCCAGTATTTTGAATAGTATATGACATGTGCTCATACAGCCTTATTTCTTAACTGTAGACCCTTTGCATACTGCAACTTTTAGCATCAATACAGCCGCGATGCAAAGCTGGACATTGACAACTTTTGTACTGTTTATAAGCGACTGCATCGATAATAACACGCGTTAGCATCAATGCAGTCGCGCTTATGCATCGATGCTAACGGGCGACTGCATCGATGCCAAATTAAATCTGTTCATTTCGTGAGTCGCGATCCCGTTGCGCGTTTTGAAAACGCCAATTGCATCTATGCTAAAAGTCGCAGTGTGTACGGGGTCTAAATCATCAGTCAACGGACTAAGTAAACAAATATGCGCCAGACAACACAGGAATCATCTGGTTTCGAAGTAAGGAGTTTTATTCCATGTGTTACGAAGTGCCAGGCAAGGTTTATGATGGGGGCCTCTTCCATAAATGCTTACATACATAACATCCATGACTTAGGTACAAATGTTCGTGCTCATCACACAAACATTTGCGGATTCCGATCCGCGACGTTCAGTAGGTAGTCAGGAGCGCTAACCACTACCAAACGTGTTGCCTTTGAAATTTGAAAGTATGCTTTAGAGTTCATTTCGTTATCAAAATTCCACCATAAGGATATTACTCTGATTTTTAATAAGATAGACCAAAATGACAGTTTGATTGAAACTTTTATTTTTTATGTTGCCAGCGTCGCACCACTATTGTTGTAACAATTCAATGGTACGCGATCAATTGAACTTATGCTATGAATTGATTTTACTCATTACTAAAAAATACATGTTAATCGTTATCGAAAGCTATAAAAAACGTAATACATAAAATAGTTTCATATATTTTGACTTTAGATAAATTATATATAATTTATTTGAAATAATGAAAAATATTTGATTAAACATGATTTTTAAACTGATTTTATTTTTGAAGATTTATTGTAATAACGCTGTTATAATAATTCATGCTTTAAAGCTTCTGCGCAACACAAATTCAAAATACAACTATTACAATTTTATAATCGATTAAGAACAGCGATTGAATATAAATTGAACTTTTCGATTATTTAGGAACAACAGTATTTTTAAATAACGAAAAAGTGGCATCCCACCAAATGTCATTTTGGTCTATTTAATTAAAAAACAGAGTAAGTGCGCCTTCACATTAGAGCGACGGCGCTGCTGTTGCTCTAATGTGAAGGGCTGACTGCTGTATACACCGTGCTTTTTTAACCGTCTTAGAGCCGAAAGCCACGTTATGTAACCATCTTAATAAACCTCTAGGACATGAGTTATCCTTTTTTATACTCCACATAATTTTAGTGTAAAAATATCTAAATAATTCAAGATAGTAATGTATCATCCTGGATATAATGTTTACGTTTTCAACAATGCATTCCTTGACCTTGCCGTCCCACGCGTGCCGAACCGTTAGCCAATCTAAGATAGTCAACGTGGACCTTTACCCAATAATGCGCTAGCGCAATCCTTTGACGGCCACGCCCACTCCCCCTCGTAAAACTAGGTCAGTAGTGTGCGAACCGAGTGAATGACCCGCGCGGCGTGCTCGTTACAGGATATTTCGTATTGAATTGTGCTAATAACCTTTTTTAATGTCTTAATTTTTGAAATCTTAATAATAACCAAGTTTTATTTTACGAATAGCAAGTAGTTATTGGATACTTTAAGTGGCCTTCGGCTTTAAGACGGTTAAAAAAGCACGGTGCATATCTATACTAATATTATAAAGCTGAAGAGTTTGTTTGTTTGTTTGTTTGTTTGTTTGTTTGTTTGTTTGTTTGAACGCGCTAATCTCAAAAACTACTGGCCCGATTTGAAAAATTTTTTTTACGTTGGATAGTCAATTTATCGAGGAAGGCTTTAGGCTATATTACATAAAGATACGACTCATAAGACCACAGCAGAAACGAAAAATGTTGCGGAAACGGGAGAAAGATATTCCTTTTGAGAGCTTCCGCTGCATACGCTGCGGAAACCGCTTAAGTTACACAAAAATCATGTATGACAGGATTATTTAGCATTAAGAGTTCTATAATAAAGTCCGCGACAGCATATGTCTATCTTTTATGGTTGACTTACTACAACCTTTTTTATGTTAATAAATTTGTAAAAAAAATAATGCATTATTTTTAGAGGTGTATTATACACACAGGTATTTATTCTTATCAAAATAAATACATTCATCATCACGAGCATTTCATTTAGAACCAAGTTGCCCTTTATATCATTTGATTTCAATAAATATCTTAGGAGCTATCACAGTTTTAACATAACTCCGCACCAAAATAATGTTTGCAGCTTAAGTACAACGTGCGCTTGCGTAAAGCAAAATATATTATAAAGCTGAGTTTGTTTGAACGCGCTTATCTCAGGAACTGCTGGACCGATTCGAAAAAATATTTCTGTGTTGGATAGCTTATTTATCGAGAAAGGCTTTAGGATATAAAACATGACGCTGCGACGGGAGAGGAGGGAGCAAACTCAGAACGCGCGGACGAAGTCGCGGGGGACCGCTAGTATATGAAATAATCAGCAGCGCAGCTGTCGCGTGACCGTCGCGCTGTTAAAGTCGCCTAAGTGTGAAAGCGCTCTTAAGGTATAGAAGGTCCATAAAGCAACTTCCTTCAAGTAAGTATTCTTGGTAACTTCAGTGATGTTGTTGCTAACATAATGAAGATTAACTAACAGTTTCTCGCCGAACAAGCAAGAAGAAGAAGAAAGAAGCGGCCGGATCTCACCGCAGCTCTTAGTGACGTTACTTCAAGTGTATAATGTACTAGCAAATTCCCGCAGCTTCACCGGCGTAAATATAGTGTCTATTAATAGTGGCTATTTCAATGAACAAGCTATATACTGAATAGTTTTATCAAAATCCATTGAGTAGTTTAGGCGTGAAGGAGTAACAAACATACCATCCTCACAAACTTTCGCGTTTATATTAAAAATACTAAATAATCTAGTGTATTCATAGGTGCTCGTAGCGCAATGGCAGCAGCACTTTGGTAAAGATACCGAAGCTAAGCACAACCTACCGCGGTCGTGTTTGGATGGGTGACCATACGGACCATTTAATTGTTGTATATCACTAGCATTATAGTGCTTCGAGAGACACGTTAAGCCGTTGGTCCTGGCCAATATTGATTGATATTAGTCGTTAAGATGCCTTATGGGCAGTTTAAGAACATCTGACAGCAAGGTTGCCCTGCAAACACCCCGCAACCAATCCGTACTGAGCCCGGGTGGTGGAGTATGGCTTAAACTACTTCATATTTGAAGTCAGGTCTTGCCCAGCAGTAGGACGTTACATGCTAACCTTACTTTACTAGTGTACAAAGATTTAATCACACAGAAACTATCACAGAAGTGGAAGCGAAGCGCAGGAACAGACACCTTACGCTATGATCTTATAACAGACTCGTCATTACCGACTGCAAAAAAAGGAGGTAATCAATTCGACCTGTATGTATGTGATCTTGTCAGAATTGGATAATAATTTAGTGTGTTGATCTATGAAGGCTTCCTAACACAAGTCAAAAAATCTGTATGTTTGTATATTAGTATGTTTGTCTCAAGATTTCTCAAAAACGAGAAGTCATAGCGAAATGATTATTTTTTAGTTCAATCAAGTATAATTCAACAAATGATCAGTTTTTGCTGGTGTTATTTTTTTTTAATAATTTTTGAACTTACTTTAGGATTAAACTAATGTTTTTGATTGGTGACTAATATATATTTTAAGAAGAGTAATTTTAAAACAGACTATTAAACTGACTCCAAAATAAATATTTTTCTTGCAATCATTTGAAAACGCATAAGTTGATAACACCCTGTTTAAAAACTCCCACCTAAACTCTTTTGAAAGAATAGCACTTATCGAGAACGCTAAAAGTAAGTAGTTACACGTGGCAACAAGGAATCACGAACATTTAAATAACTGCCTAGTCTAGAATATAAATCAGGGAGCAAGCGACGTCTTAAGTTAAACTCGAGCTCGTACTAGATTTTTCATTTAAAGTCTAGTGTGAGTGCGGCTTAGCTACGACAAATTTAGAGCATATAAAACTATTTACGTCAGAAGTAGTAGATTTTATTTTATTTATGTATAACATTATTGAACTGTGCATTGTACGATTGACTGACTTAATGCCTTAGGGCAATCTCAACCAGTCAACCGGTTGGAAATGCAGAAAATTATATCGGTGGCGATACTTATTACCTTTCTATGGGCTGTAAGCGCATTAACGGCGTGACTAACACTATTAGTATAATTTAATAATCTAACTATTAATATAATCTAATCGTAACGGCAACGCACGTGCCACGCTATTATTATTATTTACCCTGTAATACTTGTTTTTCAAACAGCACATAAAAAGATACCATACGTTAGGTATTCTGAGAAGGACATAATGAAATGTGAAATTACACAGAAAAATATTGAAAGAATATTTGTTTGTGTTATTTCCTGGATTCCTATAATCAAAACATTCAAATACGGTATGATTATTTCCACAGAGCCTTGAATGGTTTTAATAAATATTCAATTCAACGGTTTCAATCTTAACAATAATAATTTGATTTATTTGGAAGCACAATTCGTATTAATGAAGTGTTATTTATATAAAACAGTCCTATTGTATTTTTCCTCCAGTGAGCAGTTTTCTCCCATCACTTTTAAGTTCTCACTAGACGGATTTGAGATAGCTTTAAAGTCTGTTTTCCTTTGCTTGTCGAATATTGTAAACAATCTTAGTATTCCTTTTTAAAGGGGCTCCCCGAATTTTTGACGTGCACACTAGCGCCACTCTATTTAAAATAATCATTATTCCTTAAATACTAAAACAATCAAAAATCTGGTATACACGATTGTAGTAAAGGTTCTATAGTTTATTTAGTACGTTTAAATTGTTTTCAAAGTAGTTTACTGCAGTTAGAGTTAGAAAAACTGCTATACAGGGTGTAACAAAAAGGCGAAATAATATTTAAGGGTATGTATGTCTGTAATGTGAACATAAAGTAGTAAAAGTTTTAGTTAAAAATAAAGAACTTTTTTCTACCATACTAAGTAAATAAATTGTTTTTTAACCGAAAGTGTTGACAACCCTGAATCTGCGGTCATTCGTTAGCAAACCCCCGCCCGCCGCACGATCAGCTGATGCGCGGACGCTGCGCGCCGCGACGCGCTGCCTTGTTACAGCCCGCCCACCCAAAACTACCTAAGTACCTACCTATCTTAGCTCTGATGGGAATGGGACTGAATGATAACAACGATAATCAGATTAATGCATTTATTTGCTAAATTAATAAGAGACAATAAAAAATATTCAGGTAGGAATATTTCTTTTTTAAAAGTATTTACAGAAAACAGTTATTAATGTTTAGGAAAGAAAGAGAAAGAACAACACACTTATTTGCTGTACCTCATAATTTTACCCAGCAAATAAACAGATTTTTTCAGAAACACATTTTGAATATTTTTCCGGCCATCGGTAATTTTACCGAATAAACTACATGTTTTAGTAATTTACTCGACATCGAAGTCGGTCACAAATAACCAGTCACAAACACAACGCTAATAATCAAAATGGGAACAAATTCTCTAATGATAAGTTCATAGGTACAATGAAACTAATATGTATGAAGTAGGTAATTATTTGATGGTTAATAATTAGTACTCACTGTAAAAATCTACACAACATAACTACGACATAATTTGCTAACTTGTAATATTTTTATTGTATTCACGGACGAGTAAAAAAGAAAGGACTCCGCACCGCGATACTAGCAAGTGAAGCCACTTTTATGCTGTCTGTGTGTGCGTCACGGGGATACCAGTTGACACAAATATTACTCCCTTTATTTTGTAGGTGTATCAGAATGGCAGAAGTGAGACAACAGAATGCAAATTTTACTCGTTTATGCAAGTGAGCAATGTGCGTAAAATTTGAAGTAATGTGCCTTTCAAAACCACAATTAAAATAAAAATAATGTAAGTCGCCAACCTGCATCGGAATGGCTAGATAAATTACATACCTGTAACTTTTTTGGTTGGATTTCATTATATTTTTATGTAAAAAATCTTGCCAGCTCTTCTAATTATTATTACGAATACAAAAAAATAATAAATTTGCTTGATTTTCTGTTACACAAACACTACAATTTATTTAAATGTCAAAAAAATAAAGAACTGTTTAAATTATATACTGAAGTTAAATTTAAAAACTTAAAAAAGTTGTGTTTATGCAGTAGAATACTGTTTTAAAACCAACTTGTAGCTTTTGAGTGCGCGAGTCCGACTTGCACTTAGCCTGTTTTTTCGGGTAAAGTCCCTATTTATTTTCCGGCCACACTGGCTGTTACTGTCACCGGCAAATCACGTGGAGTGGAGGTTTTGTGTTCCAAATAAATATTTTTTGCATTTTAAAAAGAACAGAAATTAACGTAATAGGTACTGGCTAACCTATGAAAGGTAATTTCTTGGCACTTTTTTTGAAGAAATGTAATATTTTTACACCGTTTAACGATACACGACGGTATTTTTTCATTTTTTTATACGCGAAGGTTTGCACTGTCACAGACAATGGCAGAGATGGTAATGGCGGCCGATTGGCTTACTTTTGCGTCAGTGTGTGCGTGTAGCTTCGTATTTACACGTATGCTGGCTTACTTTGGGTCCTTCACTTTTTATGTAGGTGACGCGGAGTCCTTACTTTTTTTACTCGTCCGTGATTGTATTAAACAAACATCAAATTTCTTTCAAATTTGTTGTATGATCTGTTTTGTGTTACATAGGTACTACCAATACTTTGTGCACATAGCTTCACTACAAACGTAATGACTTTTAGGAAGTTTGCCTTATTAACACTTTTAAAAGCCTACATTTTATTATTATTATTTACAAAAATGGCTCAAAATGTCTGCCACCGTGCTCAATGCAAGCTGCGACTCTGCAGTTCATCGATATCCTCACGTTTTGCAGCATCTGAGGCGTAATGGCTTGAAACGCTAGGTTTATTTTATTTCGCATTTCGTCAGCACTATTGCACTCCACTGCGTACACTTGGTTTTTCACGTAGCCCCACAAAAAAAAGTCCATAGCGGTAAGATCGGGCGAACGGGCAGGCCACTGCACTGGACCCCCTCTGCCAATCCACTGAGCACCATATCTTCCGTCGAGATATTCCCGGACGCGGCGCGCGTAGTGCGCTGGTGCACCGTCGTGCTGGTAAACAATACTCCGGTACACTGACAGCGGCAAATCTTCTAGGTAATCCTCAACGTCGTCGGTCAATAGCTCCAAGTACCTGTCAGCATTTAGGCTGCTCGGTAAAAACTTCGGTCCGAGGATACGATCCCCAAGGATCCCAGCCGAAACGTTGATCCGCCATTGGTGCTGAAAGTTACTTTCACTCGCGGCGTGAGGGTTCACATGAGCCCATACGTGCTCATTATGTAAATTTGAGATGCCGCCCCGGGTGAATGACGCCTCGTCCGTCCACAGTACATTTTCTCCGAAACTGGCGTCTTTTTCTATCCGGCTTCGGTACCACTCACAAAATGTGACCCTTGGAACGAAGTCCGCTGGGGTCAACTCCTAAACTCGAGAGAAATGGTACGGATGTAATACATCAGACCTCAGTGCTTGTTCGTGGATCACGTTCGAAATGCGACAAAATTTGGGTCTCCAGGTCTGACCGCTCCCATGTGCTTGGACGACCTTCACTTGCAGGCGGTCTAAACGAGCCAGTGCTCTGCAGCCGGAGACACAGGTTCCTGAAGCAGGTGTATGAAGGTAAACGCCGCTGCTCCGCGAGGGGCCTGCCTTCGATGAACCGCTGACAATACAACTCGCGAGCACCATTGATGCTCCCGAAAGAAGTGCCCACGCATAATATCATTTCATAGTATTCACTATTTGAATACGAAGAATGTCCTTCACGAGACATACTGATCGAAATCAGAGATCGAAATTCGGAAAATTTGGATAGCGACTGCGCAACGAGAACGAATACGAGCAACTAAAAAAACATAAGAAGATTGTAGAAAAAAAGGAGGGACACTTCGCAGGGTTCGATGTAAGTAATGGAAAAAACCCTTAACATAAATTAAAGTTTCACTACTATTTTAAAGAAATTAGGAATATCAAAACTTATTTTAAGTTAAACAAACAAATAACTTGAGTTATCAAATACATTTTTTTTACTAAAACATTTTCGAAAATGTCTTAAATTTTATCTTTTCGAATATGCGGATCCCGCAATATTTTTAAATATTTCCGGGAGGCGGGGCTAAGGCGTAGGTGAAAGTCACGCGACAGGATATTATTGGCTTAACGCATCTTTGCAATTTTTTTCGGAACGATTAATGGTTCGGCGCACTTTGACTTTTAACTTAAAGGCGCCGCAGTCCACGTGGACTGCATTGTTTGGTCAATGATAAAATAAGTGCAGAGGAGCCACTGATTTAAAACTAGTGGTAGAATGTATTTGCCGAGTTACTGCTGTTGTGAAATTGTAATATTATTTTTAGTTGTCTCTCTAACTTATTGTTTTTATTTCTTAATTATTATTTCTAAGTCTAAACGAATAAAATAACGAAACCAAAACAATAGCGTAGCAGATTTATTCAGACGAAGTAACAAACGTATTATCTGCCGATAGCCATCTAGCGGCAGATACTATGTTATGCGGCGTTATGCGCCATTAGTTCGCAGTAGTGTCCGATATCACGCGGTAGGTCAAGTAGTCGAGGTAATTTTTTCATATTGGTGGTGGTAACGGTAGGGCGAATGAATGAAATCATTAAGGATGTTGATCAGTACTAAGTCATGCAGCACCAGAATTTCGAATAAAGCCCATCTACGACTTTAAACGCTTCATGATAATTCATAATCTCAAATATCTTTTTAAAGTTGTTTAATTAGGTACCTAATGTTCATTAATCAATTCTTCACAGTAATAACATCTTAGCGTTGCAACACAGTGAGAAACCGAAACACTTAAAACGACTAATTTATTGTTTATTGATTTATTAAATGATCATTGAGAAGATCACTGCACATGCACTGCATGAAAGTTTCACTTCTGTTTCCTATTTAATCTCGAATTATGAGTTTGTTTACACCTAACAGCTGATATTTAGGGTTGTCACCGATAAGTTTTTGTTAAAAATTTAGCATCAATTAACTCAGTAATTTATACTCGCACGAGTTTCTGGTTTTGCATAGGAACTACACATTTACTACTCTACACGTCCTTTAAATTTTATTTCGCCTTTTTGTTACACCCTGTATATGGCCACTTTTGGCAATTTTTCGAACTGTAAGTGCAGATAACTCTGTTTTATTGAACTTAAACATTGTATCTATACCACATAACCAGAGCTACAATCGCATTAATCAGATTTTTGATTGGTCTTTTATTTAACGAGTTATGATTTTTTTTACTAAAGTGGCGTGTGCGCGTTGAAAATTCGGCTCCGAGCGATTCGAGCCCCTTAACGAAATGCTTCATTTTAATATAAAATAAATACAAAATTCACAACTTATATGGTAATTAATTGTCAAATATTGGCATCTTTGTAAATCAAGAAGCTGATGAAATTTATTCACTGGTATTATTTTAAAAGTAATATAAAGATTGTTTACAATATTCGACTAGCAAAGATATTCGGACTTCAGGATCATTTTTTTTTACGTTGACGGAAAACTATAGACAAAGAAAAAACGTACAAAAGTAAATATTGTAAAATGCGTTAATGACCTTTATAATTATTAGGATACTATTTTAATCATTAAATTTAAAGTAATTTATTTAGTAAAGGTACACTTTAATTATATTTAACTCTTTATTATTTACGTTGGCGAAAAGTAATTAACATCTGCTGTTATACTGAACCTACATGTTAAATACAATTTTAAAAGATATTTCCTATAGTAACGTCATCTATCGATGATATAAACATTCAATGACAAGAAGTCTGCTCATTGAATAAAAGGCGTTACAATTGAAGACACTGCACCTATTTAAAGCTTATTTTTAATCGTCTTGGGAGTCGAGCCTAGTATTTTATGTTGCCTGTAAGTAAGATCATTAAGGGAGTCTATATTGTAAATACAAATCCAAGGATGCATGCAATAAGCAAATCTTTATTTATTGTTATCATTTTTTTAAAGTATCTTAGTAATTATTACAGTATTTAGACCATGATTAATACACAAATACTTCAGCCATACACAATTGACGACAAACTAATACTAAATACAATCTATACTAATATTATAAAGCTGAAGAGTTTGTTTGTTTGTTTGTTTGTTTGTTTGAACGCGCTAATCTCAAAAACTACTGGCCCGATTTGAAAAATTTTTTTTACGTTGGATAGTCCATTTATCGAGGAAGGCTTTAGGCTATATAACATAAAGATACAACTCATAAGACCACAGCAGAAATGAAAAATGTTGCGAAAACGGGATAAAGATATTCCTTTTGAGAGCTTACGCTGCATACGCTGCGGAAACCGCTTAAGCTACACAAAAATCATGTATGACAGGATTGTTCAGCATTAAGAGTTCTATAATAAAGTCCGTGACAGCATATGTCTATCTTTTATGGTTGACTTACTACAACCTTTTTTATGTTAATAAATTTGAAAAAAAATAATGCATCATTTTTAGAGGTGTATCGTACACACAGGTATTTATTCTTATCAAAATAAATACATTCATCATCACGAGCATTTGATTAAGAACCAAGTTGCCCTTTATATCATTTGATTTCAACAAATATCTTAAGAGCTATCACAGTTTTAACATAACTCCGTACCAAAATAATGTTCGCAGCTTAAGTACAACGTGCGCATGCGCTAATATATTATAAAGCTGAAGAGTTTGTTTGTTTGAACGCGCTTATCTCAGGAACTGCTGGACCGATTTGAAAAATATTTCTGTATTTGATAGCTTATTTATCGAGAAAGGCTTTAGGATATAAAACATGACGCTGCGACGGGAGGGGAGGGAGCAAACTCAAAACGCGCGGACGAAGTCGCGGGGGACCGCTAGTCTAAAGATAACCATAAAGTACCTGCCTCGATTACTCCCATTTTAGATATATTTCTCTATTCGTTGTACCAAGACCGCACCTAACATGTCAATATAGGGTGCACTTGATCCAGCCACCTGCAGCCTCAAGACGACAAAAAGTGACTTTTACTAACTGTTACTCCTATCTCGGACCTAAACCTATTCGCCGTAACGAAACCGCACGTGACAAGTTAATATACGGCGCACTTGCCCCAGCCACCTTCAGCCTGGACGACAAAAAATAGCCATCACTTCAGTTACTGCTGTCTTCAAGCTATTCACTTGAAAATAGAACTGACTAGATTTGAATATGACCAATTAGCCACTTTGAATTGAAAAAAAAATGTTGACAGTTTCAAAGGCGGTTTGATGGTAATTATTTATAAGGTATAACGATAAGTCTGTCAGAAAAAAAAAAAATAGAATTAAGACCCTTTAGACATTGCAACTTTAGCAGCGATGCAGTCGCGATGCTAACGCGCGTTAGCATCGATTCAATCGTAAAATGTCTACCTTTACACACCGCGCTATTTTCAGCATCGATACAGAAGCTGGAAATGGTTAAAAATTATGTACTAAATTATAAGCGACTGAATCGATGCCAAATTAAATCTATTTATTTCGTAAGTCGCGATGCTAAAGCACGTTTTCAAAACGCGTGACTGCATTGATGCTAAAAGTCAGTGTGTAAGAGGTCTAATTCATTCAGCCTTAGCCTTTTTAGGGTTCCGTAGCCGAATGGCAAAAAACGGAACCCTTATAGTTTCGTCAAGTCTGTCTGTCTGTCTGTCTGTCCGTCCGTATGTCACAGCCATTTTATTCTGTAACTATAAGCATTATACAGTTGAAATTTGATAGGAAGATGTATCTTGTTAACCGCTTACCGATTCTTATACAAAAAATTAAAAAATAATGACATTTAAGGGGGGGGGCTTCATACATGAAACTAAAACCAAAAATTTTTTTTTGTCAAACCGTGTGGGGTGTCTATAGATAGGTATTTTAAAATGATATGGAGGTTGCTAAAACCATTTTCTTTTAAAGTCTAACGTTTCATAGCTAGACGCTTCCAAAGTGGTAAAATGGGCGTCCCCCCATCTAATTTCTAAACCAAGCAAGTGTAAATTTTGAAAAAAATATGTGATGTAGATCTTAATAAATACTTTCAACGATAATTGGTTCGGACGGGATCGAACTAGTAGTTTTTGAGATATAGCATATTTTCAACAACCACAAACATAACTTTGTACTTTATACAAGCATTATGAAAACAAAGTTATATTTGCAGTCAACAAAATATTGTGGTATTTTACTAAGTAGAAGTAAATGGATTCCCTAATTCAGTTAAAGTTGGTACGGAACCCTCAGTGCGCGAGTCCGACTCGCACTTGGCCGTTTTTTTTAGATCTGGTGCGTTTTTTTTTTTAGAAAATCACAACTTGATTTAATTTGTTGTGAGCAAAAATAATAGCAAAAGAATCTTTTGACGATATATAAACTTCTTAAGTCTTTACCAAAAAATATTAATAAATATATCAGCGGCAGCAAGAACTAAGTAAGCAGCCTAAAATAAACACAAAACAAAATACCTACCTCTATTCAGTCATCATCGTCATCATTATTATCGGCCAAAGGACGTCCACCGTTTTCCACAGCAACCTGCACCCAGTTTGATCCTGCGATCTTTACAAGGTCATTTGTTCAACTGGACGACCTACGCTGCGTCTTTAGTCAAAGTATTTCCTATCTAGAACTAGAACTTTTCTCTATTCAGTATCTTTTTAACATAAAAATCTCCTGTTTACTCATGTATAAAACTACTTTGACTCTGTGATCAATATCGTAGTCTGCATCCCAGTTTGAACCTGTGATTTGTGTAATAAAAAGTAAGCGACGTACGTAGCACGCTCGTTTGGTGCTTAATTTTAGTGGCCATGCTATATTTTTTTAGAGACTAAGTTTTGTATTATTATTCAGATCACAGCACTAACGGCTTTCTTTTGGAAATAAGTTTAATAAGTAGTTGTTTGGGAGTAAAACTTTAGTGTTTTAAGGTGGAATATATGGGATGCTACCACAATAGGAATTAACAACTTCATTATTTTGAAGTTCGAGAGCCATAATGATCGTTAATATCCACGCAGGAAGATCTCACTCTGTGTTCTATATACTAATAAAGCGCCATAATGGTAGTTAATTTTTTTTTCAAAACTATATAAATTACAAATAATATTTTAGTCTCCCTGTGACGACCAACGCTTTAAGGCGTTTGAAACGTCTCGGGAGATAACATTTAATAAATATCCACAAAACGTATCCATCAATGGTGTTTTATTCACGGCTGAAGTAATTTGCATTAATTCAGAATCTTAATTAAACTTATTTACAATCATGAATAAATAAATGAACTGATCAAGTCATCATATTTTATTTAAAGCAAAATAACCATCAGAATAAAACGGTCAAGTAAAATTACTAAACACATGGTTTCCAAAAACCGGTGTATACATAGATCCGTAAAAGGCTGCAGGCTGCCTGCCCTTAAGGCATTTTTACATACTGCCCATAAACATGTTTTATCTACACCCCACCAATTTTCTCAGTCAAATGCAAAGTAAAGATTACTCGCTAACTTCAAGGTTCAAAATTGCAGGTCTGAACTGTTTTCCGTTAGTCCTAAAAGATCCAAGACCCATGGTGACTCTATCTCTTTTCTCGGTCTAATTGGAAGTGCTGTTCCACACTCGCGTCTGCGACACTAATTGAGGAACGAGCCACCCAGGTGAATGGGATTCAATTTTGTTTTCCTGGGATTTTAAATTTGAATTTCAGTGTTAAAGTTATACTTACTTTGGGTTAATGATCGTTGAAATGTTATTTTCCATGAAAGTACTTTAAAGTCCGTTTCTCTTTGCTAGTCAAATAATGTAATCATTTTTTTTTGTTTACTTTTTTTTTTATTGGACACCAATCACCACAATCAATCACAACCAAATTAAGTAGCCAATGCACTTGAGTTATGGAAATCAGACACAACGGAGGTACCACAACACCCAGATCCGAGACAATATAGAAAAGATCGTTTTCTACATTGACCCGACCGGGAATCGAACCACTCGACCACGGAGGTCGTCAAGCATACCTCTATCTTTCGTAATAATTTAAAATAATATCTATGCTAAACGATGATTTATTTACATATGTTGTCAGTGATTTTTGTGCCTGTTTTATTTTAAAATGAATTATTTCGGTAAAAATAAATGTTAAGATTGTTTACCATATATGACAAGCAAAAAGGAACGGCCTTTCAGTACCGATCTCTTCAAAATTTGAGTGAACAGGCTTCTTCTGGGCGAGCTCGTTTCATTTTCGACTTCGTCTTAGTCGCATTAGGCTTGGACTGGAGTCAAGAGCGAACCCATACTAAATAAAAAATAAAAAATCTGAACCTTTTTTATATACGACGATACGATATTTAACTAGCGGACCCAGCGAGCCTTGTATCGCTCCCGGCCCTGTCCCGCACCGGTCTCGTAATTTTAATAAAAGTATTAGAAATAAGATATTCCGGACGGTGACGAATTTGACAAAGTAACAATCATGAATCGGTCCACCCGCTCAATTTCCTTATTTTTTTTCATAAGAATCTTTTCCTGAATAAAACAATCACAACAAAAAATAATTAATGAAATCGGCCAAGCCGTTCACGCGCGATGTCATGATGCGTAAGGAAAATATGAAAATATGGATGGATAAAGATTTTCGGACCCAAACCCTGACCCTGAGTCTTACGCAAACCGGAGTTCGAACCTTAAAACCATTTGGCAAAAGTGTCCTTGAGTTTCATCGGGGCAGGGAATCGGGTCCAGACGTCTCTCAAAAACCGGGCAAATAGCTATACCATTGGTATGCACAGAAATCAAAGCTTTTTGGTGTTTGGTACATGCTTGCTTAAGTATTTTTGTTTTACATTATGCAAAAATACCTGTATAAGCTATTCTATCTCAATTACTATAACCCCTTGTTTTTAAATAATATGAAATGCATTTATTTGTCGCTCGATAAGTTTCAAGTATGATTATGTTACTTAACTCAATTATGATAAGTCTACACAGCATGATTATAACTAGGGTAAAACCCGGATAGTTGCCCTACTTTTTGAAATTACTGTGTATCTCTTAGTACAAAAAGCGAGATACTTCAATTGTTAAATGGGTAGCTACTTTGGTTTATTATCTTCAAATGTATGAAAGGTATAAATATTATCTTTGATATTTCAAGAGTATTGGCGATTTTTGCGGACCTGTATGTAAATTTTGGGACAACTATCCCATATAGGGAATAGTTGCCAAGTCTATATAAGTTACGTTTAGGAGAAATGCCCTCTATCGCGACGAGGCATCTAAATGCCTCGTCGCGATAGAGGGCATTTATCCCGTAAAAACTTTGATCGCACCTAGCCGTCCCATGCAATGGCACAGAGACATGCAAAACGGTCATCTTAGTTGTGGTTGCAGAGTATTTCGATACATAAATAAAAAAGCATGTGTTTCATTAGCGAAACTAGAGTAATTGCAATCGAGGCAACTATACCCCCGAGTCAATTATCCGGGTTTTACCTTATAGCATTTTATCTAAAATTACAACAATAGTAGTAGAAGTCGTCCAAGCCAATCTCGACTACAGTGTCACACCGACTAACCGACTGTGCGGGACATATTATAATGCACAAGTGTGTGCGCAAACACAGAAGCACTCTCTATTCATTTCTTTCTCATAGCCCTTAGGCATTCTGACACGAACGGACAGATATCGCAGCACGGCTTCACGTGCTTTTTCGAGGCACGGGGGTGAAACACCGCCAATTTCCAAACTCCGGGTTACCCTAAGAAATTCTGAACAGAAAAACTCAGGTAAGTATTTTTGGCCCGAACCGAGGATCGAACCTGGGACCGAACCTGGCGCAATCGTCGCTTTAAAGTGCAACCCTCTTACCGCTGCGCCACCGAGGCAGTTATAACAATAAACTATGTTCATAATACCCTGAGGACGCTGAGGACTAAGCATAGCTAATGCTGCAGTAAATAAAGTAACGAAATGTAATATTTTGAATATTCTGAGTAGCTCTCTTCATTCCTAACGGGAAAGTTGTTCTCAAACACCTTCATCTTTGAGGAGATAATATTTTGAGGCATAAATATGAAAAAAGAAACCAAAAATTGCGCACGGGCGGGACTTGAACGAGCAACTTTCTGGCTAACTCTCGGTCCGAACGTGCGAAATTTCTTGTATTCTTTCTTTTGTAGTATATATCTACTCTTTTTCATTTCAGAGCCTTGCCTGCGAAGTAAAATTAATTCATTCCTATTGCATTCATTTTCAGAATAAACTGTCAGTCTTTGCACAGCAGAAGTATTTATCTTAGCGTCAAGTGTGTGCCATACATAAGAGGGTTGACGTTAAGAGTCGTTTAAGCGAAATGAGGGACGAGGGAATAATTTGATTAAATTGTCAAGAGAGCCGTTGTCTTGTTGGTACATATATAGGTGTGTACACATTGTAGCAGAATTTACAGCTGGTATACAGATGCAGAAAATTGTATGACCGTTCAATTGAAAGTTGAACTTAAAAAGTTACGCACTGCATAACAGTGAGTTTTTGTGTGCTATAAATAATGTGTTTTTGCCTATGTCAACATTTTGAGATGTTTTTGTGGGGAACTGTGCCGACTCAACTAGGATATTGTGATAGTAGTCTAATATTTAAATCTCGTGTTAGTGAAAACGACAAATTCTACTTGAAAAATTGCAGTTACGCCTCCACAACGCTACAGTCATCAATTGCAGAACTGCCTTAAAAAAGAGTTATCTGCGTTGTTCGCATACGGGCGTAGTCTGAAGCAAGATTTTTGTAATTTCGCGTAGACAATTTCAATTTTCTGATTTTCTGATGCATCAAATATCCTTTTAACTGGCGTAGCTATATATTTAATAAATCTGATTTATTTATTACGGTTTTTTGTATTTTTTTTTAAAAAACTGTTTTGTATCAGCGTTTATTAGCGCCACCTGGTAGATTTACAGGGAACTATGTCGAGACTTCCATACCTAGCAAATGTCGTTTGGTAGCCCAGACGACGCCGACGCCCTTGTTTTCTCAAAATTCACACACGAGGTAACAAGTTGTGTTTTACAAATTAATGTCATAGAGGATATAATTGTCAACGTTTATGTTTAAAATCCCATGGACCAGCTGTACCTCAAACGTCAAGTTAAAGTACTGCAACGTGCCAAGTGTAAACGTCTGATGTCAACTATAATGAAAAGGAAGGTTGCCTTCCGCCTTCAATTTGAAGATGGCACCCTAACGTCTCAACCCAAAAATATCATATCGCAGGCTTTGCTAACATCATATTTCTCAGAAAGGAATTGATATTAATTAAAATTCAACGATAACCCGAATCAAATTACGACTGGGGCTGGTAGCGTATGCGGCAAAGTAGATCAAAACTGCCGACAACTTCAAACAACTTGCCACCAGAAGTTATTTAGGAAAAGTTTCTAATTTTATTCCAGCAATAAAAAGGCACATTCTTTTGGCAAGTCTCGTACACTTTTTATATTTAAAAAAAAACCGGCCAAGTACAAGTCGAACTCGTGCACTGTGGGTTCCGTGCCAACTTTAATTGAATTAGGGAATCAGCTTAGCTAAAATACCACAATATTTTGTTGACAGCAAATATAACTTTGTTTTACATAGTATTTGTATGAATAACAAAGTTATGTTTGCGGTTGTTGACCATGTACTATATCTCAAAAACTACTAGTTTAATCCCGTTCTAACCAATTTTGTTGAAAGTATTTGTTAAGATCTACATCACATTTTTTTTTCAAAATTTACATTCGCTTTGTTAAGAAGTAAGATGGACGGACGGATGCCCATTTAACACCACTTTGGAAGCGTCTATCTATCAAACATTAGACTTTAAAAGAAAATGGTTGTAGGAACCTCTATGTCATTTTTAATTTATTTTATTTTTTGTAAAGGAATCGTAAAGCGGTTCACAGGATACATTTTTTTAAATTCCTTATTGCACTGACAAAACTAAAGTACAAATGGCGGACTTAATGCTTAAAGCATTCTCTACCAGTCAACCATTGGGTGAAACAGAAACGATTGAGGCGGCGTAAAATTACACATAAAAGTAACAAATTAATCTTTCTACCAAATTTCAACAGTGTGATGCTTTTAGTTACAGAATAAAGTGGCTTTGACATACTGACGGACAGACAGATAGACAGACTTGACGAAACAATTAGGGTTCCGGTGTTTGCCATCGGATACGGAACCCTAAAAACATACAAATATAATAGAGTTAATTATATCAAACAAAACATTCTAAACTTATCTTGAATTTCAGAGCAGATGTTTGATCAATCGCAGTGCTGTTAGAATTTGGTGATCTATAATGTTTACTGAGAAGATACCTTTTTGGTTTCGTCATGATAATGTAATTTTCCTATATTTTTTCAATACTTTCATGATTTTGAAGCTATAGTAAAAAAAATAAAGTAATGGCCTGCTGGGCAAAGGCCTTACCTCAACTATGATGTAGTTTGAGCCATACTCCAACCACGCGAGCTCAGTGTGGATTGGTGGAGGGGTGTTTGCAAAGCAAGCGACTAACCCTGCTGTTAGATTTTAACAAGCTACCCAAAAAGCCTCTGACTAGGCTTAACGACTAATATCAACCGATATTAGCCGGAACCAATGGCTTAACGTGCCTTCCGAAGCACGGAGATGCTCGTGGTGTACGTCACTTATATGGTCGAAATGGTCACCCATCCAAACATGACCGCGCCGTAGGTTGCTTTACTTCGGTATCACTACGAAAGCGCTGCTACCACTGCGATACGAGCACCACAAGGTATAGATTCATTTGAAGCTATAGAGGGATAAAATGATTTTAAGCAATCCACTCTGAACGTTCAAATTATTTTTTGTATTGTACGCTTACCGATAATATCAAATAGCCTTTTCCTCAATCAAAGTCAAGCGTCTCAGTAAAAGTTGCAATTATTGTCGAGGCTCGCCTATTGCAAAATAAATAGATTTTTCACCGGAGAGCCATTAAGTATCTAGATCGCAATTCGATCGTAGTTTGTAGTAAATATGTTCTAAGTTAGCATTTAAGACATACACACAGACGGCTGCTGCTGGTGACAGACGGTTTGAAATTGGTGCATTACGCACAGCAATAGTTTACAGACTGCTGTACGGAGCACCCAAGTAATGTTTCATAAAGGGATCATTTGTATCGGCCAATGATTTAACGGTACAAATTACCCAAGCGATTCGCTCTGCGATCTGAAAACCTCGTGGTGCGAAACGGCCCAATACCCGTAATGGCAGCCGTCATATCAGCCGCCAACATTCCATCAACAAAGTGCCTACGCTGCCTGCCATTGACGTGCCAAAGCCATATCAGCGGATTTCCATCAACGATTATAGCGCCATCAATGCACGGTTGGCATGACGTCGACAAGCTGTCAACGCACCTTTTAAAATAATAAAACAATTGTTATTGCTTACTCCAGGTCAAATACTAAATGCATTTCAATCGAATCGCTATTGCTTTCTTTCAAATTACATAAACACCCTATGCTATGCGGGTAAGCCTGCCAATACTTGAGATTTATGAGTGGAAAATACCGAATAGGTCCTACATGCAATTTATTACAGGGTCTAGTATACTTTGAAGATATAGCAATAAAGATCTTGGTTTTACAGAATGGGATTTAAAGTTTAATCAAGCACTAATGCTATTGATTATCAGTGGTTCCCAAAGTGGGTAATAATGCCCCCTTGTGGGCACTGAAGGCCTAGAGGGAGAGGTAAGGGGCCCGGAAAAAAATGTGAGGCACTAATGTGGATTAAGGGGGCGCGGAGGAATTTGTATCTTCGGCTACTTCATGTTTTAAAATTCACAAAAAAAAACTCCTCCTGCACAGCATCCATTTACTAAGTCATAGTTACATATTTTTTATTGAATGAATAAACCTCAATTGACTAAACATACATTGAATATTTATTATTTCAAGTGCGGTCATAAGGCTGTTCATGTCTTGAAGATAATACAGTAATGAATTTGTGTCTCTCTTGTCTTTCAAAACAGGCGCGAATACAACGTTTTTTAGGCACGGTGGGCATACCCTACCACTTAATCACTATTAGAAGCGCCACAAACCAAATTGTTGAGTGCTTAGTTAAAGAAGCATCGTAAACAACAATTTTGCGTGCTCGCTCTACGACTATTATCATGCTCATGGTGAACAAAAAATTTCACGCTCGCTTCGCTCGCGCTTTAACTATTGCTTTTGTCGTCTAAAATTCTTGCTCGCTTTGCTTGCACATCAATGATTATATTGTTCTTGGTTGGAGAAGCAGCGTAATCAAAATTTCACACGCGCATCAACTACTATCATGCCTATGGTTCGTAAAGCGTCGTAAGCACTGTTTTTGCTCACTCATGCACTATAGCCATACTCTTGGTAAGAAAAGCGTCGCAAACAAAATGTTAACGTGCTCGTTTTACTCATGCATTTACTATTAACATAAATTTTGTATAAAAAGCGTCGTAAAGAAAAAATATGCACACTGTCTTCGCTCGCGCATGCACTAATATCACACACGCTCCGTTCGTGCTTTTGCTAAGTTTGCAAAGTTTTTGCGCGCTCACTTGGTTTTAATAAGCGTTGTAAGCAATTATTTAATTATTTGCGGCGTTCTCCAGCCTAGAATAAATGCTATAAAGGTTTTGAGGTGAAAAAAATGAGGGAGGGGGCTATATAAAAATATATAATTATTCAAAGTGGGTGCTAGACCAAATAAGTTTGGGAACGTCTGGATTGGATGTGAATATACGAAACCGGCTAAATTAATTTAAAAAGATAGTGTGGATACTGTATCCTATTTTTTTCAGGATCTAGACACAGTTACTTTACTCTACTTATTCATCCAAAATAATGTATTTTTCCAGTTTTTCCATGTATGGTCCCCTCAATTCCCCCCAACTCTTAATATCATTGAGCATTTGTACCTAAGTCGTGGATGTTATATGTATTAAAGTACGTATGGCAGACGCTCCTGTCATAATCGTTGTCTGGTATTCGAAACACAAGAAAGAGGATTCCTTGCTTCGTAACCACGACAGTTTGGTTTTTTTGTCTGGCGCATTTTTATTTTTATTTTATTTTTTTATTATTGTTATTTTGGTACGAGAGTCGTAAAGCGGTTAACAGGATGCACCTACCTACCAAGTCTCAACGGTGTAATGCTAAGAGTTTTAGGATGGATTAGTTGTGACATACAAACAGAAAGACTTGACAAATCTATAAAGGTTCCGTTATTTGCCATTCGGTTATGAAATCCTAAAAAGACAGTAGTATCAAAAACATTCAAGAGGTCTTATCATAACTTTGCAAACTTCTTTTTACATGTACACTGTAACAAAACCAGTGTTGTGTGCCAAACCTGTTATGTGCCAAACCTGTTATTTGCCTTACTGCTTAAATTGTATAGTATTTGCAAACACCCAGGGTGTACTCTTATGAGAGACCTCATACGTAGGGTGAGCTTATGTACATTACAGTGGTGACACAAAGATATTTAGAGATGGAAGCGTTGACATGAAGATGACGAAATATTAATAAATTATGAAAGTGATTTGTATTTATGTGCCGGCAATTCCAATAGTTCCATTTAATGTTAATAAAAATTCTTATAAAAAAATATGTAAGATTTTTTGTTTTAATTGGATTCCCAAAATTGTTTTTTCGCTTCTCATAAAACTGGGAGAAAGAGTGATTTCCATTCTATTGCAGTGTGTAAAAATAAAAACGAGATAGGGTTGTATTTTAGTACCCATAAATATTGATTTTGACCTGAAATTTTGTGTTATTATTTCAACTGTGATGTTTTGTTGAGTTTAGAACAAACATCGCTAAATTATTGTGATTCTTAACTGCAAACATTTTCAAATGCCATATTTAGTTTTGAAAATTTGGGGGCAGATTCTTGTTCAGTTCATACGAACATTTATATATACATCAAAAAAGTTCACCGATCAAATTTTATTTCTCAAATAAACTATAGTTATTGATTCCTCAGGGTCACGATGGATAAATTAGTTGTTTTTTTTTGATAAAACGGTGAAGCTCACAATCGAATTACCACATGAAAAATTCGACTAATATAATTATATCCTACAATATTAACTCTAATATTACGACATGTAACTAATTATTTCATTAATTACTTAGTAAAATATCGTTTGCATTTGTGATTGTACCATGTTACTTTTATCAGAATTTATCAGCTACGTTTTTCGTATGAATTTTGACAGCTATTTGATGCCTCTTTACGTAGGTAAAATAAGAGGAGGGTGCAGCAGAACATAATCAATATTATTACAACTAATCCTAGTTAAAGGAGATGGAAACCATTACATACAAATTTGGGCCTGGATGTAATAAGATGAAAATGGTGTCAATTAATACTTTAATACTTAGTAGACCTACACTGAAAATTTTATGTTTTTCGACAATCTGAGAGCCCAATAATTAGGGGTTTAGTTAAAGTGAGGTTATGTAACAAGCAGCTGATTTCCGAACTGCAAAGGATATTTTAACGTCAACAGTTACAATTAGGCCACAAAATAGACGACAGCACGTTAGGCAGGGTCAGAATCCGTAAAACAAAGCAGTGGTCGACGAAAAAACACTCAAAAGGCATACACGCACAAGACGAAAAATACGAACGAAACGAGTGATCCATAGATTATTTGACACGGTAGCTGTCAGTATCAGTGCACAGACAAAAAAAAGTAAGAATCCATTTTATTTCATTAAGCAATCATGTTTCAAATCACTTACATTCAATTCAATTAAAATATAAAATATATGTTTTATGAGCTAAAAATAATAGTTATTGTAACGTTTTTTTTTTTGGGTTTATCGCCACGAATAGAGCAAGTGTTTTTTTTTTTAATTGTGTAATCACATTGACTCAAATCGATATTTCATTTAATCGATAATGTGATGAATTCTTAAAATCTTGTTTTTCATAATGCTCAGTTTCCATAAAGAGAAATAGGCTGATTTTTGGTATTTTAGGATGGAAAAATATGCCCATTTTTTTAAACCATAAATCAACTAGTTACGTTTAGGGCCCAGCAGTTACCGTCTCCTTTGAAAACTGTGACTGATTTTCTAATAAGATAAAAAAACCTTCCTTAAACATTTTCGCTTTTCATGTCACTTCCATCAACTCCCAACTCTTCGTTCCTACAACAGAAGGCGCTATTGTCTCGGCGGCTCTTGGAGGCTTTCTGCAGGTGGCTCGGAAGTGGAAGTAAACTAGTTCAGACCGGCTCCAACCGGCTGTATGGAGACTTGAACTTGAATATTTGAAGAACTTGGGTCGATCTTAAAAATATTGCGTGACCTTGGTTGTCACTTATAACGTAAGAATCCTAAATAAGTAGGTTATTCCATAAATTTAGCACCATTAGTTCCAAAATCGGTCAAGTGCGAGTTGAAATTGCACACCAAGAGTTCCGTGCCAACTTTAACTGAATTAGAGATCAACTTACTTCCACTTAGCCAAACTACCACAATATTTTGTTGATTGTAAAAATAACTTTGTTTTTCATAGTATTTGTATGAAAGACAAAGTATTAGTGGTTGTTGAAAATGTGCTATATTTCGAAAACCGCTAGTTCGATCTCGTTCAAACTAGGTTAGAGCAAAAAAAATATTTTTGTTCTAGTTCCATCTATGGGAGCCTCCTCAAATGTCATTTTATTTTATTAATTGTCGAGAGTCGTAAAGCGATTATCAATATACACCTACCTACCAAGTTTCATTTATGTATTGCGAATAGGTTCAGAATGAAGTGGCTGTGACATACGAACGGACAGATATACAGACTTGACGAAACTATAAGGGTTCCGTTTTACTGGTTCAGTTTCGCCATAAATGAACCACTAAGGTTACTGTACCTTCCTGCTTATCGCGTCTAACCACTTTTAAACTAAAATTGCTGAGACAAACCCATCAAAAACTAGCGTCACTTCAAATTAAGGCGACAGTTACCTACGATTCAAACGGGTAGTGAATGGTACCGCCTATACTATACCTGCACCGCAGGAAAATGCCATCAGTACAGACTGACGTTACAGAACGTACAGACGGCTATCACATCAGGTTATATTTTTTTGTTGAAATCTGACCTTTATCACAACTGCGTAAGATACCGCAGTGTTTACCTTGACGTGTTGTCGTCCGTACTTAAGCATTGATCAAATATCAAACAGACGTCGATACCTTCTATTCTACCTATAAATACCTACCACCATTCTGTATGCGGAATCTATGTTCGTAAGTATTTGGGTCACAATGCTATGGGAATCTTGACAGGTATTTGACTCCGCCATCTTTTTCCCGCGAACTCAAGCGAATAGCAAACAAAATAGGCCACCGTCCGATTTGGCGGAACAATAAAAATGAGATAGAACCGATACCGTGGCAATTGCCAAAAATAAAATGTATTCCAAGATTCCCAAGAAATTTGTTTTTATCTTGAACCCGAAAATGTGAGAGGTTTTATGTCGGGTATGGTTGAATGTCGTTCGGCGGGAGACACACTTTAGATACACTGATTTAGGATTAGGGCTAGAATTTGTGATTTTGTAAAATAACAAAAAAAGTATATTTTACCTCTTAAAGACTGATGACCTCCTCCTCTGATTAAAATTAGTTTGAACGAGATTGAACTAGTAGTTTTTGAGATATAGCTAATTTTCAACAACCGCAAACATATCATTGTTCTTCATACAAACACTATTAAACTCAAAGTTATATTTTCTGTCAATAAAATGTTGTGGTATTTTTGCTAAGTGGAAGCAAGTGGAACGCTAAATAAGTTAAATTTGGCACGGAACCCTCCATGCAAGAGCCCAAAGCTCACTTGGCCGGTTTTTGCATACCGCTTCAACTATTAATTATGCATTTTGATAGCGTAGCCACACCATAAAATTATTATCCTAGTACTTTTAAGATCCACACCGCCCAGCAGCATTCGTCAAATACATACAGGTCGACTGACGACTTCCCTTTAGCGAAGTCGGTGGAAATATAAAATATGTAACGAAACGAAATATGAAAATCATCTTTTGGTTTATATCACAAACACAGACATACACAATATTACAAAGCACAATAAAATAAATGTAAGAAATACAGGGTGCTATTTTGGTGAGCGATAAATGCTTTGGAGTGGTTGGTCAAACGATACTGATGCCAATTTTTTTATTATTTTTTTAAATGGAATAAACCAGCAAAATCAATTTATTATTGCGGTACTAGCAAGCGAGTCAAAACAACCAACACCAGGGGAGCAATTCTCGTGCAATTAGTATACGATAAAAGTTCAAAGATAGAATTTTAGTCGTCTATGAAAAAATAGTTTTTGTTTTCTCAGAGTCACGACTTCTATGTATTTACATTTCGTTCGTGTAGATATTTAAGTTGATTTTTAGGGTTAACTCGCAATCGAACTTCCTCACGAAAAATTTTGATTGCCGCGGGAATCGGCCTTCAGATTGCCTCTTCGTAGCTTACTAGCTTCTGCGTAGTATTTTGGTAGATACGCGCTAGCTACGCGCGAAAGTGCGAGTTTCACCATTTGTTTTGAATTGTTTTTGCGATACTAGCATGCGGGTCAAAACTACCAACATCAGGTCGCCTCATCGTAGCTTACTAGCTTCGGCGTAGTATTTTGTAGATACGCGCGGGCTACCCGCGAGAGTGCGAGTTTTCCTATTTGTTTTATTTTTTTTAATGTAAGAGGCATTTTATAAAACATGCATATACTTAAAATATTTTTTTATAAGCATAACTCATATTTCCATCCCTGAGTTTGATGTCACTAAACATAACTAAATTCTGTATATTCGATCTGTGTGCTGTGAAAACAGCCTAAAAAATCGTTTTCGATACTCGTGCATAGACTTATATGTATTACACAGAGGTTACGTATAAAGTCAATTTATATTTAAAACAAAGAGTATTAAAGTTAATCTTATTTTTAATTTAATTTAATAAATACCCAGCATTGAAAATTAATACCGGGTGAATATTGTAAAAATCTATTTTAACCTGTCAGGTGGGAATAAATTGGATATTTGCCCACTCAATTTTTACTTATCCGCCCATCTATACGTGACTAAAGATGGCGCCCGTGTCATAAGACACTAGTCTATTCCCTTGAATAATCTACCGTATAGGTCTAGGGTGTTTGTATAGGTACCTGTGTATAGTCTTTATTAACGACAAAGTAAGGGCAATGTTACCAACCATTATTAGACAGGGATTGACAGCATTGCCTAGCTCTAAAATGTTACTAGGACTGACACTATTGAAAAAATAGGAAAATATCTGAATTCTTCGTTGATGTATCATAACCAATAATTCAAATATTAAAAAACTTCAGAGTTTTTCGTTTGTTTGACTATGATAATAGACATTGGCACAAAGTAAGGTACTTATTATATTTTCATCTGATACACAGCCCTAACCCCTCAATTCCCTTACTAAGAAAGTCCGACTAAATGCGAGAGTAACATTTCTCACCGCCATGAAAGCTTTAAAAAGGCTTCTATTTATTAAAAAAAGGGATACATACAATGTTTCTCATTTCCCAACAAAATATCTTAAAATCAAAGCTCTATAGCTAAAAGTTGCTGAGATAAAGGATGGGCAAAGATGTCAGGCAGGAATGGGAGATAACTGTGCCCACTTCTGTTTTTACTTATTATATCTCATCATCTATTAGGGAGTATATCACCGAAACCGAAAAAAGCGGTCGAAGATTCAAACATTATAACAAAATCGCTAACCCGTTATTCAAAATGACAGTATTAAGTTATATTGTACTCGTGCCATTCGCTCGCACGAGTACATCGCGTCGCAAGTCGCAAGGCAAGTAGCGAGCATACTATTCACACATTTGTGCTCGTTAATCGGCTTGATACTCGCGTCGCGATTCGCGCGAATGTGTAAATGCAACATAATATTGGCGATGCATTTTATTGACTATGGTCCGCGAAATATCAGGATTTCCGTGAAAGCTTTGATAAAATTATTATTATTGTTCTCTAGTCTATGAAACGTATAATTTTACTAAGTTCCCATCTTACCACGTGCCGATCCGATTTCTCGAGGAAGGAATCTCAATTTCAATCAATTTCCAATCGCATTATGTACTTAACGTGACATAATGTCATCCAAAGTTAACTTCAATAAAATCTGTGCTGAAGGGTCAACAGATATTCACAGGCGTTGCAAGGTTTTTTTTTTTACTTTTCAACTACGACTTTTTATCATGTGCGTGTAAAAATCTGTACTGTTCGTGTACATAGGAACTAAAAAAAGGCAACTATTTTTATTTCTTGGTTTATGTTTTTACCCATCTTTTCCTTGCACAAATATCTTATTTAAAATATTTTGAAAAATAGAAAACCAGGGCCATTGAGTTTATATCTAATTGAACTGAAAAGAATCATGCCAATATAATTTTTAATTTTTTTGAGAACTCCATTGAGTATCGTGCAATGTATGTTAAACACAAATCTTGGCACACGTGTTTGGAAACTTAATTAGATCGTTATGCACTAAAATTATTTTAATTCCAATAATAATAATAGTCCCCCTAGTCGATTTCGACTACGGTGGCCAATAACAACGACTAACCGACTGCACGGGACATATTATAGTGCACAAGTGTGTGCGCAAACAATCTCTATTCCTTTCATTCTCATAGCCCGATGGGACAGCAATCTGACACGACCGGATAGAGTTCAGGCGTAGGACCAACGGCTTTAGGTGCTTTTCCGAGGCACGGGGGTGAAACACCGTCAACTTCCAAACTCCAGGCTTCCTTCAGAATTTCTGAACAGAAAAACTTAGGTATATATTTTTGGCCCAACCCGGGGATCGAAGCCGGAACCTCTGGTGTAGCCGTCGCTTTTAAGTGCGGCTCTCTTACCGCTGCGCCACCGAGGCAGTTTATTCTAATATTATTATCACATAGGTATAACAGGTCAAATAGTATAACTCTTTTTTATTGGTATATAAAAAAGTTATTTAAAAATTATTGAACCACGTCTATAAATGCCCTTATCTTAGCTGTCTTCAACACACCACAACAGAGGCAATCTGTAAAACGCGCCCTTAAGGACCGTTCCCGAACTTGACATAATTAAAATTAGATTAAGGGAATTAATTCTATGCCAAAGTAATTAAAAATAAAATTGCTGGATTACGTAAGATTTTTAGTCCCTCGAGGATATCGGTAATGAATTATCTAATTGAATGAATATCGGTAATTTGATTTTGATTAAAACAGCCACTTTGATAGAAACCTTTGAAGTAAGGAGCAGATTGGTATGAACCTTCTTTGACGGAAATAAATCTACAAATAGCTATAACTTTGGTAACGAAATTGACACTTATGGTTGTAAAGCCTTAGGGACAACTTTGCTGATGTTGAAACGCGACGAGAAATGTCTTAGTGGTTAAAAGTGGTAATGTAAACAGTAATTCTGTTAACATTTTTGTTTTTATAGTGTTTTGTTACTTTACAAACTTAATAATATAAATTGCACTTGTAAAAAGCAACTTTGGCTGTGTGACCGACGAGGAATCGAACCCCGTGTCTACGCTTTCCGGCATATATAGACACTAGCGCTAGCGGTCCCCCGCGACTTCGTCCGCGCGTTTTGAGTTTGCTCCCTCCCCTCCCGTCGCAGCGTCATGTTTTATATCCTAAAGCCTTTCTCGATAAAAAAGCTATCCAATAAAGAAATATTTTTTCAAATCGGTCCAGCAGTTCCTGAGATAAGCGCGTTCAAACAAACAAACTCTTCAGCTTTATAATATACTAGCGGTCCCCCGCGACTTCGTCCGCGCGTTTTGAGTTAGCTCCCTCCCCTCCCGTCGCAGCGTGATGTTTTATATCCTAAAGCCTTTCTCAATAAATAAGCTATCTAACACAGAAATATTTTTTCAAATCGGTTCAGCAGTTCCTGAGATAAGCGCGTTCAGACCAACAAACTCTTCAGCTTTATAATATAAATTAGCGCAAGCGCACGTTGTACTTAAGTTGCGAACATTATTTTGGTGCGGAGTTATGTTAAAACTGTGATAGCTCCTAAGATATTTATTGAAATCAAATGATATAAAGGGCAACTTGGTTCTAAATGAAATGCTCGTGATGATGAATGTATTTATTTTGATAAACATAAATACCTGTGTGTATAATACACCTCTAAATATGATGCATTATTTTTTTACAAATTTATTAACATAAAAAAGGTTGTAGTAAGTCAACCATAAAAGATAGACTTATGCTGTCGCGGACTTTATTATAGAACCCTTAATGTTGAACAATCTTGTCATACATGATTTTTGTGTAACTTTAGCGGTTTCCGCAGCGTACGCAGCGAAAGCTCTCAAAAGGAATATCTTTCTCCCGTTTTCGCAACATTTTTCATTGCTGCTGTGGTATTTTAAGTCGTATCTTTATGTTATATAGCTTAAAGCCTTCCTCGATAAATGGACTATCTAACATAAAAATAATTTTTCAAATCGGGCCAGTAGTTTTTGAGATTAGCGCGTTCAAACAAACAAACAAACAAACAAACAAACAAACAAACAAACAAACAAACAAACAAACAAACTCTTCAGCTTTATAATATTAGTATAGACTAGCGGTCCCCCGCGACTTCGTCCGCGCGTTTTGAGTTTGCTCCTTTCCCTCCCGTCGCAGCGTGATGTTTTATATCCTAAAGCCTTTCTCAATAAATAAGCTATCTAACACAGAAATATTTTATCAAATCGGTTCAGCAGTTCCTGAGATAAGCGCGTTCAAACCAACAAACTCTTCAGCTTTATAATATAACTAGCGGTCCCCCGCGACTTCGTCCGCGCGTTTTGAGTTTGCTCCCTCCCCTCCCGTCGCAGCGTCATGTTTAATATCCTTAAGCCTTTCTCGATAAATAAGCTATCCAACACAGAAATATTTTTTCAAATCGGTCCAGCAGTTCCTGAGATAAGCGCGTTCAAACAAACAAACTCTTCAGCTTTATAATATATTAGCGCAAGCGCACGTTGTACTTAAGCTGCGAACATTATTTTGGTGCGGAGTTATGTTAAAACTGTGATAGCTCCTAAGATATTTATTGGAATCAAATGATATAAAGGGCAACTTTGTTCTAAATGAAATGCTCGTGATGATGAATGTATTTATTTTGATAAGAATAAATACCTGTGTGTATAAATACACCTTTAACCGCTCAGCTGTCCAATGGCACTACAGTGCCATTTTCTTTTTTACGGTAAACTGTCCGTGGTACTACAGTGCCCACCACTTGAAAAGTATGTATTAAGTATAGTATATATATATACATTAAGTATAGTATATATTAAAGTATAGTAAGTATATTATATTTTCAACTTTTTATATATTTATAACTATTACCTATCTACCAGTATTTTTGTTTTCGTAATCACAACTATACTTTTCTTTATATAATCGTTTTTATCGCGCGACATGTCGCGCGATTTTTATCATTCAACCGTCGCGCGATATCGCCGGACAGTTTCGCCGGAGTTTGTTTGTTTGTTTGTTTGTTTGTTTGAACGCGCTAATCTCAAAAACTACTGGTCTGATTTGAAAAATTATTTTTACGTTGGATAGTCCATTTATCGAGGAAGGCTTTAAGCTATATAACATAAAGATACAACTCACAAGACCACAGCAGTAATGAAAAATGTTGCTAAAACGGGAGAAAGATATTCCTTTTGAAAGCTTTCGCTGCGTACGCTGCGGAAACCGCTAAAGTTACACAAAAATCATGTATGACAAGATTGTTCAGCATTAAGAGTTCTATAATAAAGTCCGCAACAGCATATGTCTATCTTTTATGGTTGACTTACTACAACCTTTTTTATGTTAATAAATTTGTAAAAAAATAATGCATTTTTTTAAAGGTGTATTATACACACAGGTATTTATTCTTATCAAAATAAATACATTCATCATCACGAGCATTTCATTTAGAACAAAGTTGCCCTTTATATCATTTGATTCCAATAAATATCTTAGGAGCTATCACAGTTTTAACATAACTCCGCACCAAAATAATGTTCGCAGCTTAAGTACAACGTGCGCTTGAGCTAATCTATACTATAATATTATAAAGCTGAAGAGTTTGTTTGTTTGTTTGTTTGTTTGTTTGAACGCGCTAATCTCAGAAACTACTGGCCTGATTTGAAAAAATATTTTTACGTTGGATAGTCCAATTATCGAGGAAGGCTTTAGGCTATATAACATAAAGATACGACTCATAAGACCACAGCAGAAATGAAAAATGTTGCGAAAACGGGAGAAAGATATTCCTTTTGAGAGCTTCCACTGCATACGCTGCGGAAACCGCTTAAGTTACACAAAAATCATGTATGACAGGATTGTTCAACATTAAGAGTTCTATAATAAAGTCCGCGACAGCATATGTCTATCTTTTATGGTTGACTTACTACAACCTTTTTTATGTTAATAAATTTGTAAAAAAATAATGCATTTTTTTAAAGGTGTATTATACACACAGGTATTTATTCTTATCAAAATAAATACATTCATCATCACGAGCATTTCATTTAGAACAAAGTTGCCCTTTATATCATTTGATTCCAATAAATATCTTAGGAGCTATCACAGTTTTAACATAACTCCGCACCAAAATAATGTTCGCAGCTTAAGTACAACGTGCGCTTGAGCTAATCTATACTATAATATTATAAAGCTGAAGAGTTTGTTTGTTTGTTTGTTTGTTTGTTTGAACGCGCTAATCTCAGAAACTACTGGCCTGATTTGAAAAAATATTTTTACGTTGGATAGTCCAATTATCGAGGAAGGCTTTAGGCTATATAACATAAAGATACGACTCATAAGACCACAGCAGAAATGAAAAATGTTGCGAAAACGGGAGAAAGATATTCCTTTTGAGAGCTTCCGCTGCATACGCTGCGGAAACCGCTTAAGTTACACAAAAATCATGTATGACAGGATTGTTCAACATTAAGAGTTCTATAATAAAGTCCGCGACAGCATATGTCTATCTTTTATGGTTGACTTACTACAACCTTTTTTATGTTAATAAATTTGTAAAAAAATAATGCATTATTTTTAGAGGTGTATTATACACACAGGTATTTATTCTTATCAAAATAAATACATTCATCATCACAAGCATTTTATCTAGAACAAAATTGCCCTTTATATCATTTGATTTTAATAAATATCTTAGGAGCTATCACAGTTTTAACATAACTCCGCACCAAATAATGTTCGCAGCTTAAGTACAACGTGCGCTTGCGCTAATATATTATAAAGCTGAAGAGTTTGTTTGTTTGAACGCGCTTATCTCAGGAACTGCTGGACCGATTTGAAAAAATATTTCTGTGTCGGATAGCTTATTAATCGAGAAAGGCTTAAGGATATAAAACATCACGCTGCGACGGGAGGCGAACTCAAAACGCGCGGACGAAGTCGCGGGGGACCGCTAGTCTATACTAATATTATAAAGCTGAAGAGTTTGTTTGTTTGTTTGTTTGTTTGAACGCGCTAATCTCAGAAACTACTGGTCCGATTTGAAAAAAAAAATTTATGTTAGATAGTCCATTTATCGAGGAAGGCTTTAAGCTATATAACATAAAGATATGACTCACAAGACCACAGCAGCAATGAAAAATGTTGCGAAAACGGGAGAAAGATATTCCTTTTGAAAGCTTCCGCTGCGTACGCTGCGGAAACCGCTAAAGTTACACAAAAATCATGTATGACAAGATTGTTCAGCATTAAGAGTTCTATAATAAAGTCCGCGACAGCATAAGTCTATCTTTTATGGTTGACTTACTACAACCTTTTTATGTTAATAAATTTGTAAAAAAATAATGCATCATTTTTAAGCTTTTTTTTCTTAAAAAACTCGTAATATCGTGAATATTGTAATGTCATTAACCATTACTTGAGTTTATTTTAATCATGCAACCGAGTCTTAGTGTTAAAGGCCTAATTTCTGCATCAATGTGAAGGTAAAATGTCGTTAGCAGTGATTGACCATTTACTATTTCGTGTGTTTTAAGGAAAATATAGCTTAACCAAATGTCAGAGTGACTAAATTAAGTATCTTAATAATACTCATTTTAACCATTTAGTCCTAAAACTATCCTAACGCCATCTAGTGAAAACTATAAAGTGACTGAAGAAAACTGCTCATTGGTTACGCAATAAGTGCCAAAAGATCGGTGCAACGTTTCGGAGACGTTTCCCCGATACGTTATGTCCCAGCAAATGTGGAGTGAAGTTCGGGAGACAACGCTGAAACTAGATTAGAAGCTAATTTAAGGTAGTGTATTACGTAAACTGGAGTTAGCATGAGAAACGCAAACTTTTCTTCCTATTCGAGCATGAGTTAGCTTCATCAAATCACGAGAGAAACCAATACAGGTCACTTAGTGTCGATTTTACAAACATCAGATAAGACTTATCTGACTGAATAAATATAAAACGACCAATTTCAAAATGAAATTTATATAAATGATTGGTGACAAATAGATGACATTTTAACTAGACGTATTGTGTGGTATTCGACGAATATTTCTAATTGGACGTTGGTAAAATGGACACTTAATCATACTAGACCATCCTATCTCTAATAATCACTAACTTATTAACTATTCATAGGACGTTTTATAGGTAAAGTATTTATTTCATGTAAAATGTATACACATACTTAAGTAAATACGTTAACAAAATAACACATTTTTTATTGCAGATTGAACGCACGCGCTCACACTTACACACACACGCACATGTGCACATTTAAGTTTTAATGCATGAATTAACTTATTATTTATCAAGCTTGTTTTAATGAAATTCAACCACCTTCCTGCAATTTAATTTTGCCAGCTAAGCGAGGATCCAATACCTTTTGCCGTATCTTGCTGCTAACAGGCTATATCTCAGGCTATTAACGCGTTGCCCGATGGTATCGGACAAGAAGTGGTCTACTAAGACGTATTTGTTTTGTAAAAAATAAAACAAAATGCAAATTATTAAGAACAGTACGAACATGGTTCATTTTTATAATAGAAATGGATTACAATACATAACATCATATGAAGAAATTAGCCAACTAACGTAACTATTGGCCGTATATCACGGCGGTTAAGCTCAACTGAGATTGGCCTCTTCGCCACTGGATCAATGTCACATTGTTCACTAAATAAACTAACACGTAGTAAGTAAATAAACCCGTGATATTTATCCTTGCTGACCCTGAGTAGATATTGAATAATTTCAATGCAAAAACAATGTAACAGCCAATAAAGCTGGCTGGTTCCTAGCTCAAAGGATTAGCATAGCTATTCACCGTAGCCTCCTTGCCACAAGGAAATGGTTTCGTATTTGAATAGGTAGATTTTAAGTTATTTTTTTTAGATGCATGTCTTAGTTTTATTTTTAATGCAAAAACTAAACTACTACTACTACACCAAGAAAACTTAGTACTGTACCCAAAGTTGAAAAATACCTGAGTGAACTAATAACAAATCATCTCGCAATGACTTCTCGTTTTCGAGAACTCCGTGGATATACATACAAATGTACAAATATTCAAACAAGCATACACTTACGGCTCACGTGTTTGGAAGCCTGAAAAGATCGACATACTCAAATATTATCAAATTTGAAAGGTATCGCATTGAACATTGAATTGATAACCTCTTTATTTGGAAGTCTGTAAAAAGACCCAAAACAAATTTTGACCTGATCCGAATTTGAACACGTTAACGAACTGGGGCGTGGCCGCTTGATTTGTGTGTATTTATAGGCGCTGGGGTGTCTACGGCTGGATATATTTCCATAAATGAAACACGGCACGTATTTGCTTGTATTTAGAGGAAGAGAACGAATACAATAAACCGGCCAAGTGCGAGTCGGACTCGCGCACTGAGGGTTCCGTACCAACTTTAACTGAATCCACTTACTTCCACTTAGCAAAATACCACAATATTATGTTGACAGCAAATATAACTAAGTTTTTCAGAGTGTTTGTATGAAGAAAAAAGTTATGTTTGTGGTTGTTGAAAATATGCTATATCTCAAAAACTGCTAGTTTTATTCCGTAAATATTTTTTTCAAAATTTACTATGCTTAGTTTAGAAGTTAGATGGGGGGAGGGGGTTGCCCATTTTACCACTTTGAAAGCGTCTAGCTATGAAACGTTAGACTTTAAAAGAAATTGGTTTAAGAAACCTCTATGTCATTTTAAAATAGGTACCTAAATCTATAGACACTCCACACGCATAAGTTTGATTTAAAAAAACGGTTGTAGTTTCGTGTATGGGAGGGGCTCCCCTTATATATCATTTTTTTTTGTGTATAAGAATCGTAAACCGGTTAACAGGATACATCTTTCTACCAAATGTCAACAGTGTGATGCTTGTAGTTACAGAATAAAGTGACTGTGACTTACGGACGGACAGACAGACAGACAGACAGACTTGACGAAACTATAAGGGTTCCGTTTTTTGCCGTTCGGGCCTCGAACCCTAAAAAAAACAGGCAAGATCAAAAATATGGACGTCTTTTAAAGTAGGTCCCCTGGAGCTCACAATTAACATTAGTCGAATAGGGGATCCTGTCTGATGATGGCGTCAACGTATTCATTGGTCCTGGGTTCGATTCTGATCTTACACTATCGAGGATATTGCATGCATTTAGGTTGAAGACACTTATATAATACTAGCGGTCCCCCGCGACTGCGTCCTCGCGTTTTGTGTTTGTTCCCTCCCTTTCCGTCGCAGCGAGATGTTTTATAGCTTAAAGCCTTCCTAGATAAATAATCTATTCAATACAAGTTTACATTTTGAAATCACTCCAGAAGTTCCTGGGATTGAAACAAATTCAGTCAGCTTTAAAATATTAACTATAGATACGAATGATTGAACAAACTCTATGGGCGTTCCCTTGTGGTGCTACTTGGAGACGTATTAAAACTGTTGTGAGATGTATGAATGATCTTAGTTCTCTGTTGAAACACCTTATAAGTCAATCGGGAAAAATGCAGTTTCATTGCGATTGAACGCGGTACAACGCCATCTGTTGACTTTTATGGTAACTTAACATATGCCTACTATTACCAACTACTTCAACAATGATATAGAAAACAACGTCGTTTCGATAGAGCATGCTAGGCACAAAACTAAAATTTTATGTCATGTGTGTAGGCGATTATCATTTTAAAGTGATAGGCGGCAGAGACTTTAACCGTTCAAATCTATTGCAATCTTTTGCGGAAAATATTTCGAACGCATTCAATCATCTATACTTTAATATTATAAAGCTGAAGAGTTTGTTTGTTTGTTTGTTTGTTTGTTTGAACGCGCTAATCTCAGAAACTACTGGCCCGATTTGAAAAATTCTTTTTATGTTGGATAGTCCATTTATCGAGGAAGGCTTTAAGCTATATGACATGAAGATACGACTCACAAGACCACAGCAGCAATAAAAAATGTTGCGAAAACGGGAGAAAGATATTCCTTTTGAGAGCTTCCGCTGCGTACGCTGCGGAAACCGCTAAAGTTACACAAAAATCATGTATGACAGGATTGTTCAGCATTAAGAGTTCTATAATAAAGTCCGCGACAGCATAAGTCTATCTTTTATGGTTGACTTACTACAACCTTTTTTAAGTTAATAAATTTGTAAAAAAATAATGCATTATTTTTAGAGGTGTATTATACACACAGGTATTTATTCTAATCAAAATAAATACATTCATCATCACGAGCATTTCATTTAGAACCAAGTTGCCCTTTATATCATTTGATTTCAATAAATATCTTAGGAGCTATCACAGTTTTAACATAACTCCGCACCAAAATAATGTTCGCAGCTTAAGTACAACTTGCGCTTGCGCTAATATATTATAAAACTGAAGAGTTTGTTTGTTTGAACGCGTTTATCTCAGGAACTGCTGGACCGATTTGAAAATCTATACTAATATTATAAAGCTGAAGAGAAGAGTTTGTTTGTTTGTTTGTTTGTTTGAACGCGCTAATCTCAAAAACTACTGGCCCGATTTGAAAAATTATTTTTACGTTGGATAGTCCATTTATCGAGGAAGGCTTTAGGCTATATAACACAAAGATACGACTCATAAGACCACAGCAGAAACGAAAAATGTTGCGAAAACGGGAGAAAGATATTCCTTTTGAGAGCTTCCGCTGCATACACTGCGGAAACCGCTTAAGTTACACAAAAATCATGTATGACAGGATTGTTTAGCATTAAAAGTTCTACAATAAAGTCCGCGACAGCATATGTCTATCTTTTATGGTTGACTTACTACAACCTTTTTTATGTTAATAAATTTGTAAAAAAATAATGCATTATATTTAGAGGTGTATTATACACACAGGTATTTATTCTTATCAAAATAAATAGATTTATCATCACGAGCATTTCATTTAGAACCAAGTTGCCCTTTATATCATTTGATTTCAATGATTATCTTAGGAGCTATCACAGTTTTAACATAACTCCGCACCAAAATTATGTTCGCAGCTTAAGTACAACGTGCCCTTGCGCTAATATTATAAAGCTGAAGAGTTTGTTTGTTTAAACGCGCTTATCTCAGGAACTGCTGGACCGATTTGAAAAAATATTTCTGTGTTGGATAGCTTATTTATCGAGAAAGGCTTTAGGATATAAAACATGACGCTGCGACGGGAGGGGAGGGAGCAAACTCAAAACGCGCGGACGAAGTCGCGGGGGACCGCTAGTATATTATAAAGCTGAAGAGTTTGTTTGTTTGAACGCGCTTATCTCAGGAACTGCTGGACCGATTTGAAAAAATATTTCTGTGTTGGATAGGTTATTTATCGAGAAAGGCTTTAAGATATAAAACATGACGCTGCGACGGGAGGGGAGGGAGCAAACTAAAAACGCGCGGACGAAGTCGCGGGGGACCGCTAGTATAATCATATATCCCCGATTTTGTAACTATCTATTGACAGTTGTATCTGATATTTTGTTTGTTTTGCTTGAATGGTTTGCGAAACCTACACGTGAAATTCAATATCTCCACAAAAATACATACGAAACTGGTGGTTTATGTTTGAACTCAGAGAAAATATTTTGAGCATTGAATCCAGAGTATCGTATCAGATTTAAAGGGACCTACTCTATACAGTTATGTTGATTTTTTTCTTGTCTTGCTCGCACGCATTGTCTTGCAGTTATAGTCAAAAATGTAGAAAATAGTTCTCAAAGTTGTTAGTTGTAAGTACTCACAAAATTGAGCAATTTTTTTTCAGATCCCAACTGTATGGATTTTAACTTATTTGCATTCCAAAATTAGAGTTTAATCAATAAATATCGCACGCCATCTTGACGCGAGTAATTCAAAAATAGGACCCCAGATTGTGTGATGTATATCCTATTTGCTCCTTGTTTGGTAGAAAACATTGATGCCAAACATAATGTTAATAAAAGAAGAGTGACAAAGGTCATGTCCCACATCTTGCCTAGGCACACAATCAGATTAGCAAAAAGGTAAGATACTTAAGCAGTGAACGACTGTTACTATGGAAGCAGTTTCTCCGTTACAGCAGAATATTTAGTTTTAGAGCAGTCAGATACGGGATTGCTATCATGTACCTTATTCTTTATTTGGTTCACCGAAGTTATGGCAGCTAACGCGTATCATAATTTAGCATGTATGTATATAGTAGTTATTTATTCTTATGTTAGTGACTATGAAATTTTTAAACAATATACAGAATATGTAAGTTCAATTTATTGACACATTTTCAAGATGAGAAGTAAATTTAGAATTCAAAAATATTATGTATAAACTTAAATTGATACCCCTCTGCGTAAATACGAGAATAACTGTTTAAAAAAGTAAATATTCTAATGCATACATCACTATTGTATTATGTAAAAGCCCATCCAATTGATCAGTCAACCTTTTACGGACATTTTAAAATTAGATCATATATATTATAATGATCATTTTAAATTTACAATTTAAAGTGATCATTGTAATTATTATTAAGAACCTGTGGTGTCATACTGCAGAGAAAAAGCCTTTCTCCCTTTTCCACTCTTAATGGTTTATGAAGTGATTATATAGCAATGTTTAAAGTTTTATGTCCACGCTTCCACCTCCACGGTGATGTGTGATAGGACATTTCTCAATTGCTTTCAATTTCGTGACTAATAAATTGTACAGTAGCCAGCACATTAGGCTACCCACTTTTGTTGAAAACTAGCCCTTATTACAATTGAATAAGATACCGTCCGTACAATGCATATAATCGTAATCAATCAATAGGCCTCTTCATCTTGACAGATGATTTAAACAACGCCTAGGTGAGAGGAGCATCGTCGCTCTTGACTAAACAAACCGATCCTTGAACGACAATTTCTGTTCGGGATGCTAAGATCTCGCACATCAGTTGTGCGCTGGAGTGCAGCAAGACGGGGGCCAGTAAATGAAAGACAGGCGTTTCTTCGGTAACTGGAGGGCGGCGGAGGTAGTTGAGTCGTCGGTGTCTTCTCGGAGAGTGCGCGCTTGTATGGGGCACGCGCCGCTATTTATATAATTTCGGATACCCCCGCCACCCCCACCTCTTTATTGCACGGAAACATTATTTTTACATTTATTACCTATCTAGGTACTACTTATGACCTAAGTGTGTGTTTTATTCGGAGTGCCTACCTAATTAGGTTCTAAGTTTACATTTCGAATCCTATACTTTCTAATACGAATTAATTACAAAAAACATGATAAGTTTTCCGGGAGCGAGCGAGAGGGCTATATGTCCTATCTCCCTCTGGAGATGGTCGGTTTGCTCGCTCCGGCACGGGTGAGGAAAACAACGGACGGAAACATTCTTTATTTCAGAAACACACTACAAATACGGACAAACAAACAAATGAACAAAACTTAACCTATATACTTAACCTATACAGAAAACGATAATACACAAAATTATTTACAAACAGTCGGTACAACATGCCGCTTTGTGTTGGCCGTCCGGAACATCTCTCCCGCCGTGCTTCGCCCTGTAGAGAGGGCGTAGCATTACTCCGTCGGTGGAAGGGCGGCCATCTGTCGTGGCAACACGATGAGCTTCTTAGTCGGTCTTCGAAGTACTCCTCCTTTGGTCTGGACGTCTACGGTTCGGATTGCACCGTCGGGCCCCGGGTAGACCCTGGTAATCACTCCGCGCGGCCAGGTGTTCCGCGGTAGAGTGCTGTCCACAATGAGTACCAGGTCGCCCGTAGCAAGTGGAGGCCCGTGGCCTCGGGGCTCCCGCCGGTGCTGGAGTTCGGGTAGGTACTCCCGTACCCACCGGGTCCAAAAGAGGTCGGCTAGGCGCTGTGAGGCGTGCCAGTGTGTTCGGCCGATAAGATCGGAGTCGTCGAACGATCCCAGGGGTGGCTCGGCGGTCGGCGTCAGCAGAAGGAAATGGTTCGGGGTAAGCGGCTCCGGGTCGTTCGGGTCGGTAGACACGTGTGTGAGGGGTCGGCTGTTGAGCGTGTGCTCGACTTCGGTCAGGAGGGTCAAGAGGACCTCCTCTTGGGGTCTTCGGGTGTCGAGCACGGTCGCTAGCGCGGTCTTGACGCTCCTCACCAGGCGCTCCCAGGCGCCGCCCATGAACGGCGCGCCCGGGGTGATAAAACGCCAGGTGATGCGGCGCTCCGCGGCCTCCCGGCTGAGGAGCCGGTTGGCCGCCTCTCGTAGCTCACGGTCGGCACCGTGGAAGTTGGTTCCGTTGTCTGACCACATTTCGGTGGGGTAGCCACGGCGTGCGATCATGCGTCGCAACGCCATGACTGCGGAGTCGGTGGTGAGGCTAGCCGCCACCTCTAGGTGTACGGCCCGCGTCGTCAGGCAGGTGAATAGCACGCCGTACCTCTTCTGAGTACTTCGGCCTACGGTAACGGTTAGGGGGCCGAAGTAGTCCACGCCCGTGTAGGTGAACGGGCGCCGGTGATGGGCAAGGCGGCAACTAGGTAGGTCACCCGTCGGCGGCGTCGGTGGCACGTTGCGGCGCCTGCGGCACGGCAGACACTGATGCACGATGTTTCGGGCCGCAGTTCTCAACCGCAGCACCCAGAAGCGCGTGCGGCACTCGGCGATCGTAGCCTCTACACCGGAGTGGTGCAGTTTACGGTGCATATAGTCTATGTATAGTCTCACTATTCGATGGCGCGCGTCTAACACCGCGGGTCGTTTGTTTACGGTCATGTCACTCGCGGCGTTTATTCTCGGTCTTACGCGTAGCACACCATTTACTAATTCGACGGCGATCGTCCCGAATCGATTGTTGCTAGGGAGCTCGGCTCCTTTTTGCAGTCGGTTTATTTCATTACTAAACGAGTCCGCTTGACACTGTTTTATAAGTAACGACTCCGCTCGGAGCAAAATGTCTGAATCTAACACTCGGTACTCGCGATAGGCGTTAGAGTTTTTAATAGCGGGCGTCGCGGCGCGTTTAACACTATCACTATCGCGGTTACGGTTCTTATTCCACTCACGATCACTTTCCGCGGCCCGGCGCGTGCGTTTATAGTTTATAAGTTCACGGTTCGGTCTACACAAGTTTACGAATTGGAGCACGCGCGCGGTTGCTCGCAGAAGTCTCTCGTAGCGAGAAAAACGGTTCGGATCGGGCACTATAAGTTCACTTGCACTGAGTTCATTGTTACGCACTGAGTCATTGTTACGCACTGAGTCATTTTCGCGCACTGTTTTCACTTTCTCCTCACCTGTGGTCTCGGGGGCGGAGGACGACGTGTCGGTAGGCCACGCTGACTCGGGGCCTCGGAGGAAGTCTGGGCCTTGGTACCAGCGGTGGCCGGCGCCGAAATCCTCTGGGACGTCTCGGGTGGCGTCGTCGGCCACGTTGAGGCGGGTCGGCACCCACCGCCAGTCCGCGACCGCGGAGTTCTCCTCTACGGCGGCGATACGGTGCGCGACAAACGGGCGGTACGAGCGCGCCCCAGTCTTCAGCCATGTCAGCACCGTGCGGCTGTCGGTCCAGAAAACCTTCCTTGTTGTTTTCAGGTCGTGCTCCTCAGCTATGGCCGCGGCTAGGTGGCTGCCCAGTACCGCGGCTTGTAGCTCCAGGCGGGGAATGGACGTCAACTTGAGCGGCGCCACCTTGGCCTTGGCGGCCACAAGTGACACGGCGATGGCACCGTGGGGCGTGATTACGCGCCAGTAAGCCACGGCGGCGTAGGCGGCTTCGCTCGCGTCCACGAAGACGTGTAGTTCTCGTGCTGCGGCGTCGGTGTAATCGCGGTAGCAACGGGGCACCGCGACGTCTCGCATGTTGTGCAAGTGCGTCGTCCAGGTAGCCCACTGCTGGGCTAAGTCCTCGTCGATCGGTTGGTCCCAGTCGGTCCCTCGCCTCCAAAGTTCTTGTACGATTTGCTTCGCTCGGATAGTGACAGGTGAGGCGAGGCCGAGTGGGTCGAATAGCGACATCATTATCTTAAGGGCGTCGCGTTTGGTGGGCGTCGGTTTTTCTAATATGCCCGTCGGTAGCCGCGCGAGGTCCATGTTGAAGGCGAGCTGGTCTTGTTGCGGCTTCCAGATCAGCCCGAGTACACGTTCATCCGGTTGGCTCATCGTTACAGTGGCGGCGGCGTCGGCGTCGGCGTCCATAGCGAGCAACACGCGCTGCGAGTTCGACGCCCAGCGTCGGAGTTCGTAGTGGGCGTGCGCGTGTATGTCGCGCACCTGTGTGGCGACCTTGACGGCGGCTTCCTCGCTAGGGACGCTGTGGATGAAGTCGTCCATGTAGTGATTTCTTACCACCGCGACGCGAGCGTCGGCGTAGGTGGCGTCGAACTGTTCCGCGTTGAGGTTTTTCACGAATATGGCTATGGCGGGGGAGCAGGTCGCGCCGAAGATCAGGGAGGTCATGCGGTATTCCTCCGGCGGCCCAACTCTCGTGTCCCCTCTCCATAGGTACCTCAGCGCGTTGCGGTCTTCAGGCTTCACTTTCACTTGCATGAACATCTCCTTTATATCGGCGCACATAGCGACGGCGTGTTGACGGAAACGCATCATGACCCCGGGCAGAGACTGAAGTAGGTCGGGGCCAGTCAGCAGGTGGTCGTTGAGCGACGTGCCCGCTGTCTTAGCGGCGGCGTCGTGCACTATGCGTACCTTATCGGGCTTCATCTTGTTGATGACTGCGAAGTGAGGTAGGTACCAATTTCTGTCTTCTTTCTTCGCAGGCGGTGCGGGCTCGGCGTAGCCCTTTTCGATGAGCGCGTTCATTTGTTGAGTGTACTTCGATTTCAACACTGGATCACGGTCGAGTTTTCTCTCTATGCCTTCGAGTCTCTTCAATGTGTTATTGAAGTTATTCGGCATCGGTTTATCTCCTTTCCACAGTAACGGAGCTTCATAACGGCCTGTGGCGTCGCGACGCACCTCATTCTCGAGTTTGTTGCGTGCGACTTCTTCTGGGTCACTTGCGGGTCTCCGTGGCGTGATCAGCAGCGATTCGATAGAGAAATATTCTCTTAACTGATCGTCCATGTTCTCTTCTTGCGTCACCACGAAGTTGACACGGTGTTGTCGACCCAGCGTGCGGGTGTGGGCGCCGTGTAGCACCCAACCTAGCGGAGTGTGTGACGCTACGGGTTGCCCCCTCACTCCTTTGCGTACCTGTGAGGCCAGCAGCAGGTGCCAGTTGTCCTGGCCGATGAGCAGCTGCGGCTTGGCGTCCTCGTACTGGAGATGGGCTTCGATGTCACTCAGGTGCACACACTTTTTCACATCGTCACGGTTCACGGTTTGGGTAGATAGTCGCATCGAGTCTATAGTGCGGGCGGTAATGCGGAACGTCTTCTTAGTAGCGCCGCGGAGCGTAAGTGTTACGCGTCGCGACGCCTTTTCGATCACTTTTCTTTCTATGGCCTCGATGTTGAGTGGGTCGGTGGGACCGCTGGCGCCAATCTTGTCGGCCAGTTCGGTGTTCACTAAGGTGATTGTGCTGCCATCGTCCAACAGCGCATGTGTGTGCACCTCTCCCGCCGGTCCCGACAGTGTTACAGGCACTATTTTCAGGAATGTCTTCGATCGTTCCGTCCACGTAGAAGTTACTTTCTCGCATTCGGTTTTCTTATCTTCTCTCTCGCTCGCACGTGCTATCTCCCTCGTATGATGTAGTTTGCTGTGATGTCGCGCTTGGCACCCGTTTACCCCGCATGGGGTACGTCGGCATTGATGGGTGCGCGTTCGCAGGCGCAGGCATCCGAAGCACAGTCGGTGTTGTTTTGCGGTGTCCCAACGCTCGTCGGAGGTCATCTGCTCGAACTTGTTGCACGCGGACGGGCCGTGTCCGGCTTGTCCGCACACGACGCAAGACGGTGGGGCGGGCGCCGTCGTGGCTAGCGCCCGCTGCGGTTTCTTCGTGGCCGGCGGTTGTTCGGTCTCGGGATCGGCGAAGGCCTGGCATCTGCGCGCCTCCCTCTCTAGGAAGCGCACAAACTTGACCAGGTCGGGCTCCTCTTCGTAGTTGTCCGCCGCGAAGTCGTACCATCGGTACCGTAGCGTCGGTGGTAGCTTGTCTACGGTGGTCTTCACGACGTCGGGGTTGTACAGATAGCCCGTGCGTCCGATCGCTTCTATGGTGGCCACGATGTTGGCCATCTTGCTCGCGTAGATGCAGATGTCACGTGGGTTGTCGGTGAGGCGGGGTAACGACCGAATGCGATCTATTTCGGTCGCGGCTATGGCATTCGGTCTCCCAAAGCGCGCTTCCAACGCGCTGACGATTTCTTCGGAGGTGGCTCCCTTGATGAAGAGAGAGTTCGCTTGTTCGGCTGCTCTTCCCGACAGGCTGCGGCGTATACGTCCGACGTTCTCATAATTTGTATACGCCCGCGCTGTCTCCACGTACGCCGCTTTGTACGCCAGCCATTCGGTGTGCAGGCCCGTGAAGGCGGGCAGCTCGATCATGCGCACGGAGTAGGGGTGCGCGCCGTAGGCGGTGCGCGCGAAGGCGGTCGACACGTCTTCTTCGGCCAGGCGTCGCGGCGGTTGTGCGACGACGGCCCTTGCATGATCCTCTTCTTGCGGCTGGTGTTGCGATGTGACTCTCTCACAGGTCGCCGCGAAAGCGGCGTTGTACGTGGGCGCCGGCCTCAGCAGAGGGGCCGGCGGCGGCGGTAGCGTGGGCGCCGGCCTTGAAACAGGGGCCGGCGGCGGCGGTAGCGTGGGCGCCGGCCTTGAAACAGGGGCCGGCGGCGGCGGTAGCGGTTGCGGTAGATGTTGCGGTTGATGTTGCGGTTGCGCAACGACGGAGGGTGCGGCCGCGACCTCGGGACGGTCGACTGGCCGCTCGGCGATAGCCAGCATTTGTCGCTGACTTTCTTCAACCCAGTTATCGACTCTTCGCGTCGTCTCTAGGTTTGACACGGCTGTGTCGGCATCAGACTCCTCGGACTCGGCCTCGATACGTGCGAGGCGAGCCGAGGCATACTCGATTTCGAGTCGGAGCAGTTCTTCTTTGGCCTGCGCGAGCCGGGCGGCACGGCGGCTCCTCCCGGACTTGCAGGCCGTGCGCGGTATTGATCGCGCCGGACGGTGTGTTGGTGCCACATCAGGCACCGCGGCGGGCGGCACTGGCGGGGCCGACTCAGGCTCGGCTGACCAAGCGGCGGTCCCCTCTTCCTCGGGGGAGCGCGCTGACGGAGGCGTAGTTGCTCGTTCTTCGGGGGTAGCCGGGCGTACCGCGCCCTGCCTGCTTCTTGTTACTGGCATCTTGCTGATTTATCCGGAACTGAAGGACCAGACGATGTTCGGGATGCTAAGATCTCGCACATCAGTTGTGCGCTGGAGTGCAGCAAGACGGGGGCCAGTAAATGAAAGACAGGCGTTTCTTCGGTAACTGGAGGGCGGCGGAGGTAGTTGAGTCGTCGGTGTCTTCTCGGAGAGTGCGCGCTTGTATGGGGCACGCGCCGCTATTTATATAATTTCGGATACCCCCGCCACCCCCACCTCTTTATTGCACGGAAACATTATTTTTACATTTATTACCTATCTAGGTACTACTTATGACCTAAGTGTGTGTTTTATTCGGAGTGCCTACCTAATTAGGTTCTAAGTTTACATTTCTTATTAGAATCCTATACTTTCTAATACGAATTAATTACAAAAAACATGATAAGTTTTCCGGGAGCGAGCGAGAGGGCTATATGTCCTATCTCCCTCTGGAGATGGTCGGTTTGCTCGCTCCGGCACGGGTGAGGAAAACAACGGACGGAAACATTCTTTATTTCAGAAACACACTACAAATACGGACAAACAAACAAATGAACAAAACTTAACCTATATACTTAACCTATACAGAAAACGATAATACACAAAATTATTTACAAACAGTCGGTACAACATGCCGCTTTGTGTTGGCCGTCCGGAACAATTTCGTTCGCACTTGCGGCACGTGAACTGAGAGTCCGTTGTGACAGAATCCTCTGCACGAGTCATTTTTCCCGTTTTAGGGCCAGAATTTGAAACCAGGCTTTATCATGGGTCTCACATGGCTTTTCTCCACTCTTGGCAAAACGCGACATGATCGCATTCAACATCAATCGCGACACATGGAAGGATCTGGCTACCGACCGCGATAATCGTAATATATCTTTACAAACTAAATTATATTAACTATTAACATTTGTTTTCAGTTACTAACGATTACGATACAAAGCTTACCGGCACATTTTTCATCCACTTTGCTATACTTTTCCCGGGCCATTTTAGAATATAAGATATACTTCCATAGCTACTCCTGTTCACTGGGTACTAGTAATTTACGGAGTGCACACTTATCCTTCACAATGTCGTACAAATGTCAATCAATCGAGTCAAACACGGGTTTTGTTTCGCGATCGGTTCAATCTCTTGTATTTGGTTCTATTTTATACTTGACTGCACAGCGACAGACAGGGGAATGAAGGAATATGCAGTTGGCTCACAGAAATAAAGTTACCGTTACAAACAATTTAGCGTGTAGCCTGTGAAAGGAGCAAAAAACTTAATCTATAATTCAACTGAGTATAAGAAGTTTACTTGACCTGGTCATAGTGCTCAAATAATCATTGGAATTCTACAACTTTCAAAAAACCTTATGTAAATTCAAAATAAGAGATTGGCTACAACACTTAGACTACAAAAATACTGAAATTCTTTTAAATTAAGCTTTTGCTCGAATAGGACAAACTTTAATTTTATTAAACATTTCAAGAGGACTGACTCATTCATATACACGAACAAGATAACATACACACACACACACACACACACACACACACAAACGCATCGTCTAAAATTTTATTTTTGTTTTGTATTACTATCGTCTACTTGCATTTTGTATTATAGCTTGGGAAGTGCATAAGTGCTTTTCACTATACTATCTAATGGAAGGAACTGTTTCCTAGAATACAGGATAATCCTAAACTAGATTTTTCATTATTATAAATTAAAACCAGAATGGATTACTGGTTACTTAAACCTTTACAGGGCGTTGTTTACGTCAGCCACGAGGGACTCAGGAGTGTTTGTACAGACGAAACTGATGCCAATACAAATAAATTAAAATGGAAAAATCCACAAAAACTATTTTTAAAACGACATAAGTTAGCGAGTCAAAACTATCAATCCCAGGTCGCCTCTAAGTAGCTTACTAGCTACGGCGTAGTATTTCGTAGATAAGCGCGAACTACATGAGGTTACAAGTTTCGTCATTCGTTTGGATTTTTTTTTAAATGTTTTGATGAGGTTTTCTTTTATAAAACTTGCATTGTCGTCGTTTTCGTCGACAATGCAAGTTTCCAAGTCATTGACCAAAACAACATCCTGTATTTTAAATGTTTGCTCCTATTACAGGCCACAAGAAAAGTGTGCAAAAATGTTTGACACGAAACGGACGAACGCGTGTGAGCGTGGAAAAGCGGGAAGAGTGTGACATGAATGACAGATCGATAATTTTAAGTGAAGTTTTTTCTACCCTTTATGATACTTATGATAAATGTGTGGTGGCATGTATACTTACTTATTATTCATGATTGTTACTATCCCCTGTATTTGAGCGGTGATTATATCAGCTATTTAAAGTTAGTAATTTTCACTCGTGGGATGTCCAGCAGAAGTCGATCTTGTCGGCCTTTTAATATTGACCAACCTTCCTGTTATTAATTTAAAATTATGCTTAACTTATCGCTCTTAAATTTTTGGTAAGACACAACTTACTCATAACTTTGACTTTGATTAGTAGGCTCTGTCATGTCAGAGTTTTCAACTATTTGGACCATTGCCTAATATATACAGGGTGTTGTTTTGGTCAGCGACGAGTAACTGATGGGTGGCTGTACAAACGATAATGATGCCATCTTCTAATATATAAAATTCTCGTGTCACAGTTTTCGTTGCCATACTGCTCCGAAACGGCTTGACCGATTTCGATGAAATTTTTTGTGCTTAGGCGGTATCTATGAGAATCGGCCAACATTCATTTTTCATCCCCCTAAATGTTAGGGTAGTCCAGCCCCAAATTTTTATTTTATTTTTTAAACAAAATTTTTAATTTCTATTTTTTTATGATACAACATACAAAAATACACGCAATCCTTAATTTTCACCCTTCTACGATCAACCCTTATTTTTGAATAGCCATTTTTGTAATTTAAGGGTGAAACAAAACTCGCTGGGAATGCTTAACTTTTAAAATTACGGGAGTCGGCGGGACGGGGCTGGAGCGGGACGGGGCCGCGGGCGAAACAAAGTTCGCTGGGTCCGCTAGTATATATATTGATTTGAAAATAGCTCACAAAATCAATAAAATCAATTTATTGATGCGATACAGCTATCGAGTTAAAACTACATACACCAGGTAACCACTTCGTAGCTTACTAGCTACGGGGTAGTATTTGTTACCTAAAAAACTCCATCTAAAATATTAGAAAATAAGGTGAAATGCAGTCTTAGCACATAGTAAACATGAAAATCATGCTATGTTGTGAGCCTTTTGCACATGCTTATATCAAGACATTTTACCCTTTATCTTTTCTCTTCAACGGTTACCCGGAGTACATACATCGATAATGTCATTCAGTTTCGGCTGAAAAAACATTGTTACAGCGTCGTTATACTCGACAAAGCAAAATTTAATAAATAAATATACAATCCTTCTTTTAGGCGTCACCACAGTAGGATTATTATTTAATATCGAGATACAATATTTCTTTTACACCACGGAAGGATTAATATTCAGTATCGCGCAAAAATAATAATTAGTTACATATTTTAATCTTTTGAAAATTAACACAAACTATCCCACCGACTATGGTGAATTTAAAATGCAAGTTTTATTCATAAGGATGAAATAAGAAACCAAAAATTTGCGCACGGGCGGGATTCGAACCAGCTTCGCTAACCGGGCCAAACGCTCTACCAATTGAGATACCGTGCTGTCTGTCCGACATTGCGAAATTTGTGGTCTCTTATGGATACGTCATTACGCTGGGCCAAGTAGTTTTTTTTTACAGAATAAATTAAACTTGAAAATTGATGACGTTTTGCTATCTAATGACATAGAATGTTTTAAACACTTGCAGTGTCATATTTTATATTCATAAATATGAAATAAGAAACCAAAACTTTGCGCTCGGGCGGGACTTGAACCAGCATTAGTGTTTGGCCCGGTTAGCAACGAAGTTGCTGAAATCTAATGGTTTAGAATGATTTTAACATTTTCAGTGTCATATTTTAAAATCATAAAGATGAAATAAGAAACCAAAAATTTGCGCACGGGCGGGACTTGAACCAGCAACTTCTCGGCTGACCGGGCCGAGCGCTCTACCAATTGAGCTACCGTGCTGTCTGTCCGACCATGCGAAATTTGTGGTTTCTTATGGATACGTCATTTTGCGTGACGTCTAGCGCCATCTATCCGTCTCTTTATGCAACAGTGGCCCAAGTACATATTTGTTTGTTACGAAAAAAACTTTTGTGGGAATTTTATTTTCATTTTAATTGATTATTCAAATGAATAATTTTTAATACAGTTAGCAGCACGTCAGGTTATACGAAAACAGCTTTTATGTTGTAAAGAATAGAGGCGGTTTTAAGGAATAGTCTGTCGTGCGGCCATGTTAACATTTACAGGGACAGTTAAAGTCTAAAATCATCACTGTTGCTTTAGTCATTGTGTTGCAAATACAAAATGCCTATTTAATAAAATAGATAACATTTTAGTTGTTAATTCTTTGTAATGGATCTGTGGGTATCGGAAATATAATTATCTTTACATGATGAGGATCTTGTAGGGCAATCGGCAGTATGCGTAACAAGCCCCGTAAATGTCATAAAATAGAACTATATCCGTCCGTCATCATGATTGATACAATACAAAGTGGTTTATTTTCGTTGTTCATTGCTTCATGAAATGCAAATGTTTTGGTCATTTGAAGCCACGAGTTGAGTTTTATTATTCCTCCACGTTAAGATTCTGTACTCTTTTGTGCAAGTGCTGTGCTGTTTTTATGACGAACGTTCATACCTTCACAATGCCAGTGCCTCGCTGTGTAAACTGTTCTCTTGCTCTAAGGCATCTGCTGCCTTACCAGTTACCACCAAGAGGCAAGCGATGCCATGTTTAGTATTCTACCCTCCTGGATAAGCATGGCCATTGTAAGTAATAAACACTTTTGACTGCTGCTGATAGTACTTGTTAATAAAATACAGTCTTTCTTGTGACATGCTTAGTATTATAATGTGGTGTCTGCGCCAGCATTATTTTAAGACAATGTTTTTTTATAAATATGAAGAATATTAATAGTTCTTAGGTTAAAAAAAATATTTAACACATGTAACGTCAAAAATAAAATATTCAGCAACAAGCATTGTCAACAAAAACCTTAAACAAAAGAAATAATTAAGTAGGTACCTATAGCGTTAAGACCCACCCCGTAACCTAGTCGATCCAAAGGTCCCCATTATGCTCGCTGCATTGCCGCGTTGAATGACAATGGAGACCTGCTGAACCAACCAGAACCCGAGCGAGGATCATTCCCCTTCTCTCTCAATCTTCGACCTAATTCTCTAAAAAGAGTGCGGGCCTCAACACCCCACGGTCCAGCCGTTTCGACAGCTACTGGAATGAAGTCGTACATCGACTCCAGGGCCGAGTACTTGGAGTGCTTTAACTTGGCAGCGTTTTCTGCCGCTGAGCTTGCCGAACCCGCTGTCTGCCTCAAATGAGACGCAGCAAACGTGCTAACACAAGTAGCATCCCATAAGAGGCAACGACCCCTCCGCCACGGAATCAACGTAAGACCGTCTGGCCTCTTGCCATCCGTACGAGAAAGACCTGGTGGCTCCAATACACATGGGACGTTGACCGACACCATGGCCCGACGAATGATCTCGTTAATTGAATGGTGCCTCGGAATGCGACCCGCACATTTTTGACAACTTAATCCATGGTGTCCATCTTCATGCACCATAACACTAAAAATACAAAGATGCTCTTCACACACCTTGCCTCCAAGTCTTAGGGCCACTGCTATCCTTAAAGATTCATTCTCAAGCAGTGTTCCTAAGTGTGGAGAAGGGTAAGCATGTAGCCAAGCACCGGATTCAGGCTTGGCGACTGCCTTTAAACGCGCTAAATCGGAACCCGAGGCACCATCCAACAAGCGCAAATAAGAGAGCTTACAGAGGATGTCATCCCATTCTCTCTGACCAAAAAGATTTTTGGGGCGTTCGTTTGTCGGACATAGCGTGACCCACTTCTGCAAGGCCTCAGACACAAAAGGTAAGCGAACAGTGTTGCCATCAGTAGACAAAATACGAGCAACAAGATCCGCCGACCCGTATGCTGAGGCCAAAAAGGCCACCAGACCTATATCTTGAACCCGACGTACTCCAAGACCCCCATGACGAACCGGCAAGGATGCCTGACACCATTGAACCTCATCTAAACTAACATTAAGTACTGATTCTAAAGTTGATTTAAGCGTCTCATCTATCGCCTCCAATTCTCGCTCAAAAAGCCAGGTTAGCGATGTTCTCAAAACGTAAACCATGCGTGGAAGTGCCAAACAATGCCGCAATAAAATGAGAGAAACGTGCCCAGATAAATGCTCTAAATGTTCCTGTGCTGCCAAAAGTGCCTGCCTTTTTAGTTGCAACACCGAGCTGACACCCTCGGGAAATATAGGAGTACCTAACAAATTAAGCGACGACTTATCAATATGTTTAATACCAGGCAACAGATCTTCAAACTCCTCAATACCAGCAACTGGACCACCACATCCGAAAACTTTACATTTTGTTGGATTTATTTCCAAACCTACTGCTTTTAAGGCTGGCACTAGAACTTTTAAATCCTCCAAGACTACTTCTAGACTTCCTCCTAAAATACCATCATCTAGGTACCAGACATTCAACGGTGACTTTAAGCGTGAAACTATTTTTTGGATAGCCAAACAGAATAATAATGGCCCCAAAGGATCACCTTGCTGAGCTCCAACCTGTGACTGTATAATACTATCTGAAAAAAAAAGAGATTACTTGGGGAAGCATAGCATTGATAAACGAATGGATAAAGCGATGGGGCTTGCTCAAGGACTTCGCAGAGAATAACATCCCTCTCCACACTATTTAAAGCATTTTTGATATCAATTTTGACAATTATTTTATTTGTCGCCACATGACTCATGGCAAAAGACCGAGTTGAATGAATGGCCGCCTCGCAACCTAGTGCCGTCCCGAATCCAACCTGATTTGGTAGTAGATATAGGGACATTTTATCCCTCACTGATCTACAACAAAGCTTGGCAATAAGGCGGCGAAAAATACTACCAACTGCTATAGGCCGCAGACCAACATCCTTTTTGGAAAGGGCGCACAAAGAAGCCCCATATATGTAAGGCCTGACTTCTAAATTGAGTAAACCTCTTAGCAAAAAATTACATAGGTTGGTAATGCACTCTAACAATCGAGGCCCGTTGTTACCTGCAGACGACGAAGTCAGCTCTTTCAAGTGCTGAGGACGCAAACCATCAAGACCAGCAGCTGAACCATTATAAAAAGATGAAATTGCATCAGCCACCTCCCTTGTAGTCACTGACAAAAAAGGGCTGGTGATGCTCGGTTCGGGTGGTAAAAACAGCGGTCTCGATGGCGCTGGATGTTTATCTATTAAAGAATTGAATGTGCTTTCTTTCGTAGGCGCGATTGAACAATCTGACATGAGCAATCGCACTGCACCTCTTAGATCACCATCACAAACCTTGGCCTCAATAGCACGATAAAGTGAAGAAGGTTTTTTCGCACGACTTTCTTCATAAAAGGATAAATTACCCACATCAATATTTAATTTTACTTTAGAAGTCAATGATTTACCCTCTCTTGTATCTGGCACCCTCAGCGCCGAATAGGAGAAAGACAACAATCTAAACCAATCCCCCTTACTGTTTGTTCGCAAACAATCCTCAATGACTGTACACAATTTACCGGCTGCGAGACTCCTAGCCCCCTTAGGAATATGTCCTAAAACCCTAACATTTGCTTTTAGAGCAGGTAAATCATCAAAACTTGTGACAGATTGAGACGCTGACTGGACATTTTCTGTGTTTGTAACAGAGGCCACCTGACTATCTGCACCTATACGATTTTGTGAGTTTAATGCAACGCGATTGTGAGATGCCACATCTCTGTGTACCCTACTTATGTGAATGTTGAGACCCCTCGACTGAACATACAGCCGAGACAACCCTGGGCAGTAGGGACAACTAACTTTTTGAGGACTAATCATTATGAATACAATTTTTCATTAAAACAAATAAGATTAAGAGAGAAGGTTAACAAATACCATACTAAACATCGGTAAAACCCTTTAAAAAAAGTACGACTTATAAAAAAAAAAAGATTTAAAATATTAACATTTAAAAGCAAAAATATGGCCTAATAAAAACATAAAAATAAGAAAATATAAAGCAATTCAAATATCATTAATAAATCATAAACATTGTTTAAAAAAAACCATTTCATTCTGTTCATTTACATTCTGAAATATTTAAGTCAGTTACTAAAAAACAATTAACATTTTCATTTCATTACATTAAAAAGAAAAAATATCTATAAAAACAATTCAAACAAAAATATTAAATATGAATAATCCATCACAAATTTCAGAATTATAAAATAACAATAAATTTTAAAACATTAATACAATCAGTCCAATATGATTGAATCCAAACAAATTTTATTGCACATTATTTTGTTAACTTAACTAAAGGGACAATTAACAAATACATAAAAGTGTAAATGTAAAAAAAGTCAAAACAAATAAAATTGAATTTAAAGTGTCATTGAAAATATTTTTATAGACTAATAAAATCTCATGAACGAAACAACTAAACTTTTTAATAGTGAGTAAAGTACATGAAATAATTAAAGTCAATTAATTTATCCAAGATCCAAACACCATGATGGAAGAAAATGTACATACATGAAGGATCAAGCTTTTAACTTTATCACTGTTATACAATGTAAAGCACAGCACAGCGTATACTTTCCCACAAAAAGACGCGCGCCCGGCAAGGATCGACCCAGGTCCTTTGCGCGTGTTCTGTGATGCGTAAGCGCAAAGGTTTATGCCTCGAGGTTGTCGAGGTATCTACGTCATTGCGTGAATATTTTACAGTGTTTCTTAAGTTGTATACCAATAGATAACCGAAAAACAGTTCTCTCCTGCGTAGTAAGCAAACTGACCGCACGGAACAGTTAAATTCGAGTCACTCGCACTAACTACCGCACTGTCGATCGGGAAATGGATGGATCATATTTTAGGGATAACACTGTTTAAATTGTATATATTTTCACACTCACGTGTAGAAAAGAGTTTTGTTCCCAACATCCATATTCAATCAATACTGATTTCATCTTTAAACCACACTTATGAATTAATTTGTACGCAGTAATTTCAAAAAGATGACACCTGATGATGATGATGAATAAATCATATAATTATAAGAGTAGTAATCATTTCTTTTAATGACTTAACTTGTAACATAATCTAGATACAGCAAGTATTGCAACAAAACTATCAATTATTTTAAGCGTTCAAAATACGATTGAAGGCAAAACTATGTATTTCCACACTTTCATTTTGAGTGATTTTATTTCTTAGACTACTCACATTTGGAGTGGTTGAACATTATTTTTAAATGTTTATGTGCATTTTTTCATTCATATCTACCTATCTTATTTACCTCTTATTACCTCATTTAGTACCTAGTAACACCTAACCTCAAAACTGAACTTTGTTTTTAATTATTAGGAGTAAGTACATTAAGTTTTTTTTGAAGTTCATTTCATTTTATAACATTACTTCTCCTTTATCACCAATTTTGGTAGTTATACAAATTAATTTGTTGCGCAACCAAGCTCCATAGTAAAATGGGCATTCTCCTTTGTGATTTCTTATGGATACGTCATTTTGCGTGACGTCTAGCGCCATCTATCCGTCTCTTTATGCAACAGTGGCCCAAGTAGTTAGCCGAGAAGTTGCTGGTTTCTTATTTCATCTTTACGATTGCTCAAATCAACTCAATAACGTAACGCTGTAACGCATAAATGCGTTACAGCGATCCAGTGAAAATTACCACCACCAGGTAGCCTCTTCGTAGCTTACTAGCTACGGCGTAGTATTTCGTAGATACGCGCTCGCTACGCGCTAGGGTGCAAGTTTTCCCATTCGTTTTGTTATATTTTAGAATGTTATGAAGAGGTTTTCTTGATATTAAACAAACATATAATAAATGCAAGTGTGTATTCATTGTCTCGCTAAAACAGCTTATCAGATTTTACTGAATTTCGACAAAAAATCACCAAATGATTTGAGTGTTCGCTGTGGCAATTTGTTGAGGCGATTTTAGATGTGACATCATCAGCCACATATCACCTTCGGAATACAAGACGCGGGTGTGGTTTCCATCATTATAACGTTGACATACCATCAATACGTACTAAACGGTTCTGTTCAACATTTCTGATACGTGCGGCTAAGGAATGGAATGCTCTACTAGCTGAAGTGTTTCGTACTATGATTTGGGCATTTTCAAGATAAGAGTGAATAGGCTGATACTGGTGAGACATGATATATTCTCGACCACGTCATCACTTACCACCAGGCGCGATCGTGGTCCAATGCCTGATCATTAATTACAAAAAATAGATAAATTATTTGTTACTATAAATATTAGTTAGTGGTTACTTTTTTGTTGATATTCTCTGAATTTATTTTTGCTGCACCCATTGCCATCTCACTGCATGACCTAAAGGTTTGACTGGAAGAGAATGCTTTTAGCATTAAGTCCGTCTTTGTACAGTATGATTTGTGCAATAAAGTCTTAAGATAAAAAATAAAAATATTTTTTTAAATACAGTGTCCGGTGAATGAGTGCCCACTGCATGTATTTGTATTGTGATCGAGCTTTCGACAACGGCCTTTAAAATGGTGTGTTATTATAAAAATGACGTAAATTCGACTGCATTAAATGATAAACTGCAGTCATTGCAAGCAACATGCGCTAATAGGCCTTATACGAGAGCTCAGGCGAAAAGTGCACGTTTGCCACAAAGTGAAAATTTAAAAAATATTGTTCTCATGTAAGAGATGGTGACACCTTACATACCGGTAGCTTTGTATAATATGTTTATGATGTCACACATCACAATGTTGAAATTTGGTAGGAAGATGTATCTTGTTAACCGCTTTATGTTTCTTATATAAAAAATAACGATATATAAGGGGGGCTCCCATACATAAAACTAAAACCGAATATTTTTTTGTCAAACCTTTGCGTGTGGGGGGTGTCTATGGATAGGTCTTTTAGAATGATATTATGGAGGTTTCAAAAAACATTTTCTTTTATAGTCTAACGTTTGATAGATAGACGCTTCCGAAGTGGTAAAATGGGCGTCCCCCCCATCTAATTATCATGTAGATCTTAACAAATACTTTCAAGAAAAAATTGGTTTGGACGTGGACAACAACCGCAAACATAACTTTGTTCTTCATACTAACACTATGAAATACAAAGTTACATTTGCTGTCAACAAAATATTGTGGTATTTTACTAAATGTGAGTAAGTGGAATCCCTAATTCAGTTAACGTTGGCACGGAACCCTCAGTGCGCGAGTTCGACTCGCACTTGGCCGGTTTTTTTATCCTAAAATACTGTTTGTTTGTTTGTTTGAACGCGCTAATCTCAAAAACCACTGGCCCGATTTGAAAAAATATTTTTACGTTGGATATTCCATTTATCGAGGAAGGCTTTAGGCTATATAACATAAAGATCCGACTCATAAGACCACAGCAGAAATGAAAAATGTTGCGAAAACGGGAGAAAGATATTCCTTTTGAGAGCTTCCGCTGCATACGCTGCGGAAACCGCTTAAGTTACACAAAAATCATGTATAACAGGATTGTTCAGCATTAAGAGTTCTATAATAAAGTCCGCGACAGCATATGTGATATGTATCTATCTATACGTATGTACCTACGAAGCGCGCGCTGCGTCGTGCGCCGGCGAACGAGTGGCAAATATACGTTGTAACTAGAAGGCTGTTTTATTGCGCGCTCTCGAACATCCTACTGACGACGAGTACTACCCGCGCAATGTCGTTTTTAGGGATTTTGCCGGTTTTCGATTTTAAAACTACGGAGTGGGCTATATTTAAAAGCCGATTATCTCAGTTTTTTAAAGTGAATGCTATCACGGAAAACAAAAGTGCAATACTAATAACGCATTTTTCGGATGAATCTTATCGATTGCTGCGTAACCTTGCCTACCCGAAAGAAGTGGATACGTTACAATACGAAGATTTGATTTCACTCCTTGATTCGCATTTCAAGCCCAAGAAATGTTCGTTTGTGGATAAGGCGAAATTTTTTGAAGCGGTAAGGAATCCAGGCGAAAAATTGGGAGACTGGGCAGCGCGACTAAGAGGTCTGGCTAGTTACTGTGACTTCGGCGCCGCTCTGGAAACGAATCTAAGGGATCGTTTCGTCCTTGGCCTTGGTTCAGGTCCCGAAAGAGAAAAATTATTCGAACAGAGTCCATCAACGTTGACCTTTGAACGGGCATTAGAGTTGGCTGAGCAGGCAGAAGGTGCCAGAGAGGCCAAAATGATGACAGCAATAAAAGAAGAACCAATTTTTCGATCACAATTCGGAAGGAATCTTCGAGAAGGCGGCTACAAGGGGCCTAGCGGAGCCCGCGCGGCCGGTGGCCAACCTAGGCCGCGAACGTGTTGTGCAGTTTGTGGTATGAAAAACCACCACGAATCTGAGTGTCGGTTCAAAAACTATAAGTGCAAAAAATGTGGGCAAAAGGGCCATCTAAAGAAAGTGTGTGCTGATCAGTCGCGAGTGAATAACATTTCTCAACAGAGTGATAAAAAAGCCACGGATGACAGCGATGCTGACGCCGACTGCGAGGAATGTCAAACGTTCCAAATGAGGTACGCGAAATGCAATCCTATAGAACTAAGTATTTTTGTAGGGTCTCAGTGTGTGAAAATGTAGTTAGACTCAGGTTCGGGGTGTTCAGTTATGTCCGAGGAATTATATAAAAACAAGTTTTCTAATTTCAAATTGAAGGATAGTAAGGTGAAAATGTGTCTATATGACGGGAGTAGTATTTCTCCTCTAGGCTACTTTGAATGTATAACAACCTATAATAATGTGTCAAAAAAATTAAAATTTTATGTCATAGAAAACGGAGGCCCGCCCCTGCTAGGTAGGGATTTTATGTCATTATACAAATTGTCCTTAACTCGAAAAATTAACTCGATTGAAATAAATGATGATGTCATGAATTTACTCCAAGATTACTCGGAACTGTGGCGAGATGAATTAGGTACATTTAACAAATTTAAAGTTCATCTGATTCTTAAACAGAATAGTGTTCCAAAGTTTTTTAAGCCGCGTCCAGTCCCGTTTGCTCTTAAAGATAAAGTCGAAAATGAAATAAATCGTTTGGTTACTTTAGGCATATTGGAACCGGTTAACCATTCACTATACGCGACACCTATTGTGCCTGTCTTAAAAGAAGGCGGTAAAATACGAATAGCAGGTGATTTTTCGGTAACACTAAACAAAGATCTTATAATAGATAAATATCCATTACCTCGGATCGAGGAAGTCTTTGCCCAGATAGGAGGGGGTGAACACTATAGTAAATTAGATTTAAAAAACGCTTATAATCAATTTTGTTTAAGCGAGGAGTCTCAGCAACTTACTACTATAAATACGCATAAAGGCCTGTATAAATATACAAGGCTGGTGTACGGTCTCGCCAACGCTCCCGCAATATTTCAAAAATCAATGGAAACCTTACTTTCTGGAATTGAAGGCGTGAGTTGTTGGTTGGACGATATTTGTGTAACAGGCCCCAATAGAAGTATACATTTATCACGCTTAAAAGAAGTTTTAAATCGTCTTAAGGACGCCGGTTTACGTTTGCAAAAGGAAAAATGCATTTTCTTTCAAAACAGTGTTACGTACTTAGGCTATGTCATAAGTAAACGGGGACTACAAACATGCCCGGATAAAGTCCGAGCTATATTAGACGCCCCGGAACCCACCAATGTCACAGAGGTTAAAAGGTTTTTGGGCTTAATCAATTACTACAGAATGTTTGTACCTAACGCGTCATCGATATTAAGCCCGCTGAATGCGTTATTATGCGCAGGCGCTGAGTGGGAGTGGGGCGAGCGACAGCGCGCGGCCGTCCGGGCCATCCGCCGCGAGCTGGCTTCGGAGCGGGTGCTGGCGCACTTCGACCCGGCCGCGCGGCTCGTTCTGGCGGTGGACGCCGGCCCCGCGGGCCTCGGGGCTGTTTTGTCTCACCAGTACGACGGAGTTGAAAGGCCGCTTGCGTATGCTTCGCGCTCGCTCACGGCTAGTGAGAGAAATTACAGTCAAATTCAAAAAGAGGCAACGGCAATCATATTCGGGGTTAAGAAATTCCACCAGTACCTCTACGGACAAAGTGAACCATTTATTTTGAAAACCGATCATAGGCCACTTGTATCAATCTTCAATAATAACACCGGTATTTCTATAACTTCATCACTAAGACTACAACGATACGCAATTATTCTGTCCGCTTATAATTATGTAGTGCAGTATACGCCAGGCAATAGTAATATTGTTGCAGATTATTTTTCTCGAGCGCCGTTAAAGGGAAGCGAATGCGATGATGAAACTAAACACGATTCATATATCGCATTAAAATTTTTAAATACTATGTCACCGGCACTTACTCATAAAGATATTCAACAAGCCACCGAACAAGATAAAATATTACAAATTGTGTTAAAGTATATGAATCGTGGTTGGCCAAAGAAAATTAGATGCAAACTGGTTTTGCCCTATTTTCAAAGGAAAACGGATTTGCAATTTGAAAACAGCTGTGTCTTAAAGGGACATAAAGTGGTTATTCCGTTATCTCTTAGGTCACGTGTACTGGACGAGCTGCATTGATCACACCAAGGTATCGTGAAAACAAAAAGTAATGCGCGTAGTAGAATGTGGTGGCCCGGTATAGACGCGGATATCGAGCGGCGCGTGAGTGCGTGCGTAACGTGCGTCGGTGTGCGGGACGCCCCGCCCCGCGCCGCGCCCGCCCCGTGGCCCAGGCCGCAAGCTCCGTGGCAACGTATTCACATCGATTACATGACTATATCACAAAGAGATTATTTAATAATAGTTGACGCGTACAGTAAATGGATCGAATGTTTACATATGACAAGCGGAACTTCGACACAGGCATTAATTTCACAATTAAAGCGTGTTTTTTCTGTATTTGGAATTCCTGATACCATTGTCTCTGACAATGATGTCAAAATAAGTTCTTTGGAATTTAAACAATTTTGTTCTAGTAACGGGATTAAACACATGACGTCACCTATTTACCACCCGATCAGTAACGGACAAGCAGAAAATTGTGTAAAAACTTGCAAAAAGATGTTAAAATGTATAATTAACGAAAATGTACCTCAAAATAAAATTAACGATTTGTTATTAGAATACCTATTAGATTACAGAAATACAGTGCACTGTACGACCGGTGACTCCCCAGCAAAATTAATGTTTGGGCGCAAACTGAGAACTCGTTTAGATTTAATATTACCACAAGAACAAATTTCGGCTACGGATGATCCACATTCTGATAACATTCATAATAATAGTAGACAAAAGTTCAAAATCGGTGATTTGGTTTGGGTTCGGTGGTACGGTGCACGAAAAGAGACTTGGCTACAAGGAAAAGTAGTCACCATAATCGGCAACAGAATGTATAAAGTAATGGTATTTGATCATCATAACACGGAATGTATTCGCCATGTTGACCAACTAATGAAGTTTGTTAATGAAAATGACCACAGAATAATGTCTGAAACTAGCCGTGGTTCGGAAAACTCAACCATTCCATTCTCTTCTCATACAGCCCCTGTCGGACCATCACACGATCGAATAGTAAATTCAGTTCCTTCTACGGAAAGTGTTTCTGAGGAGCGCGTGCGGGAGGAGGATGAGTGGATTGATTGTGAGGACTCGGAGACTCGACAAGAGGCAGTACAAGTTGAGGCCGAAGCAGTGCCAATCATTGACCAACAAGAACGAGATATTCCGTCAGAGCAATGTAGGTCACCCTGGTCGAGCCGTCTGCGCCCTCGCAAGAATAAATAAACTTGTTAATGCCTCGACAGGCTCTAATTATTTTTAAGCATTGTTTTGTTTTCTTTTGGTATAATTATGATATGTTTGTTACCAGGTTTAACAACTAAACTAATTGTGGAGGAAATGATATGTATCTATCTATACGTATGTACCTACGAAGCGCGCGCTGCGTCGTGCGCCGGCGAACGAGTGGCAAATATACGTTGTAACTAGAAGGCTGTTTTATTGCGCGCTCTCGAACATCCTAATATGTCTATCTTTTATGCTTGACTTACTACAACCTTTTTTATGTTAATAAATTTGTAAAAAAATAATGCATTATTTTTAGAGGTGTATTATACACACAAGTATTTATTCTTATCAAAATAAATACATTCATCATCACGAGCATTTCATTAAGAACAAAGTATCCCTTTATATCATTTGATTTCAAAAAATATCTTAGGAGCTATCACAGTTTTAACAAAACTCCGCACCAAAATAATGTTCGCAGCTTAAGTACAACGTGCGCTTGCGCTAATATATTATAAAGCTGAAGAGTTTGTTTGTTTGAACGCGCTTATCTCAGGAACTGCTGGACCGATTTGAAAACATATTTCTGTGTTGGATAGCTTATTTATCGAGAAAGGCTTTAGGATATAAAACATCACGCTGCGACGGGAGGGGAGGGAGCAAACTCAAAACGAGCGGACGAAGTCGCGGGGGACCGCTAGTTACTAATATTGTGAAAAGTATCTAACTCATTCGCAACTGATCCTTATCCCTAAGTTTGATCGCTATTGGTGTGTTCATGTCTGTTTAAATATAAATATGCGCCAGACAACACACCACTTTTCGTGGTTTCGAAGTGAGGAATGTAGGTTCCTTATGTTACAAATACCAGACAATGATTATGACGGAAGCGTCTCCCTTAAATACTTTAAAAAAAAAACATCTAGAGCTTAGGAACAAAAGGTCGTGCTCATCACATAAACAACTATGTTCGAGTAACTTGCTTCAACCAAAAAACTATTATCAAATGACTTTAGTGATGCTCAAGAAACACGTACTGAATTTGCCCTAGTAAATGAAATTATGACTAAGTATTGCTGTTATATAAGCTGCTAAGTAATATTGTTAAACTATGTAACCCTTAAAATGCTTGTGTAAGCTCTATTTTCCCTGAGATACAGCGAACTTAACCTAGTTCATGTATATAAGAGAATGCATTTAGTGATTAATTTTAAGTTCTACGATGTATCTCCGAACCAACGAATTTGAATAAATTATTTATTTTATTTATTAATAATTGCTTCCGCGTAGCGATCCGGAGCGCTACCCACTACACTAAACAAGTAATCCGTGGTCTGACCGAGCAAGTGTCAGACTACCTACACTTTAATATATTGCCGTGTCATAGGGATCAAAATAGAACACAGGCAAAAGCTTGATTTAAAACCGCTTTCTCTCAAACCAATCCCACATAATAGCAACGATTCAAGCCACGTGACACAAATGTAAATGGAACTGTATCTGTTTGCAGCCATATTCAGCGGCACATAAGGTTGTTATCATAGCAAATACATTATCAGTCCAAACAATAAAAATTAAGCTCTGAACACACTGAGACGGTATTTAACGTTCCTTTGGTGTGTATGAGCTACTATTAATAGTGCCCCTAGTATTTCGACTACGGTCGCCAGTCTTAACGATTAGCCGACTGCGCGGGACATATCAAAGTGCACAAGTGTGTACGCTAACACAGGTGTACTCTCTATTCCTTTCACTCTCAAAGCCTGATGGGACATCAATCCGACACGACCGGCGAGAGATCAGGCGCAGGACCAACGGCTTTATGTGCGCACCGAGACACGGGGCTTAGAAACCGCTAACTTCCAAATTTCCGGGCTGCTCTGAGAAGCCTCATCAGAAAAACCCAGGTACCTACATATTTTTGGCGCGGCGTAGGACGTCCACCGACAATATGGACAGACGACCTTGTTAAGTTTGCAAGATCAAAACTGGATACAGACCGCTGGTGATCGGTCGATGTGGAAAACCGAGGGGTAGGCCTATGTTCAGCAGTGGACGTCATTTGGCTATTAATAATGATGATATATTTTTGGCCCGACCCTAAGATCTAACCTTGGACCTCTGGCGCAGCCGTCGCTTTAAGGTGCTATTGCTCTGTTTTATCCAAATTTCGACTCCATTCGGGTTAGTTTCACAACACGAGAAGTACACAGTGTAGTCCCAAAATTCACATATATTAATTTTGAAGATATTATCTTTCAGACTGTTAAAGCCAAAACACGATTTCTAATACCTTACTCGATAGAAAATAAATCCAAAGTGAGCTCTGAATAAAATATAAGTTCGTCTTTATGTCTAGAAATACGTCAATAAATGATATCAATGTTATACCAACCGATAAAACTTTTCATTATCTTCCAAACCATAAGCAAAGATTTTTGTTTTTCGTTATATTGTTTACGTAAAAAGTGAAAAGTTGTCAAAATAAATTAGGGCGCCGCGCGCTCGCGTCGCGACGAGTACGACCCCTTTCGCTGCGTCACCGAGATACTATGCAGCATGCAACATGGGTAACGACCATAGAAGTACTATCCCCTATAACGACCGATCTCTATGTACCTACTTTATGATATTCTTAGTTTAGCCGCCCAGCGGCCGTAGTCTGAAGCACAAAAAATGTATTCTTTTGTCATTTCGCGTAGATAATTTTAATTTTCTGATTTTCGGCTGAACCAAATATCCATTTAACTTACGCAGCTATATCTATACTAATATTATAAAACATCTGTTTGAACGCGCTAACCTCACGTGTGTATATTCGAGTATAGTCGAGATTTTGTTGTAATAATAAAATTAAAATAAAATTACGCTTCAGTGGGAGGGTAAAGAGGGAAGAGAGGTTGCGGGGGACCGCTAGTCTTAAAACATTGTAAAAAAACATTTGTATTTTTTGAAGCTTAATTCCTAATTCTTATCAATCAATAAATACACGAAAACACCAATTTTTTCTTTGCGTTTTACGAGCGCCACCTGGTTGTTCTACAAGAAAACTATGTCGAGACTTCCGTGCTTGGATATTATCACCTATAGTAAGTGCAAACAATCATCTGAATTTTTCAGGTTATTTATTTTTGAACCAAAACAACAAACATAAAAATAAACAAAAACTGTTTTTTTAACTTTTCGATTGTAAAGCCCTGTTTAACAAAAGAAAAGTAAGCACCGGGTACTCGAATAATAATTTAAATAAAGAATTTATTTTGTTTGAAGTAGCTGACCAGTTAAACTACTCGAGAGCATACACAGTGATTGTGGAATAGGCTCAAAACTTTTGAGCTTAAACACAAAATCTTTAAATTTTCAAGACTAGGGCGTTTTCTTCTACGTCTGATATTAATGCGCTTTCCAATTCCCAAAGCCCGTAACATCCTATTAACTGGCTAGGAAGTCATATGACGCTTTTGGAAGCTCGCACGAACTTCGGGACATGATACTGTAGAGTTGTAACTAAGCTCTCAATTTGATACAATAGATCTGGCTTTGGTGAAAGTTGTCTTACAGGCAGGTTATCCTTGGGGCGTATTGCGATCCAACTTTAGCCGTTCAATTCAGGCAGCTTAATTCCGACTCATCATCATTATCATTATCAGCCAAACGACGTCCACTGCTGAACATAGGCCTCCCCCACGGCTTTCCACAGCGACCGATTACTAGCGGTCTGCATCCAGTTTGATCCTGCGACCTTTATAAGGTCGTCTGTCCATTTTGTCAGTGGACTTTCTACGCTGCGTCTTTGGTCGAAGGGTCTCCAATCTAGAACTGGCCATCAGTTCTTCGCGCTATGTGCCCTGCCCACTGCCACTTAAGCTTACTGATTCTCAAGGCTATGTCCGTTACCTTAGTTCTTCTACGTATCTCCTCCTTTCTGATTCGATCCCGTAGAGAAACACCGAGCATAGCCCGTTCCATCGCTCGTTGTGTAATTTTGAGCTTCTTTATGACTCAGTGTAAACAAATATTATAAATATAATAATATTATAATAATACTACAAAGGTGCGAATATTAATATTTATGTAATTTTATTACTATAATATTATAAATATCATGCGAAATCGCAAAACAAATTGCTAATTTGACAGTAAAGCTGAGCCGCTTACCTATCACAAAACTGCATCACAATATGCACCATGAAGTCTATTCGGATTACAAAATACAAAAAAACTGGCCAAGTACGAGTCGGACTCGCGCACTGAGGGTTCCGTGCCAACTTTAACTGAATTAGGGATCCACTTACTTCCAATAAGCTAAAATACCACAATATTTTGTTGACGGCAAATATAACGTTGTCATAGAAAATATAATAGTACTACGTACAGAAGGATCATTGTGCTAAGAATGATAAAGTAACAACAACTTTCGCTGCAACGCAATGAAGCGCAATTCACTTCGCACGATTTTAATTCAAGGTTGTTTCATCTACCTATCTACGTAACGCTTTCCCTGTTTCGCGGCCTTGAATGTGTCAGCGCAGCGTTGCGAGCGGCGCGTGCGTGACACAAACATACGCGTAGTTAGAACACGCTACCCAAATAAAATAATATTGTTTATGAGCTAGCACATTTCTTTACCGTGTTTTATGGGAGAAAGTAATTGATAGTGTCGACTTGCATCTATACTAATATTATAAAGCTGAAGAGTTTGTTTGTTTGTTTGTTTGAACGCCCTAATCTCAGAAACTACTAGCCCGATTTGAAAAAATATTTTAATGTTAGATAGTCCATTTATCGAGGAAGGCTTTAAGCTATATAATATAAAGATACGACTCACAAGACCACAGCAGCAATGAAAAATGTTGCGAAAACGGGAGAAAGATATTCCTTTTGAGAGCTTCCGCTGCGTACGCTGCGGAAACCGCTAAAGTTATACAAAAATCATGTATGACAAGATTGTTTAACATTAAGAGTTCTATAATAAAGTCCGCGACAGCATAAGTCTATCTTTTATGGTTGACTTACTACAACCTTTTTTATGTTAATAAATTTGTAAAAAAATAATGCATCATTTTTAGAGGTGTATTATACACACAGGTATTTATTCTTATCAAAATAATACATTCATCATCACGAGCATTTCATTTAAAACAAAGTTGCCCTCTATATCATTTGATTCCAATAAATATCTTAGGAGCTATCACAGTTTTAACATAACTCCGCACCAAAATAATGTTCGCAGCTTAAGTACAACGTGCGCTTGCGCTAATTATATTATAAAGCTGAAGAGTTTGTTGGTTCTAACGCGCTTATCTCAGGAACTGCTGAACCGATTTGAAAAAAATATTTCTGTGTTAGATAGCTTATTTATTGAGAAAGGCTTTAGGATATAAAACATCACGCTGCGACGGGAGGGGAGGGAGCAAACTCAAAACGTGCGGACGAAGTCGCGGGGGACCGCTAGTTAAATATAAAAATAAGTGTTTACTCTGTCTAAGTATTTCCTACACAAAATTACTGGACACGGAGAAATGAAAGTACGTACAAGATACCGCAGCGTTTACCTTGACGTGCTGTTGTCTCTTCTTATCTATTAAGAGACTTTTATCTCGTCAATGGGAGCTTTATGTATTGTACCTATATTAATGCTTTTTAACCGAATTCAAAAATATAAGGCTATCAAATTCGAGATTAGTTTTATTAGAAAACCTGAATTAAAAAGGTGATATTATAAATATTTCCAAACTAATACGAAAGATTGTAGGCGAATTTACGAATGCATATATGTACGTAACACTGAATATAAAAATAATGTTAAGTTTCAAAACTACACTTACAGAAATTTTTACCAAGTTTGTTTTTTGCTCAATTTGAGTACCTTTAATCGATAATTATATAAAAATAATGCTAATAAGCCCGCATTTTTTAATACTAACAACGAGTTAACGACTGAGAAGTCGTCTCTGCGGAAAGAGCTTTCAGTGTTTCGTACAGTTATAATAGTAAAGATAATAAATATTCTTTATACCTGGATTTACCTAGCTTATAAATTAGCTTACAAATCTACCTAAGTAATTATTTAAGAAAAAAACACTTGCCTTTCACTATCTTTCGGCACACTGAATAATGTTAATGTTCCCGATCCCACGGATTTATTTTTGCAGCCAAAAACATGGCAGTATTTTGTTTGTGGGTAAGTAGAGGATCGAGAAAACATTGTAATTATGCACTAAAAGTGATAAAATCAATATATCTTCTTTGGTATTAGTATCGTATTTTTACTATAATTACTCGTAATTTCGTTGTAATGTATTCAGTCACACACACAGGCGTGCGACGCGGTCTGCGAGTGGCAGCCCAATGCTTATTTATGCTCGGCGTACCGAATCGCTCGAACATACCTAAACTTCGGAGTGACACCCCCCTGACGTTGTTTTTCATAGGGTTTGTATGAAAAACAAAGTTATGTTTGCGGTTTTTGAAAATGTGCTATATCTCAAAAACATCTATTTCGGTCCCGTCCAAACTAATTTTCGTTGAAAGAACTTGTTACGATCTACATTATATATATTTTTTTCAAAATTTACACTTGCTTAGTTTAGAAGTTAAGGGGGGGGGGACGCCCATTTTACCACTTTGGAAGCCTATATCTCGCAAACGTTAGACTTTTAGAGAAAATGGTTTGATGAACCTTTATTTAATTTTAAAGACCTATCCAAGGACACCCATAGGTTTGACCCACACTTTGACATTTGACAAAAAAAAAATGGTTTTAAAAGTGGCTGCGACATATGGACGGACAGACAGACATACAGACTTGACGAAACTATAAGTGTTCCGTTTTTTGCCATTCGGCTACAGAACCCTAAAAAGAAGCGTTTTTCAATTTGACTGGTTTTTTTTGGCACTTTTTAGTCACAATTATCGTAAAGACTATGTCACTAACATAGCATTTACGCAAATTGTAACTAAAAAGTAAAACTTAAACTTACTTAGTTAAGACATTAAATCTAGTCTATAAGTAAATTAATTTAAAAGTAGTATTGGGTAATTTTCATGACGGTCTCGGGCTGTCTCTGATTGGACAATCAATAATACAACAATAAATTCAAATTTAGAAATGCTTTTGAACTGCTTTTGAGTCGTTTTTTTCACATATTACACCAAAAACAACGAAAGAACTTGCTTCCTTTTCAGTAATAACCGAATCTTTTCTAAAACTTAATGTCAGTGAATGTAAGTCTCAACTGCACTTTAGGAATGTAGGATCTGAAGTAATTATAAAAACATTCCTAGAGTTGAATATGAAAAAAACGGAGGATCTCTGGGGACAATCTGTGCATACTATTAAATCAATTATTAAAATAATAGCCCCTCAATTAGCATTATTTTTTAACAAGTGTATTGATGACGGCCAGTTTCCTTGTTTAATGAAGATTAGTAAAATAATACCGCTGTTCAAAGCGGGTGACAAAAGTGATCCCTCAAATTTCCGGCCAATATCGATTCTTTCAGTCTTGAGTAAAATATATGTAAAGATTATATTCAATCAAATTTTAGCACACTTTTCATCGAACAAGTTATTAAATAACAATCAATTCGGTTTTACTAAAGGAAGAAGCACCACGGATGCAGGAGTTGCTCTTTTAATACATGTATTTGATGCATATGATAATAGGCATGATGCTTTAGGAATTTTCTGTGATCTATCGAAAGCGTTTGATTGTGTGGATCATGAAACATTACTTAAAAAAATATCACTATGGGGCATCATTGAACTCGTTAAACTTAATTAATTCATATCTCTCAGGTATAATGCAAAAAGTATGTATAAACGGAACTGAGTCTTCTGGAGCACCTATAATAATGGGTGTGCCCCAGGGATCTATATTAGGACCTCTTTTATTTTTAATATATATAAATGACCTTCCGCATTTTGTAGGGAATCTTTGTGATATAGTATTGTTTGCAGATGATACTTCACTTATATTTAAAATTCCAAGAGGTGAAGGAAATTTTGACGATGTAAATAATACTCTTTCACAAGTATAACATTGGTTTACTCTTAACAGTCTCCTTCTTAATGAAAGTAAAACTAAATGTGTAAAGTTTACGATGCCTTATGTCCGACAGGCATCAACTCAGATTAAGATAAAAGACAAACCGCTTGATACTATTGATTCCACAACATTCTTGGGAATCACTTTAGACTCCAAACTACAATGGGTCCTCATATAGAGGCCTTGTCAGGGAAACTAAACTCAGCTGCTTTTGCTGAAAGGAAGATTAGACGTTTGACTGATGTAAAAACAGCTAGGTTAGTTTATTTTAGTTATTTCCATAGCTTGATGTCCTACGGTATTTTACTGTGGGGCGCGGCTGCTGATGTAGAGACAATTTTTGTGTTACAAAAAGAGCCGTGCGAGCTATTTATAATCTTAAACCTCAAGATTCCTTACGAGAGGTGTTTAAAGAAATTAGAATATTAACTGTAGCTTCTCAGTATATTTACGAAAATTTAATGTATGTACGGATAAAATTACATTCATTCACGAAAACTAGTGACATACACAAATATAATACTAGGAATAAGGATAAGCTTGCTATTCCACAATTAAGGCTTCGAAAGGTTGGTAATTCTTTCATGGGGAAAGGTATATATTCAAATTCAATAAACTACCAGAACACATTGTAAACTTACTGGTTAATAAAGTTAAAACTGTTATTAAAGAAACCCTTATGACGAGAGGGTATTATAAAGTAGATGATTATTTAAAAGATAATAATGTATGGACTTGCATGATCACTACAAACATTGTAAACCTTTTGAAAAGAGGCATCGACAATAATGACTGAGTTTGTTGCGCAGCTTCTTCTCAGCACTAGCCCACACTTGTCCCGAAGCTATGGTAGGGTTTATATTGGGACGTGTAAAAGTGCCCCTAGAGGGCCTGTTTTAAATAAATAAATGACTTTTATGACTTTTTATGACTATTATGGACTAAGAACATTAGCAAATTCAATCGGAAAGAACGTTTTATTATTTATATTTATGAAGCTACAATCAATAGATAAATCATATTTTTGCGTCCCTAAATTAAAAAAAAGGAAAAATCCTATTAGCAAGATCTAAAGGCATGTAGAGTCCTCGTCCCGTCCATACGAACAAAATGCCTCCCTACAACTTATCTCCACTAAAACTACCTGCTCCAAATAATATACGGTTAATACACATTCTAGTACTGCACGCTAAATTTATGCTTTTAATCTTAAGTGAGAGCATTGTTTATTTTAAATTAAATTAAAATTTGCCAACCCGCCGCTGGCTTTGAGCCAGTCTGTCGCTATAATGAAAATAACGTGGTAAGCAAACGTGTTTTGATGAAATGTTCTGTGTTATAGGATAAAAGGATTTGTCAGATGGAGTTTTGTTTGTAGATTGAGGGTAATTAGGCTTTTAGGCATAAATTTGAATCAATTTAATGCTTTTAGGCACGCATTGTAAAATGAATAAAATAATTTATCGTTCACAAATAAAATATAATGTCACTAGCGGTCCCCCGCGACTTCGCACGCTCGGTTTGAGTTTGCAGTGTGATGTTTTACAGCCTAAAACCTTCCTCGATAAAAAAGCTATCCAACACAAAAATATTTTTTCCAATCGGATTAGCAGTTTCTCAGATAAGCGCGTTCAAACAAACGAACTCTTCAGGTTTATAATATTTGTATAAATAAGTTTGAAATTGTTGTCTCCCGATTTCAGTTCACAAACACTTCTCTTTGGACCCTATCTACCCAATCCCTATCTTTTCCAAGAAATCTAGGAAAGAAATCAAGACATTCCCTTAAGTAACTCTCAGGTAATTAGGTTTCCGGTCTATCACAATTTACCTGTTGTACCTACCTGCCTTAATATTTCGTTTTCTATGTAACGCTATCAAAACCAAAATGAACGAGTCATCTAGAGAATCTCTAAAAGTAATAGTAATAATAATAGTCCTCCTAGCCGATTGCGACTACAGTGGCCAGTTACAACGACTGCGCGGGACATATTATCGTGCACACACAGGTGCAATCTCTATTCCTTTCACTCTCATAGCCCGATGGGACAGCAATCTGACACGACCGAAGAGAGATCAGGCGCAGGACCAACGGCTTACCGTGCGCAACGAGGCACGGGGGTGAAACACCGCTAACTTCCAAACTCCGGGCTACCCGGAGAATTTCTGTAATATGTACCTGGGTTCTTCTGTTATCTAAAAATTTAATATAAATGTAAATGTCCGTGTAAAACTTTTGTCTTTAAAATATATCTATCTATCTATCCTTACAACGATGTTTTATTACGACACAACTTATGTAAATAAATATATAAATATCCTATAGGACATACCCACACATCGCCATCTAGTCCCAAAGTAAGCTTTTCAAAGCTTGTGTTATGGGTGCCAGACAAGGGATATAATACTTAAATACTTTTTATTTGTAAATACATACATAATATAGATAGAAAACACCCAGACCAATACAAACAGACATGTTCATGCACACAAATGTTTGTATTGTGCGGGGATCAAACACGCTACCCGCTGCGTAGTAGGCGATTTCTCAATCACTTCACCAGACGGGTCGTCTGGTCTCTGATAACTCCGCTGTTATGTAGTCATACAAACTTGTTCCTTCAAAAAAGGTTTATATGAGCATCTTCAGAAACTATACCTTACGGTAGCAGCCTAAACAATACAGTACAAACGGCATGTTTGTATCTGCAAAAAACTTATTCAATATTCAATATAACTGTGTTCCATCTTCGATGCCGATCGGATTGTTTGTTAGTTGCTTAGTCAAGGTTGGCAAAGAATTTTAGGTTTCCCTTTCAAAATTAAATTTAAATCTGTTGAATTTAGCATTTCTGACAAAGTTGCTGTTTACAAGTGCAATTTATGACAAAACACTATTGAAACAAAATTAAATTATAAATTGCCTTCATTCATCATAACCAATTATTAAAAAAAGATGACATATTTTTTTCGCATGTTGAAATAGCAATCTAATCGAACAGCGTAATATTGACAACATTTCATTTTTGTAAAGGTATAAAAATTCGAAAACCATTTCAAAATTTTGCATTCCTAAACACGTTGAAAATTTTTCTGATTTTTTTTCGCTTTATTTTTAAAGTTAAATGAAAAAGACTGAAAAGAACATGGAAGTTGGCATTTCACAGGTTACGCCTTTGCAATGATATTTCATGCAGAAAAAAAATGCTTTTGAATTTTCAGCTTGCTGTCAGTTGTTACTTTGACGTTTAGTGTTTCTTGTATTTACGCTCTTTTGGAATGGAGAGTTTTTAAACAATTATTATTAGAGAAAATACTGAAAAGAAGTGAAAATGAAAAATATGGGTGCTTTCATTTTTGAAGTTCTTTCAGAAAAAAATATATGTTCATATGAAAATTTTGAAATATTGTCAATTGAAATTAACAGCTTTTTACAATTGCAATTAATGTTATTAAGTTTGCAAAGTGACAAAACACTATACAATTAAAATAAAATTATGCTTTTTAAATCCTTTGTCACCAAAGTCTCAAGATATTTATCTAAATTTTACATTTCAACTACAATTCTATTTTATTTATACGTTCTGCAATCACAATGTTATCTTTTTACTGTAAGTGTATTATTTACCAAACAATCAATCAAAATCAAACTCAATTCAACTATTTACTATGATTTTTTGTCTACCAAAAACACATGAAATTAGTATTTTGAATAGAAACGTAACAAAACGTCATTAAAAAAAACTTTTGACAACCCTACTGTAATCTTATGTATACTTCGCGTCTGTAACTATTCGAAACATCTCAACTTGGACTCGGTTCGTTCTGCTAGATTTGAAATTGTACAGTCGAAAGCATTATAATGATAGAACCCAGTGTATTAAAATGTACATGATGTATATGATATTGTGAGAGCAATCTCGCAACATTGATGATGTCACGCAGCTTACGCGTTAAAGTAAGCGCTTGCAAAATTCAACAGGCTTGCTAATGTGACAGTGGCTGAGTGGTACAGGAATACGCCCGGATAGCGTAAGACACGGGGATCGATTCCTCGTCTGTCACAGCCAAAATTGGTTTTTACAAGTGCAATTTATATTATTAAGTTTGTATAGTGACTAAACACTATAAAACAAAATCAATCAAACAAAATCTTTAGTTTCAATACAGGGTGTTATTTTGGTTAGTGACATCCAACTCATTGATGATAATATAAGTTATGCTTATTCAAAAAAATAGTTTCTTTAAATTCTGAGCAAGTTTTAAACAAGAAAACGAATGTGAACGAAATGTGAAGTGTCACGACATTAAAAAAAAAACGAATGGGAAAACTCGCACCCTAGCGCGCAGCTAGCGCTTACCTACGAAATACTACGCCGTAGCTAGTAAGCTACGAAGAGGCTAATTGGTGTTGGTAGTTTTGACTCGATTGCTGTACCGCATAAAAAAATTATGATTTTGTGGGTTTTTTCCATTTCAAAATATATATATATATATATTTGGCATCAGTATCGTTTGTACAGTCACCCCATAGACATAAGAGTCGCTCGTCGCTGACCAAAACAACACCTGTATAAGTAAAGATATCAGAAAAATACATCGCTGTTACCATTTGCGCCCGAGTGGGCGGCACCGCTGGAATGTTTCTCGTGCACCCGGACCCGAGTGCTCGGCACTGAACGACTTAAGTGCTCCGTTCCCGTCGGATGGAGCGTGATGTGTACACTATAGTTTATATCGAATAATAAGCTATCTAAAACAAAAATAGTTTTTTTTTAAATCGGACCGGTAGTTCCCGAGATTACCGCGTTCAAACAAATAAAGTGTTCCACTTTTTTTTATCAGCTATCCAATATAAGTACTGATTCTGTTCAGAAAAATATAAGGCAGACTATACCCTGAGTGGGTTTGAAAGGTTCCGGGTAAAACTGTGGGTAAACTCGCAAGTTGGTTAAAACTTGAAACTCGGTTAATCGGAGCATCAACGAGCAATAGGTTTGAATTGGGTAAACTAAAAACTAGGTATATTTAACTGAAACTATTTTGTAGTCAGACTTTTGATGTAATGTAGTGAAAAGTTCTATACACTTTTTCGTTTCAGTTAGAGATACTGCCAGATACTTCATACTGCGAAGTTATTTAGGTAGCAGATAGTAGTGTGTGATTGTTTAGACACTGTAAAACAGGCCCCAAATCTTCACAGAAAATGTACAATTCGGGCGGATTTAGGAGAAACAAATTCTTTAGTAGTAGGTAAGTTTGAATTTAATAACAGCGGAAATCAACGGAAGATATATTTCATTTCTTTTAATGAAAAAGTTTAAAAAAATAATCATGCTATCCATACTCAATAAAATAATAATATTTCCACCTAGCTCGAATAGCTATAAAACTACTCTACCCTAAACTCGAGTGTGCTCACATTACGAGAAACATCTCGAATAATGCTTGTTCAAATTCTAAACGCATCTGCTTTGTATCGAGATGCTGGAAACACCGTGCGTTTAACAATAAATTTTGTGTGTGGTCTCCGGAACAGCGGTATAACCCGCGCAGGATATTAAAGCTCTGGAATCTTATCGAATTTGAAACCTCATTAGCAACGAGAAATAAGCACTTTAAAAATCTAATACGTTCAATTTTTTCATTATTCTCGTTAGTAAGAAAAAGTGAAGTTACGTACAAAAAAACTGTCGAAAGAAATAATAAAGAGAATACGACAAAAACCGGCCAAGTGCGAGTCGGACTTGCGCACGAAGGATTCCTTACCTACTATGAATGTAAGCATTTTTATCGCCATAATAATCACCTGTAAAACGTGATAAAGATTTCCTAATAATAATAAGGATTCGATTTCCTCTAAACAACAAAACAATTCGAAATTTTGAGCCAAAACCATTTTTTTCCTGTTGATGACAATAAATTACGCCTTTGATTTTTTACAGGTAAAATAGGCAATCTATACCAATATTTAACTACAGATTCAGATACATATCGTATAATAAACGAACATTTACATGAGCAATATTTTGTTTTAAGTTTATGGACTACATGAGTTGTAGTCCATAAATGTCATTCGTTTACTTATCATAGTAGTGATAGTTTATTATCTAAATTCATTTTAAATGCAAGTGCTTTACATTTTTTTACGTATTCACCTACTACCAGTTAGTTGGGAGAGGGTTAGTTACATTCCCCTCGAATAGAGCACGCCTTGTCGTGGCGAGGAGACTCAGCAGCCTGTCGCAATCTAGCGGCAGGTGAAGCCAGGATGCTCTGTGGTGGGTGCCGCTGCGTCTGTTCTCCTATCGGGCGACAGTGGCACTAGTGAGTCGCGTCTGTTTCGCATCGAGCGGCGGCTCACTAAAAGTTGTTGTGACTCCCGGCACCCCTCTGGTTTATCAGAGGAGGCAGGGGATGTCCCAGGACTTGGGTCCTTTGGGCGAGCTCAACGAGCACTTGCCGTCGGGCGTGGTTCGCCTTGTCGGGAGGGTCTCGGACATACGGTGTGGGGACACCTCTGTCCAATCACCAGGGACCCTCCTGAGGCGCCAGTGTACCGTCTGGAGTGGGATGTGAGCTCCTCACCCCAGTCCGTGGAGATCCGCCCTCCTGCTAGAGGGTGGACGTTGCTGCTGGCAAGAGTCGCGGGACTGTTGAGACACCGCGGCCTCTGCTATCACAGCCAACGCGGTGGGCGTCTTCAGGTTTTAGTGGGTATACCCGAATCCGGGGGAGTCCCACACACGCCCCTCCGTTCCCCGACGGAGAGGTACGGTGCGTAAACAGCATTTACTGACATAAAAAACAAGGGTTAGTTACTTTAGAACCTAACAAAAACTTGCCTTTAAAACTGAATGTTACGAAACAACCCATTTTATTGAAAAAAATATGTTAGACAACTCACAGTCGTTTTTAAAGACGTATTCAACGATACCACACACGATGGGTTTACTATTGCTACCATGCATGAAACTTTAATCGTTTTTTTTTTTTAGTCAAACCTATGCGTATGAGGTGTCTATGGATAGGTATTTTAAAATGACATAGAGATTTCTAAAACCATTTTGTTTTAAAGTTTCATGTTAACGTTAAGTTTCGTGGAAGCATCTAGCATGCTTCCAAAGTGGTAAAATGGGCGTCCTCATCTAACTTCTAAACTAAGCGAGTGTAAATTTTGAAATAAATATAATATAATGTAGACCTTAACAAATACTTTCAACGAAAATTGGTTCGGACGGGATCGAACAAGAAGTTTTTGAGATGTACCTAGCACATTTTCAACAACCGCAAACATAACTTTGTTTTTCATAGTGTTTCATATTTGCTGTTTACAAAATTGTATTTTACTAAGTGGAAGTAAGTGAATTCCCTGATTCAGTTAAAGTTGGCACAGAACCCTCAGTGCGCGAGTCCGACTCGCACTTGGCCGGGTTTTTTTTTTAAATTTTGATCTATAGTTGTCTTTGCTTGATAATCACTAAGACGTTGTCATTTCCACAATTTTAGTGATGTAGCACAACAAAATTAAATAAATTACAATGTTTTTCGTACAAAGTAATCGATTCGTATCTTATGTTTTCAATTGTAATTTTATGTTTTATACTTTGCATGTATTAAAATCTTTATTCGGCTCAGGGCACATAGAGACCACATTATATGTTATCTTTTAGACTGATCATTCTATCAAAATAAGAACATCAGTAGTTAAACTAGAACAAGTAATATACCATTCATTTTAATTTATCCTATTAATTAATTTTGATCATATTTTTATGAGGTGTGCGGTCTGTGAACCGTATATCTTTCTTGCTATGCTGATGGTGAGAGTCAATCCAAACTCCTTGTTGAGCACACGAGATTTATTGACACACAAATATTACAAATAATAAATGCTATGAGCCGCGGTCGTCTTGCTAGGCACAAAATGCGAACTAAATATAAAAGTAAAAGTTATTATTTAAGTTACAAAATGTCGTCAGCCGCACATAGTAACTTTATGATGATGATGAGAAATGTACGTTGATACACCGTACAGTGGTCAAATGTTTTGTTTGGCTTTTTCATAATCCGTATAACTGCCTCGGTGGCGCAGCGGTAAGAGGGTCGCACTTTAAAGCGACGGCTGCGCCAGAGGTCTGATCCTCGGGTCGGGCTAAAAATAAGTACCTGAGTTTTTCTGTTCAAAAATTCTTAGGGTAGCCCGGAGTTTGGAAGTTGGCGGTGTTTCACCACCCCCATGCTCGGAAAAGCACGTAAAGCCGTTGGTCCTGCGCCTGATCTCTCTCCGGTCGTGTCAGATTGCTGTCCCATCGGGCTATGAGAGTGAAAGGAATAGAGAGTGCACCTGTGTTTGCGCACACACTTGTGCACTATAATATGTCCCGCGCAGTCGGTTATTCGTTGTGACTGGCCACCGTAGTCGAAATTGGCTAGGGGGAGTATTAAATTTACTGCTATCCGCTGTATTCAGAGCCCAACCTAAACACAGCTGAGTATTCGTCGAACAGATCATAATAATGAGATGCACCACGTGTCTGCAGAAATATTGTTTCCACTCTTGAATTTTTGATCCACTGCAGATCGCGGCAGTTGGGTGACGTTTAGTCAATTTGTAAAATTATTTTATTTTTGACAGGGTGATTAATTACCGATTTCAAAATAAGAGGTTAAAAATTCATTATGTTTGTATATGTGATGTCATTAGATTTATATAATATTTAAGTATGTTGAATTAGTTAAGCTTCCAAACACGTGTGTTAAATTTCGTAAGTATATGTCCACGGATTTATCGAAAACAAAAAGTCATAGCGAGATGATTCTTTTTATCTCTTAGTTCTTCTTCTCTTAGCGTAGCGATGGAACACGAGAAATTACATCTACTGCAGTTCATTAAATCCGCTGGCGTGCAGGTGTTGAGGCACGCCGGGCACGATGTTAAGTGTGCCATAGTTTGCACTGCACCGCTAACCAGTCCACATCGGAGCGTGCCGAAAATCTGTTGAATCAGCTATACTTCAACTTAGGGTACAGTGTAAGTTTTATCAAAATCAGTCCAGTTATTTTTGAGTAATGTTCTAAAAACTAAAATCATGAAATAAAACAGTAATTTAAACCTACAACATCCTTTCTGAAAAGCTTAAAAAAACGCATTTGTCTTATATTTGGGAGACACAATATCTTTTGGACTCAGAAAATGCTGTCAAGTTCACGTACACTAACAGTCTACGCACTTATGCTGATTGACCGACTATAAAATAATTTGTTTCTCCCAAATAGAAGACAAAATGCGTTATTTAAAGCTATTTAGTCAGTTTTATTTTTTGATGTTGTTGTTATTTTTTTAATTACTCATTTTATTAACGGGCCATCTAAACTTAAATTCATGACCTTAGTTAAGTAGTAAAGTTAGTCTGTAACGTCCCACTGCTGGGCAAAGGCCAAAAACCACAAAAGAAACCAAAAATTTTCGCACGGGCGGGACTTTAACCCGCAACCTCACGGCTAACCGGGCCAAACGCTCTACCAATTGAGCTACCGTGCCGTCTGTCCGACCTTGCAAAATTTGTGGTCTCTTACGGATACGTCATTATGCGTGACGTTTAGCGCCATCTACCCTTCTGTTTATGCAACAGTGGGCCAAGTAGTTATTAGTAGTTAGGCCAAAGGCGGCGATACACAAGCCTGTAAAACGGATCAGTAGCTTGCATGCCAGTTACTCGCATGTGAAAGTTTAGCAAAATGTGTCCTTGCATGTCTATATTCATACTGTTGATCAGACGCGCCAGTTTTACAGCCCTTCGGTTCCCCCTCCCTCAAATTAATTGTCAGTAAGCGTAAAAGCTCTTTCACGCTATACGGCGCCGGCGCGCCGGGCCGGTTCCAGCCGGTTGCCGGCTGGGGCACGGTCAAACATTATTGTATACATTTCGTATGAAGTTATTTATGCCTGAACTGGCTTCACCCGGACGGGGCACGGCGTTGGAATGTCTATGGTTTTTTTTTTCCGGCTCCAGCACGGTCCAGGCCCGGCACGTTGTAGCGTGAATCATCCTACCAACACATAGAAGCAGATGGCACGTGCAAGGAGCTTGGAAGTGTGCCAGCTGCAGGCATGTGTATACAGCCTTATGGGCACAATCTCACCTGATGGTTATTAGGTAAATATTGGATTACTTTTACTTCATAAGTGATTGATCGCGATAACTTACACAATATTATTGTATTTATATATTTGTATTGTATATATTATTTATTGATTTGGTCCATTTTTTTTTTATTCTGTATAATATTTATAGAGGGTTTTTATAAAACATTATAATGTCACCCTCATTGATACTACAAAAATATATAAGTATATATGTATCTATCTATCTACGCTTAATTCCTTTCAAAACCATTTTGTAAGTGCTCTGGCTTCCTCTGACAATGGCAAAGCCAGAACACTGTTACAAAAGCCTACATTTAACACATTCATGGTATATTTATTATATACAGTAGCTCTTTCCACTTCGTTACGGACACATTCCATTATAATATGCACTACATCTTCCAAGAGATTACACTCGCTACAGTTGGGGGACTCAACTTTTTTCATTAAAAAGGCAAAACAATTTAATGGTATGTGTCCCGATCGAAGCCTCAAAGCGGTCACAATGTCGTTCCTACTCATATCAGCACCATCTATCCACGAGGAACGTGAAATATCGGGCTGGATGGTTTTATACCATATGCCTTTAGTAAGACATCTTTCATCAAATGATTCCTTCCACATATGCCTACATTTTTCTTTCACATTGTACAAGTGATCCGAAAAGAACGGTAAAGATCTTACTAAAATTCCATCAGTAGTGGCTTCTTTCGCCAACTTATCTACTTCTTCGTTGCCGATGATGCCGATATGAGCAGGAATCCACTGTAGCACAACACGTATTTTAACCCTCGCTAAACTATCAACGATCTTCAGAATACTGTAGGCTATCGGTGTTCCTCGAAAATTCGAGGTACATCGAGCCAAATGCTGCAAGGCACTCTTTGAGTCTGTAAGAACTACAAAGAGCTGATGATGTTGCTTGTTGAGAGACTCAATATAAGATACAGCTTCTAAAATAGTTATAAGTTCCGCGCACATTATAGACATTTTATATTTAATCTTGAATTTCATTGATAAGTTCAGCTGAGGGTCATAAAAGGCGGCTCCTATATTTTCCTTATCTAAAGAACCATCAGTATAAATCATATATGACTGGAAATATTTATCATTAATAAATTTTAAACATATTTGTCTCAAAACCAAACTATTGTAAGCCTGTTTAGCTTTATCAATATCCTGTATGTGAGGCAATACAGATTCAGAGACATTAAGATTGGTTATCCATGTATCTAAAGAGAACATTTCTAATTGCTTCGAGACATGGATATCTACTTGCTTAAGATGATTATGTGCCACTGCCAAAAGTGGCGTCTTTTTCCTGCGTAACCTATGAATGTTAAAATGCTCATCCAACTTATGCAAAACATCAATGATTTCTTTACTATCTAAAAGAGATTTCGCTTTCAACCAAAACTTGCCCGCAAGGTAGTATCTACGGACTTGCAATGGTAGAATAAAAAGTTCATTTTCCATTACGTGTATTGGTGTGCTTCTCACGAAACCACCGACGATTCTCATAGCCTGATTCTGGACTCGGTCTAGTTTTTTTAAATGAGTAAGACAACTATTATCGTAAAGAAAACATGCATAATCTTATCTACTCCTAATAGTAGCGATGTATAGGCGGCGCAAATGAGATGGGTGAACGCCCCATCCCGGTCCAGCGAGACACTTCAGGATGTTTAGAAACCTGAGTGTTTTTTCAGATAATTCATTTATATGCTTTCCCCATCTTAAACCTCGATCTAACCATAAACCTAAGTATTTTATAGTATCAACAACTTGCAAAGATGCGCCTTTGATTTTTAAATTTACGTCTTCTCTTCGAAATGCTTGAGAGAATATACATACTTTGCTCTTCGTAGGTGACACGTCCAGACCTATATTAAGAAATAATTTACTAACAGTATCCAGAGCCTCTTGTAAGTTATCTACTGAAGTTAATGAGTTTCTTTGGCTTGAGTATAGGACAAAATCATCTGCATATTGTGTAATGCGAATATTTTGTACACTTTTGCAAATATGTGAAGTAACTATATTAAACAACAATGGTGACAAAGGGTCCCCTTGAGCTAATCCTCGTCCTGTATTCCTGCAAATTGTGGTGTTGTCAACTTGTATTTTTAAGGATCTTTGTCGAAGGAAATTCCATAAGTAACTGCATATACGTGAGAGAGAGTAGCATTCCAATAAGGTTTAGGTTTATTTTTTTTATTTGGGTTATGGTTAACTTTAATGGCAGGAATGTGTCTGTCAGCTGCTTTATTAATATACCTTACGAACAAATCATATGCTTCTTGCAGATCTTGTTGAGGCAGTACTGTAGATATGAAGTCATTATGAAGCGATTCCCTGTACTTAGCCCAATCAGCTTTCTTAAAGTTATTTTTAGATATACCTATATTATTAGTTGTGACTACTGTAGATATTTTTATCATAAGATGGTCGCTACCTAGTGTTTCATTTAAGGTGGTCCATTCGAAATTAATAGCTATATCTGCAGACGCTATAAATGTCGCTATAATGTACAAAAAGTAGCAACGTCACCGCTGCCTTACCACCTCAAGGCCAAAATGGCTTGCAATTCTTATCGACTTTTGTTTAAAGTGATGCCTTTTGTATCGTGGATGCAAGCTATTTTCGTTTTTAAGTCGTATGGCGGCAAAGACCTCGACCACACATATGTTTTTAATTCAATTGACCTAATTCTAAAAGAAAAAAACATAATTAAAAAAACAATTCAAGCTTATGTGGTGTTTTAGTTTGACTGGCACTTCTGATCATTTCTTGCTCTGTCGTGAGAGGAGTTGGTAGGTATTCACCGGGAAGCTGCGCCACGCTGATATTATTATTATTACAATCTACTCATTAAAAAACTTACCATTGCTTGTTTACGTATTTTGGCGGATTTTCGCGTTCTATGGATTGTCTTATTAATAAATAGACATGGCAACATTTTAGTGAAGATCAATCAACCTGTTTTCAGGTTTTGCACATTTAACGTTACACGTTGTATACCTTGGTATATTCGATACCTCTCAGCTACAATTGAAGCTTTGTACTAAGTAGGGCCCTGCATTATTCAACCGGGTTCGCAAATAATAATAGTTTCTGTTGGTCTGTCGACGGTAGAAGTTGGAGCAGTTGGACTGTTTGAGAGGCTTAACTATAAAGCACATACAGAAACGGTAGCGCAGAACTATACAGGCTGTTGTTTTGGTCAGTGACAACTGAGGGATGATAACATGAGTTATGCATAATGGTATGGTATGGTATTTCGAGTTGGCAAAAGGCCGGAGAAGGTACCGCCAGTGTTTCTAAATGAGGCGCTAGTTCAGGTTGTTAAGGGGCTCCCCGAAATTTTGACGCGCACACTAGCTCCACTCTATTTAAAATAATTATTACTCCTTAAATAAAAAAACAATCAAAATTCTGGTAGAGACGATTGTAGTACAGGTTCTATAGTTTATTTAGTACGTTTAAATTGTTTCAAAAATAGTTCACTGTAGTTAGAGTTATAAAAACTGCCAAACATGGCCTTTTTTGGCAATTTTTCTAACTGTAACTGCAGATAACTCTGTTTTATTGAATTTAAACATTGTATCTAAACCACATAACCAGAGCTACAATCGCATCAATCAGATTTTCGATTGGTATTTTATTAAACGAGTAATGATTTTTCTACTGAAGTGGCGCTAGTGTGCGCGTTAAGAATTCGGGGAGCTCCTTAAGCAGTTTCGTTACTTGAGTCACGTACTTACTGAACATCTAAGTGATGACGTTGACATGGAGCGGGAGCGTAGGGCCCTGGCGGTGCGTTGCAACGTGTTAGCTCGTCGATTAGCAAAGTGCCCGAGGGCTGTAAAGGTAACTCAAGGCATTCTGCACATATTTTTATACATGTGCACTATGGAACCATTACACAAGAAAGTCTTATGGCAGCCTAGGCCCGGTTTCCACCAAAGCAGAGAGGAGAGGAGACGGGAGGAGATGTATTAAAATAAACCAATCAGATTTCGTTATTTTCACATCTCTTCTCCTAACTTCCGATAAACTGCCAGCTTTGCAGCACATCTCAACCCGTATCCTCTTCTCTCCGCTTTGGTGGAAACTGGGCCACAGAGTACAATATAATAACGCATTTTGCATATTATTTTAGTGTATTTGTATCTTAAATTGCCTATTTTTTTTCTGTATTTTTTTTTCGTTTAATTTAGTTTCGTCATGAAGTATGGGTGTGTGATGCCTTTATTTATTTATTTACTTATAATAAAAATACTTAAATAATATGCAAGAGTTATGAAAGAAAACGTCTTCACAACATTCTAAAAGAATTTAAAACAAATGGGGTCGCACCCTTGCGCGTAGCTAGCGCGTATCTACGAAATACTAGGCCGTAGCTAGTAAGCTACGAAGAGGCAACCTGATGTTGGTAGTTTTGACTCGTTTGCTGTATCGCAATAATAAATTGTTTTTTTTTTTGGCATCAGTATTATTTGTACAATCACCCCTGAGTCACTCGTCGCCGACCAAAACAACACCCTGTAGTAGTTTCCGATTCGTAGATATTACGTTATCATGTATAGGTATTTTTTTTTAATACTCACTGAGAGTCGAACGGTTGGTTTATCGACACAATTCGATTTTCAATAAATTTGTGGTGAGGGTTCCGACCGAACAGCTGTTGACCTTCATGAAAGCAGAATTTTGGCCGGAGGGTGTTTTGTATCGTCGGTTTCGCGGGCGGTTACCGGACACCACAACACTATTCCGGCAAAATATTGTTTCATTAGTTTTGATATTTTAATATTGTTATAATATGTACGTCTTTAAGGTATGGATCTTATGGGCCTTTGTTGCCTGTAAAAACAAAAAGTTGTTTTCATGTTCTCACTAGTCTGTCGCACCAGATTACTTTATCAAAATTTTGTTTTTGAAGTAGTTTTTTTATAAAGCTGAATTATTTGACGTCAACACAAATAAAAAAATCGCGTATTTGATGTTTACACATATAAAAAAGCTAAAGACAAAGAAAAACACACACACAGCAGTCACATTGGACAACCTTCCCACTTAACTCTCTTGTTGGGTCGAGGGTTTAATAATGCATCCGAGCGGGACTTTGTGAACCTTTTATACATATTTAAAGGTAGATAATGATCATTTCAGCTGAACAATCCGTCAATAACCGAACTGACAAAAAAATCGTACACAATCCTTAATCTATTTTCCCGTCAACAATGCTCTCTGATGGAGCACTGCGCGGAATATGCATGAGAGCCGAAAATACCAGTTCAATCCGGAATTTTATAGGCCCTACTACGTAACACAATGCTGCGTACAGCCGAAAAGAGCACTATCAAGCGCTTTTTTTGCGAGCGAGAAAAAAGCGTTTTTTATATACGACTGGCCATGCACACTTAAATACTAGAAAAAAACATGAGCAATCGTCCCTTATTGTCTTCGATATTGATCCATCTTGAGAAAGTCTAAAATTAATATTTCTTAGTAATTGCAGTTATAACTATTGGTATTATTAAATGAAGATTGTCATTTACTTATACTCGGGAATATTATTATATTTTAATGACTTTTATACGCAACATTACCTATCACATCATAACCTATGTATGTATATATTTACACAGTAGTTAAAAGTCTTCTTTCTCAGATTTGACTGGGAGGGCATTACAAGAACTGCCTGTACAAATAAAAGCAGGTTAAATGAGTTCATTTTCATTTTGAGCGTTTCGCAACACAAGATTTTTGGACCGCTGGACTAGCCACCCAAATGCTGTTTCAAAATGAGTTGTTCGCACCGCAGTGTTTGATGAAATAGGTCGATTTAAAAGATGCCCTAAGCGAATTGCTTCTTTACACCACTGTGGCGATGCGAATAGCACCATTCTAAAACAGAACTTGGGAAAACTACACCGCTGTCCGAAACTTTGCTTTGCGAAACGCCCCAATACCCCACTTAATACAGGTCTATTAAGTAGGTAGGACGACGCGTTTGGTGTATTGGTTAGAGCTCCTGACTATTACGCCGGCCGTCGCGGGTTCGAATTCCGCAAGGGGCAACTGTTTGTGTGATGAGCACGAATATTTATACCTAAGTCATGGATGTTTAATATGTATAAAATTATTTATGGGAGACGCCCCCGTAATAATCGTTGTCTGCTATTTGTAAACAAGGACGAAAACGCCTTACTTCGATACCACGACAATTGGTGTGTTGTCTGGCGCATATTTATTTACGGGTCAAACTGAAAGTTCTTAGAAAATCAAAAACTGATTACATTAGCCAGTTATTAGTTTTATTATATCTTTTCAAAATATTGTCCATTGACGTCAATACACCGCTGCATGCGATGGAACCACTGGGAAAAGCACTTTGCCCACTCGTCCTTAGGGGTCTCTTCAATGGCATCGCGATACGCAGCCACCGCTTCTTCAGCATTCATAAACCGCTTTCCTTTAAGTTTTTCTTTAATTTTTGGAAATAAATAAAAATCACAAGGCGCGAGGTCGGGGCTATACGGCGGGTGACCCAGTAATTCAACGTTTGATGTCGCCAAATAGTCGATCGTTCGCTTGGCGGTGTGCGACGAGGCGTTGTCGTGGTGAAGGAGGATCCTACTGCGAGGTCGTTTCTCTCGAACTTTTTCCAAGACAAGTGGCAAACAATTGGTAGTGTACCATTCTGCAGAAACTGTTTTTTCATTCTCTAACACAATTGTTGCGAAATGACCTATCCTTCCAAAGAACGAGGACACCATTTTTTTTCCCGCACTTCGATCTCTCTTCACTTTAGTTGGCAACTCCTCGAAAGGAAACACCCACTGAGCAGATTGTCTTTTGGTTTCAGGATCAAAACAGTAAATCCAGCTTTCGTCACCTGTTAGTATGTCGAACACAGCATTTGAGTCACCTCCGTTAAATCTTTCAATCATTTTACGGCACCAATCCACACGATGGAGTTTTTGAGCCTTAGTCAAATTATGAGGTATCCACCGGGCGCAAAGCTTCCTGACCGCTAAATGTTCGTCGAGGATTTTGTGCACTTGACTCATACCGATGCCTAAGCTTGTCCGAATCTGCTGATAGGTCACTCTTTTGTCAGTCTCTATCATACGCCGCACAACACAGATGTTATTTTCAGTCGTCGCCGTAGAAGGCCGTCCCTCACGTACATCATCAGTGAGATTAGTGCGACCACGTTTAAACTCATTAAACCAGTTGTAAAAAGCGAAAGCGAAGGAAGTGATAGAAGGGTAAAAGAGAGAGCTTGATTAAAAATTACAATAGGTATTTAAAACAAAAAATAAACATATATACTAATTATTACATAAATACCGTAAACATTAATACATAATTATGGAATAATAAACATACACATAGTACATACACATAATAATAATACTAATGGTACACATGTGAGAAAAGAGGTCAGTGAGGTAAGTTCGATATCTTATCCTTGTAAAGTGCCCGGAGGGCGGAGTATACAGGCTGTTGTTTTAGTCAGCGACGAGCAACTAAGGGGTGGCTGTACGAACGATACTGATGATAAATAAAATAAAAATGGAAAAAACCCACAAAATCATTATGCGGTACAGCGATCGAGTTAAAACTACTTACACCAGGTAACCTTTTCGTAGCTTACTAGCTACGGCGTAGGATTTCGTAGATAAGCGCTAGCTACGCGTTAGGGTGCGAGTATTCCCATTATTTTTGTCATTTTTTGAATTTTGTGAAGAGGTTTTCTTGTATAAAACTTGCTCAGAATTTAAAGAAAACTTTTTTTTTTGAATAATATAACTCATATTATCATCCCTGATTTGGATGTCACTGACAAAAACAACACCCTGTACATACTAATCTTAAGGAATTTAAGGATTTATGGTTTAAAAATTCACGCTGTGACGGGAGCGGAGGGAGAAAACTCAAAACGCGGAGTCGCAGTAGCGGGAGACCGCTAATACATTCGAAGGTAAATTATATGAGAACATTTTGAACACAAAAATACTTGTATTACAGAGTAGGCCCCAAATACTTCCAGTGTCGTGCGTCGTTTGTTCCTAGTTTTTCCCTGAACAGTTTTTTAGTTTAAACGGATTATCTTCAAAAATATTTTTAAACTTTATAACAACGTTAAGGCCAGGATACAGAATATTTCATGTTTGAACGTGAATATTTGATTGATTTGACCCTATTGTTTTACGATTTGATTTGGTGACATTGTTATATAGTGAAAAGCGTGGTCTCTTTTTCCCGACTATGAAAGGAAACGATACATCTATATTTGTAGGTTTTATGTGTGTGTGTGTGCCACATTTGCAGCTTAACGAATAAGCCGATTTTGGTAAATGAGATATCAGTCGATTCCTCATAATAGTCCGGGTAACAAAGGCTACTTTTTGTTAAAAAAAAGAATCATGGCGAATTTTACATCAAATTATTTACGTTGAATCATTCTGAGATACAGGATCCTTCCTAGTTCAGGTGACAGCCAACTACATGATTACTTCTGCTCATTACTCTATTTTTTATTATTGTTATAATACTCATTCATTATTCTTTTGCTTTAATTCATTAATTATGATATTGCTGTATATTACTCGTACTTGGTAAGGAAACGTATATTGGAAAAAAAAAATTGGTTGCCTGTAAAGTCGGTATACGGGCGAAAGTTTTACGTGACAACGACTTTTTATGTCTGTCTCTCTCGTTCTTACGCGTGCCTCTCACTCGCTCTCAGTGCTGCGCGCGCGGCAGACCGATCATAGTTGAGTGGGAGAGAGACGCAAGGCATTCGGCGGGCCTCTCTCTCGTTCGGTGACTCATCGTAACGTTACCGAGCGTTACACTTTTTCATAAGTGACTCCCAGCCGCAACCTAATTTAAGACGTTGTCACGTCAAAATAATTAGTTGATAATTATTGCAATCCGTGATTGGTCAATTTAATTTAATTTATATTTAGAATCTGAATAAAAAATATATAATCGGGTATTAAATGAAACAAAATTCACTGGAACCGCTTAGTTTTATCATACTTTGCTACATGTTTCCTGTGGGCGTAGGCACATAATCTGTCTTAATAAATTAGGTAGGTAGTAGCACTTTTTATACTATCATAAAAATGTGGCATAGTCATAGAAGTACTATCTATGGGCATAGTGTATCTATGAAAATATTTCTTTTCCTCTAAATTGAAATATAAACACAAAACAAGGCAGGGGTTGCAAAGTTACACTCATAAATATCAAGTACGGGCAGTTGTCACCAACCTGTGGCAATTCTTTTCACACTCAATTCCCACACGCACGGAAATAATATCTGTGTTGCATCTAAGGCGAAGTTTAAGAAATATAAGTAAACGTCTAATGTTTCTTGAAAATGCTGAGATCAATCTTGTCACAACAAGTTTCATTTGGCTTGCCCAAATTTAGTGTCTATAACTTTGTATATTTTGATGAGTATGAAATTTACTTAAGGTTATAATTAAAATCCGATTAAATCGGAAACTAAAATTAAAAATAAAATAATTTGTAAAGAAGTTATTTTCACCAAACATTAAAATAAAGCTTCAGTTTGTATTAAGCAGAAATTAATTATTCTTACTAGAACTATAAAGTACTAGTGGATCCCCGCGATTGCGTCCACGCGTTTTGAGTTTGCTCCCTCCTCTACCTTCACAGCGAGATGTTTTATAACCTAAAGCCTTCCCCGATAAATAGACTATCCAACACATTTTTTTTACTCGGTCTAGTAGTTCCTGAGGTCAGCGCGTAAAAACAAACACTCTTCAGCTTTATAGTATTGGTACAAATTACTCATAATCAAAGTAGCAGTGAAAGCGTTTATAGCAGATTAAGCATTTCCATACCAACCAGATAAACTAACCTATAATAGAATAGAATAGAATATTTATTAATTTATTTGCGTTGAATCATGGTAAGAATTACATTATCAGGCCTTAATATTAAAATTGAACAATCATGCTTCATCGATGTAACGATACGCAAATATTTCTTCGTCATGCAATTTATCTATTGATATAATTTTAATACAAATACAATTTCAAAAGTCGATTATATTAAATTATTAATAATGTTATACAGTTACTTATCATTTCCTTTTCTATTTCTTAATGAAAAATCAAACGGCCATTTCAGAAAACGTTATCTTAAGTTACCAGATGGCTTCTCTAAATGCTTATTTTATAGTTTGTCCGCGACGTAAATATTTTAAAAGCAATCCGCTATGATCGATGGCGCATCGGCAGTGATTCGCAACATTTCGCGCGAAATCGCTTTTTACGCAAAATCGCGCTTTTTGTGTGGCGAGCAATTTTCTCGCTTTTGTTTGCGTATGTTGGGCAATTTAACCCATTCAATGCGAGTTAAAAGTCTTTAAAGCGGTGATCACAGCAGTGAAAAAAAATGTGTGATAGATTTTTTTGTTTGATCATTTACTTATCATCTTTAGGTTTATAAAGGATCTCATTATGGAACGAAGAAGAATAGAAAATTAAAATGCACTTTTTTATTTGTTTAATTAAAATTCTGATTGATTTATTGAAAAATACCTTACTTATTTAATTACAAAACGTGACAGTAATGTATGTCAATATTTTCATTTACCTGTGTAAATATAAGATAAACACGAGCAAACGTGTTTGTGTGCTTGCTCAACAAATAGTGTCGTGACGCCTCACGATGCTACCATAGACAAGTGTTGAGGGCATGGCAACACTTGCTGAAGTCACTAATTCCGCCATATTTCAAATCATAGTAAGTACTTTCGCAGTTGTATCGCACATGCTTGCAAAAGCATGTTTACCAAGTAAAGTAAAAAGGTGTTTAGAGTGCATTTTCTCCAGAAGTGGAATCACTAAACAAAAGCTAAGTATATTAGAATTGTAAAGCTTATTGATAGTATTTTAGAGGCTTAAACAATACAAATGTCTTAATCTATCATGGTCGTAATCTCAGTCTTAAGTTCTGTCCAAATAGCAAGTAATTTGTCCAAGGTTGACGAATGTGCTACCGCTGGTGATGCATAATGGCAGATCCAGAGTAGTTTGTTCTGCGCCAATAGCAGAGGTTAGTATCTATGACTAATATGTTCTTGGTGATGAGGCGCGGCCTATAATTCACAAGAGATCCGTGAAAGAATCGCATGTAAGAAGGTATGTAATTCAAATTCTACTGCTGAGGCGGCAGAGTGGCTGAATCAGAGTAGATTGGTCTGCGGACATAATGTATCAATAATAAATGAATTGACTCGCGCTGGTGAGGCTGTGGGCTGATCCAGGAGAGTTTTGGTCTGCGGACATAATGTATCAATAATAAATGAATTGACTCGCGCTGGTGAGGCTGTGGGCTGATCCAGGAGAGTTTTGGTCTGCGGACATAATGTACAAATAATAAATGAATTGACTCGTGCTGGTGAGGCTGTGGGCTGATCCAGGAGAGTTTTGGTCTGCGGACATAATGTATCAATAATAAATGAATTGACTCGTGCTGGTGAGGCTGTGGGCTGATCCAGGAGAGTTTTGGTCTGCGGACATAATGTATCAATAATAAATGAATTGACTCGTGCTGGTGAGGCTGTGGGCTGATCCAGGAGAGTTTTGGTCTGCGGACATAAAGAAGCTATAATACTTAAATGATAGAGGTATCGCTGGTGCAGCATGACAGCTTGGCTAATCCAGGATATCTTGTAGAATTTTCTATGATCTAAATAAGACAAGTTTGTCATATGATAATTTCATTATGTGGTTGGAAGAACTAAAGACTGAATTGAATTGATCATTGATCTATGTTACTTATTAATTATGTCAATATACAGCATATACTATACCTATTGTTAATTGCTTTACAGCTCGATGTACTGGAGTGTGGCTCCATGTATCGTTGAGTGAGATCGATTCTTGGTCTCATCGATACTACAAATGTTTATAGAAGAATTCGAGGAGGAAAGGGGCGCAGCAAGCTCCAGATAACCCAGATTGAATTCAGGAGCTTTCAGCCTGGTTAGTAATTTAATTACTCTAATCATATCGCAAAGGCACAACTGAAGCAGATACAAAGAAATTATAATAAACAACTTTGAGTATAGATTCCCCACATTACAACAAAATTTTTTGTGCCTCGCGACATGGTGGAGGAGCTGGGATCGAAAATGTGAGAGAATATGGACTTGCTGCTCTTTCCTCCCGAATTTGAAAAGCTAATAATAATTCCTACCCTGGGAAATCATCATTTTGTTATATTTTGCAACGCAGTAAAACTAAAGAGAAGTTGCAACATTGACGACAGATGGCGTTGCTAGACAGTTTTTCGGAATGGTGTTCAAATATGATTTTCCTTGATGCGGTGATTTTAGCATCAAATCGTACTTGAAATACAATCATCGTATAGAAAACATGCCTTTGGACGTGCTTGTTTTGTGAAAGAACGTTAACAATGTGTGTTAAATCTAAAAACAAAAGCACTTGGGAGAGTCCATTTTGTTTGCTTTGTGTAGCGGGAACCAATGTGTCAAAATATGGATCTTTTAAATTAAGACGAATCTTGTGACTTTTTTATTTCAAAAGAACGTTTGGAAAATGTGTTATTTATTTTTAAGTTTATTCCTACATTGCGAGAATTGTGTTTATTCATTTGTTTATTCGAAACGAAACAAATAATAAGTATTGTAGTTGACTGATGATTACTTCGGTGTTGCCATTATCATTTGATTGTTTCTAATGAGTGGGTAATAGGTAACATTATGAACCTTAGTTCATAAAATAAATCATTGAAGTAAAAATGATTCATATGTGAAACACGAATGTATTGATAATTTGTAATATTATTCAGAATATTCCATGCAATATATCGCATGAGTAAATATAAATTTGAATTTAAAAGTCAACATTTGAATTTTGGCGACTTTTGATTTAGGGAGTATCGGAATGTATCAAATGGTAACAATGACTATCTACTTGTTTCCGTTTGTGTTATATTTTTCGTCATGTGTCGTCTGACGATTCTAACGTTTTTTGTGAAATTATTTGAAAGTGCCAAGACAGCCAAATTCTGAGCGACTCGTATGCCAATAGAAAAGGCGTAGGGGGATTTTGTTGTGTTTATGTCAGACCTACCAGAGAGGGGAACCTGCCAACCAGTAGGTATGTAGTAATTATATTAAATTTAATATTCAGATGTAACCAGAAAATAGTTAGGATGAAAACTCAGTGAAGTGAAAATATATTATGGTTATTGAGTCCTATGTGTACCATATACCAGCAGGCCTGACATGCACGCCTAGGTACAGTTTATAAAATGATTTTATTTTCGAAACACACTTTCCCATACATTTTTTTTCTTTTCCTTTGTAAGGCAATCCTAATTGTTTTTGAAAACGAATGAAGACATCAAAATTTGTAAAGACCCCTTTAACCACGTTTAAAAAGACGTTTGAAACTGTCCTTATGGCTATTTTGGTCAGGATTTGATAAAGTTGTACTCCATATGAGTTGATAACATTATTTATGAAAAATAAATAACTTAAAGTTTGTCTTAACGAGTATGATCATACTTCTAGGTGGGCACATAAGATGTTGATGTTGAGGGTGTTCATTGGGTGAATTTTTATTTGAATTTTATAGGAATTTGCATTAGCTAAAATTGATGTCAAAATAAAATTAAAATTAAAATATTCGGTTTCAATAAACATAAAATAAATAGATAAAATAAAACAAAACTTAGTCAATTTGACACATTGGTTACTCTTATTCATTACAGACAGAAAAAGCAAAATGGAAGCTCTAATGATTTCACGTTTGAGTGACATTATTGTAAACATTCAGGCGCTCACAACACAAATAAAAATAGAAACTTTGGTTGCTGAAGATGCAACCAAAATGGAGATTGCGTGTAAAAAGTTAGAACGACTCCATTCAAGATTCTCAACCGAATTGAGTAATTACTTTCGTTATAGTACAGAACCATCTGCGGATGATATATCAAGATTCAGTACCATACAACTTGATTCTGAAGAAACTCTCGTTGAAATGACAACAAGACTTAAAACATTGAATAAAAATTGTCAAGTAAAAGAAAATGAAGCATTGTCAAGCAAACTGCCAAAACTTAGTCTACCAGAATACAATGGAGATATACTTAAATGGCAGCAGTTCTATGATCATTTTAGCTCTAATATTGATAAGAGAAACTTACCCGTCGTGGACAAATTATTATACTTAAAATCCTCATTGACAGGTGAAGCAAAAAGAACTATTGAAGGACTAGAGACAACTCACAAGAATTACGAAATTGCCATGAGGACACTAAAGGAGCGCTTTGGGAAACCAAGCCAAATTATAGACGCACATTATGGTGCATTATACAAAATTAAACCTGCAGAAATGACTGCCGCAGACTGCCGTAGAGCACTAAATGAGATTGAACAACATATCCGTGTTTTACACTCGTTAGGGGAAAACACAAATCATAGTCATCTACGTTTCATTGTCACAGAAAAATTCCCACAAGAAATCATTTATGAAATGAAAATGGCGCTAAAAACTGATAATGTTGATGACATACGGAATCAGCTAGAAATAATTGTGTCTGCAAAAGAAGATGCAAATAGAATTACTCAAGAGAAGATACAAAAGGACACTACACATTACACTGTAGAAACTCTTATGAGCCAGAATAATCAAAACAGGAAATTTCAACATCAGCGTTCAAAAATAAATAAAACTTTTGATAAAAATAAAAATATTACAGAACAATTTAAACATCAGAATAAGAGAAACTTCGATTCAAGACCTCAAAATGTATCTCATCACTGTGATAATAGAAACAACAAAAGAAAATTTCAAGGGGAAAATAAATATCAGCAAAAGGTTCCAGAGATAAAGAAAAGGAAATATTCATGTATCTTCTGTCAAGGAGCACATTACAATGATGAATGTAATGTGGTTAGAACTATTTCTGAAAGAAAGTCTAAATTACAAAATCGTTGTTTTAACTGTCTACAAGAAGGACATCGGTCTAATACATGTAGAAGTAATAAAAGGTGTGTTCACTGTGGAAGCAAACATAATAGAGCATTATGTTCTAGAGATGAAACTAAATTTAATAGGGTTGAGAAAACAAGAGTAATGCACACTTATTGTCGAAGATCTTCAGAAATGGGTACTGTTCTACAAACAGCTGTTGTTAAAGCCACACCGGTGAAAGACACATCTATACAAGTAGAGTGTAAATTGCTACTTGATTCCGGATCTCAACGCACGTATATAACTCAAAAACTGGCTAAGGAATTAAATTTACCTATTGAAGAGGAACAACACCTTTCAGTGTTTACCTTTGGTTCTGATAAACCACAAGAATATTATAGTCCAGTAGTGAAACTACGTATACTATCACGTACAGGTTCAGAAAAGGTGGTGAAAGCTAATGTTGTATATACCATAGCACAAGATCTACGCTATTCGAAATACGTAATTGATGAATATACAAGAGGTAAGATCCTAGCGGATGACGGATCAATTGATGGACCAATCGATATTTTAATAGGCAATGACTATTATTACAGTCTGATTATAATGGAGAAGATAAAATTAAAGGAAGATTTGTATTTAATTAATTCTGAATTGGGTTGGATTTTAAGTGGAAAATTGCATGATGATGATCATACAACAGATAAATTGGTAGTGGTAACTTATTTTCAATCCGGTGAAATCAAGCTTCAGGAACCTGATCTACCACTTAATAACATCACATTGAAATCATTATGGGATTTGGAATCCATAGGGATAATGGATTCGCCAAACACAACCAAAGAAGAAGAAGCACTGAATAATTTCAACAATACAACCAAGTTCAAAGAAGGAAGATATTCAGTATCTTGGCCTTGGAAAGAATATTCTCCAGATTTGCCTACTAACAGAGGGTTAGTTCATGGAAGGTTGATCGGTCTCTTGAAGAAAATGAACAGAGATACATTGGAGTCTTATGATCAAACTATCAGAAACCAACTGGACAAAGGAATTATTGAAGAAGTGCCTTCACAGAAAATACAACAAAGTGAATACCCCATTCATTACTTAGCTTTTCATGGTGTTACTTCACCAGGAAAACTTACACGTCTTGTTTATGATGGATCGGCAAAGTTGAAAGATTGTAAAAGTCTTAATGAATGCTTGCTAGCAGGACCAATTTTATTAGAAGATCTAACAGGATTATTAATAAGATTCAGACTGCATAAAGTTGCTTTGACTGCAGATGTTGAAAAGGCTTTCTTACAAATTGCTCTGGAAGAAGATAGCAGAGACGTGACAAGATTTTTATGGATTAAAGATATTAACAAACCGGCAACAGAAGATAACATCTTATACCTTAGATTTTGCAGGGTACCTTTTGGTATTATTTCGAGCCCTTTTATCTTAAATGCAACTATTAAACATCATCTAATGAAGTCAAATAATAATGCAATACAACGGGTTGCAAATGACATTTATGTAGATAACCTACTAACCGGAACTATGACCACATTGCAAGGTATAACATTGTACAACAATCTGAAGAAAGAATTTCAAGCCATGTCGATGAATTTAAGGGAATGGTCATCTAATTCAAAGGAACTCATGCACATGATTCCCGATGCTTGCAAAGAGGATGTAGTAAAAGTTCTTGGATTGGATTGGAATATCCAAAATGACACTCTGCAGTTAAGGAACAAAAGGACAAATTATAAGGATACTAAGAGGGGTATCTTAAAAACTGTTGCGTCAATATATGATCCGTGTGGGTATGTTGTACCATCTTTGCTACGAGCAAAGTTGTTTTTGCAAGAATTGTGGAAAAATAAAATCAAATGGGATTCGCCATTACCAAATCAGATGGTTGATGATTGGAAAGAAATACATAAAACAATAACTACCATACAAGAGACTCTGCCAAGGTATTACATCAAAGATGTTGAGAAAAGGGAAAATCAATTACACTGCTTCACAGATGCGTCTACCAAAGCATATGCAGCGGTAGTGTATATCACCAATGAAAATGGAACAGCATTCGTTATAGGGAAGTCAAGATTAGTTCCAATAAAGGATCAGGAAAATTTAAAAATTCCAAGATTGGAATTGCTAGGAGTCTTGATTGGAAATCGACTTTTGAAGTATGTGGAATCTTCACTTCAATTGAATATCAAACATCAGTTCTTATGGACGGACAGTCAAATTGTCATTGATTGGTACAAATCAGATAAACTTCTTACACCGTTTGTTGCAAGAAGAATTGAAGAAATTAAAAGAAACAAGAAACTGACTTTACGATATGTTCCTACGGATATAAATCCTGCAGATGTAGCAACACGACCACTCACAGTTGACAGTGACAAATCCATTTGGCTAAATGGACCTGATTTTCTGATGCAGCCAGAAAATACTTGGCCTGTTAATCTGCTGAAGGAACATTCTTTCTTGACTCGGGTGGATCTGTCTCAGACAGTTGAAAATACAGATAAAACCTTAAAAGCTATTAAAGACAAAAAAGTCACTGAAAAGAAAGATCAAGAGGTAGTTAACACAGAAAATCAAGCAGAACAACAAAAAAATATTGAGATCAAAATGATTCAGGAAAGATATTTTCCAGAGGAGGTTAACATGAAAGAAACAAATCTATCACGTAACTTGAAATTATTCAAGGATGAAAATGGCATTCTACGTTGCAAAGGAAGACTAGAAAATACAGACTGGTCTTATGATATGAAATATCCTGTACTTTTGCCGAAAGATTGCAATTTCACAAATGACTTGATATTAAAAGTACACAAGGATAATTATCATGTTGGAGCCAATCATACCTTGGATATTATTCGACAAAATTATTGGATACCTCAAGGCAAATCACAAGTTCAGAAGATTTTGAGACACTGTCCAAGATGTGTGAAACATGGTGGAGGACCATTTAAACAGCCACCAACTCCTGCGCTTCCGGCTGAGCGAGTAACGTATAGTTCACCATTCACTTTTACGGGATTGGACTATTTAGGACCAATTCTAACAAAAACTGAATCTGGAACAGAAAAGAGATGGATCTGTTTATATACGTGTCTAGCTGTACGTGCCATACATTTGGAAATTGTGAAGAATTTATCAGCTGAAGAAGGTCTTCTAGCATTAAGGAGAATGATCGCTAGTAGAGGTGCACCAGCAGTAATCACATCAGATAATGCAGCACAATTCAAGCTTATTTCCGAAATCTTAAACAATTCGTATTGTATCAAAAATGAGATACAATGGAAATTTATACCACAGCTTGCTCCATGGTTTGGTGGATTTTACGAAAGATTGGTGGGTTTAGTAAAGCATTGCTTGAAGAGAACATTAGAGAAACATCTGCTGAATGATTCGCAAATGTTTACAGTGATTAAAGAAATTGAAGCAATTCTTAATACAAGACCGCTTACCTGTGTAGATTCCGAATTGGTACACATATTGAGACCAGCTGATTTCTTGACAATGGGAAAATGTTTAACCACAAAAATGACTTGTAATGACGTTGTACTAGAATGCACGTCAACCAAATCGGATTTGATCAAAAGCTGGACAAGAGCTCTTAAGATTTTAGAAGAATTTAAAGCTATGTTTACAAATCGTTATCTTCCAAGTCTTAGAGAAAGGTTTAATAGTTCACACAAAGAGCCAAGAGTTACATCTCATTTGATACCTCAAATAGGTCAAATAGTGCAAATTAAAGGAGATAATAAAAATCGTGAAGACTGGAAGGTTGGAAAAATCTTGGCGCTTGTCAAAGGAAGTGATGGATTCTGTAGAGTTGCTAAAGTATTAGTAGGTGACAAAGAATTTACAAGGTCTATTTCACAATTATATCCGCTTGAAATTGAAGAAAATGAAACTGAAACTGGAAGGTCTACTGAAAAAGAAATTGATCGCATTTCATTTGATTATTCACTGGGTAATGATAATGACACACAATCTTTTGATACAATGCAAAGTTGTGATAATGCTGCAATGGAAGTATTGAGTGATGAGTTAATGAATGATGAGTTAATGTTGCAATTAAATCAAGACATAGAAATGGAGAACAATAACAATGTTGCTAGCTCTGAAAGAGAAGAGAACAATGACAATGTTGAGAGCCCTGAAAGTTTACTTCCTGAGAATGAACAAGAAGATCCTGAGAATGTTACTGAACAATCAAGACCCAAGCGCGCAGCTGCCACAAAAGCTCTAGAAAAGATCAGAGAGTGGACCTGCGCCCTTGTCAACATCTTCTAAATTTGCCGTCGGGAGTGTCGTGACGCCTCACGATGCTACCATAGACAAGTGTTGAGGGCATGGCAACACTTGCTGAAGTCACTAATTCCGCCATATTTCAAATCATAGTAAGTACTTTCGCAGTTGTATCGCACATGCTTGCAAAAGCATGTTTACCAAGTAAAGTGAAAGGTGTTTAGAGTGCATTTTCTCCAGAAGTGGAATCACTAAACAAAAGCTAAGTATATTAGAATTGTAAAGCTTATTGATAGTATTTTAGAGGCTTAAACAATACAAATGTCTTAATCTATCATAGTCGTAATCTCAGTCTTAAGTTCTGTCCAAATAGCAAGTAATTTGTCCAAGGTTGACGAATGTGCTACCGCTGGTGATGCATAATGGCAGATCCAGAGTAGTTTGTTCTGCGCCAATAGCAGAGGTTAGTATCTATGACTAATATGTTCTTGGTGATGAGGCGCGGCCTATAATTCACAAGAGATCCGTGAAAGAATCGCATGTAAGAAGGTATGTAATTCAAATTCTACTGCTAAGGCGGCAGAGTGGCTGAATCAGAGTAGATTGGTCTGCGGACATAATGTATCAATAATAAATGAATTGACTCGCGCTGGTGAGGCTGTGGGCTGATCCAGGAGAGTTTTGGTCTGCGGACATAATGTACAAATAATAAATGAATTGACTCGTGCTGGTGAGGCTGTGGGCTGATCCAGGAGAGTTTTGGTCTGCGGACATAATGTATCAATAATAAATGAATTGACTCGTGCTGGTGAGGCTGTGGGCTGATCCAGGAGAGTTTTGGTCTGCGGACATAATGTATCAATAATAAATGAATTGACTCGTGCTGGTGAGGCTGTGGGCTGATCCAGGAGAGTTTTGGTCTGCGGACATAAAGAAGCTATAATACTTAAATGATAGAGGTATCGCTGGTGCAGCATGACAGCTTGGCTAATCCAGGATATCTTGTAGAATTTTCTATGATCTAAATAAGACAAGTTTGTCATATGATAATTTCATTATGTGGTTGGAAGAACTAAAGACTGAATTGAATTGATCATTGATCTATGTTACTTATTAATTATGTCAATATACAGCATATACTATACCTATTGTTAATTGCTTTACAGCTCGATGTACTGGAGTGTGGCTCCATGTATCGTTGAGATCGATTCTTGGTCTCATCGATACTACAAATGTTTATAGAAGAATTCGAGGAGGAAAGGGGCGCAGCAAGCTCCAGATAACCCAGATTGAATTCAGGAGCTTTCAGCCTGGTTAGTAATTTAATTACTCTAATCATATCGCAAAGGCACAACTGAAGCAGATACAAAGAAATTATAATAAACAACTTTGAGTATAGATTCCCCACATTACAACAAAATTTTTTGTGCCTCGCGACAAATAGTTTGGAACTTGTAGTTTATTTTTACCATAGCCAATATTTTAATTGATTTTATAAATATGTAGACTCCTTCATTTACATTCTCCTCTCAACACAACCACACAACCTAAAATCAAAACCGAAATATCTACTTTTGTGAAACTACCCTTACAACTATGAATATTAAACGAGCTTCTTAACGCTATAAAGCGATTAAAAGTACAAGAATACAAAACTTTGAGATTCCTATTAGATTCTTGAAAATAGTAATTAATTTTATGTCTTCTTCGCTAAACGTTTACCCAAAATGTTGACAACAGCTGGAGCTATAACTAAAGAAAATTGTTCTCAAAGAATTCCGTTTTAAACGGTGAAGATAATAAATTATACTTCGATACAAAAGTTTTGAACGGAAATTTTAAGTTTGACAAGTTGGTCTCGTTGACAAAGTTTTGACCAAAAGCAAATGTTTGTGGATGCCGAGAATTTTACTATACACTGGCATTTTAAATTAGGCTATTAAAAGATTTCGATAATACAATTGAAGCTTAATGACTGGATGCCTAAATATTGTGTATGTTTTTGTGATTATGTTTTTAGAAGCATCCTTACTACGAAATGCTTTGGATCCACAAAACGATAATCGTATTGACGGATTTCGTTTTTTCGTAGTAGGCCTCTAAAGTCTTCAAAATATTTGGAACATCGATAACTTTTTGATGAATATAAGTATTCATGTAGGATCGTCAAGAGTCCTAAACGAACCATCAGACATCATGTGGGCAGAATAGAGAATCGTGCAAAGAGTTAGACGAGATAAATAATCAAACTTTATTGCAGACTTCACAAAAAACTGTTACTGATACTAATTTAGGTAGACACGAGGTATACTAAGGTGGACTTGCACACGATGATTTTACCCAGGGTTACGCTGAGCCTGGATTAAATCTTCATTCTGTCTTTGTCAATGTCAAATAAACTGACCAAGACAGAATGATGATTAAATCCAGGATTAGCGTAATCCTAGGTTAAATCAACATGCGCAAGTGGGCCTAAACGAGACGCAGGGCAGTTTTGTAAAGTAGATCTTCACAGCACATTTGTACTGTTAAGATTTTAGCCAATCGTAAGAAGTTTTTTTTTATGTACGTTTGGTAAGTACCTATAAATTAAGATGATAAAATAAATATACCTACTACCATTACAAATTGAAATTATAAGAAATAAAAGGGCAAAATCAGGTATTAACTTCCTTAAAAAAGTCAAAGAGATGGTGAGATTTGGAACAAAAGTACAAAATCGTGCTAGACAAAGAGTTAATTCAGTTCAGTTTTGCATCGGACCATTTAAAATGCAGTTCGAAACGAACTAGTTTGGAGCTTCAACACAAAGGCTTTGACCAGATTATCAGTTGATTTCAAATTATCCGTACAGAATGTGGTCGTATCAAGCGCAAGCGATTTTGACGAAACACTGTTTTCATTAGCGCTTAATTTGTATGTGATGCAACATCATTTGCTTTTAGTTTAGAATGTTTTGAACACTCACAGTGTCATCTTTTATAATCATAAAGATGAAATAAGATTTACTACAAATTATGATGAATAAGAATTATAACAGATTTACAAAAATTTGTGCGGACGGGACTTGAACCAGCAACCTCTTGGCTGACCGGGCCAAACGTTCTACCAATTGAGCTACCGTGCTGTCAGTCCGACCTTGCGAAATTTGTGGTCTTTTATGGATACGTCATTGCGTGACGCTTAGCGCCATCTATTATTATTTTTGACTATTTATTATCTTTTACTTTTCATAGAGCCACTTACAGAAACTTAAATACATTATTTTTAATTTTGCCATAACTGTAACCTAATACATGGTTTTCTTACTTCAAGCATTCAAAATTTGAAAGTTAATTTTTTTATACTTTATTGCTGAACCATAATTTTAACAAAAGTGAACTTAACGCCATATGACATTCTCTATCAGTCATACCTGAGCTAAGCAGAAATGATTGTGAGCGATGTGACCAATAAAAAGAAAATGAATAACAATTACATAAAAATGTTTTTAAATGTTAAAACAGTTTAATTTTTCAAGGCATGTATATAACCATATTCCAGGTTAATTTTATGTCCTTGCATAACACTAATATATTATTTGTTCAGCTTTTTCATCCACTACATGTTCTAGCCAAAATACTATATAATTAAGGTTTCTTGGGTTTTTCTTCGTAAATTTTAAAGCAGACAAAATTTTAATTATTAAAATTTATGAGACTTTTTGTTTTTATTATAACGTGATTTCCTACGTGATCTTACAGTTTTTCTCGGTTAAATCTTCATTACTTATTTTCTTTTAGATTGTTTAATCACCATATTTAATAATAAAAATAATCTTTATTTTAGAAATTATTTTCCATAGGATGGGTTAGTAGTTACAGAAAATATCTTACGAGCTAGGGTTAGTACATTAAAAGATGGAACACAAAACAATATGACCTACTTAATATTAACTAAGGCAGGTCTCGAACAAACATGGACGCTGTTTCAGTGCCTCAGGATAGGGCAGCAGTAGCGACTCCCTATTGCCGCCAGGAGGCTGTTGGGGCTGTCTCGAACGCGGCGCCAGGCCGTTTGCGCATGTCAATTGGGAAACTGCCTATGCGAGCCTTAGTTAACATCGCCGAGTCGCTGCAGTACCGAGGCAGCCCCATCAGCATCCTGAACCCGTTATTATACTGGACGCGCAGAGCTGACAGTCTTTTTCGCATAGTCCACCACATACACTGCAAGTGTAGAAAGACTGGCAATAGGCTCTGAAAAGTGTTTGCTTAGCATAAAAGTCGGTGCCGACTAATCAACCCGACACGGGAACGGAACCAACGAGGCGTCAAACATACTGAAGCGCGTTTCGTAAAAAGAACAGCAACGCCTCTGATGGGATCGGCACCAGATAGCGAACGCCTCACCTCGGATCGTGTTAGCTACAACTTATGACAGTTCATCTGGTGAATGAAACAGCCCATTTGACAGGGTAGACGACTATCCGTTAACCAGCGGGCGAGGCGCCATAAGCGCGTTACAACGCATGCGCCGCTGGGTGAGAGTAAGTCCCGAGTTGGTCTCGATCCGAGGTGGTGACGTTACAAGTTGATAGATGTGCATTGGAGTTTTACACAAAGTATACTGAACGCCTCGAGTTGATACGGTGCTGTCACCGTGACGAGTGTGTAAATGTGCTACAGCCTTAAGCGTTACAGAAAGCACTTGCAATATTCATCCGGCTTGCCAATGTGTCGGAGGTCGACTGGCATAGGCATGCGCCCGGATAGCGTAAGACACAGGGTTCGATTCCTTGTCTGACACAGTTGCTTTTTAAAAGTCCAATTTATTTTAAGCAACATTCTACTAATTAACCTAAAATATGTGAGATTATGTAAATTTCTCAAGATCTCGCATAGCGAAGTCTGGTATAGAATTTCATCCCTTAGGGTAAATGAATGTATCGTCAGATCATGTATGTTGACAATCCATCAACCGCTCAGACCTTTGGCTGAGTTCCAAAACTGATACCATAGCTTGAATACATAAACCAGGTCATTTGTAAAAGAAAAGGTTCTTGTTAGGGTTCCGCAGCCGAAAAGCAACAAACAGAACCCTTATATTTTCGTCAAGTTTGTCTGTCCGTCCATATGTCACAGTCACTTAATTCTGTAACTATAAGCATCACACTGTTGGAATTTGGTAGGAAGGTGTATCCTGTTAAGCGCTTTACGATTCTAATACAAAAAATAAAAAATAATGATACTTAAGGAGGGGGGGAGGGGGGGGGGGCTCGCATACATGAAACTGAAACGATTTTTATGTCAAACCTATGCGTGTAGGGATCGAACTAGTAGTTTTTGAGTTAAAACACATTTTCAACAACTCACAAAATTCAGTTATCATTTTTCGAATCACTCCCGAGTGAAATTGTTCTAATTAACATTGGAAAATCGGACATCATTCCATGAATATCACACGCCATCTTGACGCAAGTGATTCAAAAATAGGGGCCCTGAGCTTTCGTTGAAGAAGTAAACATTTTTAGATTTACGAAATCAGCTGTATATACCTTTCTATTTTAGCACCGACACTAACTAATATTAAATGTGACCTTTTACATGAAGCTTTTGTTTCGTTTCCGGCAGAGTGTGGAAAGATAAAATTATTAATACCCAAGTCAAGGACACCATTACTTGTTGTTACGCCTCGTAGATCACTAATGGCTTGTTAGGAGGAATATTTTTACTGTGACACACGTTTTGGTGCATAGTTAAATCTTTAAATTCGGTCGTGCTACTTAGGTATTCATTTAATGTATTTTTTACTGACTTGAAAAAGGTGGTAATCAATTTCAAAAAACCTGTACGTATGTGATATCGTCAGAATTGGTTAAATTTTTGTATGTTGTTATATACATCATACTGCAAGAAAATCTACCTTGATTCAAGGAGTCTATTTATTTATTAGGGTATTTTTATTAAATACTTTTTATTGTTTACCCGACCAAGACAAATGGGACCTGAGGAAACGGTAATGATTCTAGTAGTCATATACATGGAGGTCTTTCATTGTAAAAATTGTATTAACAATAAAAACCATTGAAAATTATCACTTTATTTAATGACTTTAGATCTGCGGTATTTAAAAAACAATCATTTAAATAGTTAAAACAGACCTTTAACGAAAGTAAAACAAAAGGGAAAATCTGAAAATCTCTTGTAAGATTGAGGAGATTTCGCTACACTCAAACTTGCTACCGCATTTTTTAATTTACAGCGTTAGTTCTGTTTGCCGTTGGCCAAAAGATCCATGTCGCACTATAGCTCACGAAGGCAGATAATTTTTTAATTTCAGGGTTCCGTAGCTGAATGGCAAAAAACGGAACCCTTATAGTTTCGTCAAGTCTGTCTGTCTGTCCGACCGTATGTCACTGCCACTTTATTCTGTAACTATAAGCATCACACTAGTGAAATTTGGTAGGAAGATGTATCCTGTCAACCACTTTACGATTCTTATACAAAAAATAAAAAATAATGACATTTAAGGGGGGCTCCAAAAAAGTTTTTTTTTTAGTCAAACCTATACGTGTGGGGGTGTCTATGGATAGGTCTTTTAAAATGACAGGGGTTTCTAAAACCATTTTCTTTTTAAGTCTAAGGTTTCACAGCTAGATGCTTCCAAAGTGGTAAAATGGGCGTCCCCCCTTCCCCCTCTAAACTAAGCGAGTATAAATTTTGAAAAAAAAAATATGTAGATCTTAACAAATACTTTCAACGAAAATTGGTTTGGACGGGATCGAACGAGAAGTTTTTGAGATATAGCACATTTTCAACAACCGCAACCATAACTATGTACTTAATACAAACACTATGAAAAACAAAGTAATATTTTCTGTCAACAAAATATTTTGGTTTTGTTCTATGTGGAAGTAGGTGGACTCCCTAATTCAGTTAAAGTTGGCATGGAACCCTCAGTGCGCGAGTCCGACTCGCACTTGGCCGGTTTTTTCTTTTTATTTCAAGTGTCTTACATTTTTTAGTCCGCTGAACCTAATAAAAATCGAGGGTTTGATTGGGTGAAATTTTAATGGTTCTTCTGTCTTGAAATTATTAACAAACAAATTGATCTCATTATTATTCAGTTAATAAGTTGCAATGAGCTGATTTTATGTGTTGCTTAAAGTCGTGTTTTGTTTAATTTTGTTTCTTACAACTTGGAGGTCTCTTTGACAGAATACTTAATGAGAAAATGTAATTAAGAGCTTCATACGGAAAATCTTGACTTCGGCTTTGAAGATTATAAAACATATTACTGAATTATCGTATGTTTCCATTTTCGGGTGAAATACTAATTTGAGTTGTATATAAGAGGAGCTTTTAAGAAGAAAACGCGAACTTTTTTCCCACAGAGTAAAAGCTATACTGCGCTTTTTACAAAATAATGTGCAAAGTTTATTGAAATAAATAACGTTTTAAGTAACGGCTTCAGCCACATATTTTATCTCATAAAAAACATGTAGCCAATGTCCTATTCCAGCGTATGAAACGTATTATTGTTAAGTATCATCAAAATCCGTTGAGTAGTTTTTGCGTGAAGAAGTAGCAAACATATAACCATCTTCAAAATCTTCCGCGTCTAAAATATTAGTAAGATTTAATATAAATACCTTTAGAAATATGTTTTCGTATACTTTGTAAAAATTTAAACGTAACATTTTTGTATTTTCATAATAATGCATGCATAAAATATTGTAAAAAAAACTTTATAAGGTAAGTGTACACAGTCAAAATAATTGATGAGATATAATATATTATAATTATGACTGTGAACTCTAGTACGGCGTAACTACGTAGGTAAGATGAGTATTAGCTAAGTAGGTAAATATTCAGATAAATGCAATAAAAATGCTACAATGCTCTGCCGTTTCAATATTTGCCTGCTTCAGAAGTCACGACTTATTTTTCGTATAAAACAACCAAGTGGCATTCGAAAAACTGAGACAAAATTGGTATTTTCGCGTATTTATGATTTAGAAGATTTTTTGAATTAAGCTTAAAAAATAGAAGAATGTTTTTCGACTTATTAAAGATGTATCAAGTAACTTAAGTTAGAAGGATATTTGAGGCTGCAGAAAATCAGTAAAATTTAAATTATCTACGCAAAATGTCATATTTTTTTTACATTTCTTGTGCTTCAGACTTCGGCCGCTGGATAGTAACTAACTAACTGTTATTATCTAAGTTAGTTAAGTAGTTATGAAGTTTGCCCGGTTAAGTATTAAGTGAAATATTCAGGACCTGTATGCATCAATCGGTGCGGGCTTGGAAGACCAGACTTTGTGGAGTTTAAACATAAATTTGTTTTTCATATTATTTGACTATAAAACAAACCATGGACATTGATGCAGAACTTTTTGAGAAAATGTCTATTGCATTTTTTTTGGAACGGCGCTGATATATTAAAATGTACGTCGCTTGAACTGACACTCATTTTTGAGTCGTTAGTTCAGTCAAAGAAAGATTGTAGCTTGGATTCCCTTATTCAATTAAAATTGGCACGGATCCCTCAGTGCGCGAGTCCGACTCGCACTTAGCCGTTTTCTTAAATATCATGAAAATACTGGCTACCCTACTCCACACCCCGACACATTATTGTCATTTTACTGGTTATAACCACCCTTATGTGTCATTCTGTACAACCATGACTGGTGTTACTATTACTACCCGTTCAAACGACTCAAATGCGGCATTGATGGTGACAGTAAAATTTTACAGATGTGAAAATGCCTATGAATGTAAAAGTATCGTGTAAACAACAGTTTAACCATACATGTATGTTCTAAGGCAATGTTCACAGGCAATGTTGTCGATAAGGCAGTGTTTGTAATGTCCATTGTAAAATGTAAGTTTTTTTCTTAATTTTTATATTAAACCAATTTGCTGCCACACTTGAGACACAATATAAATTAAATTGTTATCAGGCGCTGGTACGTGCATCTAGGTTAATAATTAATAAATAAATATGCGCCAAACAACACCAAATGTTCGCGATTTCGAAGTAAGGAATTTTCTTTCTTGTATTACGAATACCAAACAATGATTATGACGGGGGCATCACCCATAAATATTAAAATACATATTAATCATCCATGACTCAGGTACAAAATATTCGTGTTCATCACACAAACATCTGCCCCTTGCGGGATTCGAACCCGCGACGGTCGGCGTAATAGTCAGGAGCTCTATCCAATACACCAAACGCGTCGTTAATGGATCGTTTTTAGAGTTCCATAGCCAAACGGCAAGACGGGACCCTCATAGTTTCGTCAAGTCTGTCTGTCTGTCTGTCCGTCCGTATGTCACAGCCATTTTATTCTGAAACTTTTAGTATTACACAGTCGAAACTTAGTAAATAGAATTATTTTGTAACCGCTTTACTCATACAAAAAATAAAAATAATGATATTTATATATAATTATGGCTTCCACACATGGAAGTATGTACAACCTAAAAAAAATTGTCAAACCTATGCGTGTCTATAGATAGGTCCTTTAAAATGACATCGAGGTTCCTAAAACCATTTTCTCTAACGTTTGAGAGATGACGCTTCCATAGTGGTAAAATGCCCCACCCTTGAAAAGAATACATGATGTAGATCTTGAGATGCAAAGACTTTCACATTTTTAATAACCGCAAACATAACTTTATTATTCATGCAAATGCTTTGAAAAACAAAGTTATATTTGCAGTCAACAAATTATTATGGTATTTTGGTTAAGTGAAAGTAAGTGGATCTCTTATTCATTTAAAGTTAGCACGGAAGCCCTTAGTGTGCGAGTCCGATTCGCACTTGGCCGGTTTTTCATCGTTAATTTTATCTTCCCTCAAGTGTGTGTTTACACCCAGCACCTAGCAAAGGTTCCCGCTAAAAATCAGTGTCGTGGCATGCTTAACCTCTGCTGTCATGACTTATACTGAGCGGGGGACCTTTTTGGCACACCTTGGGACTGTATGTTTTTGTTTCGTTTATATTTATAAATGTATCTTTAGATTTTTTACACTTAATTTTATTTAATTTAACTTACCTCTTGTGTATCAAATAAATCATTCATCCATTTACAATACGCGTCACGCGTAGACTAGGTCTAAATTCCTAGTACTTGCAAAAAGGCTTGTAAAGGTCTGAGTGATCGAGTTGTACGGTCAAGGTCTCCGCCGCATAACCACTTTAAAACGAAAATCGTTTGCTACACACAACACAAACACAGACGTCACGTCATACAAAGAATGACGTGAGGTGCAAGCGATGTTGGCTCTTAAGTGGTTAGGTAGCGGTGAACTCGATGAAAGTACTCGTCCTCATTCCATACAAGCATTTTTATATTTAGTATAGCCTATAGATATGGGTACGAATAATAAATCTGGGTATTCGATTTACAAAAAATGCCTTTGACGTTTCAAGATATGTTTATTACAAAAGTTAAAAGAAAATATATTTAATTATGTTCAGTGGCAGATAAGTCATGAATTTTATAAAAAACATACACTAAAACAATTAATGAAATAAACCTATCAATTATAAGGGAACGTATCTTTCAACTTTTATGTTATGTTTTACTATAGTTTCTGTTTCTCTTTTAGAGTTGGTTGATAAAGATATTAAAAACAATGCTATTTTTGGAAATCCATTATATATAATACGTTACTGAAATACATATTAACAATGAAAACCTATGATTTTATAAGACTTTAGCGAAAATTGTTATTAGATCATACTACAGAGTGTTTTGGTCAGTGACATCCAACTCCGGGATGATGGTATGAGTTATGCTTATTCAAAACAATTTCTAAAAATTATATGCAACTTGTATAAAAAAAAAAACCTCTACACAACATTCTAAATAAAATCAAAACAAAACAAAAAATGATTTATGATCTACGCAGAGGCAACCTGATATTGGTAGTTTTTACTCGCTCGCTAATAGTGCAATAATAAATTGACTTTGTGTTTTTTTTTTCATATTTTTCTAAAATATATTTTGGCATCAGTATCCTTTGTACAACCACCCCTGAGCCGTCTCTGACCAAAACAAAACCCTGTTGAAGAAATAACAGTCATTTCCTAATAAATATTGCGTATCCGAAACTGCAAGATACAGATTAGTTTTCCATTGCCCTACATCATCCATAGATTCATGCTGCCATCACCTAAGCACTCATCTTCGGCCATAAATCTTGCCTTGCCATCGGACCAATAGCAATGGATTTATGATCGCAAGCATGCATATGCGCCGTATACATTAGAAGCACTCAATGGGTGTGTCGCGGTTTGTATGTCGAATCAGGTATGTGATGAATTGTCTGGTTTAGTAAGTTTGTCTAAACATATCCAATTGAATGTGAGATGTTAATTCGTTATACTGTTGCATGTGGAAGCTTGAGATAAATTTTACATTGAATATACATATCAATGCTATGAAGTCTATGCTTGGTGTTTTTTCACGGTCGAACCAGGAACGAAATGTGTTAACGTCGTTTTGTCCCACAAAATTACACTTGTTTTTAATATTTATCTGTTTTTTTTTTGACAAGGTTCCTGGAGTAAAAATACGTGAAGGGTTAAGTATGTATGGAATGAGTTCGCTCTTCTCTCTATACTAGAACAGTCGCAGCATAGACAGAGATGACAATGGAGCGAGCTTACCATGAAGATAATGCACTTTCATAAATAGTTTTAAAAAAAATAAACTTAATTGAGGAAAAATACAAAAATAATTTATACCAACTCTCAGCGTTTCGTCGAATGAGGCTAGCAGATTCGCCGCTTCCAGCCAGACCGCGTTAAAATTTTACCCCCCAGTTAGATTCAAATATGCCTTATTTCACAGTCTGCCTGCAACATACGAGTGCAACACAGAAGTTCATTGGCTCCGTGCCAAACGTGTGCATTTTTTACGACGTGCTGCATCGGCGGGGGTGCTGTCAGAATGATGCCTGAATTTGGGGTTCCATTAGAAATATTATAGTTATCCGAAAAATACCTAAATATGACGAAAAAAACAGTTTTTGACTAGGAAGAGATGTCTTTATATTTTAAACTCATACCCGAAGCCGCATTGATGTAAATACTGGCTAAAGTGGCTCTCCTTCGATTCAAAATATGTTATTGAAAATAACGTAACGTGTAAGCTAGTAGGTGCTTGGTCGTAAATAGTTTTCATTTCATACTGCAAAAAATCGACTACAATTACTATTTAATGATCAGAGGCTCTATTTTTAAACAACATGGATCTCTAAATTCTTTTATAAAGTTTTAAATCTAAGTTTGAGAGAAAATCTTAAAGGCAATTAGTACGAGTAGAGATCATTTTGGCCCAAGAGATTCAGAAATACGACTCTGAGGTCCTTTTGTCTTTCTACACTACAATACATAGTAGTAAAGAATTGTAAGGAACCCGTCCACTCGCAGACACGTTATTTTGAATGGGTTCTAAGTGTAACGATTATAGTGCGCCCTACGAGTTTTTACAACTGTGTGTTATTGCTAAGTATGCATTGCTCGGTGGGGCGTGTTGAATGTTATATGAACGAGATAGCCGTCATATATCGTTGCCAGTTTTTGGGTAACGGTGAACGCTTTTGTGAAATTGCGAATTTGTATTTTTTATGCAGCATTTTTAAGGAAATTTAAAGATAACAGTACTTGCTTATTGAAATATTTCTCTTCTATGTAGTGTTTGTTATCTAATATAAAATATAACTAGATAATACAGATTGTTTTCATGAATGAATCGTTAAATAAATGTAAATTTTCGTAATACATAATATTTTTTTAGTAGAAGTAAAAATAGGTAGATACTTTCCCTTGCAATAACAATATTGTTATATGATTTTACTTATTTTGTCATTTTACAACTTTCTATGAATAAATTGTTATTAATTTGAAATAATGATGATTTTTGTAGAAAACATGATTTCTGAATAATTTTATTATTGTATTTTTTGCAATGACACTGTTATTATTATTCTTGCTATTATACTTCAGCGCAACACAAATTGAAACCACAACTATTTCATAATTTTATCATCGATTACGTTTCCCTGACTCTGTTTTTAGCATATTTTATAATAGTACAAAAATTCGACTTCTACAATTGTAGGTATTATTATGTATTGATTGAAAAACAACGATTGAATCAAAATCTTCCGATTAAGTAATTGGAATATTCATTTTTTTTTATTTTATTTTATTTTTTTATTTTAATTTTATTTTATTTAAGGACAACCAACAAAGCATACACTACACAATCACAAAATACAAGGAATGACAACAAAGTTACAGTGTTGCCTTAATTAAAGGCTGCCACGACATGCGTAATTTTTAAGAACAACACTTTGTTTTATCTAATTAAAAATCAGAGTATGCATTGATATAACTGCCTATTTCATATTTAGACAACTATTTAGATTTTAACGTAAAACCTAATAGTCGACTCAAGTAACTATTACTAAAATAATGGCTTGTTCCACCATTAACAAATGAGCACTAACCACCAAATAATTCAAAATGGAACATCGTTTCGTATGAAGTTTTGGATAGACAGCGCTAACCAGAACTTATAAGGACATTGTGAAACGGGACATAAATATCAGTGTTTTTTCTTAATTTTTTTGATTCAGGTCGTTCACATCATTTTCTTTATTTGATTCCAGACAATGTCAATACAATTCATTTCATTATGTCAACAGGACGTGCGTATTGTGATAAAAGAAATGAGAATACGCCCTTCACATCCTTTCTCTTCGCTCTGTTCGGGTGCGTCTGTTAGTACAATGCGGGACAAAATTTGTGTCACCCCTTGAATAGTTAATCCTTAGAACTTACTTAGTTTTAATACATACTGGATTTATGTCGGTATTTAAAATTAATAATAGGGTGTGGCTTTTTATAATTTATTGTTGTGTTTGTACTTTAGACATGATGGTAAAATTTAATTGAGACTCATCTAGTTTCGAAACCTTTAAAAAATTCACAAATGTTAAAAGACGCTATGACTATGGGTCTTAAGCAATCACACAATGAGCGATGGAGAGGGCTATGCTCGGTGTTTCTCCACGAGATCGAATCAGAAATGAGGAGATACGTAGAGAAACTAAGGTAACGGACATAGCCCTAAGAATCAGTAAGCTCAAGTGGCAATGGACAGGGCACACAGCGCGAAAAGCTGATGGCCGTCGGGGCAGAAAAGTTCTAGATTAGAGACCATTCGACCAAAGATGCAGCGTACGACGTCCACCGACAAGATGGACAGACGACCTTGTTAAGGCGCTACCCGGATTTTCAACGCGCACACTAGCGCCACTTTAGCAGAAAAATCATAACTCGTTAAATAAAAGACCAGTCAAAAATCTGGTAAACCAGATTGTAGTACAGGTTCTATAGTTTATTCAGTACGTTTAAATTGATTCTAAAGTACTTTACTGTAGTAAGAGTTAGAAAAACTGCTAAATATGGCCACTTTTGGCATTTTTTCTAACTGTATCTGCAGATAACTACTTTAGAAACAATTTAAACATACTAAATAAACTATAGAACCAGTTCTATAATTTTGTTTACCAGATTTCCGATTGGTCTTTTATTTGACGAGTTATGATTTTTCTACTAAAGTGGCGCTAGTGTGCGCGTTGAAAATCCAGGTAGCCCCTTAAGATTGCAGGATCAAACTGGATACAAACTGTTTACGACCAGTCGCTGTAGAAAACCGTGGAGAAGGCCTATGTTCAGCAGTGGACGTCTTGTAGCTGATATTTATGATGATGAGAATACACTACGTAGATTTATAATTGTAAAGCTAGATTCCAACATTTGTCACTGAAATCATTACCCTTTGTATCCCATACTGCGATTCAAAGACTGCGCAAAACGCGACATGATCGCATTCAACATCGATCGCGACACATGGGAGGATCTGGCTACCGACCACAATGAGTGGAGAATAGCCATCTACGACGGCTGTGAGACCCACGATACAGCCTGGTTTCAAATTCTGGACCAAAAACGGGAAAAACGACATGCTCGTGCAGAGGGTTCCGTCACAACGGACTCTCAGTTCGCGTGCCGTAAGTGCGGACGAAAGTGTCATTCGAGGATCGGTTTGTTTATCCACGAGTGACGATGCTCCTCTCACGTAGGCGCTGTTTAAATCATCTGTCAAGATGATTGGAACCTTTTTATTCATAATAATAAAATTAACTTGATACTTATTTCAACCAAATAATTCACATCATTTCATCAAAACCATTATCCAATGCCATTATTGAAGGTATTCCTAATCACACCGCATTCAAATTACACTACTACTGAATTCCAATAGCATTTAATAGGTTCAGTGCTCCCACGATACCAATCGAGCAATCGCGATTACTTGCAATCAATTGATCATAACTTATCTAGTCGATTATTGCACTACAGAATAGTATAGTTACTATAATCACAGATAGTTTTTTTAAATAGATGACTTAACTAATCCTGATGACTATTTCGTGCTGTTATTTTGTTTACAAAAAGATAATAGTATTATTATATTTTTTAATACACAATAGGTCTCAAAAATGGAATCTTTTTACTTAATTGCATGCTTAGGTCTTATTTACGTTTAATTGTTGAATTAGGTCACTTTATTAAAATAAATTTTGACCTGCAATTCCTTCAATACATAATAGTATTTTTCATCAAGTCAATTATAGATTATCAATAAAACTATTCGTTCATCGTCTACACACATTATTCAAAAACCGCAGAGCAAATATTCGGGCAGTTGTAAATTAGTTAATTTGACTCTCGACAAACCACCGTAATTGATTTATATTTTAATGTAATGGAATGTTGTACAGTGGCCAGCACATCAAGTTACCCACTTTTGTTGCACACTAGACCTTATTACAACTAACTAAGATACCGCAATGTTTACCTTGACGTGCTGTTAATTTTAATATTTTTCATTTCTTCTGTTCGGAAAATTCAACTTTCATGTGAAGATAGACGGGTGGAAAATAGCTTTTCCATCCCTAGGGTGGAAAGAAATTTAGCGGACATGGAGCTTAAGGTAATTGAGTCACATTATATTAATAAAATAAACAAGCTTTTCATATTTTTAAGATTAGCTAAACATTAGATCGTGTTTATTATGGTCACTGATTTGAAAATTGTTCAATTGGTCTAATTTTTAACAATTTAAAATCTATAAATATATTTCGGTTTCCCACCATACATAGTGTCATTTTTTTTTTCATTTTAAATTCTCACATTTTGTTTGTCTTTGACGATACTCTTTTCAGTTTGGTCGATTATTGCATAGATTATTAAGCAGGCGGAGGCGACTTGCCGCTATTTTTGTTTTTCATTAATCTTCTTACTCACTCCCACCTTTAGCTGTCATTCATAGCGCTATCTCATGAGGCAAAATTTAACCTGGAATTTGACATAATCTGTGGTAGTTTTAGTGACAAGTTACCTTGTTTTCGCAAGGTTGCGTTCTTATCCTATTATTATTGTCTGTGAGAAAAAATCGATCCATATTTGGGAGTTGAAGGGGGGGGGGGGAACCTAAAGGGGGGAGTCCAATGGGATGACCTTGACCTTGGATGACCTCACCCTTGGATGACCTTGACTTTTATTGACCTCCCCTCCCCTCCCCAACACTACACCTTCCCCCCTCCCCAACACTACACCTTCCCCCCCCTCACACTACACCTCCCCCCCAAACATCAATGAGATGACCTTGCCCTTGGATGACCTCGACCTTGGACGACTTCGATTTGATGACTTTGACCTTGGATAACTTTTGACCTCTCTCCCCCCCCCCCCCTGCAGTTTTTCGTACACTGGGTCCGATTGGGGGGTGAAGGAGGGAGTTAATAAAAAAGTGTCCCATACAAACGTTGTTACGCTTCCGCTCCTTTATCCAACCCCGTGAGAAAAAAGGGGGGTTAATATGACATCACCACCCCTCGCAAAATCGGCTATGTCCTGCGCACCCTTTCATACACTGGGTCCGATTGGGGGGTGAAGGAGGGAGTTAATGAAAAAGTGTCCCGTACAAACGTTGTTACGCTTCCTCTCCTTTATCCAACCCCGTGAGAAAAAAGGGGGGTTAATATGACATCACCATCCCTCGCAAAATCGGCTATGTCCTGCGCACCCTTTCATACACTGGGTCCGATTGAGGGGTGAAGGAGGGAGTTAATGAAAAAGTGTCCCATACAAACGTTGTTACGCTTTCTCTCTTTTATCCAACGACGTGAGAAAAAAGGGGGGTTGATATGACATCACCACCCCTCGCAAAATCGGCCATGTCCTGCGCACCCTTTCATACACTGGGTCCGATTGGGGGGTGAAGGAGGGAGTTAATGAAAAAGTGTTCCGTACAAACGTTGTTACGCTTCCTCTCCTTTATCCAACCCCGTGAGAAAAAAGGGGGGTTAATATGACATCACAACCCCTCGCAAAATCGGCTATGTCCTGCGCACCCTTTCATACACTGGGTCCGATTGGGGGGTGAAGGAGGGAGTTAATGAAAAAGTGTCCCGTACAAACGTTGTTACGCTTCCTCTCCTTTATCCAACCCCGTGAGAAAAAAGGGGGGTTAATATGACATCACCACCCCTCGCGAAATCGGCCGTTTGGCATCGAGTTAGTTTCCTACCAAACGGTGATTCTTGCGCTCGGCGGCCGCTGCCGCGGCACGCTCGCTTCGCTCGCTCGCCTTCGCGCGTTGTCGGGTCGCTGTTCTAACCTAACGTAACCTTGTTCTTTGGCATACAGTTAGTTTCTTGCCAAGCGGTGATTTCTGGCGATTCAGTACAAGCCAATGCCGTTCGTTATCAGGTCGCTGTTTTAAACTAACCTATCCTTGCTGTTTGGCATCCAGCTAGTTTCCTGCCAAGCGAAGTGTTTTCTGACTTTATGGCTTGGTCACCTTAACATAAGTAAAAGTTGCATCCCTTGGACCCCCCTAACCAGTGATACTGAAAAAAAGAGGTGTTACACAAGGCTGAAAATTTCGATGATTTTTTTCTGTCCTAACTGCCTTAGAAATGTACTTCGAAAAACGCCCTCTAACTTCGCGGGTATTGACTTTATAGCTAGGTCACCTGAACAAAAGTTGCATCCCTTGGACCCCCCTAACCAGTGATACTGAAAAAAAAAATGTTACACAAGGCTGAAAATTTCGATGATTTTTTTCTAAGTCCTAACTGCCTTAGAAATGTACTTCGAAAAACGCCCTCTAACTTCGCGGGTATTGACTTTATAGCTAGGTCACCTGAACAAAAGTTGCATCCCTTGGAACCCCCCATCCAGTGACACTGAAAAAATGGGGTGTTATATAAGGTCGAAAATTTCGATGAAATTTTTCTAAGTCCTGCGCACCCTTTCCTACACTCCAACCTAGTACTCTGTTGTCTTCCGTGCCTTTACTGTCCTTCTAATCTTGTGTTTTATGTATAACGACAGTAAACAAACTGATATGTTATGTAAAAACTTGAGATTTCATCTCTCGCCAAACAACATAATATCTAAATAAATTTATTTATTTTTCCTCACAGTCGAAATGAAAATTGGGTGAAAGAACCCATTTCACTCTCGAATTATTAGCGCTCTCACTCCGTTCGAGCGCCAAGAACTTCTCGAATAAAATGGGTCACTTTCTCTCCTTGTATAACAATCTACTATTTCTTTTCTGTTTTAACCAAGTTCCAATTGATTAAGTTTTTCCTTAATATATCTTATGTATATATATATATTTATATTTATGTGTATTCTTTTATCTATGTTATTTTAATATATATGTATATGTAACTGTATTTAAAAAAAAAACATTTTTGTTTGGTCCCTCTCAGTACTTTTAAATATTCCGCCACTGATTTAACTTTCTGCATTTCCCAAGCGGTTGAAGTTTAAATAAATAAACATCTTACCCACTTATTTTATTATCTTTCGCAGACAGTGAAACTCACTTTGTTCCCTCTGATTGTTCCTATGTGTACCTCCTGAAAAAAATCTATCTGCCTAAAAGGTTGACAGAACCGAGTATGTAATTTTCATTCCGAGGTGCTTGACAAAAGTGAGTAAGTTCATGGTATTTTTCTCTGGCTTTTTGTTTGTATTTCTGTATGAAAAAAGAGGCAATAAATATAATAAAACAATATGCAAACCTATAGGAACTTTGAATGATTGTAGACAATGAATGAAATAATAGGGAAAGAATACCTTAGTATATAAGGATAGATTGTCTTACGAATCATTATTTGATTATCAAATATCCATAACACTTTGATTTAAGGGTGTGAAAAAGTAATAAAAAATTACCAAATAAATCAGACCACCAAAATCAATCATCAAAATTAAAAACGTGGGTGCTGCTTTTACATTCAAAAGGACTTTGCTCAATATTTCCTTAATGCCATTTCTCAATTAGTCCAGTAAAACATATTTTTCCAGTAAAACCGAATTTTAAAAATACCGCTTTTACTTAAACTGCGGGGAATCTATAAATTCTACCAATAGCTTCAAAGGCAAAGTTGGAACGGGTTGCGAAGAAAATTTAGGGTTCCGTAAGAGGGTGGCACCAAGCTAATTTATACGTAATTTAACCCTACGTTGAAAGAACCGTAACTTAACCTTTATGTCAAAATAAGGGCGCAGAAGTCCACAAGCAAGATGGACCGATGACCGTATAAATATCACAGAATCAAACTGGGTGCAGACCGCTTGAAACCGGTTATTGTTTTTCAAACCGTTTAGGAGAACTTATGTTTATGTTTCAACTATGGACTTCTTACGGTAATAATGATGAACCTTAACATAACTTGAACTTACCTCACCCTAAAGACTACCTCTCCTGTGTGGTGTAGTGGCAAAGCAGCGCTGGGTTTCAAGGCATCGCCGTTCCAAGTTCCCGAGTTCGATTCCTGGTCGGATCAATCTAGAAATCATAATTTTCTATATTGTCTCCGGTCTGGGTATTGTGGTACCAAAGTTGTATCTGATTTCCATAACACAAGTGCATTAGCTATTTACTCTGGGATTTAAGCAATGTATGTGATTTGTGTCCAAAATTTAAATTATTTAGATTTATTTCGAACTTCAACTTGATCGTACCTAAACTTCATCTTAACCGTAATGTTACGGACAACCAATCATGTTTTAGTTATAAGTTTAGTTAAATTTATTTATAAGGATTTTTGATGAAAATAAATATGATTTTCTGTTAGGGCCATAGCGAGTAAGCATTGTAATTAGCTTAGGGCTCATTTTATTTCAATAATAAGAAACCTGTTAGTTAGGAATTCCCATTTGCAAATTAGGTAGGCAGGTAGGGTAACAGTTAACTAGCTAGGAAATATTAAGAAATATGTAGGTAGTTTGGTACAGGGGCGAGGAAGACCCTAGTAGGCTGTCTCGCTCAGGTGGAGCGAGGCCGGTAAAGCCTTTGAATTTCCTGTCCCCCATATCGCACTTTCTGAGGGTAGATAGGAAACCCATAGTGTGGATTGTTGCGAATGGGAATTTTATGACGATTAATGTTGGTATGTTACAAAAACGTAAGAAGGAATACACAGATGGTGTTATGTGTCCGTCCTTGTTTGTAACTAATCTGTATTAGTCGATAAGTCAGACATGTATTTTTGGATAGATAAAGGGCCGTGAGTGGGCCAGATCGTACGCGCTCTCACGGTCACCGATCTCAAAAAGAAGAGTTTTATTTGGAATCTACAGACTACACATCGAAGGAAAGATCGTCAGAAAATTGACTCAGCCTGCCTGTAGTCAATACGTAACTTTACCGTCATTACAACTATACTAGTACCCGACTTAGTTCGTACAACCTAACTTAAGGTTATGTAACTTTCTGGACCGTCAATTAAGCCAGGCTTTCAGAACTGTACTCATTCTGTTTTTAGTTAGTCTTCTATAGCTTTACTTGTCTGCTTTGGTTGCAGCGTCTTGTCCATTTCGATCGATCATCTACCTACTCCAGGATATTGTACATTTACGGAGTATTTCACAATGGCCTAATAAGTAACCAGTAACGTTATCTGTGCTTTACTTCTTAATGACGTTCCATATTTGAATCAGTCGTGGGTAATGCTTATTTCTCAATGGTGATAGCATAATACCATGTGTAAGATCGGAAATGCTTCAGTCCGGAAGACTGTAGGATTCAAATGCCAAAAATATGAAGGACCGCACTAGGTAAAAAAATCCGCCAAACAACACACTAATTGTAATGGTTTCGAAGTAAGAAATGTTCTTTCTTGTGTTATGAATACCGCAAAACGAATATGACGGAGGCGTTTAACATAAATACTTAAATGCATATAATCATCCATGACTTTGTTTGTGCTCATCACATAAACATTCGCCCCTTGTGGGATTTGAACCCGCGACCGGTATAATAGTCAGGCGCATTCATCAAACGTGTCGTCATATTTTGTTTCTTGCCTTCTTTACCTGTGCATTATTATTATGTTGGTCATTTTTATCTCTTAATCTCATAATCCTTAATAACGTATTGGATGTTTAGAAGGCGTACGCACGTGAGGCTACAGCTGACTTGCATATTCCCATTTGAAATCTTTATTTTGTTAAGATCCACCAAAACGTCATTTTATATTACCAGTAAATAATCTTTTATTCTATCACTTTATTTATTTTATTTATTTAAACTTTATTGCACTGTAAAATGTACAATTGGCGGACTTAATGCCTTATGGCATTCTCTACCAGTCAACCACCTGGTAATGCAGAGTTCAATCAGTTATCTTTAATTTTCTTTGTTGAAGAAAAATCGTATGTTTTGTTTGTGTGTTTGTTCGCGATAGTATTTTTTACGTGTACATATTTTACTTGATTTTTTAGGTAAAACGGTTATACTCGCAATCGAATTACCACACGAAAAAAACTCGATTGTAGCGAGAATCGGCTTCCAAGTGTGGCCTGTAATAAGAGCAAACATTTTAAACGTACGCTCTTTACGTAACCAGTCATCAATTATAAATTTAGTATAATGACAATAATAAATCGAACCAGCAATGTATTGCTAACAAATGTATCCATTCATAGAACTTCACATTGTCATTTACTACAACGAGTAAGAGATTTTGATTTACGTTGATTAGGGATTATAACTTTGGATAACTGTATCTCTGACTTAAAGCGTTTAAGAGCTCTATGACGTCATGGTAACTACTCGTACGTATACTATGTAGAATCATTGCTTGTGTTACGAATCAAACTCGGTTGAGTTTATAAAGTTCTTTATTCGATCAACACACTTATCTTTGATTCAAATCACTATCTCTAGCCACATCAATAATTATAACTACATTTTAACATAGGTTCCTTCCCTTAACCTTTCGCTTCGGCGGTCAGCACTAGTCTGCCTCGCCTTTCGAGTGCACTTTGCAAGTCAGAAAATAAGAAGGGGCAGCCAGTGTTGCCATTTTTAAATAGCGATAACGTTATTCGATAAAGTAACAATACTCGATTTTATATAAATATAAATAACGTTAACTGTTATTATGAGGAGTTAAGATTACAAGAGGCTACTGACTAATCTTTTTTTTTACTCCTGTCTATGAATGACAAAAAGTCATTTATCGAAGCCATATTTATTTTATTTTATTACAGTCTATTATCTTCTTATAAACTTAACAAGATTTTTTTTTAAAAATCTGCTTTTAAGATAACAATATGGCAAGAATCTAACTAAATTGACTTTTAAATTGATGAATGAATGAAAATGTATAGGTAACCTATTGTAGTTTTAAGTGTGTGACATATAAACGATCCTAACTTAAAAGAGACCTTATCTACATAAACAGTTCATTTAAAAAGTAATAAATCAGTCAAGTCAGTAAAAGACAAATTAATTGGACACCAATCACATATCCAGCAATATGATAATAGTTCACAATTTGTATAATAATATGTATAAGGTAAATAAAATAATCAGGTTAAAACCAAAGTTCCTTTCTGAAACACAGTCTCATGATTTGAATTTTTCATATTGAGTACTGTATAAAACTATGTATTGTGATAGATATTAGAAAGTCACTAAAGCATCCAAAATAAAGGTCACTTATTAATCGGGGAGAACATAATCAAGAATTATTGAAGCTATTTAGATAACTTTTAAAAAAAGTTAAATTTCGTAATTTGCGTGGCGCATATCAATGAAAGTTATGAATCTTAGCACTTAAAGTCATACGAGAAGAATTAAGCTATTATGTGGTTATGTTTTTTTTTATTGGAATTGAATGGTTACCTTAATGTCTGTACTCAATCCCTTATAAATACTGTTTACGGAGATACAGACATTTAAGGGATCATTATTATTATTTATAGAATCTCTTATGATCTTACAATTTATTGTTAACATAAAATATTACTTTGTAGTTTAACTTTCCCTAATATTATGTGTGTTCGGATGAGAAAAAATCAATATTTCAGGGCCCATATTAATCATATTTGTTAATTATTAACGAACAGTACATGAAGGTGTGGTCTTAATTTAGTAGCAGGAACAAGTACCTACTTCACTTTATTAATCATTATACAATTAATATAAATAGAATTGAGATTAGATTTAATAGTCAAATGACATTAATAATTAAACCGTACCACGAATAAAATTTACTCAGCAAAGTTAACTCAACGACATTATGCCGTTACATGTAAAAAAGAATAAACTGCATGACATTGCCAAGAATACAGAAAATATCAAAGTGGGAACTAGAATAAAAACTAGTTTTGAAATAAAGCCTTTGTGCATAATTATCTATTAATTGACCTATGAGATCACGGTCTCCTATTTACGCTGACGTTTTGGCGTGTAGACGTCCCTAGTCCTCATTTAAATGTATTGCGATGCGTCTTTAGTTATTCCAAACCCAAGCATATTGCAGAGCAAACGTCGTGTTTGGCGTCAATATAATATTCATAAATGAAAATATATTTCTTTTCAAGTCAATGCTTAGTACATTATGTAAGGTCACCTCGTTATAAGTGATAATATTTCAACAGAGCATCAAACAATAACATAGAAAGAGGACCCTTTTTTTTGAAAACTGGCCCGCATACGATTTTATTTTTCCTAACAAAAAAAATATTATTCTTTAAGGGCACCCTGACCCGCGACAATGCCTTAGTCTCTTACATAAGTACTAAATTGAGCGAAAACTAGACATACGTATATAATAAAAGTGCTAAGAGATAATAAGTATAAAAATAATATCAAAAAACAAATGTTTTTACAAATTGTCGGAGTAATGATTTATAGATAAACAATGTCATTAAAACAAATTTATATAGACATTGAGGATACATTAATTTCACTGACTGTCTACTAGTCAGGAATACTTATAGGAAGGTTATTTAATAAGTAAAAGTATAGCTACCTAAGCTCATTATTGATGTATAATTTCATTTTTTTTAATTGTTTGTGCAGTGTTACAGAAATATTGTGTAGTAAGTTATTTGGTTCCTAAATGTTTAAAGTAGTCATAAATAAACATTAATATGTATAAGTATAGGACCATCTGTTCCAACCACCCACCACCAAGACCAATATAATTACTCCACAATTTATTAACAGGTAAAACTCACCTATAAAATTGCTTTACTTTGCTGTTCCCTACCGGGTGTGCACATGTAGCGAGCGATGTTAAGTTTGTAATTAATTATTTATCTACTGTGTATTTCTTTCATCAAATAAATGATGATTGATAAACTTTTTATATACATTTTATGTCTTACAAGTTTGGCGGTTAACTGTGCTGTCAAAATTGCAACGGAATCTGCTGCTCTTTACAGTTCTAGTATGGTTAAAACGACAGAACAATTTACATAAAGGAAGTAAGGGTATTTTCTATGAATGTTGTATAAACGAACTGCATTGTAACGCGTTACGCGACTTTAATGGCGTTTAAGTAACCCGACATTAGAATTACCGCGTCAATGAATTAATTAAATCTTTGTTTTGAAATAAGTCACGACGTTTATTCAAATAAGAATTTACTGACATCGTGTGCTAGGTAATAGGTATATTTTTCTCATGATCGTGGTAAATGCGCGGTATTTTTCGCAAAGTCAACTTAGTATAAGATTAGGTCTGTGGGAGCGATTAAAAAATGAATATGACACTAATTTATTTTTAATTAAAGCATTGACAGTGATCTCATACAAGACGGTGAAAAGGGCTTCTGATGTTTATGCATTTACCAAAATTATCAGTTGTACGGAAAACAGCACTTCAAGGTAAAAACTGCAGTATCTTAGGTTAAGTTTGCAACAAAAGTGGGTAATTTGATGTGCTGTCGACTGTACATATATTCAAAATTCTGTACTCAATCGTAACAAATTAACCCATTCTACTAAGAAGAAGTGATGATATTTTTTTTCTTTTGTAAATAATAAATAACATCCTAGCCTACTCGCGACCACGAACGCTGCAATGGTTAAAACGTCGGCAATCAAGATAAACCTCCGCGAAAAATATCAGAATTGTGTGTACAAGGACTTATCCAGTGAATGAATATACTACAGTTAAAACATAGTAGTTGTTATTTTTTTCCTCTTTGTGATCGGAGCCAAACAGTTACTTCGGATTGTGTGAAACGGTAATTTCAGGTGACTCGACGGCTTCAAGCGTTGGTGACGCCAAAATGGTACTTTTTGATTTGTGACTTCCTTTAGAAGATGTCGATGTCCTCAACCTCGATCGCGAGCTCTTTCGTCTTTTTAGGCCCAACCAGCCTGGTTTGGTCTCGTGCTCTTCAGTCTCATCACCTCGGAAGAAAAAGAATACCAGCATTATTGTTGTTATCAACAAAATCATACTTTGGATATGGTAATTATTTACTAAGTTGGTTTAAATAATTATCTTTGTAAATGAACTGTATGTATTTATGAGAATAAATATCTTTAAACCTAATTACTATGGAGCCATATCTTCATTTATTAGAGCATAATTTTAGTAAAGGAATAATGTTGCAAATAATCCAGAATGCAAGTAAGTGCGCCTATATGGCTCACATGACCGTTGCTAATGAAAAATTCTAGTAAAAGAATTCACAGTTAGACTTGACTTTTTGTAAAACATACATAGCTTCTTCATGGCACAAATGGCCCGATCTAATCGAGAAAAATACATAGCTAGTATACATAACTGATGTACATGTATTCCACAATACATGAATTTAATTGATTGATTAATTGACTGACTTGGCCACTACTACTGCTTTTGAATAAAAACAATGTACAGAACTATGGACACACTTGGTCCACGCGATACACCTGGCCGCTATTTGAGGACACACTTGGCCCACGCGACACACCTGGCCGCTATTTGAGGACACACTTGATCCATGCGACACACCTGGCCGCTACTTAAGGACACACTTGGTCCACGCGACACACCTGGTCGCTACATAAGGTCACACTTGGCCCATGCGACACGCCTGGCCGCTACTTAAGGACGCACTTGGCCCATGCGACACACCTGGCTGCTAAAACTTCTTTGTAAAATCTGACACTATGGCCTTTATTTCAAGTTATATATTGAATGAATACGAATGTATATTAACTTAAAATTAAAATGTATATGAATTTAAATTGGGTTGAATTGGCAATAAGGCATTTACCTTAAAATGCCTTTATATCAAGTCATATCAAATGAAGTGAAAGAAAAATTATTCTTATTTAATTTACTTGAGTTGGCTTAAATTGAAATCAGTTAAATAAATAAAAAAAAACTCAGTATTGTTTAACTCACTTACATAATCAATGGGTGTAAATACCCTAAAGAGCACTCAATTCATGTCATATAACGAAATTGAATTGAAATAAGAAATGATTCGAATATTAATAATTAAATTGGATTGAATTGGTTGAAATTTAACACAATTGATTAAAACACACAATTGTTGAACTCACTAACATAGTTTATAAGTCTGTTAACAAATTATGAATGCAAAGTCTGAAATGAAGATTTTTTACTGTATAATTATTTATGAACACAAAAATATTAGCCCTAGAACAGTTGCAGGTTGAACGGTTATTCTCAATCAACTAAACATAGCTACCTACAATAGGCAGTGACATGATAATATTTAATACCTATTTCTTTTCGTATTTCCTATTAGGATGCAGGAACTACTGAGGTCATTTATTATATTTAGCTATTTAGTTGCACGTACTCGTGTCTCGTATCCACTGAACATTATCAAGGAGTAGCCTTGACCAAATGGTCAGTTAGAAACTTAACACAATTTAGTCAGGATAATAGTGCAACAGCTTAACCGCAGCAAAATATTATCCCAACCAATGCAACCTAACACTACCCCGATAATTATGAGAAAAAAATATATAATATTTTGTTAAACATGCCTACGTAGTTGACCCAATTTAATAAATCGCGCATTTAGCTTTCACATACCATTAGCAAAGGGTAGCCTTGCCCAAATGATTTGATGATAGCTTAGCACGACTGCGTCGAGTTAGCATAGGCCCAGTTTATATTAAGAACAACCTAGGGCTAGCCCGACAATTTGTTACCTACCTACTTTGCTCATGAGCATACTCGTATTAGTCACCACAGATCATTATCAAGGAGTAGCCTTGACCAAACGATCAGTTGGAAACTTAACACGATTAAATCAGGATAATATTGCTACAGTTCAACCGCAGCAGAATATTATCCCAACCAATGCTATCCTATCGTGGTATTTTTGGCGTTATCTTCAAGAAAATTTTCTTAAATAATATTACTTGCTCTTATCATTTGAAAACAATAGTACATACCTTTTGTGGGCTGTAGATTTCTTCTCGCTTCTGAAGTGTTATGAATCAAACTCGGTTGAGTTTATAAAGTTCTTTATTCGATCAACACACTTATCTTTGATTCAAATCACTATCTCTAGCCACATCAATAATTATAACTACATTTTAACATAGGTTCCTTCCCTTAACCTTTCGCTTCGGCGGTCAGCACTAGTCTGCCTCGCCTTTCGAGTGCACTTTGCAAGTCAGAAAATAAGAAGGGGCAGCCAGTGTTGCCATTTTTAAATAGCGATAACGTTATTCGATAAAGTAACAATACTCGATTTTATATAAATATAAATAACGTTAACTGTTATTATGAGGAGTTAAGATTACAAGAGGCTACTGATTGAATCTAAGTACAAAAATCATCACACTTGCAATGTTTTCTCCTATAACATGCCACACGTTGTATTTTCTGACAAAATTAAAAACTTCATGATAGCATTCTTTAAATGGCCGATGTATACCTTATGTAATTTAAACTCACTTTTGTAACATAGTCACTAATGATATTTTTTTAATAATCATTTAAATCTCACCATGTTTTAACCAATGCTACAAAATACGCTACAGAACCATTTACTCTCATATACTATGCAGACTTGCCTGTTATTTGCAAATTACCAACTTTTTAGTACAATATTTGTTTTCATTGATTTCAGAACAATGAATGTTTATGGAGTGAGTTTGCGGCTTTCTCAGTTAATAGGAAGTTTCAGTTTTATGATACAGTTGGTACGATAAATCTCAAAATTGCGTGAAAGAGATTGTTTTATAGGTAAAGTCGTATTTTTGCACTCACTCTGACTTCTGTTTTACCTAGGGACATGGGCGACTTAAACATTATAATATAAGCGGTGGGATTCGCGACATCATGTACCTGTTAAACACCAGATGGTTGGCGTTCAAAAAAAATAGTGTAAAGTAAAGTAAAGTAAAAGGACATTTATTTCAGTAATCAGATATACAGAGCATTGATGAGACTTCCCATTGAGTAATCAGGAGATACTCGTGTTGGGAATGACTCGCTTCTTCCCTTAACTATTACAATGATTACTATTATATGACATATTTCATTTAAAATTAAAGGCTATCTGTATGTTTCAGTGTGTGTGTGTGTGTGTGTGTGTGTGTGTGTGTGTGTGTGTGTGTGTGTGTCTGTGTGTGTGTGTGTGTGTGTGTGTGTGTGTGTGTGTGTGTGTGTGTGTGTGTGTGTGTGTGTATGTGCGTGTGTGTGTGTATGGGTGTGTGCGCGTATGTGTGTGGGTGTGGGTTAGAGGGTGGGTACGCATGTATGTACATATATATGAAAGGGCTTAATGAGAGAGAAAGAGTGTACACTATTATAACAGATATATATTGTTGTAGATATATATTATTGTAGAATTATTCTAGTCACACTGGCTATGTTATTCTAGACAAAAGTGTTTCAACTTCGTCATAAGTTAGGGAAACCAACCAATGCATTACAGATTTTTTACAAAAATATGTTGGCATAGGGTATATTTTAAGAATTCTATTCAGTTTATTATATATCAAAGCTGATTGAGATGGGTACTGTCTTTGAGCAAATACGGTATGAACTAGAGGTGAGGGGGCAACAATATCATTTCGCCTCTTTCTTTGTAGGGAGTCATTAAACGGTAAAGATTTGTGCCGCTTTACGATTATGTTAAGCACGTATAATTTTCGAATGGAGAGAAGTTTAGTAGAAAGATATAGGGCATCCGTAGAAAATCTTCGTGGTCTAAAATACATAACTTTAATAAGAGATCTTTGGGCCCGTTCAAGAATTAAAAATTCGGTTTTATTTGCACCGCCCCAAATGGGAATATTGATTGAAAAGAATTTTCAAATAAAATTTAAGACAATCCACGTTATCAGACTACAGCGTCTGTATTGGATAATCTCTCTCTCACCCCTCACCTTTGAATTACCGAATGACAAGTTTGACATTTGACGGTTAGCCACTACTAACCCAGCATTAACCCATATAATAATGAGGTACCTTCGATAATAATCAGTCACGAGAGCGAAGCGATGAGCGGTAACAAATCGTGGAGCATTTACCTCAATAGGCGGCCGTAGCTTTAATAATGGAGAGTATTTGTCAAGTCACAGAGCATACCTTGGCTTAGGATCCATAAATAAATGGATATGGTGCACAAAATACCTTCAGAGACTCTTTAATTCCGTGCTGCTGGAGGGCATCACACCCGAGGCGTGGAACAGGAGTGTGGTGGTGCTGTTCTTCAAAAAAGGAGACAAAACCTTATTGAAGAACTATAGACCCATCTCACTCCTGAGCCATGTCTACAAGCTATTTTCAAGGGTCATCACGAATCGTCTCGCACGTAGGTTTGATGACTTCCAGCCTCCCGAACAAGCCGGTTTCCGAAAAGGCTATAGTACCATAGACCACATACATACGCTTAGGCAAATTACACAGAAGTCAGAGGAGTATAATATGCCTCTATGCTTAGCGTTTGTGGACTATGAGAAGGCCTTTGATTCGATCGAAACTTGGGCGGTGCTTCAGTCTCTGCAGCGGTGCCACATAGACTATAGGTATATAGAGGTGTTAAAGTGCCTTTACAATAACGCCACCATGTCGGTCCGAGTACAGGAGCAGAACACGAGGGCGATTCCACTGCGGAGAGGTGTGAGACAGGGAGATGTTATATCTCCGAAACTGTTCACAGCGGCATTGGAAGACGCCTTCAAACTTCTGGAATGGGAAGGAATCGGCATCAATGGCAATGGCTAATACGTGACACACCTCCGATTTGCCGATGATATAGTCGTTGTGGCAAAGACGCTGGACGATCTTGGCACTATGCTCGAAGACCTTGACCGAGTCTCCCAACATGTGGGTCTTAAAATGAACGTGGAGAAGACGAAAATTATGTCGAGTTCCCTTGTTGTACCCACTCCAGTATCCATTGGGAACTCAACTCTCAAAGTTGTTGACGAGTACGTCTACCTGGGACATGTGATCCAATTGGTTAGGTCCAACTTCGAGAAAGAGGTCAATTGACGAATCCAACTCGGCTGGGCAGCGTTCGGGAAATTACGCAAGAGCATCTTCTCATCTCATCTACCTCAGTGTCTAAAGACGAAAGTCTTCAACCAGTGTGTGTTACCAGTGATGACATACGGATCCGAAACATGGTCTCTAACTATGGGCCTCATAAAGAAGCTCAAAATCACGCAACGAGCGATGGAGAGGGCTATGCTGGGTGTTTCTCTACGTGATCGAATCAGAAATGAGGAGATACGTAGAAGAACTAAGGTAACGGACATAGCTTTGAGAATCAGTAAGCTCAAGTGGCAATGGGCAGGGCACATAGCACGAAGAACTGATGGCCGTTGGGGCAGGAAAGTTCTGGATTGGAGACCCTTCGACCAAAGACGCAGCGCAGGACGTCCACCAACAAGATGGACAGACGACCTTAAAAAGATCGCAGGATCAAAATGGATGCAGACCGCTAGTGATCGGTCGCTGTGGAAAGCCATGGGGGAGGCCTATGTTCAGCAGTGGACGTCCTTTGGCTGACAATGAATGAATGAATGAAAAATGCTCAAAATAGCTGTTTGTAAGTGTTATTTACAGTTAACAAGCCCATATCTTGGTTAAATTAAAAGTAACGTCAAGCCCACTGCTGGACAAGCCTCACTTCAAGTACTAGGTAATATGAGCCATACATCAAGGTATTGCAAGGTAAGCGACTTTGCTGTATTTTTTTAAGCCGCCCATAGTGCCCCTGACTTATTATCAACCGATATTAGCCGTAAAATTTTCTAACGAGCATTCCGAAGCACGGAGATGCTGGTAATGTATGTCACTAATATGGTCAGAACGGTCACCCATCAATACACGACCGCGCCATAGGTTGCTTAACTTTGGTATCACTACCAAAACGCTGCGCTACGAGCACCTTGGGATATTTAATTGGTTTCCCATGTATTTCATCATCATTAAAAATTTTGGTACTTTTTTTTTTGTACTCGTATTTTTACCAGGACATATTTTTTATACATGTATGATAGTATTATGTACAAAAAACATAACTATTGAATTATAATGCTACCGCTAACTATAAACACATATATTGTTACTTCTGGAAAACTGAAACAGTGAAAATTTACTCCAAATTTAATAAATAACGTCAGATTTATGATCGCATTCCTTTAGAAACTTCGCAAGGACATTATTTTTGCATGATTGCCAACTTTTACCATTGTTAACTTTACTAATTAGATTTGTACACGTACATAGCTTTTAGCAGTAAACGATTCAAGTTTAGAAGCAGTCTAGTTGTATTCCTTTCCTTTCCATGAATCTGATGCTATTTGAGGGTCGTTCCTAAAACGCCCGGTCGTGAAGATTTGGCCTCTTTCTATAGAGTATGGACAGGGGAGTTACTAAGTAGGCTATAGTTATCAAGTTACTCCGCACTTTTACGGTGAGCGGTTTGTTTCGTACCGAAATGGATTAAGTTTAATTTTGTTGTTTAAAGCAATATAACTTGGACGGAAGGAATTAGTTTACACTTGTCTATGCGTGTGATTGTTCAACTGGCAACATTATCTTTCGATCCAACCTTGACAGTAAAAAAATGAAAAAAAGTAATTTCAATATGGCTAACTTGAGAGCGAGGAGCCGCGCGTATTAACGGCATCCGATATTCGCTTTAATTCACCATTTTTACGTGCTCATGTGATGTGATCATTGTCAATACAATAAGGGAAAAACGCCAAGCTGCAAAATTACCTATGGACCGTTGGAATTGTTCCAAGATAACACCCATCTCTGGGCCCGACACCTCGCGGGTCGCCACCCAGAAAAGGCGGTACGGTTCATAAAAAAAACGCAATTTACAACAACGCGCGAGTCATGCGAGGCACAATTTAGGACACTAGAGTAAAACCAAAAGCTATGCATCTTATGACTTTAAAAATGAACTAGTCAAATAAAAAAAAGGTATTTTTATTTATATTACTATCTAAAAAAAAAAAAAGTTTTAAACTATAATCAATTTGATTTGTGATAGATATTCGCTGGCATATTTATGTGGGTGGTACACTGATGACAACAACGCCTCATGGACCACCGATGACACCCAACGCACACAATGCGTCTTCAGATTTAAGAATGTAGTAGTATTGTAGAATGACTTAAATCGAAGCTAGTTGTCAAAGCGGTCGCAAAATCTATTGGGTTGTACTCCTTCTAGGCTTTTGTCATTCATTCTCTTCAAGTTAGGTTCAGGTGCAAGTAGAAACCTTTGAGACGGTCTCGAGGGAGAGGCGTTGAACTTACGAAGAAATTAGTATGTTTAATGCTTAACTAAATACAGCCTGAAGCAATACGCTGTAAATCATTGAATAGCGAAGGATTATCAATTTTGACGTTGATTTTATTCGGTAATGAATATTTACTTGGCCCACTGTTGCAAAACAGTTGGGTAGATAGCGCTGACGTCACGCATCATCATTTTATTTCATTCAAGTCAGGATGTGTAATTTTTACTACCTCCTGCCTGATTTCCGCAATGGTGTTAGTTCTCTTGTAACCGCGTCTGCTGGAAATGCTTAAATCTGATTTTCGTATTTGCTAAATCGCTCCCGCTACCGCCTATGCTATGTAAACTCCTGCCTATGTGTGTGACCGCTTATAGTAGTAGGGTGAAAATCATTTAAAATGACCATTGTGACAAAAATAAAAATATATAAATAGGCGCAATACAAGACACCTATTGTCGTGGTTTCGAAGTAAGGAATTTTCTCTTGTGTTACGAATACCAATAACGATTATAACAGGGCAGTCTCCCATAAATATTTAAATACATATTAAACATCCATGACTCAGGTACTGTTCGTGCTCATCACACAAACATTTGCCCCATGCGGGATTCGAACCTGCGACGGCCAGCGTAATAGTCAGGAGCTCTAACCAATACACCAAACGCATCGTCAAATGAAACTTGAATCAAAATTAAACACGTGATATAAAATAACCAAAATGAAAAACTTTGCGTTTTTTCACACTTCACACAAATTTCTTTACTATCTGTGCCAGCGCCTAAAGTACTTTGAATTCCACATAAGGTGTTCCAGACCTTAAATTTTTTAACAACAACAAGGCGCTACATACAAATCTTTCTCAAGTTTTTGTTACGCTAGTCATGAAAATGGGTTTTTTTTTCTTTATAGCAAATGGAAACTTTGTGAGGTGTTGTATAAAACAGAAGAACATCTGTTTTATAACACTTACTGTCGCAATCGCAGCTAGTTCATTCGGGTAAGTTTTGCGGCCCGCATTTCCAGAAAACGCTGCGCAGGCAGGATACATTTTTATCACGTATAGGGCATTAATTGCTGCTGCATTTAATGATGTTGCGCTTTAAATACTCGGCTTAACTAACGAGATATTTGTGAAGGCAATGTTGCCAACCATTCCTTAGACAGAGGTGGACAAAATTGCCCAGCTCTAAAATTTTACAAGGGTTAACACTTAAAAAAGGAAATATCTAAAAACAATTAATGATCGAAGTATTTTACGAGTACGATTCATTATCAATAATACTAATACACACAACGCAGAAGATTTTTCTGTTTCTTAGACTATAAAAATACACACTGGATTAAAGTATCACTTATTTTATTTTAATCTTATGCACAACCCTAACCCCAAATGTACCTTAGTATGAAAGTCGTGATTAAAGGTTAGGGTAACATTGCTTATCGCCATAAAAACATTAAGTAGGCTTCTACTTATTTAAAATTTGTAGTAATGGCATGCAATGCTTTTCATTTTCTTACAATATATTTTATAATCATATTATAGTCGTATAGATTATAGTTGCTGAGATATTAAGGAAGGGCAAAGATTTTACGTTTAGGAGATACCTTTGCCCGTCTTGTTTTTGCTTGTATCTCATCAACTATTAGAAATTATACTAGATAGTTTTAACAGATGGTTTATGGCTATAAATATCAACTAAAGGTTTACGAAAATCAAATCGAGATGAGATATTTTTGGAATAAAGTCAAAATACCGAAAAAAACGGGCTATTATGCCCGGTTTCACGGTTTAGTTAAAAACATGATTCGAATAATTTTAATATAAACCAAAAATATAAAAAAAATAAAACCCATAAAAGGCAAAAAAAGATAATGGTACCTAATGCCTTCCATTTTAAGCCATTTTTATTTTTTTTATTTTTTGTTTGGCAAACACCCTATGTTATGTAGATTCTTACCAAGAAATACTAAACCTAAGTACTAATATAGTTTCCCACTAATCTTATGAACCATCCATAAACTTTTATGAATAACCAAGAAATTGCCATAAATTTACTGAAAAGAGATGCATCAGGAACTTTCTTTATTATAAAAATTCTAAGCTGCCCATTTTAATATGAGGCCATCACTCCGTGCTTATCTGTCTATTTTCTGAATTCTATAATTTTGTGCATCACTAAGTCTGTAATAAAAATAAAGCTTACACCGCTTCGTCATGGTTTGAATAAGAGCCATTGCACACCCGCTTCTGCTTTCCTGGTATCTGACAAGAAGAATCATGTTCACTAGTCTATGAAATCACCTTACAGTGTGACATGGATCTTTTAGCCGACGGTGACAACCAGAACTAACTTGTCATCTTAAATAAAACCGGCCAAGTGCGAGTCGGACTCACACACTAAGGGATCGGTGCCATCATTAACTGAATTACAGATTCACTTACTTTCACTTAGCCAAAATTATAAATTATTATGAATATTGGACACCAATCACATACATTGCTCTGATCCTAAATTAAGTAGCTAATTGCACTTGTGTTATAGAAATCAGACACAACGGTGCCGCGGTGGTACCACAACACCCAGACACGAGAAAATATAGCAAATTATGATTTCTAAATTGACCCGACCGGGAATCGAACCCGGGACCTCGGAGCGCCGATGCCTTGTAACCCAGCGTGCTTAGCCACTACACCACGGAGGTCGGTCATAATATTATGTAAAATACCACAATATTATGATGACAGCAAATATAACTTTATTTTTCATAGTATTTCCCTTGACATTAGGGCCTCGAGGCTCAGTTGATAACGGGCCGAATATACCTTCACCTATAACGCTCAAACTGCTCCTGTACCCCTGCTCCAGTGTAAATCATTCAGTATGTGTGCACACAGCCTTATTTAAAATTTTACAGCCTATAAACCAGCAGTATCTCAGATGGTATAGGTTTTGTTACAGTAATTTGATGTGGTTCGCGCTGATGGGGCGTAAAGCGGATTGTGTTATCGTGAATAGCCGGCATTATATCGGATCCATGTCGAAGGACCATTAATGTTGTTTATTATAATATTAGCTTTTAATAAATTAGCGTTTGGTTTGTGTTTGGAGTTCTGGGAAAATGTAAATTATTTAAAGTACAAATAATGACTCTTTTTCGACAATCGATATTCCATTTTTCTGATCTTAGCACCCAAAAGTGCAACCTGGATATCATAAGAATGGACTCACTGTCACTGCGCGATGGACAAACCGGCTAAGTGCGAGTTGGACTCGCCCACTGAGGATTCCGTGCCAACTTTAACTGAATTTACTTACTTTCACCAAACCAAAATATCACAAATTTTCATAGTATTTGTATGAATAACAAAGTTATTTTTGCGGTTATTGAAAATGTCCGCTATCTGAAATACTACTAGTTAAATCTCGTTCATACCAATTTTTGTTGAAAGCCTTTGTCAAATCTAGTAAAGTAAAGTTAGCCTGTAACGTTCCACTGCTGGGCAAAGGCCCTACCTCAACTATAAGGTATTTCGAGCCATACTCCACAACGCTGGCTCAGTGCGGATCGGTGGAGGGTGTTTGCAAGGCAAGCGACTAACCCTGCTGTCAAATGTTATCAAGCCGTCCAAAAGGCCTCTGACTAGGCTTAACGACTAATATCAACCGATATTAGTCGGTACCAATGGCTTAACGTGCCTTTCGAAGCACGGAGATGCTCGTGATATACGTCACTTATATGGTCGGATTGGTCACCCATCCAAACACGACCGACCCGTAGGATGCTTCACTTCTTCTTCTTCTTATTCTTCAAAGTGGCTGTGTCATGCTGATTTCGCATGATACTTATAATATTATTATTATAAATTAATATAAAGATTAATATTCGTATCATTGTAGTATTACTATATTGATAATATTCGTTTACATTGAGTCGCAATTGAGCTGTCTGGAAAAAGAACGGCTAAAGTTAGAATGCAATACGCTCCATAATTTTCAATTATACACTTGAAATCAAAGCAGACAAAAAAGTGTGGTACCACAACACCGAAACTTAAACCATAATAGAAAATTACAATCTACATTGACCCGTCAGGGAATCGAACCTGGTACCTCGGAGCGACAACACCTTCAATCTCAGCGTGCTTTAGCCACTACACCACAGAGGTTGTATTTGTACAGCCGTGTAAAAAGGCATCTAAAGTTGCCATGTCCATCACAACCAAAAATTAAGTTCCATGTTTTGCATAGAAGCCCGTATATTTCAACGAATACAGCTATACTGCCTAACACCCACCGATCGCTCAGTGGTAGAGCCTTGTTCTGAAAGATAAAATAAGTATACCTGATGAAGTTGCTCGGCCCATAAAAAGATCTACAAGGTATACTTATGACCCCTTACACACTGCGACTTTTAGCATCGATGCAGTTGCACGTTTTGAAAACGCGCTTCAGCTTCGCGACTCACGCAACGAACAGATTTAATTAAGCATCGATATTAATCGCGTTGGCATCGACGCAGAAGCGCGACTGCATCTGTCTGTATGTAACGCGTGTTAGTCAGTATTAAAGCGCATTGGTATGCAGACGCCAAAATTCAGTAAAGTCTGTTTTATTTGCTAGTCGCATGATGCAAACAATCTTTTTACAACTTTTTAAACAATACCCGTGAAAAAATATCATTTAGTATTTGACTTAAAAATATCTTAGTGCTAAAAGATGAATTACTAATGCAGTTAGTGAGTTTTTTGTTTATCTTATTTTAAAATGAATTAATTCGTTAAAAAGGAATGTCAAGATTGATTACGAAATCTGACAAGCAAGAAGGAACAGCCGTTACATAATTTGACAATTTACAGCTACTGCATTGCGACTGTATCGATGCTTACGCGCGTTAGCATCGCGACTGTACCGATGCTTACGCGCGTTAACATCGTGACTTTATCGATGCTAAAAGCAGCGCAGTGTGTTAAGGTTGACATTATGCAACTGCATCGATTCTAACGCGCGTTAGCATTGCGACTGTATCGCTGCTAAAAGTCGGAGTGTGTAACGGGTCTATAAATTTAACAAACTGTGTGTGAAGTGTCTAATATATGTATATCTAGAAGTGTGTAATAATATCTTAATGCTAAGAAAATAAGAGGAGACAAATTAATTTGCAGTAAAGTCAAAGTTTATAATCAAAAGTTGATTGCTTTATGACTCCGATTGCTGTAACTAGATGTAAGTCATGACCTATGTTTTCCATGATTTTTTTCTAATTTTCGAGTGCTTAAAATTTAGAAGGTTTCTTTTTGCAACCAAAGTTTTAAAGTATTTTTTTGGTAACATCGAATGATGATCCCTATTTAGTTGACTACTCATTTCATTGAAACATCAATCAGGTTATTAAATACCAGAGTGTAATAATTAGTATTTTTTTTTAATGAACGTTATCTGTGTCTAAATTTAACGCTTTGACTGCCTTAAAAATACAAAGAATTGCCCAGAAATTTTAATGCATATTTTAATAAAAAATATTAAAAAAAACATGCACACTCGGGCCACAGTGGTCGGCACATAGAGTACTGTTGGCCAAGCACTGGTCCGAGTGCTGTATACAAAATAACGACAGAAAAAGACTTCACCGTAAACACTCGGGCCCGAGCGGGCGGCACCGCTGGAATGGTTCTCGCGAACTCGGGTCAAATGCGCGGCACTCAACGAATAAAAGAACTTCATTGAGTCAAAATCAAAATAAAGAAAAATACCAAAACACGACAAAATAATCAATAACCCGCATTGCGGCGTATGCCCCACGGTTCAAACAATAAGAGAAATTAGTTTTTTTACGTCGTAAAATAAGGCTTTGGTGTTTTTAGTATTCTGGGGTTAGCTTTACTCCCTTAGGAGTTCTCGGGTACAAAATATTCGGGATGCGATATTTGGGCCGCGAAATGTGATTGTAAATCTAGATCAAGCAGATTATGGGAAGATATCCTTAGGGTCAATATTGGTAAAATTATAACGATGATTTAAGTTTCGTTTCGATCACATAAAATAGAATATTAAGAATAGAATATAATTATTATTTATTTGACACACACATATAGATAAAATACATCAAATTACTTTTATGAGAAATAGCAAGGACACTAATTTAAATAAATAAGATAAAACAAAACCTCCACGTATGCCAAAAGTATAAGTCGTGACAACGGATGTTAATCATGCCACGACACTGATTTTCATTTAAAATTGTATTACGGTGCACATAGCTACAAAAAGAAAAGGTTACGGTTCTTCTAAAGTTACGAACTAACTATTTATTTTATGCTATTTTTAACGTTCTGCGCAATGAAATAAGGGTGTTTTTCATTTTTTTTGTACCGTCACCATAATGAAACAAAAATGAACAGTGTAACAAAAATGAAACCCGTAACAAAAAGATAACAAAGTGGAATTATTAGGGTCATTTCACAATAGAAAAAAAACATTGACAAGGCCAATTAGGTACACTCGTGTGACGCACTGCATTCCGGAAAGATCGATGATTGGTTTTTAGCAAGATCAGGGGTGCGATTGTGTAAAGCAATCGTTTTCATTTGACAGTTCGAAACGTACGGTATGATCTGTCAAACGGTAAAGAACAAAGGATTTGACAGATCAAACCGTACGTTATGAACTGTCAAATGAATACGATTGCTTTACACAATTCCAGCTCAGTCATCTGTTATTCGAGCGCGCATGTGCCGCGTTGTCAAAAAAACGTCGCTATGGCAACCGTGGCATAGTTATTAGTTATAGACCCCGACGTCACACACACCAAGCGCGCGAGAAAATTGGCGTTTAAAAATCTGATTTTCTCGGGGTATTTTCAATTATTATTATTTGTAACTAAACATCGTTTTTCCGCGCTGGTCTTTTTACTAGTATGAAAAAATGAATACTATTTTATAAAAATATTAAAAAAATACATGTATATTCCCTATAGGGAATATGCTTTTTTTAATATGGGAATTTTTACCATTTGGGTACGGAACCGTACAAATAGTCATATCCATGGTCCAATCCATTGAGAATTTATTTTGTAGTATCAGGTCATACTATCATAATTTAAAATTAATGTTTATTAATTATTATTTTTTTATATTTAAATATAGTTACAAAAATAGTATGTTTCCAGTATGTAATAGTCCTTACTTCCCTCTTGTTACGTCATCTTTGTAACGTAACAATTTTTTGTAACTAATGTCACAAAAATTAAAACAATATTACTATATTGATGATTCGATAATAACCTCAAATTAAATTAATAGCCGCTGAGGCTACAACCAGAATCACTTATTTTTCTAGAAAACAAATACTCTATAAATATAGTGAAACAGTTAAATATGAACTTACCGTAATAAAATCAAGGCAATAACCAAAAAGAACACTTTTTTCTTGAAAATGCTGACAGACGAAACATTCATCAAATGCTCCGAAAAGAATGGACGCAGACAAAATGGCCCAATGTCAACGCTAAGCTCCGTGATTGGTTGTTGTCAAATAAAGGTGTTAAAACACAAATCTTTTAAATTCTACTTAATTTTGCCATACGATTATAAATAACAAATATGAAACAAAATGTGGACAGATTGTTTTATATAATCATTTTTATTATTTTATCGTTAATTAATATTTATGCTTATCCTAATATTCTAAAATTAGCAAAAAATATGTTATTTAGGACCAAATTTCAAAACTGTCCAATACAGAAAAAATACTTAATTTTTTGTTACGCTGGACTATTGTAGGACAATGATTTTTGTATGAAAAATATTTGAGTCCAATTTAATTTTTATTTTTGAAATATATTTCCTCAATATGTTTATGTTTTTAAGCAACCATATCATATTTTTACAACTTATATTCATACGTTGAGTTGTTCCTATAAACCAACTGTGCATATATCTTAATCTATAAACCTGGGACATTTGCTCTGGAGAAAAGGTACAAAAAAATTGAATATGACTCATAACACTTGTTTAGATAAAATATTCTCAATCTTTATTACTTCTCCTAAAGCTCTACTAAATTAATTAAATATTGTTTTCATTCATTTTTAACCATCATTAGAAATAGCAGATGCAAAGTTTACTTCTCCAGTAATATTATATCACCCCTTAGTTTAGACTCTAAACACTATTTTAAACATAATAAGGTAGGTTTTGGCTTGTGAAAACAGAAGCTGTTTACCTGAAACTCAAGGGATTTCAGATCAATGGCATCTAAGTGCTGATGAAACGAACAGCGAAGGCTTCAAGTGATTTATTTCTTCATTCCTAGTATAAGTATTGGCGTTTCTTATCTAGGGTTCAGTTTATATATTTTTTATTAAAATTATTCGTATTGGTTTGTGTATACGTATGATTATTATTATGATGGTATAAATATTAATCTGTTATTTTTTATAAACATGTGTATTACATATTTTTTTTATTATTATAATTATGATATTATACATATATTTTTCACTTAATCAGCTCTTAATTTTCTATGCACAAAATATCCCTTTCTATAAAACTCTTAATTTCTTTACCCAAATGTTGACTGGAAGAGATCGCTTATAGCAATAAGATATACGATAAGACCGCCTAAATTGTACATTTCCTTATAACGAATTTGTAAATTAATTTATGTTATGTGCAATAAAGAGGTATCTATCTACCTTCTATGGAAATACAAATGCGTTTATTAGCTCATTTTTGAATCTATACTAATTGTATAAAGCTGAAGAGTTTATTTGTTTGACCGCGCTCGCAAATCAGGAACTACTGAACCGATATAAAAAAAAGAGTGTTTGATAGCTTATTTATTAGGAAAGACTTAATGCTATAAAACATCACGCTGCGACGAGAGGGGAGGAAGCAAAATCGAAACGCGCGGACGAAGTCGCGGGGGACCGCTAGTATTACCATAAAGGTCTAGCTAAATAATCCTTCGAGTTTTGTTAGCGTTCATCACACAAACATTTGCCTCTTGTGGGGTTTAAACCCGCGACGGCCGGCGTAATAGTCAGGAGCGATAACCACTTCACCAAACGAATCGTCAAATTGTAATTCATAATTCGCTTGTACTGCTTATATGTTGATAGTGAAACAGGTTGTTAAAGTATCAGTTGTAAAGTTATAATCAAGTAAAAATAGCAATATTATTAGTACCTACCTAGCACGTTCTGCACCAACCACATATGTGGATTGGTCATAAAAAACATAATATAATTTCGTATTACGTCAATAGATGGCGTTATAAGTTATTAACTCGCGATGACAGAGGTTTTCGCTGCGGGTATATAAGCGAAGGGTTACTGTAAAGGGAAGTTGCATCAATGGATTAAAATACATTTTACGGATTTATTTCGCGAATTAATTTTTTATCACGGGTAGTATTCTACCCGTATTATAATGTTCGAAACGTCAGCAAATAGTGTTTAAGAAATCTCCGCAGAACACATCCGTAAATTGAGTTTTAATCAATGAAACTAAACTTTAGAAACGAGTTAGTTGCAATAAATTATAAACACTTAATGCAGACAATTACACATCAACGTTGGTCTATAATTGTTTCTATTATACTAAAGTAAAGATGACGTGTTGCTTCGCTTATTAAGTCACGAAAACAAAACAAGGGTCTCATTTTAATTATATTAATGATGATTAATTATGAACTTATACGTAATTATAAACTGTAATGAAGAGACCGGTCGTGGACCAATAGCGACAATCCCTTCAAATTTGTTATAGCAGCTTAATTAGTTTAAAAATAATGTTTGTAGTAGGAGTTTTTCAATGAAAAGTGTCAAGCTCCAGTCCAATGTCCGTTTATTTTCTAAGTGACGTAGAAAGTACAGTAATATGAGTCACAACCAATGACGTAGTACGTGCGGTATCGCGGAGGTGCAGGTCCAGAATATCCAGCAGGATGGATGATCCCGTACGCCAGCATAAGTAATCGTGCGAAGGTAAATATGGTCCGATGCCCCAGATTCGCTTAAAGGTTAAACTGGTTCAGACGCGGATGAAGCTATAATATTTAAGCTTCTGTGCAATATATCATCTCGGGAAAAAACAAGTACTACCGCGAGCTAACTAGAGACAGCGTGTCGTGAAGCGACAAATGTGAAGAAGTAGAAGTTAAAAGAAAGAGGTAGAAAAGAGGGAATAGAATTTATATTAAAACAAAAAGAATACAGTACCGAAATATGAGATGAGGTGATGTCTGTATGAATGTAAGTAAAGTGCAGTGGGCGTGAGTAAGTATCTTTAAATCTTCAATAAGTATTGTCCTGGAGGCAGCAAAGGGCGGCGTCGGAGTGCAGGGCCGACACAGCGGAGGTAGCAGCGACGCCGATGTGCAGCGGTGACAGGCGCCGTGAAGAGCAGTGACGCCGATGTGCAGCGGTGACAGGCGCCGTGAAGAGCAGCGACGCCGATGTGCAGCGGTGACAGGCGCCGTGAAGGAGTAACTCACAGCAGTGATGAGGGTAACGGGAACTATGTAGAAAATGTTATGATCAGTTGGAGTGCCAGAAGTACTTGGTCTCGGGTCCTCTTCCGAGAAGGAGACAGGTCCCTCCCCTAGAGCGAGGAGGTGTTACTGCAGTCAATGGACTCTGATAATCCTCCGGATATGTGTCCGGTCCCTCTCCTAGCGTGAGGAGGTGTTACAGCAGTCACTGGCGGTTCTTCAAGACTTCTTGAGGGAAAATGAAGAGTGTTAAACTTGTAGTATGTCTAATGAATACTAGAACTGTTCGAGCTTAGAACTCGGAATCGAATGAATTGAATGAAAAAAGTAAAGGCTTATATAGGAGCCTGGGCCGTTCAAATTTAGATCGAGGTAGGTTCAAAAATAGAACATGAATACTGGTGGTTTATAGAGGATTAAACCCGAAAAAGTAATAGACTTTGATAGAAGTTGTCAGACTTTGAAAGATATTGTCATAACAACCATGTCAATAAAGATAAAAATATGTCAAAAATCAAGCAATTTAAATAAATAATCTGAATAACGAATCATCACCCAATGCAAATTAAAGGAAAATTGCAAACAAAGGTAAAACACGGCTATTTTTACAGTATTATGCAAAGAAAAGTAGAATAACAGAGCTTTGAAAGTTTGACGTTTTTAGATACACAATATATATTGTTCAAAAAAGATTAGAAAACAACAATAATCCAAAAATACAGAGTAATAGTATAAGAAGAGTAGAAAGGCAGGTAATGCCTATAGTTTAATGTCTACAGTACGACTTTTTAGGGAGAAAATACGAACTGCGTTATGGTAGATAGAATCTATGATTAACTCTATGTTCGTGTTTACAGCAAATGAACCAGCAATCTTTGGATGGAAAAAGGAAATGAAAGCATGGAAAAACAAAGATAATGTGATGAAAATGTTAATGTGGGTCCGATGAATACTAAATATATTAAGGTACTCAATTTATTACACGTTATACATGTACAACGGTACAAACGCTGCGTAACGCCGTTGCTTGGTATACGGTGTGGTTGCAGTTACGACATGTTTTAATATAGAAGTACGGATACCAAACAAAAAAAATATAGTAAGGTACGGTGTTCGAGTTATTTGGCGCCTTATCACTTTTCAACGAAAATCGCTTGTACGATACATACACGAAATATAATGAGATCACATTAAACAAAGGAAGACGCGTGTTGCAAGCATAGAGTACCTACTATTTTTGTTTAATGTAAATTATACGGAAGTCTTGACATAGTTTGTTTGTAGAACAACCAGGTGGTGTTCTAAAAACGTTGAGACAAAATTGGTGTTTTCGTGTATTTATTGAGAAGAATTTTTGAATTCAGCTTATTAAGGATTACGACCAATTGATACGTGATCCAATTGGGTAGGTCCAACTTTGAAAAAGAGGTCAATCGACGAATCCTACTCGGCTGGGCAGCGTTCGGGAAACTGTGCAATAGCTTCTTCTCGTCTCAATTACCTCAGTGTCTGAAGACGAAAGTCTTCAACCAATGTGTGTTACCAGTGATGAAATACGGATCCGAAACGTGGTCTCTAACTATGGGCCTCATAAAGAAGCTCAAAATTACACAACGAGCGATGGAGCGGGCTATGCTCGGTGTTCCTCTACGAGATCGAATCAGAAACGAGGAGATATGTAGAAGAACCAAGGTAACGGACATAGCCTTGAGAGTCAGTAAGCTTAAGTGGCAGTGGGCAGGGCACATAGCGCGAAGAACTGATAGCCGTTGGGGCAGAAAAGTTCTAGATTGGAGACCCTTCGACCAAAGACGCAGCGTAGGACGTCCACCAACAAGATGGACAGACGACCTTAAAAAGATCGCAGGATCAAACTGGATGCAGACCGCTAGTGATCGGTCGCTGTGGAAAGCCGAGGGAGAGACCTATGTTCAGCAGTGGACGTCCTTTGGCTGATAGTGATGATGATCATGAGAATTACGACTACGTTAGTATAAAGGATATTTTATGTAGCAAAAAAATAATGCTTCAGACTTCGGCCGCTGATCCTAAATCCTTTTGAACCTAAAAAATTTACGCCGCCAAGTGGAAAATCAAAAAAACTTATTGCTTCTTTGTACGATAAATACCAATATGTAATTCATTTTGTTCATTTAAAGGATTGTTTGAAACGGTTTAGTTATGAAGAAAATTCACCGTATTCTTCGCTTCAGACAGGATATTTTTTTACGAAAATGTATTGATTTGAATACTCGTTTACGACAAAGTGCTACTACTCGTACTACCTTTGAAAAAGATTTTTTCAAATTATTAGAACATGCAGTTTTTAGAAATAACTATTGAAAATAAACGTAAGCAAGTAAATGTTAAATTAGTCACAACATGGAACGATTCTTTGAATAAAACCAATAAGCAAATTAGAGCTGAAAAAATACTATTTAAACCAAATGTAATAACAATATCTGTCTTTTCTGATCCTAATCCTCTATAAGTGTGTCAAATAAACAACAATTCTGTTCTTTTAAGATGAAACAAGATTTTATTTGTTTCTCATTTCATCTTCCAAAATACAAATAACAATTCTTAATCAACATTAATTCTAATTCTTATTACAAATACAGTAACTAACTAATATTAAATCGTTCACGGAACCATCTAATATTAAAACATTTTATACGCTCCTGATTCTCTAATATCCTGTTTGTTTGAATTCAGGCAATGTTTTCGAGTGAACAGTATTTACAATGGTTCTCGACTCTTAATTCTCGACCTTATTTCGTTGTATTAGAGAGTAGTATTGTTATCGTGGTGACTTGTATCGAATAAAGGATTAGAATTATGATATTGGGCATTTTCAACGCCAACGCAGATTGGGAGCTGGATATTTTTCAGGTGAAACGTTTGAGTCAATTTGAGCGGTGTCATTTATCGCTTTCGGACGATGAATATTTAAATAATTTTGACTTGGAATTCAACAATTCTTACCTTTTAAAGAATTTTGGATTGTAGTGCTTAGTACCTTTCTTATCTTGAAGAGAAAATAGGTCGGTAGTGCTAAGAAACTTTTATTTTAAATGTGTTTGTAGCATAATTGTATTACTTAGGATGGATTCGACCAAACATGGGCTTACAAGAACGTAACTAAACGAAGGTTAATTTTAATCCTCAATTTTATACTTGAGTAACTTAAAGTCGTTGTTCGCCGTAAAATTGTACTTAAATGACTAAACTCGCATAACCGAACGAATGGTTGAATTGTATTATTTAAAGCTTTGTCGTAATATAGCGTTGTAAAGTATGGGGCTGTAAAATGATTCAAATTTGACAACATTTTCTGACATAATGACGTAAATCATAGGGCAAGTAGACGCCATTACATTATACTTGAATTAGCTCACCGCAGGTATAATAATTGCTCCCATTAAACGCGTTATTCCAGAACAGTAGAGTAGCTGGTCAAGTAAGAAAATGGTTTACCTTTGGATATCTAGTGATTTATTCTAAGGACTATGTTAACATTTATTCTCATTTGCTCGAATCTACCCTAAATGAACCCATATTATAGATATTTACTAGCTCAAAATGTTTTTAAGATTGCCAATAATTCTGGTTGGTGCTCGAAAACCCTTTCCTAAAAGCCTAACATCGATATTGAATGGTTTTGGTATATTGCTATAACCTAAGACCCTATATATATAATATAGTAACAGTTCTTAGGTCTTATGAATTCTTATAAAGATGAAATGAGAAACCAAAAATTTGCGCACGGGCGGGAATCGAACCAGCAACTTTTTGGCTAACCGGGCCAATCGCTCTACCAAACTCTACTTTCTCTAGAGAAAAGGCTAGGGGTGGGTCTTGTATTTTGTTAAAGAAATACGCGTCCTACACCGAACTTACATGTCTAAGGAAATACGCTAAACAAAACGAGTTTGAAGTGTGTGGTGTCGAAATTCCATCTTATAAATTGATAGTTATTTCCGTTTATAGGACACCATCTTCTGATCTCAAACTTTTTCTACAACGATTGAACTCTATGTTGCATGACTTGCAGAGCAAATGCAAAGCGAATACCAAGCTGGTTGTTGCAGGTGATTTCAATATTAATACTCTGAAACCAGGTAAATTCACGGACTATTTGCGAAACGTAGCTAATAGCTATAACCTTAAAATCCATATCGATCAGCCTACCCGAAAAAACTCGTGTATAGATCACATCCTCAGCAACATTAAGAATGCAACTTCGTTAGTATTGCCGCTGTATCTGTCTGACCATGAAACTGCGCAGCTCTTGAGCTTCCCTATACGACGCAAAGTAACTAGGCCAGCCTCTTATGCTGTCTACAAAAGAGATTTCTGCGATGAAAATGTAGAGAAGTTTAGAAATTGTTTGAAAAGCCTTTCATGGTCGGAGGTGTACAAAGAAACCAATTTTAACGTAGCGTTTACTAATTTTCACGAACAGTTCTGCCTTTTTTATGATCTTTGTTTCCCCAGTGTAAGAATTATACACAACAGAATAAATCACAATAAAAAGTGGATAAGCAAGGGTTTGAAAAAAAGTTGTAAAACAAAAAGGGTACTTCGCTATCGGTACTACAAAAATAAAACTACTCAAGATAAACAAAAATACGTATCATATTCAACTGTCTTAAAAAAATGCATTTATAGATCAAAAAAACACTCAAATGTAAAATTTATTCGAAACAGTAAAAATAAATGTAAGGCGACTTGGCATATTATTGAAAATGAATTGGGTACTAATAAAATTGACAATGACATACCTATGGTTATAAAAAATGACATTCAAATTACTTATCCATCTGACATAGCTAATACTTTTAATGACTTTTTTATTGACTCTACAAATATCTTACATAACGAAATAAAGTCAGGTAACGGTGTGTTTCTTACAAACTCAATGTTCCTTCGAGCAATGACTGAGGAGGAAATAAGAAAGGAGGTAAACTCACTAAATGATACTACTTCTGTGGGTTATGATGAGATCAGCACAAAGGTTATAAAAACCTGCATTAATGAACTAATCACTATTATAACACACCTTATAAATCACTCATTTGAATCGGGAACCTTTCCTGATGCTTTAAAACTTTCCGTAGTAAAACCACTTTTTAAGAAAGGTGATAAAAGAGACCTCAAAAATTACCGTCCTATAACACTCATTCCGATCCTATCAAAAGTTTTCGAGAAATGTATGTACTCTCAACTGATAGATTTCTGCAACAAATTCAACCTTATTAAAAGTGAACAGTACGGCTTCCAAAAAAATAAGTCAACTACACTAGCAATTTTTAATCTTGTTGATTCAATATTGACTAGTATTAATGATAACAAATGAACCACCGCAATATTTTTGGACTTATCGAAGGCCTTTGACGTTGTGCCACATGATCTGTTGTTGCAGAAGCTCGAAACAATTGGCATCAGGGGCTTACCCCTTGAATGGTTATCATCCTACCTTCATGATAGAAAACAACGTGTCATGATAACAAGAGTGCACAATAATGTAATGCAGTTGTACTACTCTAATTATAGAAATAATAATTTTGGTGTCCCGCAGGGCAGTATATTGGGTCCCATTTTATTTATAAACGATATTGTGGACATAATGGAACATAAATGTGTTTTATATGCTGATGACATTTCCGTTGTAGTGACAACAAACAGACATGAAAATTCAATAATCAGACATGAACAGGAAATTAATAAAACAATCGAAAATATTTTGAAATGGCTAGATAATAATAACTTAAAAATAAATTTAGATAAATCTAATTATATTCGATTCGATTCGATAGTGCATTACTCAGCCAGGCCACAAGGGCTCAGATCCGGTAAAACCGGCAAACCGAGGTGCACGAGTTGGAGGTAGGAGGGACACGCTCTGGGATGGGAGAGGAAGGTCGGCAAGCCGCAGCCCTCCGACCAGAACCAAAGTAGCTATTCCAGCCTAAAATTGGTCTAGGAGTAGGGAAGACGGGTATCATCCATGGGGAGTGAGCGTTGATGCTGCGAGGGGTTGGGCTTTCATGCCATGGCGGTTTTCTGTATCTGTTATTTGCTGCGCTCCGACTTTGATCATTGTAGCTGTCTTCGGCCTATGGCTCGCTGCGCTCCGACGTTGATGATTGTAGCTGTCTTCGGCTTATAACTCGATGCGCTCCGACGTTGATGATTGTAGCTGTCTTCGGCTTATAACTCGATGCGCTCCGACGTTGATGATTGTAGCTGTCTTCGGCTTATGGCTCGATGCGCTCCGACGTTGATGATTGTAGCTGTCTTCGGCTTATGGCTCGATGCGCTCCGACGTTGATGATTGTAGCTGTCTTCGGCTTATGGCTCGATGCGCTCCGACGTTGATGATTGTAGCTGTCTTCGGCTTAAGGCTTGATGCGCTCCGACGTTGATAATTGTAGCTGTCTTCGGCTTATGACTCGATGCGCTCCGACGTTAATGATTGTAGTTGTCTTCGGCTTATAACTCGATGCGCTCCGATGTTGATGATTGTAGCTGTCTTCGGCTTATGACTCGATGCGCTCCGACGTTAATGATTGTAGCTGTCTTCGGCCTATGGCTCGCTGCACTCCGACGTTGATGATTGTAGCTGTCTTCGGCTTATAACTCGATGCGCTCCGACGTTGATGATTGTAGCTGTCTTCGGCTTATGACTCGATGCGCTCCGACGTTGATGATTGTAGCTGTTTTCGGCTTATGACTCGATGCGCTCCGACGTTGATGATTGTAGCTGTCTTCGGCTTATAACTCGATGCGCTCCGATGTTGATGATTGTAGCTGTCTTCGGCCTATGGCTCGCTACGCTCCGACGTTGATGATTGTAGCTGTCTTCGGCTTATAACTCGATGCGCTCCGACGTTGATGATTGTAGCTGTCTTCGGCCTATGGCTCGCTGCGCTCCGACGTTGATGATTGTAGCTGTCTTCGGCCTATGGCTCGCTGCGCTCCGACGTTGATGATTGTAGCTGTCTTCGGCTTATAACTCGATGCGCTCCGACGTTGATGATTGTAGCTGTCTTCGGCTTATAACTCGATGCGCTCCGACGTTAATGATTGTAGCTGTCTTCGGTTTATGGCTCGCTGCGCTCAGACGTTGATCATTGTCGCTGTTTCCCTTATAGATCACTGCGCTCTGACGCTGATGATTGTAGCTGTCTTCAGCTTATGGCTCGCTGCACTCCGACGTTGAACATTGTCGCCGTTTCGCTTATAGCTCGCTGCGCTCTGACGCTGATGATTGTAGCTGTCTTCGGCTTTTAGCTCGCTGCGCTCCGACGTTGATCATTGTAGCTGTCTTTCGCTTTTGGCTCGCTGCGCTTCAACGTTGATCTTTGCAGCTTCTAGTCTTGTGCTTTCCTGTCATAAGAGTATGCTTCAGATTTTTGTTTTATACAAAAATAATGCGGTTTCTTTTTTAGTTGCCCGAAAATTTGCCTGACCATCACTGATCCGCACAACAAGTCAACACACAGCACAAAGGAGAAAATCACTAGGACGAGTAGCGACACACATAGACACACGAACTCACGCACAGAGAAACATATCATGGGAACACAATTTCGTTTTTACACTGCACACACATGCATTTTACACTTTTTTCGCGATTCTGCAGTTTTTATGGCTTTGCTTGCTATGTTAAGATATCTTAAACCTGAAAGAAATATCAGAATTAGTGCAGTACATGCCAATCTTGATGGCGGCTTGCGTTGAGTAAGAGCAGGCGCTAAAAAGGTGCACGTCTGAAAGCTTTTATGACAGATGGACAGGCAAATTTATTGGCCGTTTGTGCTTTGTTTACTTTTAAAACAATATAAGGTATATTATAGAAATGATGAACAAATACATATGATTCAACAATGCACATATTAACTTCAAAATCGATTTTGATATTCCGCCACTTAGAAAGTTTTTCAGGGCTTTAACAATTTATTCTTCTGGTCCTGTTGTTATTGTAGCGCATGTTGTTGGCTTTTTTGACAATGGTCGGATATTCTTTCCTATGCACGCGTTGGGCAATGTACAATATTATTTGTGCAAGTTAATTTTTAACCTAACTACGAGGAAATTGTTTAAAAATGTAGATTATTTCGTTTTATAGTTTACAGTAACAGCCGTGTTAACACAGCTTTGTGTTAAGGGGGTGTTTACAAATTGTTATTACTTCGTTCACGCGACCGCCGGCGTCCTATTGATGCGTGAGCGTCCGAATATATTATTTGCGGGAGTTAGATGTTTTAGTGCCAAGGTGTTATCGTACCTATACATTCTTTCAGGGCTACTAGCCCCCTAGTATAAATATTTGTAGATTTCTTCGTTACTTGAAGTAGTACTATATGTGGATTTTAAAGCTAATTATTACAACAAACGACTTAAATATGTAAATCAAGACAGCATTCGCATCGATTTAAACAATTTTGATTTTACACTGACACATTTTATGTTTTGGATTTCTGATACGAGTATATGATACAAATTGGTTGTATTCTGTCGTTGCGATTTGGATTTATTTTTGGATTCTTGATGAATGATGGTTTTCGTCAACTTTTTGCAGGATTTATGTTCAGCAGGATCACGTCAAACTGCCCAATCCTCAAAGGTCAAGAATGACAGCTTGTTGATTTGTGGGCTATCAGGGGCTATCACGTAGAACCATTCGTAGAATAGTCGGTTTTGCCTGCTACCTATTTTGATTGTTTACCTGTGGCATGAGTTTACGACCTGGCTAGTTCGTTCAAAGATTGATAGAGGTGTTAGATGAGTGCAGTAACAGTAACCTCATTTAGGTATGAATTCAAGACTGCAATAGGCAATAAAATTAAGTAACGTTTAATAATATCTTTCATAGTCCTAAATTTCAATGATCGAGAGTTTGTTCATTAAATGTCAATGGTACTATAGTTTTGAAGCCGGGTTCATTATTAAGATGTCAGATGGTAAGGAGTTTGCAATATAGTTATGGTACCCCGCTATGAGGGTCCAGTTAGGGGCTGCGTCACATTTGTATTATAGGACGCACGTGTGTATTTTCTTATACTTTTAAAGGCGATGCTGTGTAAGTGCATTTTTTGCTACTTTTGTTTTAGTGGTATCCCAGTGCCGTTTCGAAAGTTTCTTATAGCCATAAGGATGTAATACAATACGCTAAGGTCCATTATTGTATGATTGGCCGAAATGGAGTTTCACCACACGTGTCACAAAAGTTTTTGGGTAGCAATCTTTTTTTAGGCGACGCAAGCTGACCTGTTCGACTATTATTCTGTCTGTACAATTATTTAAGTTGCAAAATAAATTGTGTGTACATAATAAAGTTTCAAATGGAAAGATCTCACCAAGTCCGTATCAGTATATTGTAGCTTAGCTGCGTGCTGGGCTTCGTCGTCGCGGGGCTACTATGTATGTACGATTTATCACCGGGAGTTACTCCCATACATACGAATAAATATGAAGAGGTCTAGCATAGTATAATCATCTTAGTCAGGCGTCGCTATGCCTCGGAAAAAAAAACACAGTATAAGTCACTTGTCCACGACACCCGTACCTAATTTTTAATAGTTAAGTTATGTAATCAGAGTTGAACGCAGTTCATTATACACATCTTTCACTAAGCTCTCTGGCAACTTTTTGCCCAAAGAAATAATACTTGAGCAAAATCACTGCTTCACATACACATATACAAGGAATCACTTCGCGAATTAAGATTAAACTTAAATTTTACCGGTGATCTAATTACGACCACATGTTACGCACTATTGGTATTTAAATTACACATTGGAAATGAGATATTTTAGGAGCTAAATTTACGCGCTATTTGTTTTAGATTTATCATAATCGTGGCGATGTATTTAACACTGTTTATAAAATACTAATCACGGAGAAACGGTTTCAATATTTTGAGGGACTTTTTTTTGTAAAGATACCCTTGCGCGCGCGTCGGGTTCTAAGACAATAGATGTTTTTAAGGGTCGGCCGGCCGCTTGCGGCACACGTGCAGGACACGACCACTCACAACGGCTGCCCGAAAGGATCTCCAATTTAGATAAATCTAATTATATACAATTTAATCAATCAAAACATCCCAATCTTAACTTTAATCTAAATATATTTAAAATAAAGCAGGTATCGCAAATAAAATTTCTAGGCATAATTCTAGATCAAGATCTAAATTGGAAAATGCACGTAGCTGACCTTTGCAAAAAGATTAATAAATTTGTTTACGCTATTTACCAGATCAAAAACGTCACTGATCGAAAGACTGCTATCTTATCGTATCAAGCCTATATTGAGTCAATAATTCGATATGCTATCGTCATATGGGGAAACAGTACAGACAAAAATAAAGCGTTTATTTCACAAAAGAAATGTATACGTGCAATCAATGGGATTGCACCAAGAAATTCATGTGAGCCCCACTTCAAAAATCTTGCTCTACTACCACTACCATGCCTGTATATATATGAGGTATGCAATTTTGTGTCCAGACATAGGGGTCTTTTTGGATCGACTTATGATCTCAAAAACACAAGGGTGCGTAGAAATCCTCATCGGCTTATACTTAAGGAGAATCCTAAGTCTTCTAAATTTAATAATAGTTGTCTTGCTATGTGCGTAAAAATTTACAATCATATACCTAATGACTTTAAAAATTATAATTTACCAGTATTTAAAAGACATTTGTTCCGCTGGCTTAACCACCATAATTTCTATAGTCTAGATGCTTTTTTTAATAAAAAAGGAATTTAGGTTTGGAAGGTAATTTCAGCACTGACTCAATAAGGCATTTGTAACTGCATATTATATTGCTAATATTTTTATTGCATCCTGATGACATTTGCATGCTAATTTATGTAGCCCAAATATGTGATTCCTTTATTTATCTACTGTAATTTGTCACCTTGTATACCATATTTGACGCAAATAAATGATTGATTGATTGATTGAATGAGCTACGGTGCTGTCGTGCTGTCGGTCCGACCTTGCGAAATTTGTGGTCTCATAAGGATACGTCATAACGCGTGACGTTTAGCGTCATCTACCTGTCTGTTAATGCAACAGTAGCCCAAGTAGTTATTCATTACAGAATAAATAATATTTATGAATATAAAAATGACACTGTGAGTGTTAAAAGACATTCTGAGCCTATGAATACTTATACGGCTGTAGGCACCTGTCTATATCTTGCATTAAAGAGGTGTCCCTAGTAAAATGTGTCTACCAAAATAGACGAAGCTCGACCCGTATTACCGTTTAATTTACCATAATGCCTCGGTAATTTGACACTTATTGACACTTACTCAATAAACACGCTTCGGCCTAAGTGCTGAATTATTTAGGTGACTGTTTAAGAACCGGCTTTTTTAAGTTAATGGTGCTTCAGAATATTTATCACGTACCCGTATTTATAGTCAAGCAAAAGTAATGACTTAAAAATGATGTCCATTCCAAAATCAAAATATTGAATTAGGGCTATAAATAAATAAAAAATAAAATAAAACACATTTATTTCAGGTAACAGAAGGACCCATGCATTATTTTAGTGATAGTAATAAATTTGAGCAACTAAATGAAAACCTGTATAAAATTATAAATGGCGATAAAATCGGAACGAACGCCTAGACAGCTGGCAGCAATGATGTTTTCAAAGTGACAAATAGTTCCATTTTTTGCTATTTTTCGGATAAGTTGGTGGCACTAAGACCCTTTACACACTGGGACTTTTAAAGCGATGAAATCACGATGCTAACGCGCGTTAGTATCGATGCATTCGCGAAATGTCAACCTTTACACACTGCGCTACTATTAGCATCGATGCAGTCGCGATGCTAAACCGCGTTAGCATCGATTGCACGATAGTAAATCAAATCTGTTCATTGCGTGTGTGACGCTGACTGCATCGATGCTAAAAGTCGCAGTGTGTAAGGGGTCTAACGCTCATGGTCAAAGTCAGATGGTGACGTATTTCACGGCAGGTAGGTATATATACACTGGTCAAGCTAACACTCGATTATCCTGCCGGAACTGTGAGAAAAAATATTTTATTAGGTAAAGGAAATACATTTTTGCGCATCAATTTTAAAGGGTCAACATTAATATGGCGCAGGTGGGGAGTAAAAACGGGCAGTTTCACGGTGCTAGTGTCCTATCCTTAAAGCCGAAGTCAATCCGACTCTAGTCGTCTCTGTCACTCGTGTATATACCAATTACAGTGATGTAGGAACAACTAGCATTAGGTATAGGAACAACATCTATTAGTTATTAAACTATGTAATTTTGTTGTATAGAGTTGTTATTTAGCAAACATGAATTGTACACGGTTGACTTAAATTCAGCTTTGTCCTAGCACAAGTTTTAACAAACTTAAATAGATAAGGCCTACTTTTAAATGTTAATGAGACGTGTATATATAACAAAATATTTTTTTGTATTTACCGTCGACGAGACGTTGGCGCGACGCCGTTTAGAGGTAGCGCAATTTGGCCTACTGACGCGACTGTTAGTGGCGTGTTAGCTCTGATTTATATTTAACAAATCAAGGATTTAAGGGTGTCCAAACGAAAATGATTTAGATGGAAATCGTATTCGTCTAGTACAAATTAACTTTAGTGCATTTTGGTTTCGAAGTCGGTTTTAACTTTTTAAAGTTAATAATATTTCTTCATTTTTAGTGATTACAGGAGAGGGGGGTGGGGGAAGTTGCACCTTATAACTCTGTTCTTTAAGAAGCTACAAATTACCTATCACAAGTTCTGTCATTATAATTACTAAACTCCTAAGTCAGCCGCCCTAAATGTTGACTATCAGACGTAACAACACGTCAACATTAAGATTCTAGTAAAAAAACACTATAACTGCTTTTGAAATTTGAGGGTTTCCCTCGATTACACCAAGATCTCATCATCAGATTACAAATTGGCAACAATGGCACCTACTAGAAGGTATACCCTCTTGCGAATGTATTTTTCGAATCAGCGGTAAGCGAAAAACATTTTTGAATCGACATATGGCTGAGATATGAGGTAACATAAATACCAAAAAAAACATACAGTCGAATTGATTACCTCCTTCTTTTTTGAAGTTGGTTAAAAAGGAAAACTCATGTGATGTCTCATAGAGTTGGACCTCTGGGGTCCTGTAATGCTTCATTTTATGGGCCCAGGTTTATGGCCCGCACTGGCCCGTTTCGATTTATAGACAGTTTAGTGTTGTGTGGTTTTCAGGTGTTTTTTTTTTAATAGATTTTTTCGTGTAGTCGCTGACTGCTGTAGTTTGAATTTGTGTAAGTGTAGGATGTACAGGTAGTTTGTAGAGCTATCATAATGAAATTGGAAAATAAAAGTATACCTTGCTCAGGAAGCGTTTCTTACCTTCTATATATAGTATCTCGTGTTGTAAATGACAAGTTATTCAAACTCATTATGTTTATAAGATACAGCTGATTGGTGATTGGTGTCCAATATTAAAAAAGTGCCTACATTATTAAGATTTAATTTTATCATTTTTTTGATACTATCCATTTAGTAAGGTGCCTAAAATACTGTCAGCATTTCCTCTCATTTATTGGAAGATGTATTACTCTTTAATAAATTGACTCAAACTACAATTGAATTACCCTTAGACAAATTCAAATAGATTGTTAAACAATGTTTAATGACTAAAGGATTTTACAAACTAGATGATTATATGAACGATAACAATGAGGTCTGATTTGTACAGTCGCAAGCACATCAGGTTACCCACTTTTGTTGCAAAATAGCCCTTATTAGAATTGCATAAACCGTAGTGTTTATCTTGATGTGCTGTCGTCCGTACGAAGATAAAAATTTAAATATTTTAAAAAGAGGCATATTAAATAGTGACTGAGTTTGTTGCACTTCTCAGCACTAGCCCACAATTGTCCCGAAGCTTTCGTAGGATCAATTTTGGGACGGGTATCCATAGCTTAAGTACGAAATAAATAAATTTTGAATTTTTTACCTTGCTGAATGGTGAAATTAATTTGTTTCGCAAGGAAGCTGCCACCTCTTGGATCACCGGTGGCCACCCTTTAACTTCTATGTGTCTAGTAAAAACGTATATTTCTTTATAAATTGCACTTGTAAAAAGCAACTTAGGCTGTGTGACAGACGAGGAATCCGTGTTTTACGCTATCCGGGCGTATGCCTATACCACTCGGCCACCGTCACATTAGCAAGCCTGTTGAATTTTGCAAGCGCTTGCTTTAACGCGTACGCTGCGTGACGTCATCAATGTTGCGAGATTGCTCTCACAATATAAACACAAAACAAAAATGTAATAACGTATATTTCTCTTTTCTGTATGAACTACCATAATCATTGCGCACATAGCCGCATCCCTACGTATGTAAGTGATATATGTACGGACGTGCCTATTGGCATGATATTGATTTAAATGCCAACGTGATAGAAATGTAATATCCGTTATTTGATGACTCTTGAGTATTATACAAATGAAGGATTGATATTTAGAAAAAAATCTCGGAATTCAAATCGACATTCGATTTGATGTTAGGAATGTAATCGGAAAATCTTTCTGGGTAGTTCCTGATGTTTTGTGGAATACGTTATTATTTGAAATTGCTATTAATATTTTATATTTCATGTTTCACTATAGAATGATCTATATAGTTGGACACAAAATATACCTATATATTTTAAAAGGCGCGACACGTTTGGTGTATTGGTTAGATCTTCTGACTATTGCGCCGGCCGCCGCGGGTTCGAATACCGCATAGGGCAAATGTTTGTGTGATGAGCACGAACATTTGTACCTTTGTTTAATATGTATTTAAGTATTTACGGGAGACGCCCCCGTCATAATCGTTGTCTGGTATTCGTTACACAAGGAAGAAAAGTCTCTACTTCGAATCCACGACAATTGGTGTGTTGTCTAGCGCTATATTTATTTATGTGTCCATATTTTCAATGACTGTCTAGTTGACAGCAGGGACGTGCAGTCCATATAGGCAGTTAAGCAGTGCCTACCTCGTCATTATAATGCCAAATCAATATTACAATATATCTATAAACTAAGCTTTAATTAAAAGCATTTTTATTATCAACTTACATATACATTAAGTACTAACGCTCAACTTTGGAACAAAAATATTTAGGCTGCCCAGCGGTTGCTTGCTAAAAATACACGCACAATCTTGCAATTGCCCCTTGTACCTACAATGTCACACAGTGAAGATATAAACCCGACCGAATTGAAAATTACGCTCTGTTCATACAATTCAAGATGACAGGTGATATTCGCATCATAGACTCCTATATAGTTCCCTACTGGAGAGAGTTTTTTCATACTCGCGCGCAAATGACGTAAACTACTTCGGAGTCTAATCAAAACACATCTCTTATGAGAAACTATAATTTTGATGTAAGATAGAAACATAGTTTTAAATGAATAAATCATGGTTTTATTTTAAAGTGATTATGATATTGACAAACTAATGTAACACTAATTAGTAGAAATATAAATCAATAAAAGGAGATTGTGTTACAAATGGAAGTTTCGTTGTTACTATTCTACCCAATACTATTATAGATGGCGCGACGTTGCAATTTTTCTCCGTTTTTTTCCTAATTCATAATCTTAAATAAATCTCAAACTACTGATATTATGAACGCAGGAAAGTTCGTAATTATATTTTAAATTATTTTTCTTATGCAAGTAAGTCAAATCAGCTGAAGTTTTGGTTTAAAAATAATGCAAACATACTTTGAAAAGTTTCCGGCAGCCATTTTTATCTATAGAGTTCTTGTTTTGATTTTCCCTTCCTTCCCGCGAGTGTTAAAAATCTCACATTTCAAGTAAACAGTTGTATATTTGGATTGAATGAAAGTCTTTTCGGGGTTTGTTTGTTTTCGATTCGAAACGATAGTGAAATTGCAGTGTTACTTTGAGTGCTCCATAAAAGTGATGTTGTGTGTGATGATGGTTCGAAAGAAGATTCTTTTTGTTTTGAAAGTTTTAACAGAGCGCTGATCCCCTTACTAAAGGCAAGACCTTTTCTTATGAATAAGGAAGGCCAAAATCGTATCATAGCCACTATGGGTATCAGTTAAATGGCATGTCATAAGTAAAACATCCATTTCCTTGGTACTTGTGTGGTGCTAAACTAAATCATCGCAAACACAGCCTGTATGCTTCCTACACAAATTGCATAGAAAAAACCGGTAGTAGTTTGCATTGTAAGGCCACGAATTAGGAGGAGGGAGGAGGGAGGGTTGGGCTACCCTCCTGCACCACTCTCCCTCCTCGATTGGGCCTAGTTTGGGAGATATGTTTTTTTTTAAAATACAAAAAAATGACCTAAAAACGCAATAAATTCACCCAAATGTCACCACCTAGGAGGGGGGGCTTCCCACCTTCCCCAGAGGGGTACCCAACTCATGCATGCCAACCCTCTTCCCCTATACAAGACGCTAACGAAGCACTAGAAAATGGCAATGCAACGGGGTAATGCAAGCAATTTGGATTTCCTCGTCTCCGGCGCTGTGGGAAGTGCAGCCTCTTCGCCCATACGTAACAAAACGCAGTCACCCATGCTCGCCTCCGACTCCTCTCCCTCCGCGCCTCCGGCTTTGGAATTACACTCTTGTATCGGGCAGACTAGTACCACGGCCAAAAGACCACGGCAAGTCGGGGTTGACAAATGATTTATTCATTTTAACCCTGTCAAAAATGTAAGAAATTCTTAGTATCAAAAACCTGCATAAAAATAACGAAACGCAATGACAGATCAATCGTCGATAAAAAAAAGATCGAAATTTTTATAAAATTCTAGTGATTTTCGAAAATAAACCTAGAACCAGAACGAGAGTTGAAACTTCGTAAAAAAATGTCGTGGCCGTACAATGTAACTTTACTAGACACAAAATCTAAGATCGATATTGAATTTCTTCCTAGGTTCCGATTCGAAATGAGTATGTGCTTACTCCATTAAAAATTTAATGCACGCCCCTGGTTGATAGGAACAATCACCGTAAAATTACCATCGAGGACATAGCCAATGAAGCGTTTTTGTGCAATTTTCATTTGATCGAGCTCTATTTCTCGCTTGCTTGAATATGATATGACATTTAAGTACTATTACTTACTAGCGTATGGAACTGAAACCACGAACGAATTTTGTGCTCCATGAATTGACGACGCAGACATCTACTCATAGTACAGATTCATAATTCGAAGTTCACATTTCAAGGAAAACGTTACAACATTGTCGTCGTATTTGCTACACATTTTTTGCTTCACATAGCTTCTCTATACGTTGTAGGAACAAGTCACTGGGATATGATGCGTGATTTTCATTCGAACAAAATATCAACAAAACCAGCATAATATATTCGTGATTACGTATGTTTTGTTATATAATTGAAGTGAAAACCTTTTTTAGCGGCGTTGAGCACTTTTGTGGGATGGGGGAAAAATGTGAAACTCGCGTCAGGACACGTGGGCTGATCGAAAAACCGTAAGACGGTTGGCGAAATTATGGATGTAAGTTGATTTTTCTGACAGATAAACTTTTTAATGTAATTTAATATAATATAAATTGTAATGTTTGTGTACGATAGCGCAATAAATAAATATTGTATTCTATAAAAATATTATATTATTATTATTATTATTATTATTATTGTATTCTATCACAAAAATGATAGTACTTTTATATTGATAATAAGAGCAATTCATTCAAAATTATTCCCTAACTATTCCAAAAAATCAAAAATGCACAACGTTAATATTCAAGTTTTCACTTCTGCCGGCACTCCCGGAGTGCATTTTTTTTCTAATCACTCCTGTGTAGAATTAAACTGTGTTTTCTTCAAAAATAGGATATTTCTAATATATTTTTTAAATGTTCATGTCACAATGTTAGCCCTTCTTCTCCTAAACGGCTTTACCGATTCTAATCAAATTTTATATGCGCACTAGCGGTCCCCCGCGACTTCGTCCGCGCGTTTTGAGTTTGCTCCCTCCCCTCCGGTCGCAGCGTCATGTTTTATATCCTAAAGCCTTTCTCGATAAAGAAGCTATTCAACACAGAAATATTTTTTCAAATCGGTCCAGCAGTTCCTGAGATAAGCGCGTTCAAACAAACAAACTCTTCAGCTTTATAATATACTAGCGGTCCCCCGCGACTTCGTCCGCGCGTTTTGAGTTTGCTCCCTCCCCTCCCGTCGCAGCGTGATGTTTTATATCCTAAAGCCTTTTTCAATAAATAAGCTATTTAACACAGAAATATTTTTTCAAATCGGTTCAGCAGTTCCTGAGATGAGCGCGTTCAAACCAACAAACTCTTCAGCTTTATAATATAAATTAGCGCAAGCGCACGTTGTACTTAAGCTGCGAACATTATTTTGGTGCGGAGTTATGTTAAAACTGTGATAGCTCCTAAGATATTTATTGAAATCAAATGATATAAAGAGCAACTTGGTTCTAAATGAAATGCTCGTGATGATGAATGTATTTATTTTGATAAGAATAAATACCTGTGTGTATAATACACCTCTAAAAATGATGCATTTTTTTTTTACAAATTTATTAACATAAAAAAGGTTGTAGTAAGTCAACCATAAAAGATAAACATATGCTGTTGCGGACTTTATTATAGAACTCTTAATGCTGAACAATCCTGTCATACATGATTTTTGTGTAACTTAAGCGGTTTCCGCAGCGTATGCAGCGGAAGCTCTCAAAAGGAATATCTTTCTCCCGTTTTCGCAACATTTTTCATTTCTGCTGTAGTCTTATGAGTCGTATCTTTATGTTATATAGCCTAAAGCCTTCCTCGATAAATGGACTATCCAACGTAAAAATATTTTTTCAAATCGGGCCAGTAGTTTTTGAGATTAGCGCGTTCAAACAAACAAACAAACAAACTCTTCAGCTTTATAATATTAGTATAGATTCAGTAGGTCTGAGTATCGGCTACTATTTTGCGTACCCCTAATATAAGTGATAAGGCTTGTTCACCTTTTTTTTTTGACAAAATTTTATGTTCTTATAATGTTATTTAAAAACGAATTTTTTTCTTTTTTATCACCAACCCCAATTTTTTTATAGCCATTTTAGTAATTTAATCATTTTTCATCCCGATCGATAACTGACCAATTATAGTGTTTTTAACCGACTTCAAAAAAAGGAGGAGGTTATCAATTCGAGTGTATGTTTTTTTTTGTATGTATGTTACCGCATATCTCAGTCGTTTGTCGGGCGAATCGAAAATTTTTTTCACCTTCTTAGAGGGTGTACCTTCTAGTTGGTCCCATTTTTTCCATTTTGGGATCTGATGATGGGATCTTAGAAGAAGAAGAAGAAATTATTTTATTTGACACATAAGTTACAATCATATACAAAACAAAACAAAAAAATACACGGTTATTATAAATATTTTTACATATAAACATCAGTTTTAATAGATATATAAAATATATAAATAATAGGTACCTATGTGTCAAAAAGGTCCCCGCTCAGCATAATTCGTGACAGCGCGAGGCATGTCACGATACTGATATTCTGCGGGAACCCTTTTGATAAGTGTACACACATACAAAGAAAAATAAATTAAACAAAAAAAATAAGGTACAAGAATAAATTAATACACATTACTATAACAATTAATACAAAAAAAAAACTTAAGACAACAACAAAAAATAATAAAAGAAAAAACAATAATAGAACCTCTAGTACATGCACGCCGTTGCGTTACGCTTGTCGCTGTCAATCGGACCGTGCCACACAACATCACTAATAATATACAATCCAGTCATGGAAGTTTTGTGTGTCTCTGGCCTGAGGCGCCGGTGCGGTGAAACGCTTACTATAATCTGTGCCGTGAAGCGCCGGTCGAGCTGAGGCGACCATTTTGATGATTCATTTTTAAGTTCATCGATCGGACGCAACTCGGGCTTGGGATTGGGTATTTTAAAATTCGGCAATGATCGGGATTTTTAAACTGAAAAAAACAGAAACCACGCCTTACTGGCTGTCCACGTGTACAGAAGTACAAAAAAGGTATCGAGACATCAGCCCAATGGCAGGTAATAGGACATGAGGACTACTTTGCACGTTTTTTCTTGGAGGCTGTGTCCCCACGCATGACGCGCAGGTCCCTGAGGTGAGTAGTAAAGGCTTGTTCAGCTTCTTCCTTTTGTTTTGTCAAGAGATGTTTTTTATAGTTTACTCTAAATGTATTTTTCACTTTTAGGGCGCGCGGGGGGGGGGGGGGCAATGAGTTCCAGCACTTCGTGGCAGCGAATCTGAACGAGCCACGAAATGCCACCGTCCGATGCCGCGGGGTCAGGAACACGCACGCAGCAGCTCTTCTTTCCTGTCCCATCCCACCTCGCGCCCAAACCAATTTCTTCCTCAGGTATGCCGGTTTATGAGTATGTATAACTCCGAATAATAAGGTCGCCAAGTGAAGTCGTCTGCGTGCTTCCATCCTCATTAAGTTTGCTGCATTCAGGTAAGGAGTCACGTGAGTGCGCGGTGGTATGTGAAAGCAAAAACGGGCACAGGCATTTTGCACACGCTGTATGAGTTTGGCCGATCGTGCCAGCAGGCAAGGACCGTACACGGCATCACAGTGATTAAATTTTGATAGGATCAGTGCCTCGCAAAGTGCTACTCTCAGTGCCTCGCTCAGGTAAGATCTAATCCTGTACAACAACCTCAGTCTGTAAAAGCAGTTTCTGACGCATTCCATGATGTGACTTTCGAATCTGAGGCAACCTCAGATCAAAGATCAGGCCCAGGCTCCGCGCCCTTTCCACCCTCTCTATTGTTTCATTATTTATGTTGATATTGATTGCTGCATTGTTGAGTTTTGCCACATTTGTGGGGGTACCAATCACCATGTATTTAGTCTTCTTGGCATTTAGTGTGAGGGAGTGTGATTTACACCATTCTGATATCCTACTCAACTCACCATTTATCTTCGAAACCGCCTGGTCACATTCAGAGGGAAAGAAGGGCAGAGACAACTGCAGATCATCAGCGTACAGATGGTAGTGGCAATGTTTAATACATGTTGTGATGTCTGCACTGTACAAAATAAATAGGATCGGACCCAGAATGCATCCCTGAGGAACGCCTCTGCTCACTGCTTCTGGTCTGGACTGTAGCTTACTACCATCCTCCAGTTTCAGCTGGACATATTGCCTACTCTGAGAGAGATAGCTGCAAAACCATCGTACAGTGTTAATTTCAAGTCCGTAGTAGCTCAGCTTAGATAGGAGTAATGGAATACTTATTGAGTCAAAGGCACGGGAGAAATCAAGGAGAAGCAAAAATGAAACACAGCCCTGGTCCTGAGCAGACCGATCTTGGTGTAATCGAGGGAAACACTCAAATTTTAAAGGCACGTATTGTGTTTCTTTACCGGAATCTTAATGTTGACGTGTTGTTACGTCTGATAATCAACATCTTGTGGGGCTGAGCTGATGGTGGAACTCTTTAACGCTTAGGAGTTCAGTAATTATAATGACGGACCTTATGGTAGGTAATTTGTAGCTTCTTAAAAATAGAATCGTAAGGTGCAACTCCCCCCCCCCCTCTTATGTAATCACTAAAAATGAAGAAATAAAAACTTTAAAAAAAGTAAAAACCGACTTTAAAACCAAAATGCACTAAAAAGTCTTAAATAAACTCTTCACCATTGAAAGGAAAGGAATCCGTTTTAGGCAAACAATTTCTTTTTGGAGTCGGTGCCATCACTTTGACCACAAGCATCAACTATCACAGCACGGACTCCAAAAAAAATTGTTTGCCTAAAACGGATTCCTTTCCTTTCAATGGTGAAGAGTTTATTTAAGACTTTTTAGTGCATTTTGGTTTTGAAGTCGGTTTTTACTTTTTTTTAAAGTTTATTTCTTAACTTTTAAAATTACGAGGCTGGGCGAGACGGGGCCGGGGCTGGACAGTGCTAGGGGCGAAGCAAAGTTCGCTGGGTCCGCTAGTTAACTAATAAATATCACACGCCATTTTGACGCGAGTGAATCAAAAATAGGGTGTGATCGTACTTAGCTAAGGCACTTATGAACAGGGTATATTCCTTATGCCCTGCCAATATAAGTACCCAAATGGTCATCACATCAGTATTCGTAGCACGCTTGAGTACAGCACACTAAGCCTAATTGTCTAGCTGATGAATAAATGTCCAGAATTACATTTCATACTGAAATAAGGGAATTATTTGTACTGGTATCTAGTAATAACTAACCCTAATAAATTGTAGACGTAGTTACGGAATTGTTTGATTACTTAGGTACATGAGAATTGAGAGTCCATTTTAACATACACACACGTACCTACATAGTCTAGGGATATTTCAATTAAACCTAAATAACTAAAATTCTATTAACTTTTGTTAAGACACCTACACATTAAAATTAACCTTGTATAATAGCCTATCCTACCTAATCTGTTAATAAATTTAAAAATAAAGTTTAATTTAAAAAAAAACTCAGAAGATGAGGAGAAACACAGTCAAAATTTCAAACTTTACTTAGTATTAAAACACACCTGACACACACACACGCGCGCGCACACACTCACTCAGACACACACACACACACACACACACACACACACACACACACACACACACACACACACTCACACACACGCACACGCACGCACGCACGCCCGCACGCACGCACACACACACACACACACACACACACACACACACACAGTCACGATGAAATAAATTAGTATCGTAAAAAAATTAAATTCAGAATTTCTTACTTTATTTTTACGTTAATGTTATTGAAGAGTTCCTAACTGAAATTTAACAACTGATTAAGTATGGTTTTGAATGTTTTTAACACTCACAGTGTCATATTTTATATTTATAAAGATGAAATTTGAGCTACCGTGCTGTCAGTCCGACCTTGCGAAATTTGTGGTCTCTTATGAATACATCATTGCGTGACGCTTAGCGCCAGTTAAGCAGCTATTCTTTACAGAATAAATTTAACTTGGAAATTGATGACGACGACTTAAGAGATCACAAATTTCGCAAGGTCGGACTGACAGCACGGTAGCTCAATTGGTAAGAGCGTTTGGCCCGGACAGCCAAGAGGTTGCTGGTTCAAGTCCCGCCCATGCGCAAATTTTTGGTTTCTTATTTCATCTTTATGAACTTATTAATCACTTTGTTTTGCCATCATGAATAAGCGGGATATTTTTAATAATGAAACTACGTAATTAAATAAGTACAAATGTAATTTTTACAAAATTATTGTTTGGTTAAGAATGAGATCTAATGATATTGATATACATACAAATTTGCACATTACTGAACAGATTCTAGTCTCTCAAGTTTCTTAATAATTAGGTCTACCTTTGTATTTAGGTCACAGCGCATTCTTGTCATTGACGCCTCTAACTCGTCAAGCCTTTGTACGGTATCTTCAATAAATTTATGTTTGATATTCTGGGTCTTCAACTCTTTGTCTATACTAGTCTCAACATCTTTCTTTGCTTTGTTTTTCTCGGCAATGCTATAGAAGGCATCTTTAATACGTTTAGGCAGCCCTTTGATTTTATATTCGTAATCTGGCTTTTGTTTCAGAATGTCTCCGGCTATTATGATTTTTGCTGGAAACTTACGTCTCTGGTAACTTGGTAGCATTATGCACCGCAAGAAAGAATTCCAGATATTAGAATTGAGTCTATCGAAGGATCTGACGAAGTGCGCTTGCTTTTCTAGCAAGCCGATTTTGCCGTGGGACTTGAGTTCGTTGATGTCATCGACGGCAACACCAACCATCATGTTCATGAGGACGATGGCAGCAAACACGAGGAAGGCGAGTAAGATGATGCGAACTACCTCGAAAGATGAGCCGACAGCGTCAGTCTTTTTGGGGTCAAAAACGTCATTATATTCGAACTCTGCGCTCAGTATAAAGAGGGTCTTTACAATAGTGTCCCAGGAACCATCGAATGGATATTGCGAACGGAATTGTATCTTGAAACTGAATGCAAAGCAGACGAGAAAAACAAAAAACGTCGCGAGAATCTGAAACAAAAGTAATTGATTTTTAGTCTCTGTCACTCTGTCTCTCTCTCCTAAAATCACCTGAAAAAAAATCCTAAAATCACCCAGAAATGTGTGATGTAAGTCATGTTTGACACATTTTAATTTATTTAATTTTAATTGAAATTTATACGTTTCCATATACAGCAATCGGATGTTAAATATATTTAATTAATTGTAACTTATTAGTCTTAATAAGAGCCTAAATTAAAACACTGGCTCTTAAAATAACTATATAAGAAATCAGACGATTGGTGTGTAGTCCGGCGCATATTTAAACATATATATTTATCAAAAACTCAACAGGTATGCAGCTCACCTTAACAACATTGAATGACACTTTTTTAAACATGACAACGAAATATCCCAATCTCGGGAACTGTGAGAGGAGGTTCATCATGTGGAAGCAGACTAGAAACATAGCCAACGAGGAGACGTGGCGAGGCCACTCGGCCGTTTCAGGAACCGTCATCATTGCTAGAGGCACTATAAGAGCTGGCAATAGGGATCCTAATTTAATCCATGTCCTCCATTTATAAAAATAGTGGAAGCCCTCATAATTCATCAACAGCTCCTAAAACAAAAATGTTTATGATAATTTGAAGTCTTTTATTAAAATAGAAGCTGGTAAATATTAAAATAATATGAAAAAAAAAAAATTTATTTAATCCTACATCACAGTTCTTATTTTTTTTTACTATAGCGCTAAATATGATATTTTTATGATAGTTAAAGGCATCAAGTTTACATCAAATATAATAGTAGATGTACTGTGTACCTATAAAAAAACATTTGTGAAAAAATAACCAAACACAGACACTTTCAATGTAACTTTATACTATATAGTGTTTATAATAATGTAAACTGTCGGTCCACCTTCTAAATAAAATAAATAAATAAATAATAACCATAATTAATGGGTTTGAAAAGCTGTTTCAAGTGTTAGTTTATTTGTTATCCCGTATTTATATAATGAGAATACTTACTTGCAAAACGATCAATAAAATAAAAAAATAAGTAAAAAAAGTGAAGACTATCATCAGTTGTAATTGTGGTTTCGTTTTAGTAACATCTATATCATTGAAGGTTGATACTTCAAAAACAATTAACAATACAAGGAAAGCTGTATACAATAATGCAATCAGTAAGTAATATGGTATCATTGTCTGCCATTTTAGAAGAATAAAACTCTCTATCAGAGGATGAAGCAGAAGTCTCTTTTGATTAAATTCGTCCCCGGTTTTTAAGAGCTCTTCGATCACGTCCATTTCTTCTTTCAAGGATCTGCCAGGCATCAGATCGCCGCTGTTTGGCATTAGAATTCGGTAAGATATTTTCACTTCGTTCAGGAAATTATACGAAACACATGAATCAAGCAACTCTTCCAGAAAATCTGTTGGATTCGTAACGTGTTGTAAAATCATACTTATAGCAGTTTCAGGTTTCTCAGATTGGGTGGTTGTAACTAAACTGTCATTTTGTTCTAAAACCAAATACTTAATAATATTGGCATTACTTTTAGTAATAGCTGTATGAATTGGGCACCAACCGTTTCCATCTCTTTTTTGTAGTGGGTTTTCAGATTTTCTTATAACATGATCATAATGTCGCATTATACTTATAGCAATATCCAAATTTCCGCTAGCAGCTGCCATATGCAAAGGTGTTGCATCTTTAGGATGAGAAATTTCGCTTATTCCAGTTATATCCCCGGTCTTGAGGCATAGATCAGCACCCCGCAGCTTAAGAACATCAACGCAAGATAAATGATTTCCTGCGACGGCAAAATGTATCGGTCCATATCCTTGAAGCCTTGTTAACAGCCTGTTAACCATTAACTTTGTAGTGTCTTTATCAAAATCTAGTAACATTTCAAGGACGCTAGCGTGGCCCTCCTTTGCAGCAATATGTAAAACATTTCGGCTTTTAACTGTATGTTTTATTGATGCACCTTTCCTCAAAAGTTTCTCGACAATGAGATATTTGCCATGCTCCACAGCAATGAATAGAGCTGTAGCTCCTGTTTTATTAAGGCAGTCAATAGCTCCCTTTTCCGAAGCCGCACTTATCATTTCGTTAAGTACTTCATCTTTAAGTGTTCTTTCGTTTTCATCATCATCATTTCCTTTATCAAAACATCCGGCTCTATCTTCCGCCAATATATGCATAGGAGTTTCGCAGTCTTCGGCCTAAAAAATATTAATTGGTTAATGATTTGGTAACGTAGCATTGGTTGTTGGGGTAGTAGTGATATTTGTGATATATCTATACTAATATTATAAAGCTGAAGAGTGTGTTGTTTGTTTCAACGTGGGCAATTTCAGGATTTACTGGACCGATTTGAAAAAATATTTTTGTGTTGGATAGCTTATTTATCGAGGGAGGATTTGTGCTATCAAACATTACGATATGATTTATAAAAGCAGAGCAACAATGAAAAAAAATGCAAAAACGGGGGGAAAATATTTCTTTGAGAGCTTCCGTTGCAAACGCAGCTTAGGCCATTTAAGATACACAAGATATTCTTTAAAAGTACTACAAAAAAAGTTAAATACGACAGCATATGTCAATCTTATATGGCTCACTCCGATGATAGTGTATTAAGAAGTAAATGACGCTTCGCGAACTAAAAGAGTACACAATTATGGCACCGTCCGAGACATCAGTTTCAGAACAGAGTCATAATAGAGTAGCTTGCTTAATATATTTTTTTATGTATGTAGGTACATTAATTATAATGGAGTCGCTTAAGCTTGGTAGTATATTAATAAACAAATCTCATTTGATTTTTAAAATATTTAACATTTACAATAATATTAAATAATAATCTAAAAAAATCAATTTGAATGGGTCTTGTGAATGTTTGAAATGTCACGGTGCCAACATCAGAGTCACGTTCACTGCTAAGCATTCACGATCGACCAACAACTATTTCTGCAGTTTTTGAAGGCGCACTGAGGCATTGAGACTTGTATGAACGCTGACGCCATCAAAAACAGACTAGGTCAAAGTTAAGACCCCACTTTAAAGTGAGGTGTAGTCTGCTTGACAATCTTTTAGCGTCTCACCGGTGCCGTCTAGTTGTTAATACAATATCATTGGTTCACTCCCTACAAACATTTTTATTTTAATGAATTTGATTTAAAAAAAGTTCTATTTTCAAAGGTGTTTTGATGCACACAGGTATTTATTGTTATCAATATAAAACATATTCATCATCACGAGCATTACATTTTGTACAAAATCGACCTTTACATCATTTGATTTCAATAATTCAGTTTCATAATTACTCCGCACCAAAATAATTCTTACAGTTTAAGCTTAATCTGAAGTTGCACTAACTGCTATGTTTGGTGGCATATTACTTACAATATAAATATATGTTTTGCGTCGAAATATTTTATGGGAAATCCAAAATTTATGCGGGTGATGCCGCGCGGGATTGCTATTTATGTATCGATATAATTAGAAGTGACCTAATCTTATTTTATCTTAATGAATATAAAATGTGACACTGTGAGTTTTAAAAAAACATTCTCAGCCATTAGATAGCCAACAATTGTAAATTTTCAAGTTGAATTTATTCTGTAATAAATAAACTACTTGGCCCACTGCTGTTGTAAAACAGTTGGGGTTGATAGCGCAGACGTTACGCGTAATGACGTATCCATAACAGACCAGAAATTTCGCACGGTCGGACCAACAACACGGTAGCTCAATTTGAAGAGCGTTTAGCCCGGTTAGCCATGGAGTAGCTGTTTCGAGTCCCACCGTGCGCAAAAAAAAAATAGTTTCTTATTTCATCTTTATGAATAAAAATGATTTAAAAATCTAAGCTATTCTAAGCCAGTACTGACATGATACTAGCAGCTGATTAAGGATGGAGAATAAGTGTACCGGCAATGTGACGTCAGCACCAGAGCGGAGCGCCAGTCGAACTCCCTCTAGCCATCCAGCTTCGATGGCAGCTCGCAACGGTGTCCTTTCCCGACTGTCCTCTAAATCCGGTTCCTTTGCGAGTAACGCCTGAAAGTGAAAAGTATGAATATACAACGTGTAGTATTAAATGCGCAAGACTTCATACCTAAGTCTAAAAGAAAAAAAAGAGGTTTTATGTGGTGTTTTAGTTTCAGTGGCATTTCTGATCATTTCTTGCGCTGCGGACGAGAATACCGAATACCGAATCCCCTCTCTGTTAAGAGAGGATTCGGTAGGTCCAAACCAGGCCTCCTACGCCGCGCTGACATTATTATTATTACTATCTACGCCCATAAAGAACTATCCACTGATTGTTTACGTATTTTGGCGGATTTGCGCATGTGATGGCTTGTCTTATCAATAAATAGATTATTAAATAAATAGATTAGAATGTGATCCATATTAAAAATTGGTTCAATTGATTCTCCTTGTTATTCCAATCAAACTATTATCAAGTTTTGCGTATTTAACGTTACACGTTGTTTGGTCTCGGGAAAACACATTAAGATTATAACGGCTATTTGTTTGTTACCATCCAAATGTCTTTATTGGGTTTCCTCATTTTTGCACACAAATGCAGCGGCGTGTCTCCATCTTTGTTCCAGCAACCTGCGAGCGCACCGTGGCTGAGCAGTATCTTCACAGCGTCCAAGTTATCAAACTCAACGGCAGTATGAAGAGGAGTTTGATGTTTCTTCACGAGATCTTCAATCATGGTATTTTGTGGTCCACCAGCGGCTATGAGAAGTTTGAGCACATCAGTGAAGCTGAGGAATACATCAAAAAAAAAATATAAACCGATTCCAAAAAACTGAGTCTAAAAATAACTTATTTGTCTACTGTTTAGGAGAAATAAATTATTTTCCAGTCTATATAACGTGCGTAGGCTGTTGATGTCTTTAGCTTTTTAGTAAGTTCTTTGGACTTGGTTTAATTTTTTAAATATACATTTTTATTTCATGAGCTTTAGTTATAACCTACCCTTAACTCAAACACTACAGAACCAATGTGGATGACCTGTACCCTAAGTAGAAAAATACGGCTGAACTAAAAATAATCTTCTTGAAAATGACTTCTCGGTTTTGAGAAATCCGTGGACAAACATACATAATACTTATGAAAAATAGGACACGTGTTTAGAAGCCTTACTAGATCATCATACTCAAATATTATAAAATTTCAACAATGTCACATACACATACATTGAATTGATTACCTCTTTTTTTTGGAGTCGGTAAAAAATCAATCCACGAACCCTCTCGGGAGTGGTGTAACTGTGGTATGTGACAACACGTTACTCATACGTCAGTAACACAACTGTCTTTTAAGTATAAAGGAAATAGATCAATTGACGACCTCCGGAGTGTAGTGGCTAATCACGCTGGGGTTTTAAAGCCGTCGCTGCTCTGAAGTCCCGGGTTCGGTTCCCGGTCGGGTCAATATAGAAATCAAAAGTTTGTCTATATTGTCTCTGGTCCGTGTGTTGTGTTACCACCGTTGTGTCTGATTTCCATAACACAAGTGCATGAGCTACTGACTTTGGGATCAGAGCAATGTATGTGATTGGTGTCCAATATTTTATCTTCTTTTTCTTCTAAATAAAAAAGAAAGTCGTGATAGCTAAACTATTTATAACTCAAGAACTGAATTTAGCTGAAAATTTGTGGAGAGGTAGTTAAGAACCAGTAAAAGGACATTGAATACTTCTTATCCCGTCAGATGGGGCCGGGGCGAAACGGTGGGAAGGAAGCTTTGAACCAGGAAAAGGAAATTACTTTTTATCACATTCAACGGGGCCGGGGATGAGGGGGATGAGGCAGGATGGGACTGGGGGCGAAACAAAGTTCGCTGAGACATCTAGTTATATTATAAAGATACCTACTTATTAATATTTTTCTTGGGTACATCGATCGCCAAGCCAGTGACGTCCAGGGGCGTTCGACCCTTGTCATCGCAGATGTTCGGTTTGGCATGAGCAGCTAGAAGCAACTGCACTGTCTCAAGGTGAATGAAGTAGGCCGATATATGAAGAGGAGTTCAGTTTTCTGACACAGCTGCTACTTTGTCTGCCTCTTTCGCTAGCTCTTCAACTTTCTGCAGAAAAAATATAAATACACATCTATACTAATATTTCAAAGCTGAAAAGTTTGCTTGTTTGTTTGAACGCGCTAATCTTAGAAACTACTGGACTGATTTGAAAAAATACCTTTGTGTAGGATAGCTAATTTATCGAGGAAGGCTTGAGGCTATAAACATCAAGTTGCGACGGAAGGGAAAGGAGCATACACAATACGCGTGGAGGTCGCGGGGGACGACTAGTATACAAATACAATCATTTATTTGTATACATCATATAAAGTTAACAGAGTAGGTCAAAAATCCCTCGTCGTTATTGTATAAATATTAAGAATATAATACAGTAATATAAAAACATGACAATATTAAGTACAAGGCGATAAGTATCTTCTAGCCGATACCTTACTCTAGGCTCGGTAAAACATCTAGCGCGTGATTCTTTTTATTTTCGAAAATAAAAAATCTGCTTAAAGAAATACAATTTTCGTCACCGGTGTAGATGCGCTGGTTAAACGATGTGTCTGCGGCGGACTGGAAGAAGTGTTTTGAAAACTGGTTCAGACGCATGAATCTTGTATAGTGGCTGGTGGAGAGTACTTTAAAAAGATTTAATAAAAATATATGTACCTGTAGAACTATTTTATTTTTGTGTCGCACAACTTTCTTTTTGTCCCTCTCAGTACTTTTAAATATTCCATCACTGATTTAACTCTCTGCATTTCCCAAGCGGTTGGCTGGTAGAGAATGCGATAAGGCATTAAGTCCGCCAATTGTACCATTAACAGTGCAATAAAGTTTAAATAAATAAATAAACTTTCTGAGCGTCCAACGTATGTGATAGTCCTATATCTAAAAAAAACTATGGCTTAATTGAATATCTTTACGGGCACTTACCATAGATTCAAGTTTCTTTTTATCAAATATTCCCGCAATAGGGCAGGCATAGACGTCTCCATTGTGATCAGTGCACGTTGCGTTAGGGTCCGCGCCTTCCTTCAGTAGCCTGCAATGAAAAATAAATGGCCTGACTGAAGTAAAGGTCATTTATTTTTGCGTTAAATTTGCTGGGACGAACTTGTAAGTCCGAAGGCAAAACAAGACAAGAGCAATCCATCGAAGTAGAAATTATAAGAGATGTAACTAAAACAGCCAAATACACAAATATACACTAAATCTATTTTCCTAAAATGTACAAGGTGCTGTTTTTGTCACTGCTATCCAACTCGACGGTATGAGTTATGCTCATTCTAAAAAAATGATTTATTATTAATTGTAAGTTTTATAAATAAAATAAAAACCTCTTTACAACATTCCAAAAAAGAAACGTTACGTAGCTCGCGCGTATTTTCAAAATACTACGCTGTAGCTAGTAAGCTACGATGAGGCGACCTGGCGTTGGTAGTTTTGACTCAATCGCAATAATAAACTGATGTGTTTTGTAGTTTCTTACTTTTTTTTTGCATCAGTATCGTTTTGTACAACCACCCCAGTTCAGGCATTGCTGACCAAAACAAGACTCGGTATGGATTCAAAATCCAATATTGAATATCGCTACCCAGGCTCTTAGATCCTCCTTATATTTACCTCTGAATCTCGGCATTATCAACTGAATGTTTGTATAAGGCAGACAAAAGGCGGTTGTTCAGTTCTTTCTGCGGGTCCACTTGTAGGCTTGTTGTGACGGCAGGTGACTCCGAACCAGGACTGTTGGCATGGTTGGAACAAGAAGGGTTTCTGGAAGTTAAGAAATAGTTATTAAAGAAATTTTTCATCAAATTCATCGAAAATCTTCAAAGGTTGTGTGAAAGTTACTTCTTTCTGGGTAAGCTCTTTTAACTGACTTTAAAAAAGTTGTAGTATTTGAAATCTGACTACATGACGACTCTTACATGACATGGCATAACTTCCAGTCTTGCGTCAAGAGCTGAAAAAACATGACGTTATATTCAATCAAGGCGGCCAATCCCAATTGATATTAGTCATCAGCGCGGGACATTGAGTGAACCATATTTAAATGCAAACTAATCTATTACATCTTATTAATTTATTATAGTGCTCAAATGTGCGCGTAATACACATGGTCACTCTCTGTTCTTTCTCCCTCGGGAGCCGTTAGTCCTGTTCCTGATATCAAAAAAATTCTGTATTGTCTCGGGTGTCTGGGTGTTGTGGTACCACCGTGATTTCCATAACACAAGTGCAATAGCTACTTACTTTGGGATCAGAGCAATGTATGTGATTGTTGTCCAATATTACTTTACTGTATATTACTTTATTACATCCTAGCTGCATGCAGTATTCAATACTCCATTTTTAGCCTTAGTTTTGTTTCTCAGATCTTATTGTTGTGGAACACTCTCATTCGTCACGTTTAGGTGGTCATTGTAGATTATTAGCTCAGTATAATAGTCATTTGTAGTCAAAATTCTGTGGGATTCTTGTTTTGTAAGTAGTAAAATTGATTGCTTACTCTGTAGAGCTCGAGCAAGTGGGCAGGGATCCGTCGGCACCCAGCTCTTCATTGCTGTACCCGTCTAGTTTCCTGGTTTTGGTCCCATTACCATCCCTCAGTAAGGGTTCTTCTTCCTCAGGTTGCCCTCTCTCTATATCTGGAGACAAAAAACAAATCTGTGTGTAAAAAAATAAGCTAAGCCTATAAACATCCCACTTCGGGGCAAAGACCTCACCTCAAATTATGCGGTTGTATGAAGTATACCTACTTGACCAAGCGGGCTTTTTGCTGATTAGTGCAAGGGTGTTTGCGAGGGAAGCGACCAACCTTGCTGACAGATGTTATCAAGTCGCCCATAGGGCCTCTAATAAGGCTTAACGGCTAATATCAACCGATAGTTATTAGCCGGGAACAACTGCTTATATGCCTTCCAAATCACGGAGATGTTCTTACGTCTTTTATAGAGTCGAATGGTCGCCTATCTAAACACCGTCGCTGTAGGTTACTTAACGAAGCGCTGCCTCCACTGCCCGACGAATACTTATTTATAAAACTGAAAAAGTTTGTTTGTTTTAAACGCTGATCTCAGGAGCTGATAGGCCCATTTTAAAAATGATTACTGTGTTATATAGCTTACTTTATTGAGGAAGGCTATAAGATTAAAAGATATAGTATATTGCAATATAATAATGACGGACGAGAATATCAAAACGCGCGGAAGAAATGGCGGGATATCACGGTCATCCTCAGAATAACGGATATAATATTACGTTATCAGTGTGTCAGTGTAGTGTACGTCACACTGTGAGTGAGCCGACAACGTCATGTCTACGCAAGGGATAAAGAACTTTGCCAGAACCCAATTTAGTTACCAGTAGTATAAATGCTCGGGTGTATGTTAAACGATGATTTCTGATCCTAGTCTGCCCCACATATTTACTTAGTTTTGTTATAGTATAATTAAGCATAATCCACATACATACTGTGCGAGACTTATTTGAATCCAGTTTACACATTCCCTTCAATACATCATAAGTTATACACCGATCTAGATTTGACTTATTTTATACGTTTGTTATGGAAATGCCGAAAGTGTCCACCATGTTGAGTGTAATTCGGCTATGATATTAGAATTAATTTGATTAATCTTAAGATTATTTAACAATTGTAAGAATATTTGATTAATTGTAAGTTAATAATTTAAAGATTATTGGGACATGTTAGATGTTCATGTCTGCCGTATAATAATTGTTCATTTTGGCGCCAAAAGTAAGTTGACTCTGATTTCATGGTTGAGGTTGGATTTATTTCAAATACTATGAAAATAATAATCTAAAGGCTTACCAAATTCAGAACGATTAGTTACTTAATTATAAATGAATTTGCATTTTTACTAAGCAAATTTTTTATCCATACAAATAAATATTTTAGTAAATGTTCAGATACAGAAACGGATGTCGTCCCCACTGTATTTCTACAGTTATTCAGAGTTTTGATTTGTATAAAAGCGGGCTGCATGCCAGAATATGCTCTCTCTTTGTGCCCTATCCTTGCTATTTTGTTTGAATAAATCTATTGGAGAAGAACCTGAAGATGGATACCACGGTGTTATTATTCAAGCATCCCACACGCGGTCACACGTTTAATCTTCTCTCGAATATAAATTGTCATATTTCCACAGTAATTATAAATAGCCGCGCGATCTATGACGCACTGATTTATACATAACTACTTTTGTTTAACATGTGCCTTCCATGCACTCAGGGCTCCCGTTTTAGCATATAAGTCATCACAATCCATCAATATTTTGCATGAAATGAAGAGTATTGAACGGACGCAGATAACAAACTAACTTACAACGTCTCAAGATTGGCTTATTTATAGAATATAAGTTTACAAATCAGATTTTAGGTACTGTACCTAACATCACAACTAACATAGAATAAGCTAGTATTAGAATAGTATTCGTATGAAAATATTGTTCAAACCCATTTTCGTTGAAAGTCTTTGTCAAAATTTTTAATTTTTCAAAATTGACTCTCGCTTAGTTTAAAAGTTAGGTAGGGAACGCCCATTTTCCACAATGGAAGCGTCTATCTCTCAAACGTTAGACTTTTAGAGAAAATGATTGTAGAAACCTCAAACCTTGATGTCATTTTAATAGACCTATCCATAAACACCCTACACACATACCTAGGTTTGACAAAAAAGTGTTTTAGTTTTTGTATGAGAATCGTAAAGCGGTTAATAAGATACATCTACCTACAAAGTTACAACTGTTTTATTCTAATAGTTTCAGAATAATGTAGCTGTGACATACGGACGGAGAGACAAACAGACCTAACGAAACTATAAGGGCCCCCTTTTGTTGCCAAGCCTAAATAAGTGAGCGAAATCGGTGGAGTTAGGTATTTATTATACTTAAATATACAGTACTTACCAATGTAACATACTAAATTTATGAAAGGTATACTTTTAAATGACAAAATACTTTTTTAACAAAAACGAAACCTAATAATTATAAAGATGAAATAAGTGTCGTAATTTTCAAATAAATAGCTGCTATCGTTTATTCGAACTGGTATTTATAACAGTTACATTTAAATTTATTTCCTGGCAACACCGATATATTTTGGAGGGGAGTTTTGTATTCGGGGAGAGCGCGGAGTCCGGCAGTTCAGTTGGTTTGCGGCATCAAGTTGAAGAGGTTGTATCTAAAGTTGTACCCTGTTCGAAGAATAAAAGTATTGAAAAAGTCTCAGTCTTATAATTTCATTACAAGTCAGAAGTGGTGCTGTCCCACGAGCTATTTCCGAGAGAAACTGTAAGTAGTTTTTATTATTCTTAAAGTGATTATAACGCTTCTCAGATATTAATAAACGAATTCTATATACAAACCACACTTCATACACTGATTTCACACCCATTGCTCTCCGGAGTCACAGGCACCCCTTGTGGGCACTTTACACGAAGAGACAATGATGGTATTGAGTGGGCTAGTGCTTGCGTTGTTTTTGGTCGGGGCTACTCTCCGATAAAATAGGTGCAGCATTTGGCTCATCCATAACCATCAGATTAGACTGTTTCATTTTGAACATTGTATTTAAATATTAGGTTTAGAAGAACTTGAAATAACCTTACATTATTCTCATTAACCTCTCAAGTGTGTGTGAACGAGACACGATAGATATTTTATTGTTATGCCTGCAATTGCTTGGATATTGAATTATCTTAATTGCCATCAGAATTTCAACAGATTCATTTTATTTAAAGGTTATATGACCTTCAATAAAGTTATGAGAAGTTCTGTTGTCATGTGATATTAGTATTTGTTTAAAATTAAATTATTTGAAGGCCATGAAGCCATGTAGCCATGTATGAGTGCTGCGTAGAAAAATAATAGCCATGTAGGTGTGCTATTAAAATATAGCCATGTGAAGTGATCTTGGTTTTTATTTGAAGTGAATCTGAAGGCCGTGTAGCCATGTAGGTGTGCTGCGTAGAAAAATAATAGCCATGTAGGTGTGCTATTAAAATATAGCCACGTGAAGTGATCTTGGTTTTTATTTGAAGTGAATCTGAAGGCCGTGTAGCCATGTAGGTGTGCTGTGTGCAAAAGAAGTAGCCATGTAGGTGAGCTGTAAAAATATAGTCATCCGAATTGATAATGATAGCTGTGCCAAATTAATGTAACTTATAGTCGTAAATGTATGCTATTAGCATAAAAAGTAATATAATGTATAAGTGAACTCAGTTTTAGTTTCATTGCTAGATAAGTTTAAAGGTTTTGTTTTGTGCTGTGACCCTGACGCGAATAATTTCCCTTAGACTGATTAAGTGTGCCAGTTTGCACTTTAATATAAAATGATTTCGTAGCTAATTATGCTACTTTATTGTTTTCTTTGTTAGGGAATAGTTAAGTGCGCTATGACCCTGACGAGAGTAATTTGCCTTAGACTGATTATGTGTGTCAGTTTGTACTTTAATATGAATTGCTTTCATAGCTATGTATGATACCTGGTTGTTTTCGTTGTCTGGGAATAGTTAAGTGTGCTATGACCCTGACGATAATAATTTGCCTAAGACTGATAAATTGTCAGTTTCTACTTTCATATGAATTGATTTCGTCACTAAGTATCCCAACTGGTTATTTTCTTCCTCACTGGATAGTTTTATGCCTATCGAGAATAATTTGCCTTCATACTGATAAGTGTGTCAATGTCAGACTGAATAAGATGTACTTCGATATGAATTAATTTTGTAACTAAGTACGCTATTTCATTTTTTAGGAATTATTTGCTTTAGAGTGATTAAATGTCACTGTCAGACTGATAGTCACTGACAACTTTTATATGGATTGGTTTTGTAACTAAATATGCCGAGTGGTTGGTTTTTTCGTCGGGGAATTGTTAAGTTTATTACTTTTATATGGACTGATTTTGTAGCTAATTGTGCAAATTGACAGGTTCCTTGTCAGATGATAGTTAAGTGTGATATTTCTCTGACGGAGGCAACTGTGGCTGATTATATGTCCGTTTGTACTCTAGTATGAACTGAGTTTGCCATGCGGTTATTCTCTTAATGACATAGTTTTTTTGATACAGTGATATAAGTTAATGGTAAACTTACAAGTGGCTAACATAGCCAGATAATAATCTTGATGCTAGGCAAAGTTATAATGGTGATGAAATTTTGAGTGCTATATTAATTACCTACCATAAATGAAAGATATTTTTATATGTAACAGTTAAATAAAATATGCATTTTTTCATAAATATTACCTTATGCCCTTGTGCTAATTTTTTCATAATTGCTTTTATTTTACTTCTTAAAAACCCTTGAGAAAAATATTTACTCATAACTTCGAATTCATAATTGAAATTTTCTGGTTCAAAATTAATATTCTATTAATGAATAAATGTTTTCTGCCTACTTGATTAAATTCAAATCATTTACTAGCAAAAATGTGTTAAAATATAAAATGCTAGTTAAAAGCACAGGTTCACAGGTTTTTACAAAAAGCAATGCAAGGCGTGAAAACTTTATTTAAATGTCATACAATATTTTGTCCCGTAGCGAAATCTAATTTATCAATACATGACAAAGTTTTTCATATTTTATTATTATAAATTATAAGTGTATTATTATTAATTTCTACTAAGTTATGAAGACTAATGATTATACAATAAAGGCATCTGATGAATCCTAATGATTTTGTTTCATGCGATCTGATGAGTCTGCATCACACGCGATGTCGCGCATGAGCTCGAAAGAAGCAAAGACCCCACGGTGAACGATGGAGGATGTCACTGAGAGGCAGAGCCGAGAAGGAAGACGTGTAGCTGGCTGGACCCACTCAAAACTCCAAATTATACCCTAATACAGCTTTGGGGCAATTTTGGGGGGTACCTAATGCTGAGCAGCACAAGAAACTGTCACTGTTTTCAATGCCTCTTTTCAAGGAGTTGACTATGTTGTAGTAGGTATTCAATTTAAGTCGGTACATTTTATTAGCCTTGAAATAATTTTCTGCGTTATAATACACTTTTGTAATGACCTACCCTCTTGAGGGTTTCCTCTTTGTAACAATTGTTTTAAGTGTAGTATTGGTAAGTCTATAAAACATTCTGATGATTCATAAAAAAAAAATCATTTCCCCATGAAATAATCAATCAAATAATCCCAAAGAGCAATATTAAGCAGCTAGTATAGCTGGAGTTTAATTTTTCTAAAGACATTCTTATGAATAAGCTATTTGCCTAAGCTTTTAAAATTTTAGACGAAATATTATTTGAAATTTAATTTAAGTAAATCGTAAAGCAAGTACCTATTAAATATACTGCCTTAGGCTCTATTTTACTGTTGTAGTTATCAGACATATACATATTTGACATATTTTCATCAAATACTGCATTATATGATTACATTCAGAACAACAAAAATAATACATAATAGCAAGCTTTCATTTTTAATTCTTACAACTTATATCATTGCATATTTTTCTTTCGATGAGTTTTATAAACATATCATAGTGTTTCTGTTACTAAACCGTCTTTGTTTTCATACTATGAAAACAAGTACCGTATCTTACCTAGGTCTCAGTGGATTAAATTAGTAACACTAGAACCATTTAATATAATTTCCCCATCATGCTAAAAAACTATTACTTGATTCAGAATAAGGTTAATAAATTTGGGAAAATAATGCTTATTTTTTGTGTATTCATCTTAACTTGCAATTTCTTGTGCGCACAACCAACCATTTCCTATCGTATGGGTTGTTTTTGCTGAATTTTTGGTTCACAAAAAGGGTATGATTGTGATTTCTTTTTTAAATTAAGTAAAAGTACACCACAGCTTTTTGCTTGATAAACCTTAATTATTTATTGCTCCCAAAGAATACAATTCACTTGACCAAAGATATACAAAACACAAATGGTATTAGGAATTGCAAACAGGTGACATGTTACACGAATTATTTTTATTTTTACTTTTGGCTAAACTTTAACAAGAATCGAGTCATTCATTAAGTATCAATAATGTTGCGGGTGGGTGGTTTTGATAAGTTTCGTCCTAACCGGTTCTCCGTTCGCATTTGAGAAACGCATTACGTAACTGTAAGTAACTGTAATTGTTTTTTTATTATAATTTTATAAATAATAAGTGTTATAAACTTTTAATCTAATTTGATGATTTATTGGATTTGAAATAATTTATACACTATTAAATATCGAGATCTTTTAGAAAATGTTGTATCATGCTTCTTTTAACAGATAAACTGAATATGATTTAGTTTTTAAGCTGTCTGGCAAATGTTTGGTACATTACACCTTGATAATGTAAAAGCAATACACTGCACTTTTTATAAATAAAATATTTAGGTTACATTACAAAACTTTATTAGCTATGTTTGAAGGTTAGTAAATGTAAGATCACTATTTACAGACGAATAACATTACGACTTAAACTCTCAAAACATTCTAAAGCGTATTTTATTAAATTTAATTCTTTATAATGTGCACTTAGCGTTACACAAACTATAACTTAATTAACAAATTGCACTTTAAACTTAGTTACCGCTAGTTAATGAGTAAAACTAAACAGTTTTAATGTAGTGAATCTACAAGTCTGGTATTAAGCAGCCGCTTATAAAGTTACAAGTTACGTTTGTTGAGAACGTTTTAATGGATTTTGAAAGTTATTTAATTTTTTTATGAATATTCAGAGTACGCAAAAGTAAACTTACTATAGTTGAAATCGCCGCTTTTGATGAATGATTAGATCAATTGACAACCTTAAATAAAAACACTGAGACGGTTGTAAGCTTGAGTCGAAGTAGTACACAAAATCTGCAAGATTTTAAAATATTTTTTAAAATATTAGTTCTACAGCTTATAATTACTCAATGTAGACATTGTTGCTGTGTAATCAAATCAATGGGCATTTTTTTTATAATTTTACGAATTCATAGCATTTTATCACCATATCCATGAATGATATCTATCATAAATTATCGCCATCTAGTGATGGTGTTGGCGACGCTGTAAGAACAATATTTAACAATGTTTGCTGGCACAAATATTTTATCTGCCATGTTTAATGTTGTACAATGTTTGAATTATTTGCTTTATTTTATATAAAATAAAATAAGACCCAAAGAAAACTAAATTAATACTGATTTACAGTTTTAATTATTACTTAATCTTGATAAATCTTACCAAAATTGTATTCAAATTATTTATATGCTGTTTCGAATGGTTAAGTAGATCAATAAGAAGATATATTTGTATTTAGATTTAACTTTAGTACTAGACGGTCTGGTATATACAAAATGTTGAAATATAATGTAGAATATTTGCTATTACTGCGCGAATGTCGTAATGACTCAAGGAAATTATTAATTATCTGAAACAAATTTTATAAATACTTTCTTAGCATTTTGCAACCAAATTTTCATTATTATGAGTGTAAAATGAAAATTTCATGTTTTATTTATTACACTATAATTTTCTTGGCATTAATAATTATTCATGCACATGTTTAATTATTTAAATTCCGTTTGAAAACTTTAGATTGCACTTAGATGCTATTTTTACCATTCAAAATCATAAGGTAATGTTTGGTTATTTGTGTACTCGTTTCAACCCAACTGAACTGCAAGCCATTCGAGCGCCAGGAGGCTGCTCGATGTAGGACGGCCGAATGTCGTAATTTTCAAATAAATAGCTGCTATCGTTTATTCGAACTGGTATTTATAACAGTTACATTTAAATTTATTTCCTGGCAACACCGATATATTTTGGAGGGGAGTTTTGTATTCGGGGAGAGCGCGGTGTCCGGCAGTTCAGTTGGTTTGCGGCATCAAGTTGAAGAGGTTGTATCTAAAGTTGTACCCTGTTCGAAGAATAAAAGTATTGAAAAAGTCTCAGTCTTATAATTTCATTACATAAGAAACCAAAAATTTGCGCACGGGCGGGTCTTGAACCAGCAACCTTTTGGCAGACCGGGCCAAACGCTCTTACCAAATTCTTATTTCATCTTTATGAATATAAAATATGACACTGTGAGTGTTAAAAACATTCTAAAGCACACGAAACCTAATAAGTCAATATCCCCTTTATATTTCATCATCGTCATCTCTATCTTGACGTTGTAAATCAGTTTTCATTCTTTAACACTACAAATATAACCTTCTCACACATAAATTATGGAAAAATGATTATGCAGAAATACTAAAAAAAATTAGCAAGATGATAATGCAGACATACTTCACAAAAAATTGTTTACAAAAGTCGAATGACAGAAACACTCATACAGACTATCTCGATGCGCAAGCGCCGGTATTTTGTTTATTTATCATTAACACATGGCCTTGAATATAGATTAAATAGAATCACCAGTTTCACGTACCTTTCAAATCCATAGGCATGATTATCACAAATATAACATCATAACACTTGGAAAGATTTTGCATTCATTTGTGTATTTAACCGAGATCACGTAGAGCTTTGTTCGCGGCTATATGAGTACTGATTGAGTAGCGCTATAATACGATGTTGATTCTAGCCGTAGGTATTTCGAATTGTGATAACGGCGACCTTGAAGTGTATTTTCTGCCAATGCTTATTCGATGTCTTGATCTTAGATTATATTTTCTATGACTCATTTCAAGATGTCCCCTTACCTGTAATTACACTTTTGAAAAAAAAAGATAGTATTTTATTTTGCTTTTGTAATGTTATTATGGAATGTAAATATATCTGACACTATATGTTCAGCATAAGGGCTTATTTCGTATAGTTTTCACACACATCTTTAACTTTAAAAAACGTTGCGATTAAACATTAAAATTATTCCCAAAGATTTGTTTTTTTTAAAACACTTTGTTTACAAACTAAGACAAAATGATCTTCAGTTATACAGTATGCCCCTAATAAAGTACAATCTCGATAGGAAATGAAAGTAGACCTAAAATGGAACAGAACACTAAAAAAAAATCTTGTTTTTTTTTAGCTTCTACTAAAAAAATATTTCTTTTCCTTCTTTTGTGCGTAAGTTTAGGTCTATTTTCATATCCTATGCGGATTAGGTACACTTTATCTAGAGACACACTGCATAACGTCAGATAAAAATTAATAATCTTTGAATTTACTCTATGAATTAGATGTCGTCAACTTTAAGTTTATATTTACGATCCCAACAGTTAGTCAAACAAAACGCATCACACAATCATTTCGTAATACCTAGTTCAGCTTGTTTCAAAATGAAAATGTTACTTGCATTTATGAAAATCACTTCAACAAGCCCAGTGTCAAACAGAACACCGGGATTGCGCGAAATAACTAAAGATTGGCGTTGCAATATTGCACATTCAAAATATTTTGCATTTCGGTATGTTCTTAGTAGAAATAACGGTGGAACCAGAAAAGCGACAAAATAATAGAGATCTGTTTTGGTGTTACTATAAGCTGTCCTGTAATTAACTTTAAAGAAGTAAAAACCGACTTCAAAACCAAAATGCACTAAAAAGTCTTAAATAAACCCTTGAACATTGAAAGGAAAGGAACCCATTTTAGGGAAACAATTTCTTTTTGGAGTCGGTGCTGCGACAGGTGAGGCTGAATTTTCAAAGTGATGGCACCGACTCCAAAAAGAAATTGTTTCCCTAAAATGGGTTCCTTTCCTTTCAATGTTCAAGGGTTTATTTAAGACTTTTTAGTGCATTTTGGTTTTGAAGTCGGTTTTAACTTCTTTAAAGTTAATTTTATTTCTCCATTTTTAGAGATTACAAGAGAGGGGGGGGGGGGGGGGAGTTGCACCTTATGACTCTGTTCTTTAAGAAGCTACAAACTACCTATCATATGTTCTGTCATTATAATTACCGAACTCCTATCCTAAGCGTTAAGGAGTTCCACCATCAGCTCAGCCCCACAAGATGTGGACTATCAGACGTGTTATCATACGTGCCTTTAAAATTTGAGGGTTTCCCTCGATTACACCAAGATCCCATCTTCAGATCCCAAATCGGCAACAATGGGACCAACTAGAAGGTACACTCTCTAAGTTGGCGAAAAAAATTTTCGAATCGGTCGACTAACGACTGAGATATGAGGTAACAAACATACAAAAAAAAAACACACAGTCGAATTGATAACCTCCTTCTTTTTTGAAGTCGGTTAAAAATATAGGTTTTGGTGTTATTTTTCATAACTGAAATATACAAGTTGTGGTTTTTATAGGAGCAAAAAACTTTGATATAGGCCCTTTAAGTAACCAATTTTTAATTTATTGCAATGAAAAATAAATTTACTGTTATCAATACTAATATTTTAAAGGTGAAGAGTTTGTTTGAACGCGCTAATCTCAGAAACTAACGAGGAGGCTTTATGCTATTAAACATTACGATTTGACTTAAAAAAGCAGAGAAACAATGACAAAAGTTGCAAAAACGGAGGGGAAATATTTATTTTAAGAGCTTCCATTGCGTATGTAGCGTAAACCGTTTAAGGTACATCAAAATCATGAATAACGGGATTGTTTCGCTATTAAAGTTCTACAACAAAGTCCGCAACAGAATATGTCTATCTGATATTGTTTACTCACTAGAAACTTTTTATGTTGATAAATTTGATACAAAATTATGTACTATTTTCATATGTGTTTTGATGCGGACGGGTATTTATTCAACATTGTCAGCCAAAGGACGTCCACTGCTGAACATAGGCCTCCCCCACGCCATTCCGCAGCGACCGATCGCTAGCTGTCTGCATCCAGTTTGATCCTGCGATCTTTATAAGGTCGTCTGTCCATCTTGTTGGCGGACGTCCCACGCTGCGTCTCTCGTCGAAGGGTCTCCAATCTAAAACTTTCCTGCCCCAACGGCCATCATTTTTTCGCACTATGTGCCCTGCCCATTGCCACTTGAGCTTACTGATTCTCAAGGCTATGTCCGTTACCTTGGTTCTTCTACGTATCTGATTCGATCTCGTAAAGAAACACCGAGCATAGCCCGCTCCATCGCTCGTTGTGTAGTTTTGAATTTCTTTATGAGGCCCATTGTTAGAGACCACGTTGCGGATCCGTAAGTCATCACTGGTAACACACACTAGTTGAAGACTTTCGTTTTCAGATACTGAGGTAATTGAGACGAGAAGACGCTCTTGCGCAGTTTCCCAAACGCTGCCCAGCCGAGTTGGATTCGTCGATTGACCTCTTTCTCAAACTTGGACGTACCCAATTGGATCACTTGTCCCAGGTAGACGTACTCGTCGACAACTTCGAGAGTTGAGTTCCCAACAGATACTGGAGTGGGTACAACAAGGGAGCTTGTTCATTTTAAGACCCACTTGTGGGGATACTCGGTCGAGGTCTTCGAGCATAGTGCCAAGATCATCCAGCGTCTTTGCCACAACGACTTTATCATTGGCAAACCGAAGGTGTGTTATGTATTCGCCATTGACGGAGATGCCGAATCCTTCCCATTCCAGGAGCTTGAAGGCGTCTTCCAATGCCGCTGTAAACAGTTTCGGAGATATTACATCGCCCTGTCTTACACCTTTTTGCAATGGAATCGCCCTCGTCTTCTGTTCCTGTACTCGGACCGATATGGTTGCGTTGTTATATAGACACTTTAACACCTCTATATACCTATAGTCTATGTGACACCGCTGAAGAGACCGCACACCGCAAGCACCGCCCAAGTTTAGATCGAATCAAAGGCCTTCTCATAGTCCACATTTCTTATAAACATCAAAGTAGTCATTTTTCATTGGTAGGTACAGCATACTGAAATATATTAAATAAGCTTTTTCCACAAGTGTATTCCTAGAATCATTTTTCATTTTACAATTTAAGTAGCGTCTCAAGGCATTTCGCATCTCAAGCCATCGAAATAAGTAAGAGGCTCATCTTAAAAAATCTGCGAACCAAACCAATTGGATTCAAATTTAGCACCCCTGACTTATTTAACACTGACAACCCAACTTTATACCTTATTGTCATAGCGGGAACAGTCACATTGCAGTGTTTTGTTTTTTCCAAGGTCTTTATCTTGGAATGGAGATGTCAAGTTGACAAGTACAGATTGCTTACTGATCGGGTATTCAGCTGAGTATGTTTATAGAATTTGAAAAAGAAAAAGCAATAGTACTATTGTCAACCAACTGCAAATAAGGATGTTTGTTAAATTTATAATTCCAGTTTATTTCTATTCATCAGTTCATTAATTAGTAGGATAAATAAGAATATTAATTCTTGTATTAAATTAACTTAATCTCTACTAACCCCCTTATTCATAATAACTCAAACAGTCTAATAAACCTATTTCAGCTATTACACTTTTTTGTCACTTTCTGTCAAATGATTACAGTGCCAAGAAAAAACGAGACAGGTAAATTTAAAACAGGTTTATAAGACTGTTTGCATTATTGTTTGAATGCACTAATCTCAGGAACTACTGGTCTGATTTGAAAAAATATTTTTGTGTTTTATAACTTATTTATCGAGGAAAGCTTTAAGCTGTAGTACCACGCTGTAACGGGAGGGGAGGGAGCAAACTCAAAACGCGCAGACGAAGTCGCGGGGGACCGCTAGTGTTATATAAAAGTTATTTCAATAACAATCATGTAACCGCTAAGATATTGTAAACAGTATTACATAAATTACATAATATGTTACAAAACTAATTTTTATTATTATTAATTCATGTTTTCATGTTATAAAAATATTTATTGGGATTTCGAATATATTATAATATACATAAAATTAAACCGAATTCAATGTTTTGTTCAATTCTAATTTATGCGTGGAGTTTATTATGATCATTAATCTTCTATACTTACAAATATACCCCTTCTCTAACATCCAAGCCAGGCGATCGTTTATTTAAACATGACTTTAATATATTATTAATGCCATCCATATTAAGGAAAAAAATATCATCACCGCGGTGTCATATACACGCAGCGCCATCTCACGGCGCGTAGCCGCAACTGAACAATATCAGAAACCACGTCCGAAGCACCTCATCTCGTCTCCATTATTCACTCTTTCATTAGTCGGATAGCAATTTTTCAGGTCCGCGAATGGTTTACGAGTTTAGAACAGCCGTGGGTAGTGTAAACATTTTATGGAGGGTCGGTTCATAATTACATACCGGGATAGAGTGTAATAAAGATCGCAGGGTCACAATAGATGCAACTAAACGCTATGCTGAGGCTGATAATGATGCTGATAGAGTTATAACAGAATAACGCTACTAAAATTAGTCATCATTTTCATTATCAGCCGAAGGACGTCCTCATGTCCTGAAAATAGGTATTCCCCACGGTTTTCCACAGCGACCGGTTGTGAGCTGTATGCATTCAGTGTTCTGCGGTCTTTACAAGAACGTCTGTCCATCTTGTCGGTGGACGTCCTACGCTGCGCCTTGGGTCAACTAATTATATTGATCATGCGTTTCCGCATTGTTTAGTAACTTGGGTAGGTATACCAGTGCATTGCAATGACTTATCTGATATAACTGATTTACTTTCTCTCTCTCTCTCTCTCTCTGAACTGAATATAACTGATTCGTAATTAAATTTTTGTTTTTATAGTGTTTTTGATCGGATATTGTGAGAGCAATCTCGCAACATTGATGACATCACGCAGCCTACGCGTTTAAGAAAGCGCTTGCAAAATTCAACAGGCTTGCTAATATGACGGTGGCCGAGTGGTATAGGCATACACCCGGATCGCGTAAGACACGGGGTTCGATTCCTCGTCTGTCACACAGCCAAAGTTGCTTTTTACAAGTGCAATTTGTAATTTATATTATTAAGTTTGTAAAGTGACAAAACACTGTAAAAACAAAAATTTAATTATAAATTGGCTTCGTTCATCTTAACCGATTGTTAAACATTTGTAAAAATATTTCCTTCGGATATTGTAAGAGCAATCTCGCAACATTGATGACATCACGCAGCCTACGCGTTAAAAAAAGCGCTTGCAAAATTCAACAGGCTTGCTAATGTGACGGTGGCCGAGTGGTATAGGCATACGCCCGGATTGCGTAAGACTCGGGGTTCGATTCCTCGTCTGTCACACAGCCAAAGTTGCTTTTTACAAGTGCAATTTGCAAATTATAACTGATTCGTATTCAGTTCGATACGAGTATACCTAAAAACAGATTCGTGTGAACGCCCATTGCGCTGCATTTATACGTATCTGTTTTAGTTTTTAGTTATTACTTGTACATATCACACATACACACAAGAGTGCAAAATTATCTTCATTTTGGGAAATCATCAGACCAGTACTTGATAATGGGTCAAAGGCGAAGAGGTAGGCATAAACTGCGATGGTCGAGTCTCATTAAAAAAGACCTAGAAAGCTTAACCTAGAACGACGTCCAGGTTAGGGCAAAGTGAAGGAAGAAAATTCGGAAAGCAGATCCCGATATCAGACGGGACAGTTGCTAGAAAGAAGAAGAACAAACCAGTACTTGATACTGTTAGAAATATTTAAGTGGTAACATCAAATAAGCAATTCGCTACCTTTAGATATCTATTAGTTTATAATCTGTGCATACCCATACTCTTATCTATGATCCTTGTCTATGATGATTATCGCTTTTTGAATAAACTTGTTCGTTGTCAGCTTTCATGCAAATACGTTGTTTCATTTCGATTTTCATTTCATAATAGGTTATGGGCCCAGTTATGCCCGTTAGGGAATTATAATAAGTTTTCAGGTCAGGTAGTTTAGCTAGCATAGGTGTAGGCATTGTGTTTCAAGTCCAACTGGATTGCATAAAATCAGTGGAGAAAGATTAACAATGGCTTCCAACACGTTCTTGGCCAGCGTACCGAAACTGCGAGGACGCGAGAATTACCACGAATGGGCTTTTGCGGCGGAGAATCTGTTAGTTTTGGAGGGTACAGCTAGTTTTATCAACCAGGAGAGTACTGAAGCTGCAGCCGCAGACGATGCAAAAGCTAAAGCCAAGTTAATTCTGACGATCGACCCGTCTTTGTACGTGCACATCCGAGATGCGTCAAGTACAAAGGATTTATGGCAGAAACTACAGACTATGTTCGATGATTCTGGATTTTCTCGATGGATTACATTATTACGAAACTTGATATCTATTCGCCTCGACAACTGCGAATCGATGACGGATTATGTATCGCAGATCATGGACACAGCTCAAAAATTATCAGGAACAGGTTTCTCAGTAAATGACGAGTGGATCGGGTGCTTAATGCTAGCAGGTTTGCCTGAAAAATACTTCCCAATGCTTATGGCTATAGAACATTCCGGGATCGCCATTACAGGTGACGTAGTGAAGACAAAGCTGATTGACCTTGCGGGAAACGACAATTCCGAAACAGGAAGTGCTTTTTTAAGCAGAGGGCAGCACAATCGTAATAACAATTCTAAGGTTGGCAGCACTAGCAGTTCAAAGAATGACAGCTTAAATCATCATGGCGGCGGATTGTCTATGTCAGGGTCGTCGAAGAAAACAATCAAATGTTATCGCTGCAAACAACTAGGACACTATAAATCACAATGTAAACAGAATGATCAGCAGCAAGTGAAGAAAACGAATGCATTTTCCGCTGTGTTTTTGAACGGAAGCTATAGCAAACAGGACTTTTATTTGGACAGCGGCGCAAGCGCTCATATGACGGCTCATGTAAATATGCTACAGAATGCATCATATTCACCGAGCATCACGGAGATTATGGCAGCAAATCAGAATGTCATGCCAGTATTGTGTACGGGTGATATTAACATCATTACAGTTACTCCGAGCTCCAAATACGAAGTAACATTGAAAGATGCCTTGTGCGTTCCTAACCTCTCAACGAATTTGATTTCCATTAGTCAACTTATCAAGAATGGAAACAAAGTGGAGTTTACAGACAAATGCTGCCATATTTACAATAAAGTAAACAGATTAGTAGCTGTGGCGAACGAAGAAAATGGTGTTTACAAGTTGGTAGTTGAAAATAAGCAATGTTTGTTTACACCTTCCAGTGTGAATAGTGTAATATGGCATAGAAGATTGGGCCATTTGAACATAAACAACCAGAATAAAATGAGAGATGGAGCAGTTACGGGAATATCTTACACAGATAAGTCAGTTATCAACAAAAGTACATGCATAGTATGTTGTGAAGGAAAGCAGTCGCGTTTGCCTTTTGGTCACTCAGGTTCAAGAAGTAGTGAGCCACTGGGTGTAGTACACGCTGATGTCTGCGGGCCAATGGAAGTCACTTCCATCGGAGGATCCAGCAATCTGAAGAAGAAGATGAGGAATCAGAATCACCAGTGAATAACAAGCGAATGAGAAAACAGCCTGAGCGTTATGGATTTTCAAATCTATGTATGTCAACGACAAGTCCAATTATTACAAGAGATCCAGTGAGTCTCAGAGAAGCTTTCGGTAGCCCAGATAGAGACAAATGGATAGAAGCAATGAAAGAGGAGCTGCAGGCATTTGAAGAAAATGAGGCGTGGGTTCCTGTTAGTGAATTACCTTCTAATAAGACTTTAGTACAGTGCAAGTGGGTGTTTAAAAGGAAAGTTAATAGTGATAACAGTGTACGGCATAGAGCGCGACTAGTGGCTAAAGGCTTCACACAGAGGCCTGGCATTGATTATGAAGAGACATTTTCACCGGTTGTCAGACATTCTACTTTAAAATTATTGTTTGCACTGTCTGTTCAGTTAAATTTAAATGTGACACACTTAGATGTTAAAACAGCCTTCTTAAATGGTTTTCTAAAAGAAGACATTTATATGGTTCAACCAGATATTGATTGTGATTCAAGTAAAAATAAAGTAATTGTTAAATTAAACAAAGCAATTTATGGTTTAAAACAATCGTCTAGGTCATGGTATGAGAGAGTAGAACAATGTTTGTGTGAGCTAGGGTTCAAAAAGAGTCCCATAGAGCCATGTATATTTACAAAAATAAATAATGATACAAAAGTTGTAATTGCATTGTATGTTGATGATTTTTATGTTTATTCGAATAACCAAATTGAGACAGATGAGTTAATTTCTGTATTGAGTTCTAAATTTAAGATAAAGAATTTGGGTCAGGTTCAACAATGCTTAGGCATGAGGGTTAAAATTGATAAAGAATCAAATGTTATTACTTTAGATCAAGAACAGTATATTGAACAGTTATTGGAAAAATTCAATATGTCAAATTGTAAACTTGCTAGTACTCCAATGGAATGTAAATTAGATATTAATAAGTCTGAATACTGTAATGAAGAAATACCATATCAACAATTGATTGGAAGTTTAATGTTTTTATCTGTTCTTACAAGGCCTGACATATCTTATAGTGTTAGTTTTCTTAGTCAATTTAATAAATGTCATAACAGTAGTCACTGGAATTATGCCAAAAGAATACTTAGGTATCTAAAGAAAACTAAGAATTTTTGTTTAAAGTATGTAAAGGAAACAGCTGGACTTGTTGGATATGTTGATGCCGATTGGGCAAGCAATACTTTAGATCGCAGATCATATACAGGTTATTGTTTTGTAATGTCGGGCTCAGCTATTTCCTGGGAAAGTAGGAAGCAAAGAACAGTTGCATTGTCTAGTATGGAGTCTGAATATATGGCTATATCTGAGGCATGTAAAGAAGCTATTTATTTGAGATCTTTACTTTGTGAACTTACTGGTAAACTCCTTACTGTGAAATTATATAACGACAGCCAGAGTGTACAGAAGTTGGTGGCAAATTATGCTTGTAATAGAAAAAGTAAACATATAGATATTAGGTATCATTTTATAAGAGATACAGTTTGTAATAATATTGTGAATTTACAATATTTGCCAACAACTGATATGCCAGCTGATGTTCTTACCAAAGCTTTAAGTCCTGCCAGGCATAATAAATGTATTGAAGGTCTAGGGTTAGTTGGATAGAGTTGGAAAGTTAGTAGAAGTAAAATACTGTTTAATTCAGAGGATTTTGTTTATTTGCTGTAGTTGGGGTGTTAGAAATATTTAAGTGGTAACATCAAATAAGCAATTCGCTACCTTTAGATATCTATTAGTTTATAATCTGTGCATACCCATACTCTTGTCTATGATCCTTGTCTATGATGATTATCGCTTTTTGAATAAACTTGTTCGTTGTCAGCTTTCATGCAAATACGTTGTTTCATTTCGATTTTCATTTCATAATAGATACCAAAGGTGCAAAGAAAAATCTAAGAGTTAAAAGTGAAAAGTGACTCAAAAATCGGCATTACTTTTACGGAATTACGAACATAAGGACCATCGCTAATAAATTATAAATCCACTGCAGAAAACTGCATGTCAATCTTAATACTTCAACTTGAGAGTTTAATTGCCATTAATGTCCCTTTATGTAATACATCCAGAAAAGTTCCAGTTTACAGATTTCACAGTAATATTGTTTTTACTACAACTGGATAATAAACTTTAATAATCTACCGAAAAATGTCTTTTAATTTTGTATCAAGGTGTTGCAGTAAAGAGAGAGATTTACGATCCACCCTTGTTGCTAAGGGAGCGAAATAAAATGACTTTGTTACGCACACTGAATTCATTTAATAATGTGTTTACCTATGGTAACAATGCTTTAAAAAAATACTTAATAAATCAACTTCTGTGACGCGGGGAATCGAACCTTGCGGTCTCCGCTATCAGTGCGAAGGCCTATACCACTCGGACACACAGATATTAATGTGATTTTAACAATGTTTACCTAGGTCTCGTGACCAGTGTTGTCATACTCTCAACAATCGAATGTTACGATAATGACATATGAAAATTTTGCTCGAGTGCTTCATTTATTACATCAAAGACATGAAATAAATAAAAAAAAACTTATTCAAAACCGAAACCGTTTCTTTGACGACGCGTTTGGTGTATTGGTTCGAGCTCCTGACTATTCCCGCAAGGCGCAAATGTTTGTGTGATGAGCACGAACATTTGCAAGTGAGTCATGGATGTTTAATATGTATTTAAGTGTGTATAGGAGTCATGGAAGACGCCCCCATCATAATCATTGTCTGGTATTCGTAACACAAGGAAGAAAATCCCTTAATTCGAAACCACGACAATTTGTTGTGTTGTCTGGCGCATATTTTTTTATTTATTTACTTAAGGAGGCGATGATGTTGGCTGGAATATACAATATTTGATACAAAAGTTCTAGATTTTAATCCGACATTTTAGTTGGAAATCCTATTGAGACCTTGTGTTTTTCCTTTAGGGTCTATTTTGTCACAGGTATGCAAATATACTTACATAGATACAAAATCGAAGAAATTATTAAAGGATCGTGCCGTGAAGAGAGCGTACCTGGGTCAACCAAATGGGAGACGCCGGGTAGGACGTTGTAGCTCAAGAGAGTTACCCTAGTAAAAAGTAAGTACTCACTAATGAGCATTTTAGGGTTCCATAGCTGAATGGGAAAAAAAAGAACCCTTATATTATATTTTAATGTAAAACCTATTCGTGTATGACAAAAACTATTTTCTCTAAAAATCTAACGTTAAAGATATAGACGCTTCCAAAGTGGTAAAATGCCCCCCCCCCCCCCCCCCTCCATCTAACTTTTCAACTAAGTGACTGTTAATTTTGAAAAAAATAAATGATGTACCTAGATCTTGACAAAGACTTTCAACGAAAATGGGTTTGAACGAGATCGAACTAATAATGTAATGTTTCTTGTTTTGAATCTGTAAATCATTCACACAAAAAATATTACGTTAGATAAAAATATGTTCTTTTTTAATTAATTTAGATATTGTGTAATTTTTGTCATTTAATAGGATTAGGTCTAAAACTGAAAACTCAAAAGATATTGCGTCAAGTATTAAACCGTTTAGAAGGGGGAACGAATCACTTAACCTCAATTTTCTTCAACGATTTTCATTCCCCATAAAACTATTCGCAGATAATTAGCGAGCTAAATTAAAATAGCTAAACGATATTCAACATACTCTAGAAAAATGTTACATCACAATTTCATTTGATCGAATGCTTATTATCTACAAATTTACTGTATCGTTACTTCTTTTCATATATTATGTATTTTATTGAAGTAACGTTAGTTCACTATTTTGTTTTCCATAATTTTATTTCCACCTAAGTTTCAATATGAAGAATCGTTGAAACATCGAATATTACTTTACTAAAGTCCGTAAATTGCATACTTTATTAATAGACAATTTAAAGCATAACTGATGTTTAGAACAAACTTTGTACTACAGTAAGTTTAGGCCAAATGGAGCATCCGCGTTTATAAGTCTGTTGCCAGAAACTACCATGTCAAAACGTCCCTTACGTAAAAAGCCAAAATACAAAAAATACTTAAATATCTGTTACAGAGTCTAGATATTTTTGTTTAATTGTCTGTGTATAGAATAATTAATTCTGAATAAAACTAATTTACTATATAAGCAAAAATTATCTCAGTGCTTGACGATTAATTATCTATGCCTTAAAGTCAAATCCTAAGTTTTTAAAATGAAACATCTTGTTAAAAAGGAATGAAAGATTGTTTACGATATTTGACAAGCAAAGAAAACGGACTTTAAGTAAAAATCTGTCTGGAATAGTATTGTAAGATAGGTACAAATTATATTGTTATAACATTGGTAGGCGTACAAGAACCCTTCATTGTAGATACAATATCATATTTATTCATATAATAATATCAAACATTATTAGGCAGAAAACTAAAAACCAGCAAGGTGTCATATCTGTTCCATTACTCTTTGTTACCCTTTACACCCTTGTGCTACCTTTGTCCTGTTTGGAAGAAATGGGGAAAAATGATGGATGTGAATTCTTTTTGGGATTGGCTTGGTTTTTAGATGATAAGTTTTCTCTTACGCTTAAAAAAGTTTCATTTTAGAAAATGTGACACAAAATTTGTTCTGAACAGCGAGTCTAGTATAATATATATGTCTATTATCAAAATACATAGGAACAAAAATCACTATGTTCTCGTGTGATCTTCCCAGAATCAAGTTTCGCATCCACTGTGGAGGCAAAGCGTCGAGACAAACTTGGCCTTTGTGCAATATCACTTACATTCGCCCGAAAATTGGCGGACGTACACTTGCGAGCAAAAAGGGAACCACTGCCGAATTGTCGACAAATCTCCTTTTTTCAGACATTTACATAGGTACCGAAATAAACAATGAAAAGCATTAAATATTGCTTTAGAATTGATTGTAACGGGATTGCTACCATGTACCTTATTATTTTTGAGTTTCCGATATTTCGGCACTGTTGCCAGTGCCATGGTCACGGCGTAACTGAAGTTGTTGCGGGTAAGCTGTTATTGGCAGACATATCGGTCTACCCTCCTTCGAAGTCTTTTATTGCGATCACTTGCAGTACCATTGTTCACAAACTCACTATTTTCTCGCACCTGTTCTCGACACACAACACTCACAGTATCCGCACGCGAAACAATATTTTGCCGAAATATATGGTTTCTGCATTTACGAATCACTGGATTCCAGACATTAGACAATTTAAACCCATCCTCACGATTGAAATTTTTGTACTTTGTGATTTCGATCGCAACAACTTCAGTTACGCCGTGACCATGGCACTTGCAACAGTGCCGAAATATCGGAAACTCAAAAATAATAAGGTACATGGTAGCAATCCCGTTACAATCAATTCTAATGTTAATGACCATTTGAGTTTAAATCAATATATTAAATATTGCTTGCGCTGATTACCACATTTGTGATCGATATGTAGCTAATAATAACTGCATAAATAAACTATGTATTGAGAATCTATGTAACATAAACTATTATTAAAATTACGTTCTCATACTGTCGCATTTTTTTCATTCAAGAAAGCTGTGTTTATACCTATTGATCTTGGCGTCATCAGATTACTTTTTTCAAGTTTCCATTAGTTCACTGCTCCGGAAACCTATTAATTTATCATACAATAACAAATATTTTTCTACATTTAATATTTTAACGCTCAAATTCAAAAATATTAACCCTATTTCCTATCTGTCAATGTCCCTGTGCCGATTTTTTGTTTCAACGTGTATTCAAAAGTATGCAGCCAGGTGTTCGTTCCCAGACAACGTATGGGCAAAATTCCCTAACGCCTGGATAGCTGAAGTCATGTGCGATGTTGCCTGAATGCGAACACTTGCTATTTAGAAAATTAAGGTATCTACCGACCACAGTTCATAGTTAACACTACCTCAACTCTGAAGCTCTGTCTGTGCGTTTATCATCGTGAGAAAAGAAGAGAAGAATATGATTTTTAATGATCCCATATCTGTCATCGACGAGGTAACTGACACCTTAACTTGTTTTAAAAAAAACAGCTGTTTGCTATAATTGCTACCGGATGAGTTGAGTAAGTATCTCTCTTCTGTGTAGCTCACTAAATTAGTTGTTACTGGTCCTATGTTATTAATTTATTATTGTTTTTTATTATTATTTGTAATTTTATTCCATCGGTGGCCTGTTATTCATTAATTCAATTTATTATTTTTTTCCACTAATTGTAATCCAATTATTTTCTTTTATTGATGTTATGTAATGTTTAATTTCAATTAAATTCGCCAAATTATACTGTTGGCCTGATTAGCATGCTGTGTGTAAGCGCTCTTGGAGCTGCAACAAATTATAATGTAAAATTTTGTATTGTATTGTTTGTAATGAAATAGTTGTAGATCTGTTGTTTGCACCAAATAAAATAAAACTCATTAGCGATATCTGTCAAATACTTCATACATATTTACTTACCATATTTGGACACTTCTTTGATAAGTACGTTTTTAAATCCAATAAGCAAAAATGTACCAGGTATCAAAAATATTAACCCTATTTCCTCGTATAACTAACTGTCCATGTGCAATGTTATATCCTGACCTATTTTTTTGTCCCAACGTGTATTCAAAAGTATGCAGCCAGGTGTCGATTCACGGAAACGTTCTCAGACAATGTATGGGCAAAATTCCCTAACGCCTGGATAGCTAAAACCGTGATGTTGCCTGAATGCGAACGCTTGCTATGCAGAAATTCGAGGTACCAACTACTGTTCTTAGCTAACACTGCTTGGAGTCTGTTTAACTCTGAATCTGAAACTCTGCAGTTACCGTGAAATGTATACATTTTGTGCAGACACCACACACCACACACTTACACCATCCACTGATCTTAGAAGTGCCAATACTTCAGCATATTAAATTGTAACTGGTCTCTGAAGATACAGGCAAAGCCTAGTTCGAGAGCCTTTGGTAACTTGCGAGATTTTATGACTTTTTCTTCGTAGAATTTAGGCTTAAGCACATGTATTTTTTTGTCGTCAATATTAATATTTTATTTTTTATTTATTTATTTTATTTATTGTAGTTTTTTTGGATTAGACAAAACACTTTATTAACTACACAAATTGCTTATGTTATGATTTAACTGGTGACATAGGTCCCGTATCCATAACAAAAGCATAACTATTGAGAGTGGTACCTGCATAAATGGTACCAGTTTAAAACCAGAAACAAGAATAAGCTTGACTTGAAAAACTTCAGACTTCAGAAGGTTAATCATTTATTGGAAGATAAACACTCTTTAATAAATTACCTCAAACTAGAATTGAATTTCCCATAGATAAATTTAAATTGATTGTTAAAACATAGTTTAATAAAAATGAAAATATTATAAACTAGATGATTTTATAAACGATAAAAATTATGTTCTAACTTGTACGAAAAAAACGAAAAACATTGACAATAGTGACTGAGTTTGTTGCGCAGCATCTTCGCAGCACTCGCCAACTATTGTGACGGAGCTGTGCTAGGGCCAATGTTGGGACGTGTAAAAGTGCTAACAATAATATACAACTTTTTGTGTGTAGTTGTTGTTGTAGTTGGTTGATTAATGTGTTTTCTGTGATCCACTGAGATTTTTCTCATTTGTAAGTTGTAAAGAAAGAAAATATGCCTAAATATTTTTTCACACACAGGTGGAAACACCCTTATTTTTGTGAGCTGTCTCATGTTATTTGCAGAGAGATTGACTTGGAATGTCATCTTTTTGCATGACCTAGAGGTTTGGCTGGCCAAGAATGCTTTTAGTATTAAGTCCGCTTTTATACACTAAATTAGTAAAATTTAGTCTTTAAATAAACTAGTAATCAATAGGCCTTTAAGACCCCTTAGATTCTGTATATTATTTAAAGACTAAATTATTATGTTATTTATTGTGACGACCTCCGTAGTGTAGTGGCTAAGCACGCTGAGTTTCAAGGCGTCGCCGCTCCGAGGTCCCGGGTTCGATTCCCGGTCGTGTCGATATAGAAATCAAAATTTTCTATTCCTCCTTGATTCTTCATCTGTCACATAGCCAAAGTTTTTTACAAGTGTAATTTATATTATTAAGTTTGTATAATGACAAAGCACTATAAAGACAAAAATGAAATTATAAATTGGCTTCCAGCATCTTGACCGATTGATAAATATTTGTAAAAACATTTCCTTCGGATATTGTGAGAGCAATCGCGCAACATTGATAACGTTACGCAGCCTACACGTTAAAGTGAGCGCTTGCAAAATTCAACAGACTTGCCAATGTGACGGTTGCCGAGTGGTATAGCCATACGCCCGGATAGCGTAAGACACGGGGTTCGATTCCTCATCTGTCACACAGCCAAAGTTGCTTTTTACAAGTGCAATTTATATTTTCAATATTGTCTCGGGTCTGGGTGTAGAGTAACCACCGTTCTATCTGATTACCTTAACACAAGTGCATTAGCTACTAACTTTAGGATCAGATCAATGTATGTGCTTGGTGTCCAATAATCATTCTAGAAAAAATGAATAAAGTCATCATACCCAGGTGTTCACTCTATTTCATTTCTACCTACATGTTTTCCTCAACGTAACCAGAGAGTGAACATTCTGAATTCATTATTGGCGCATGTTTTAATTTAAACAACCGCCACAGAGGGCGCCCCTGACTTCGAGGGATTACTCGCAAATTGAGGGCTTTGTCCCGTATGCGGTTAAGCACGACTTAATATTTTATTAATCGTTCCGTACATTCGTGGAACAAAGTTCAAAAAACTCCAACAGTCATTAAAAAATGCTAAAAGGGCTACCCGGATTTTTAACGTGCACACTAGCGCCACTTTAGTAGAAAACTAATAACTTGTTAAATAAAAGACCAATCAAAAATCTGGTAGACACGATTGTAGTACAGGTTCTATAGTTTATTTAGTGCGTTTAAATTGTTTCTAAAGTAGTTTACTGTAGATAGAGTTAAAAACTGCTAAATATGGCCACTTTTGGCAATTTTTCTAACTGTAACTGCAGATAACTCTGTTTCATTGAACTACTTAACATTGTATCTAAACCACATAACCAGAACTGCAATCGCATCAATCAGATTTTCGATTGGTCTTTTATTTAAAGAGTTATGATTTTTCTACTCAAGTGGCGCTAGTGTGCGCGTTAAAAATCCGGGTAGCGCCTTTCGTGGTACTCACATAACCACAGTGCACGTAAAAACCGTTATAGTAAGAGCGCTGCTGATGCGTTGCGTTGATACTGCGTCGTTGGAGCGTTGCTGTTCCTTTGATCTAAATTGTGTAGGTACAGCATACCTATTACACGGGGCGCTGTAACACCGTGCTGTGATGCAACTAATATTCGTTTACATCTTGATATAAAAATGAAATAAAATCCAAAATTTTGGTTTTGTACGTTACGCCCTGTATTTCAAAAATATATAGTGTTAGCAATCGCGGTGTCATCAGAGGTACCGGGCACAGGCGGGGCCGTTCGGGTGACAGACAGACCTCGCCGGGACTCCATATACCCAAGACGTGTGTACATAAAACCCTTCGTTTGTGGTGGCTGATTATACAACGTATGGAAAAATACTAGTGTTATTTACCATCCATCTCATGATCGATAACAATAGCTTATTTATCGAGAAAGGCTTTCGACTATTAACATTGCGCTGCGAGGGTAGGAGATGGAGCAAACTCAAAACGCGCGGACGCAGTCACGGGGGACCGCTATGTGCTTATAAATTCTCGTTAGCGATATCTGTTTATTTCTTCACATGAAATGGCGTTCATTTTTAAATTATTCGTTGTATAGTGCTTAATTGTCTATGGTGAAACAGCTTCTTACTTATTTTGACGGCCTTTAGAGCTGGAAAGTTCTAGATTGGAACCTAGAAAATGTGGACGTCCTCCGCCGCGAAGATGGATAGAAAAACATATAATGATTGTAGGTTTAACACTCGCTCGCAATTTATTGCTGTTGAAAACTTTGAGTGAAGCGTTCAGCAGTGAACGTCTTGCAGCTGATTGTGATGATGACTATTAATAATAGTCCCCCTAGCCGATTTCCACTACGGTGGCCAGTCACAACGACTAACCGACTGCGCGGAACATATTAAAGTGCTCAAGTGTGTGCGCAAACACTGGTGCACTCTCTATTCCTTTCACTCTCATAGCCCTTAGGGACAGCAATCTGACACAACCGGAGAAAGTTCAGGCGCAGGACAAACGGCTTTACGTGCTTTTCAGAGGCACGGGTGTGAAACACCGCCAACTTCCAAACTCCGGGCTACCCTAAGAATTTCTGAACAGAAAAACTCAAGTATGTATTTTTGGCCTGACTCGGGGATCGAACCCGGGAACTCTGGCGCAGCCGTCGCTTTAAAGTGCGACCCTCCTACCGCTGCGCCAAAGAGGCAGTTATTAGTGATGACTGGTAGCTGTGTGCGAAACAGGCGGTGGGTGAACCCGAATCGATAACAGCGCTCGCAGTGTTGTCTGTGTCTGTGTCTCTAGCAATTTCAGCAAAAAATTTACGTATTATATTATTGACTAGCGGTCCCCCGCGACTTCGTCCGCGCGTTTTCAGTTTGCTCCCTCCCCTCCCGTCGCAGCGTGATGTTTTATATCCTCAAATCGGTCCAGCAGTTCCTGAGATAAGCGCTTTCAAACAAACAAACTCTTTAGCTTTATAATATATTAGCGCAAGCGCACGTTGTACTTAAGCTGCGAAGATTATTTGGTGCGGAGTTATGTTTAAACTGTGATAGCTCCTAAGATATTTATTGAAATCAAATAATATAAAAGGCAACTTTGTTCTTAATGAAATATCTGTGTGTATAATACACCTCTAAAAATAATGCATTTTTTTTTCCAAATTTATTAACATATAAAAGGTTGTAGTAAGTCAACCATAAAAGATAGACATATGCTGTCGCGGACTTTATTTTAGAACTTTTAATGCTGAACAATCCTGTCATACATGATTTTTGTGTAACATAAGCGGTTTCCGCAGCGTACGCAGCGGAAGCTCTCAAAAGGAATATCTTTCTCCCGTTTTCGCAACATTTTTCATTGCTGCTGTGGTCTTATGAGTCGTATCTTTATGTTTTATAACCTAAACCCTTCCTCGATAAATGGACTATCCAACGTAAAAATAATTTTTCAAATCGGGCCAGTAGTTTCTGAGATTAGCGCGTTCAAACAAACAAACAAACAAACTCTTCAGCTTTATAATATTAGTATAGATAAGTGAAATCGGAACAAAAGGTTAACGTAATTGAATAGAATAAGATAATACAATATTTCATAAAAATATTTTTGGATAAGGTTTTGACAAAAGTCAAAACTTATGATGGCTTGGTACGGACAACAGCCCAAGGTAAACACTGCGGTATCTTGTGCAATTGTAATAAGGGCTAGGTTGCAACAAAAGTGGGTAACCTGATGTGCTGGCGACTGTACAAAATAAATATGTCAGGCTCTTCACACTTCCCCGCTAACCACCTGCGTTCTTCCATTTCGTGTCAATACAAACTGTATCGGTTGGAAAAAAAATGAACCGAGTAAAACTCGGTACTCGTTACTCGGCAAAAGTGCTACTCAGCGCATCTCTAGTATTTACTTATTTATGCTCATTTTGCGTGGTGGCAGTGACCGGTCCATACTTACGGTTGTATTTTTCACCGATTAAAAAATAAAAGTCATATTATGTTGTTTATTGTTTTTATGACACAAGTTGACATCGGAACCCAAAAAATGTCTGTACAAATGAATTGAAATTATGCAAGCTTGTTTTACATGGAGTGTCTCATTTCTGCGAAAAATTCCCCATTTTCGGCGGCACAGTGTTTGCGAATATTTAACCTTGCGATTCCCAGATGATATGTTCGTTTTAATCTATTGACATTTCGGGTATATTCGACTTTTTTGAGGGAAAAAGAAAAAAAAAACATAGTTCGTCGAACAATATTGTATTAAAGTTATGATTAGTTACCTAGATCATTAATTGAATAATAGGTTCATTGAGCCTACATGGTTTGTATACGATGTGTATGAATGTGCCCAATAGTGTAATTTTTGCATTGTACAACAGCCATGTTTTGACAAAGTTCAGATTTGTAGACATAAAACAAAATGTGCGGCCTAATGATGTCAATCGATATAAATGTAATAGAAACACACTTATCTGGTATTTGGATGCTGAAATAAAAAAACTATTTGTAATCAAACTTTCTATTTTTCCAAAAAACCCTGTCTTCACCAAACAATAATTTTTCTCCTCCTTTTTATCATCTGTCTTTTGTTTTCGCTGCGTTCCATTTTTTAAAATTCTTGTTTGTGCTTCGTTCATCATATTTTTTTTAAAAGTAGGCTGTAAGTATTCAGATAATTATTTAAATCACCAAATTAATTCTTTGACACCATCTCTAACACTCGCCCATCCTGACTCTATTTGCGTCCCTGCAAATAAAATAAGCGTCTCATTATTTATACCTATAGTAATAAAATTATTAGAAATTGAGTTTTAATTTCCAAAAGATTTTGATATACTATGAAAATCTTATAAGGTATATTTATTCCAATTTTGTACTGTTATAACAAAAAAAATAACTTTTAGCCTTGCATATTTGATAAATACAACATGTATGAAATATATCTTTTTTTAAAAAAAAGGTTAGTTTTATCAATTATTGACCCAGAAGTTCTCTGCATGCTAGTTCAATTGTGTTAGATGCATATGTACTATCTAGTAAAATGTTTACTAAGTGATCAAAATTGTTATTAAAAAAATAACAGATTGCATTTCCTAATTTGTAGTAATACTATTTACATGATGACCAAGGTGATCAGTTTTATACTAATACTACCAGTGGGTAAGGTTCTAGGGGTTAAATCATTAAATTCGGGCTATCATTAGATAGTGACTCAGAGTGTGATCACTGCCATTTGATTGTGGCCCAGAGTGCAATCACCACCATCAGATCACCACCAGAACCCAGAGTACAATCACTATTATTATATAGTGGCCCAGTGTATAACAACTAATACTAGGTAGGTTACAGAGTACAATCAATACCATTAGATAGTGGCCCAGAATACAATCACTATTATTAAATAGTGGCCCAGAGTATTACAACTTCTATTAGGTACAATCACTACCATTAGTAGTGGCCCAGAGTACTATCACTATTATTACATAGTGACCCAGAGTATAACAACTATTATTATGTACGTCGCAGAGTACAGTCACTACCATTATATAGTGGCCCAGAATACAGTCACTATTATTAAATAGCGGCCCAGAGTATAGCAACTACTATTAGGTACAATCACTACCATTAGATAGTGGCCCAGAGTTCAATCACTAGTATTAAATAGTGGCCCAGAGTATAAAAACTACTACTAGAAAGGTCACAGAGGACAATCACTACCATTACATAGTGGCCCAGAGTAATCATTACATTCACTACTATTGTGTAGTGGCCCAGGCTATTTATGTTAACAATTACCAAGTTATCCTTCCAGTAAATCCATCAAGTCTTCAGTACTATCAACATCACTTTCGCTTTCTTGACTTTCACTTTCTGCTGCGTGGTTGCTAAATCTCCTTAAAGCGTCAGATGCCACTGTAGCTGAAAACTTCTTGTAGCCCTTTAAACCCTTTAGTGATGTTATTATATATCTGTCATTTCCCAGGCACTTCACGATTTTGTAAGGCCCACTGTACTTTTCTTTTAATTTCCGTATTGCATCTTTGGATCCGCATTCTGACTTGTGCCATAATACAAGGTCATTGATTTGATATTTAGTTGGTTTCTTTCTTTTTGCATCAAATCTCTTTTTCATTTGTATTGCCGTTTTATCGATTTTCTTTTTGGCTTTCTGTATATTATTTGCAGCTTCTTCGGCCGAATGTATGACATTGTCACCTATACCTTGTAGAAGACTTCGACTTCCTTGAAACATCAATTTGTAGGGCGTTAAGCCTGTTGTAGAGCTTATGGTGTTGTTTAACCCCCACATGACTCTGGGTAAACAAGAATCCCAATAACGTTCATCCTGAGTGCTTTTGTTGATGCTTTCCACAACTGTTCTGTTGTATCGCTCCACCTGACCGTTTGATCTAGGCGAAGCGACTGAGTTCATAACGTGAATGATCTGGTTGGTATGACAGAAGTCTCGGAAGGTCTTGCTGGAAAAGGCTGTTCCTCGATCTGATACTATTCTTCTGGGAAAACCGAATTCAGAAAATATCTCCATTAACCTTTCAGTCGCTTCCACAGATTTTGTAGATCTACAAGGTTTCGCCCATATAAATTTAGTAAAGGAATCAACTACAACGAGTAGAAATGAATGCCCTTTACGGCTTTTGCAAAATGGGCCTACGTGGTCAATGTGAATTGTATCCAGTGGTTTCGCAACTTTATCTATAGGATGAAGTTCTCCTTCGAGTCTTCCATACTGTCCTCTTTTGTAAGTACAATCAAGGCAGCCATTAAAATATTTTCGAATAAACCTCGTCATACCCGGAAACCAACAGTGTTCCTTTACAAGCACATCACACTTTTTAAGACCCGGATGTCCAACGTCATCATGATACTTCCTCATAATGTTCCATCGGCAATATTTTGGTATAACCAAGCGAAGCTGATCATTGATGCAACGTCTATAAACTTTGTTATCTTTAAGAACGTAATTATTCATTATGTCTGGATCTCCATCTCCTCTCTCTAGTTTGTCGCGTATAGTACAAATTTTTGAGTCTTGATTTTGCATGCACACCACCCAGTCTAAGAGATCCAAAACCAGCACCTGTTGATTTTCTGCTGCCTCTACCGATGCTCTACTAAGCGCATCAACGTGCTTGTGTGTCGTGCTTGGGCGATGGACTATCGTGAAATTATATTCTTGTATGCTTAACCACCATCGAGCTATCCGAGGTAACAAGTCACGTTTCTCGAATGTCTGGCGCACAGCAGCACAATCTGTAGCAACTTTGAAGTTAATACCTCCTAAATAAATTCTGAATCTCTTAAGCGATTCTACAACTGCTAAACACTCTAATTCGTATGAATGGTAGATTGATTCCTCTCTAGACGTCTTTCTGCTAAAGTAAGCGACCGGGCGAAAGGATGTACCAGTCTTTTGAAGTAAAATCCCTGCTATGCCTTTGCTAGAAGCGTCCGTATGTACTTCTGTCTCTGCCTGAGAATTGTACAATGCAAGTACTGGTCTAGTGGTCAGTATTTCTTTCAATTTGTCGAAGGCATTCTGTTGTGGTAGACTCCATTCCCATACTGCCTCTTTTTTTAGAAGTTTATATAAGTCGCTGGCAATTAAAGCGTAGCCCCTGACGAACTTTCGAAAGTAACTAGTGAGACCCAGGAACATACGCAATTCATGTATGTTTGTAGGCTGTTGGTATTTAGTTACAGCTTCTATTTTCTTACTGCCAGGGCGTACTCCTTCTTCATTAATTTCGTAACCAAGATATTGGATGTTTCTCTGAAGAAATTTGCACTTGGATAAATTCAACGTTAGCTTTGCATCTCTTATGATGTCTAGTACAGTGCGTAGTGTCTCAAGAGCCTCAGTTTCATTAAACGTGGGTATCAACAAATCATCCATATACGGCAGTACCTTATCATGTCTTAAGGAGCCTAGGATCTTGTCCATCAACCTCTGATATACGCTCGGAGAGTTTGCAAGTCCAAAAGGCATCCGCAAAAACTCGTAATGACCTTCTGGCGTCGAAAATCCGGTTTTGGGAATTGACTCTTCATCCAAAGGAATTTGGTAGAAGCCTTGAGACATGTCTAGGCTCGTGAACACCTTCTTACCTCCCAACTTTTCAATTTGTTCTTCAATTATCGGTAAGGGGTAACGATCTTTGACAGTTATAATATTTAATTTTCGATAGTCCACACACAGCCGGTGGTCTCCATCCTTCTTACGCACTAGCACAATGGGACTAGAAAAAGGGGAAGTGGATTCCTGAATTATCTTGTTTTTGTCAAATCAGCGATTTTTTCTCTAACTATACTTTTTTCGGCTTCTGACAATCTGTATGGTCTATAGCATATCGGTTTATCACAGTTGAGATCGATCTTCATTTTAATTTTATCAGTACATCCTAGTTCCTCAGTTTTAGACGAAAAGCAATCCGAATAATCTTGTAGTAAATTTACTAACTTTCTTTTTGTCTCGGGATCAGTAGCACCACATTGTATTGTATCTACATCTATAGATAAAACTTGTCCGCCCTCATCCCTATCCTCGGATTCCAAGTGGTACTCGGCCTCAATGCACCGACTTCCTCTTGCTAGTAATTCGCCAGCTTTGAGGGTCAACGGTATTAATGATGCATTTCGTATTTCGATCACTGCTGATACGGAATTGACAATAGACGCCGGAATAAAGTAATCCTTGCCATCATAAAACCGTGTTCTTGACTCGACAAAGACGGACCCCTCATCACTATTTCCTTGGCATAGTATATCTATGATACTTACAGTAGACGGCGGAATGGTAACGTCTTTGGAGCATCGTATTTCAATACGAACATCGTCGATAATGTCATTGATCAGTAGTACATCCGTCAAACCCTCTACTTTCGCTTCTTCGATTATTAATTTATTACCAGAAATGATAAATTTTATTCGGGGATCATTAATTATAGGCTGACCTAAAATCATTTGCGGCAGGTGTCCTCCATAGTCAGCCACTACTAGGGTTGTATCAAATAAAATGCCACAGACTTCCAATGTAACATTGTGCTGTCCTAAAGCAGTCACAGCACCACCGCCAAAGCCGCTGATCAGGTAGTCACAAGGTAACAATGGAGATTGTAACATCTTAGACATAGTAAAACTTATCACATTAATTTTTGCGCCTGAATCAAAATACGCCCTGATTTTGATATTGTCAAGAGTAACATTAGTGAAATATGTATTATTTACCTCAGCATTAATTGTGTTGATTGTAGTTGGAGCTGGGAGGTTGGGGCCTGGCTTGAACCAGCATTTATCAGTCGCGTGGCCAATTTTATTGCACCTGTCGCAATGAGGACGACCAGGGTTTTTTGGGCAACGTCTGACAGTATGTCCCAGCTCGTTACAGAGAAAACATGATACGGGCTTTTGACCTCTCTCTTTATTCTGACTTATGTATGTAGTAGAGGTATTCGTCTCAGTTCTAAGCGGTTCAAATCTTGTTGTCCGATTTACAGAGCCGGTCTTATTTTTTTCTTCCATCATTGCTAAGAATTTTGAATATAATTCTGTAGGAGATGTAAAGTTTCCAGCTCGTGCTGGGGCCTTCATATGTATTGGTAAGCCGTCAATAAGACATGCAACTGCTTTTTCACCAAATATTTCTAATCTAGTGAGAAGGGCATTCTTCTGGTAGAAATATTGCGCCATGCTTTCATTAAAACTCTTTTTTAATGATAACATCTCTTTTAAAGACTCTGCATAATCCATATTGTATGGAAAAGCCTTGACCAGCTCACTTTTCCATTCAGCCCACGTAAGCATATAATTTTGTAGCGACCCATGCCAAGTTCGTGCCATACCACTTAATCTAGACTGCATATAATAACTTTTGGTCTCATCAGACCAATGGTGGATCATTCCTAGTTGATCAATCTTATTAATCCATTGGTGTGCAAAAACATTAGATTTTTCTGGGTCGAACAAGGGAATAATTTCAGCCTTTGCAATAGAGGCATTGTCAATGTGATATGGAACAGACTCACGTTGAATATGTGGATTGGTCTCCTCAAGTGCGTTCTGAATTTCCTTTAGTGGAAGTGTAGTAGTCTCATCGGATCGCCAAGGTCGCCGTTCTCCAGAAAGGTTTTCCACTGAGAATTCACAGCCTGCACGACTACGCTTCCGCCGGTGCATTTTGGGATCCCACTTCTGAAAAATATTAAAGTTATGATTAGTTACCTAGATCATTAATTGAATAATAGGTTCATTGAGCCTACATGGTTTGTATACGATGTGTATGAATGTGCCCAATAGTGTAATTTTTGCATTGTACAACAGCCATGTTTTGACAAAGTTCAGATTTGTAGACATAAAACAAAATGTGCGGCCTAATGATGTCAATCGATATAAATGTAATAGAAACACACTTATCTGGTATTTGGATGCTGAAATAAAAAAACTATTTGTAATCAAACTTTCTATTTTTCCAAAAAACCCTGTCTTCACCAAACAATAATTTTTCTCCTCCTTTTTATCATCTGTCTTTTGTTTTCGCTGCGTTCCATTTTTTAAAATTCTTGTTTGTGCTTCGTTCATCATATTTTTTTTAAAAGTAGGCTGTAAGTATTCAGATAATTATTTAAATCACCAAATTAATTCTTTGACACCATCTCTAACAATTGTAAGTAAATTTTATTTTTCATAACCTTTTCATACTCATTTAGCTTTTATTTAATCACAGACATCTTTGCTTAGGTACGTAGTATTCCTTATATCAAAAGGTATTAGTAATACGTAGAAACATATTTTACAAAATCACAAAGTTTAGAAATCACCATTATGATTATTTCACGTACTTACAATACAAAATGCATCTGCATAAGTATTTACAGAAAAATAATAATTTACAAACGATTTTTAACAAAGCAATTTAGTTCATAAATTAAAAAAACACTATCGCAATTTAAGTAACTACCTACGTACTTCACACGTAGACAAATCCACAATTTAATGCCCGATGTCGTCAATATATGATTCTTAGATATATTAACTATACGATTAGATACAGTGCATTAAGAAGTTTATTCACTCACCGTAAAATTTATCATCTTTGTTTGAGATGGTTTCAAAAACATGTGCGCTGGATCTGACGCGAAGTACATGAATCAACTAATTTAATTAACTAAGAGAGTCCTAAGCACCACATACATTCCCCACACACTATGGAGATGCATTTCAATGTTGTGTGCAACGTTCAATGCAACTCCAAGACCGTTCTATGGAGTCGAATAGTCAAATTGAAACTTTCTTATCCTATATTCGAGCTCAGTAAGCTCAGAGCTCATTGCTGTGAGCTACATAGTTGCGAGAGTTCACTGAAATAGGTATATGGGACGCTATTTGAGATCATTTTACCAGAATGCCGTAAAAATAGTCGCCAATGGTGACAAAGTAAAGTGACCGCGCTTTAGTAGGATATGTGAGAAGTAGATAGATAGATAGATAACTCTTTATTGCACATAACATACATTAATTAACAAATCCGTTTTAAGGAAATGTACAATTTAGGCGGTCTTAACGCTATAAGCGATCTCTTCCAGACAAACTTTGGGTAAAGAAATTATGAGTTTTATAGGAAGGGGTATTTTGTGCATAAAAGAAAATAAACAGCTGAATAATTGAAATAGAGATATGTTTATGATATGGTATGATAAAATTATAATAAAATAATTATATAAAAATTAAATACAAATAAATAATTATAAATAATATACATGTTTATAAAATATAACAGATATATATACCAACACAATAATAATCATACATAATAATATACACAAACCAATATGAAATGAAAGGAAATAACCTGAGACATAAAAGTAGACAGAATTATTTTGAAGAGAGTAGATGTACTTTAAGCAGTTTTATGTACTAAAAATATACAATAAATCACAATATTTTAATAAGAATACTTATAATTAAGTTAACTAAAAGGTTATGATTTCCCTAAAATCCCTAAAAAAATAAAATAAACGGCAATCCCGAAAGATGCCAATTATACACACTTCTAATAATTTGCATGTATTTCCTTGTCTTGCTATTATGATCTTGGCTTGGCTTGATCCAACATAGGTTGTTTCGCTATAATCTAGATTAATTTTAATAACAAGTAAGTGCTCTTAGTCATGCAAATACGTACGCACGAACGATCCGGATCCGAACTATTAAGGTTAAAGCAAATCTACCCACCCGGCACGGGAACAGCACCAATCAGGCGTCAACCATACGGAAGCACGTTACGTAAAGGGAACAGCACCGCCTCGGGTGGTATCGGCATCGGATAGCAAACGCCTCGGATCCAGTTTGCTACAACTTATGACAGTGCTTCTTGTGAATGACAGCCCGTTTGACAGGGTGGACGGATAGTCGTCAACCAGCGGGCGAGGCGCAGGCGCGTTACAACAACGCATGCGCCGCTGGTCGAGAGTGGGTCCCGAGTTGGTCTCGATCCGAGGTGACCTTACGAAGTTGACAGATGTGCGTTGAATTATGGACTTTCAAACAAAGCATACTGAACGCCTCGAATTGATACGGTGCTGTCACCGTGACGGGTTGATAAGTAGGCTTCGACCTTAAGCGTCGACTGTGTCCGATTCATTTTTTACCTCTATACAGGATGTCCAGAAAGTCAAGGTCAAGCCGAAACCAGGTGATAACCAAAGCCAGTCACTAGAAAAAAAACTTACTTAAGTACTTTTCGGGTTATGGACTTTAAAAAAAAACTTAAATTGACTTAAAAAAAACTTGTATTGGTTTGTCGACTACTGTGGCTAAAGATATTAAGTTTTTTCAATATTTTTTCGTGCATTGTAAGCCTATTGTACTATTACCGTTAGTCTTAAATTTAATCACAGCTACCTCAATTTTCATTTCATGACACTTCTAAATCCAACTAAGAATTCAAACTTATTGCATGGCCCAACTTTATTTACGATATCTTGTAAGATATAAAGTAACATATTCTTCGCATGTCACGTATTGTAAACAATCATGACATTAACGAAATGATTCATTACAAAGTATGATAAACACAAAACTCACAACCTACATAAATGTAGGTTATTTATCGTTAAAACTTATATTTTTTTAAACAAATAGTTTATTTGTTATAAGTTAATATCAAAATATTGTTTACAATATTCAGCTAGCAATGAAAAATTGACTTCAGGTTACATACTACTATAAGGTACAATAACTGTCTCGGTGGCGCAACGGTAAGAGGGTCGCACTTTAAGCGGCGGCTGCGTAGAGGTCCCGGGCTGAATCCCCGGGATGGGCCAAAATTATATATACATAGGTTTTTCTGTTCAAAAATTCTTAGAGTAGCCCAGAGTTAGGAAGTTGGCGGTGTTACACCCCCGTGCCTCGGAAAGCACGTGAAGCCGTTGATTTGCGCCTGATCTCCCTCTGGTCGTGTCGGATTGCAGTCCCATCGGGCTATGAGAGTGAAAGGAAGAGAATGCACCTGTGTTTGCGCACACACTTTTGCACTATAATATGTCCCGCGCAGTCGGTTAGTCGTTGTGACTGGCCTCTGTAGTCGAAATTGGCTAGGGGAACTATAATTATTTTAAAGGTACAATTGTACGACCTAGATCATTGACACCCGGTATGGAATCGTTAAAAAATAATATCTAACTTATATATTTTTATCACACAAGGCATACAAAAAGAGCAATAACAGCCTAATCAAAAGTAACACCCGAGAACTCGCTAATAATACATCACAGTCACATCACAACACAAAGTTATCCTCTGAATTCATGTCCCTAATAAGCGACGTGTATATCTCATTTTCCTCCTTCAAGCCGTCTTTCCCTTTGTAATACGGAAAAACATTATTCGTTGGCAAATAGTATATGCCTGGCTTTGAAAAATCCGTGTTCGGACCGAAATAATTGGTTTCCGTGCTGTTAAAACAGTTCGACAGGCGAGCTTCTTGAATCGATTCGCATTTCAGACCTATGAACTTTTTCGGGTGTTCTAAAGCTTGCCAGTAGTATATGACAGCTCTGAGATGGCTGCAGATGATGAGGCAAGGGAGATAAGGTATATCACTCGGTTGGTATTCGCCTCCGTTTGCGTAGAAGTCAACATGACCTAATCTTTCGGCCATGCCGAATCCGTCGATGTTTGTGTGTATAATATCAACTCTTTCAGCGTCTGTTGGGTTGATTCTTAATTCAGGTGGTAAGGTTCTATAACACGGGCCTGCAGGGTCGAGTCCTGTGATTCGTGAAGGTTTCTTGCCGGTGGCTGCGTAGAAATACTTGGCCGCATAGCCAGCTATGTGAGCTCCTACGCTGAGGCCAGCTAATTCCAGGTTCTCAGCTGCTAAGCCAAGCTCGGTGAGTTTCACGAGGAATTCGCCGATCCTCTTCCCAATGACGCGGGTGAGACGAACGGATCTGTGACGTAAACGCAATATTGGTGAATTGGCAATTAAATTAAGAAGGCCTTCGGCGTTTTGCGGGACAAACTAGGTCAAATAATTTTCGCCCGAATCTATACTAATATTATAAAGCTGTAGAGTTTGTTTGTTTGAACGCGCTTATCTCAGGAACTACTGGACCGATTTGAAAAAAACTATTTTTGTGTTGGATAGCTTATTTATCGAGGAAAGCTTTAAGCTATGAAACATCATCCTGCTATGGGAGGGGAGGGAGCAAACTCAAAACGCGCGGACGAAGTCGCGCCGAACCGCTATGTCCCTATACACATAAACGCTGAAGATCTTACTGTAGTTGACCTATTTTGCGAACTTAATTGATTACTCCAACAACAAAACCAAACCAAGTTGTAACATTCTGAGATATGTAATCAAAACGTTTTCTACTAAAACCAGTGTGAATGAAATCACAAGCAAATGCTACTCTAATTTAAATTAATTCAAACGTCAAGCTTGCTGTTCATACATCGCTGTATGTTCAAGACGGGTATAGGGACAGAAAAGTAATTAACACTTTGAATTAAGTCTGTTAGTTTTGGGCCATTTAAGACTTCATGGTCATATTAGCACTTTGAGGTGGTAATGAATACGGCGCACGTTAAAAGGGGTCTTGTTTTGGAAAAAGGCTAATATTGGTTTGGTTTTATCCTCATTTATACTCTTTCCTTAGGATCACTAACTCCGGTTCGACCTGGGGCTCTATTTTTAAATCGGTCGAGTCAATATTACGAGAGATGTTTGTTCGAATATTTAATTATGATACAACTTAAATCACGCAAAATATGGACGGGAGTAGAGTCCGTTTTTCTTTGCTTGTCGAAGATTATATAATATAGTTATATTTTCATTACTTTTAAAATAATCTCAATGAATGAAATTTATTAACTACTGGATTTAAAAAGGTCTCAGTGTTTAACATGTAGGTTGTGAGTTGTATGTTTATCTTATTTTAAAATGAGTAATTTTGTTAAAGAGGAATGTCAAGGTGGTTGACAAAATTCGACTAGCAAAGAAAAATAGACTTTAGTTACAAATTTTAGTTTTTTGTTTTAATCACTGCTGTGTAAATTTGAACTGATTCTCATATTAATCAAAGCAACTCACACGCCTTTTTGACACAAGTGATTCAAAAATTGGGCCCCTGGGGATCATTGAACCCGAGACCTTTATTGCAGTGATTGATTCATACGAGATAGCTACCATGCACCGTTATCATACATGGGGTTTGCCACGCCATGCCGACATAGAAAAAAAAACTAGATAAAAAGATACTTTAATAGCAATGTCGTAAGAAACGATGAAAGTTTAAAACAAATATTATTAGGCCTCCTCCATTTCGCCACTATTTACTATTTACGTACGTTAAAAATTTAAATAAAACACTCCATAAATATATTTCTTGCTTGCAACCTTTCAGACATACAGTCAAACGGTCACCCATCCAAAACGTGGCCACTCAGATCGTTGCTTATTTTTACCATGATTTATGAGAATTCCTTACTTCGGGTATATCTGGGTAAGAAAAGCGATGGTCTCGCTAGCGAAGACGTTGTACCCTCGCTTCGCGTACGCAGTGCTCACTGCTTGAGAGTGCAGGAACCAGGAGCTGTCGATGAAACCGCCCACGTAGAACACTGTCTTTTTGTTTCTTAGATCTGTAAGTTGTAAACAGTACTTTCAATAGTAATATCGTCTCTTCATATTATTAGGTGAGTTATAAATAACAAATGATCTCAATAATAACAATCTAGAGGTTCCCACAATATGCATTTACAACGACTTGCGGTTGCGCGTTTTTGAAACTAGAGACAGTTTCGCAACTCCAGCAATGAACATATTTTGGCATCGATGATCGATGCGTCAATGCTGTCGCGCGTTAGTTTTGGGGCAGTCGCGCGTTTGCATCGATACTAACGCACGTTAGTTTGCACAGTTGCACATATACAGACAGACGTCAACGGCTAGCTTCAGAGGACCGAAATTCGAAATCCGTCAATACGATCTTCGGTATATGCGGATCTGAAGCATTTTTATTATGCAATCCGTACTACGAAAAGCTTGGGATCCGCAAAACGATGACCGTCTTGATGAATTTAGTTTTCCGGCCTTCTGCATCGACACTAACGCGCGACAGAATCATGACTGTATCGATGCTAAAAGTAGCGCAAGTGTGTAAATGTGGACATTTGCAACTGTATCGATACTACATCGCGACGCGACTGTATCGCTGCTAAAAGCCGTAGTGTGCAAAGGGCCTTTGTCTACAAAATGATAGAGCATTGCAATCGGCTAAAAGCATTGAAACATATCTACTCACCCATAGTCTTAGTCCTGGCCAGCATCTTATGTGCTGTCGTCAGAGGCATGGGTCTCCGCACCACCGACCCCTTGTCGTCCAATAAATGGTAGACCACTTGCAGAAGGTGGATCGTGCTGTTGCTGATGGTGGCGTTCTTCGTTACCCCTGGACCTGAAGATTAGAGGAATATTTTTTTAGGGTGACGTAGAAAATAGCTAACTATTCCTGAATATTATGCGTATATGCCTGCTGACAGATAAAAGGATGGATGGACGGACAGTAGCAAACTATTGTATTTGACTACGTAGAGAATCTTTGATCAAAAAGTTACTAGTACTCATAAGAACAGTGTATCTTTTTCTAGAAGCAAAAAGAAAATACCTTGATAAAGGCGCTTGTATAAATATTTTTAGGTAAAATACGTACTAATATAGTGGTTTCAGTTACGAAAACTACAGAAATATATATCTACTTATTTTTTCTATGTTCAACTTTGAGAAAGATGTCAATCGACTTATCCAACTCGGCTGGGCAGTGTTCGGGACATTGCGCAAGAGTGTCTTCTCGTCTCAATTACCTCAGTGTCTGAAGACGAAAGTCTTCAACCAGTGATGACATTCGGATTTGAAACATGATCTCTTACTATCGGTCTTATGAAGAAGCTCAAAATCACATAGCCAGCGATGGAAAGGGCGATGCTCGGTATTTCTCTACGAGATCGAATCAGAAATGAGTAGATACGTAAAATAACTAACGTGGAAATCCTTTGACTGATAATGATGATGATGATAATGACTTATTTTTTAGTCACGAGAGTCTAAATTGCACCGGCTGGTGAATTTTGTTGACAAAGGTATTTAGGTACTTAAAGAGCAGAAAAATTCGCGATAAGGTCCCTTTTACACAGTCTGTGTAATGATATTTATTAAAGATCAACTTATATGAGATGTTTTTGTCATAAATAAACTTACATATCCAACTAATTGGAATGTACAGTCAATCGCATTAAGCGTTGCGTATGATATATTGTTGAATACGAATATGAATACTAATACTTGTTAAGGTACTGCGTTGGACACTTATAGTTTCGTCATGTCTGTCTGTCTGTCCGTATGTCACAGCCACTTTATTCTGAAAATATTAGTATTACACAGTTGAAACTTAGTATGTAGATGTGATCAAAATTAAAAAATAATATTTTTTAAGGGTCCCATAAATGAAACTAAAACCTATTTTTATTTCAAACCTATGCGTTTAGGGTATCTATGGATAGGTATTTTAGGAGATAGACGCTTTAAAACTAAGCTACCTTAAATTATGAAAAAAATAGATGATGTAGATCTCAACAAATACTTTGAACGAAAACTGGTTTGAAGGAGTAGAACAAGTAATTTTTAAGATAGAGCACATTTTCAATAACCACAAACATAACTTTGTTATTCATACAAATATTGTAGTATTTTGGCTAAGTGGAAGTAAGTGGATCACTTATTCAGTTATTAAAATTGGCACGGTACCCTCAGTGCGCGCGTCCGACTCACACTTGGCCGGTTTTTTTGTTGAATTAATGCATAATAGCTTAATACTTATTCACGTTTTTTTACACCGCATATTTTTAATCTGCGTGTACAATCAAATCTGCTCTGATTTCAATGTGTTTTTATAAACTTTAAAGGTCACTAGTTTTATCGTTAAAATAACTCGAAATAATTGTTTTGAAATGGCAATGAACTTGACTTTCATTACTGAATTACAAATAAATTCGATTTATGATCGCGTTACGTAGTCGTTGTGTTCGTATTCGTTCTGTGTGATGTTTCGAATACGAGTACCTATCACTTAATAAGATTTAAGTCTTGATACGTATATACAGGGCTTAACAAAATCAACGGCATTCCTTCTCGGTGGTGATTCTGTTGCTTATATACAAGAACTTTTAAAAACTTTGACTTCTCCATACAAACTAGAATCAGCTGATCGGCACTCTAGTATGGGAAAGTGAAGTTGTGGGCTTATGATGTTGGTCCCATACAAAAAGTTGTTGTATTTGAGGGTCAGAATTGGCCCCTAGAAGGAATGCAGTTAATTTTGTTAGACCCTATAAATTTTGGATTATTCCACTACGGGAGTATTGATCTCGTGGAGCTATCGGTTTACTTCTGCAAACACAACGGTTGTGTTTATTTGGGGCCTTTTATTGATTATGTGTGTCATTTCTAAAATGTTGAGAAAAAAACAAATTCAGTCAATAAGAATACTTTTAACTGACTTCAAAAAAATAAGGAGGAGGTTATCAACCCGACTGTATGTTCCCTTTTCTTGTGGTTTTGTTACCTCATATCACAGTCATTTATGGACTGATTTGTTTTTTTTTACGTGCCTAGAGGTTATGCCTTCTAGTTGGTCCTATTGTTGCCAAGTCGGGTTCGAATCGAGGGAAACCCTCAAATTTTAAAGGCACGTATAGTGTTTCTGTACTTGAATCTTAATGACGACATGTTGTTACGTCTGATAGTCAACATCATTTGAGCTTCGCTGATGGTGTAAGTGTAACTTCTTAACGCTTAGGAGTTCATAATCATAATCATTTATTCCTTCAAAAACATAGGTACATACAAAGGTTGTAGGTTGTTTAAATGCGAACTCTATGCTTCACCTTCAGTGATTATAATGACAGAACTTATGATAGTTACCTATCTGGAGCTTCTTAAAGAACAGAGTCACAAGGTGCAACTCCCCAACTTTTTAACATCACTAAAAATTAACAAATAATATTTACTTTAAAAAAAGGTTCAAACCGACTTCAAAAACTAAAATGAAGTAAAAAGTCTTAAATAAACTCTTGACCCTTTAAAGGAAAGGATCTATTTTAGGCGATCAATTTATTTTTGGAGAAGGGGCCATTCCTTTAACCATCTCAAGTATCAATTATCAGAGCACCGATTCTAAAAACAAACTGGTGCATTTTGGTTTTGAAGTAGGTTTTTAGTTTTTAAAGTTAATTTGGTTTTTTCACCGACTAATAGTGAGTTAGACATGAATTCGCGATAGATCATACACCCTGTATAGATTCTAATTTACTAAGATATGCTATGCTTGTAAGCGATACCAAATATGTCTTGTTTAAACTTGGATTCACAGCATAAAAGCTAAGCTTCCAATTTAGTAGCAATTATGGATATTTTACCTCGATTTGATAGTAATGCCGTGGTAATTATGACATAATATCAATTGCATATAATTGCAGTACCGTGAAATAGGTTCCATACCAGAACGCATACCTCTGTATGTAGAATCACTGATGACAGAACAGTTACGAAAAATCATGTTTTAAAACGTGTAGGTATGTCTATAGTTTCTGATTGCTCGTTTGTTTGTCCTTTCTTGATATACAGGGTGTACCAATCGTGTGCCAAATGATAATAGCCTTTAATTAATATCGGGGTTATTAGCTATATTTTTTTAATTATTTTATTAGCTGCCTTTTTTTGGCCCGGTGTTTTTAACCGACTTCTAAAAAGGAGGAGGTTATCAATTCGACTGTATGTTTTTTTTATCATCATTAATTTTTTTTTGTATGTATGTTACCTCATATCTCAGTCGTTTGTCGACCGAATCAAAAAATTTTTTCACCTACTTAGAGGGTATACTTTCTAGTTGGTCCCATTTTTTCCATTTTGGGATCTGATGATGGGATCTTGGTGTATTCGAGGGAAACCCTCAAATTTTAAAGGCACGTATAGTGTTTCTTTACTAGAATCTTAATGTTGACGTGTTGTTACGTCTGATAGTCAACATTTTGTGGGGCTGAGCTGATGGTGGAACTCCTTAACGCCTAGGAGTTCAGTAATTATAATGACACAACTTATGATAGGTAATTTGTAGCTTCGTAAAAAATAGAATCATAAGGTGCAACTCCCCCCCCCCCCTCTTATGTAATCACTAAAAATAAAGAAATAAAATAAACTTTAAAAAAAAGTAAAAACCGACTTCAAAACCAAAATGCACTAAAAAGTCTTAAATAAACTCTTTACCATTGAAAGGAAAGGAATCCGTTTTAGGCAAACAATTTCTTTTTTTGATATTGTTTTTTATGAAAAAAATCCAAAATTCGGCATTCGAATCATATATTTTTTTAAACTGTAATTGTTTTTCTGCATATTTTTTGTATGTTACTCTGCATTATTTTGCGGTTCTGTTGTCATCAAAATCACATACATAAAACTTGCAAAGTTGCGAAACATAATTTTCTCAAATTTGACCTGCAACTTTATTTGACCATAAACATAAATAAAAACGACTGGATCCCCATTATTTCGCACACGATGTACCTAACACCTTCTATATTAAGAGTGGTCTGGTTACCCATTCCTTTTAAGCAGGGCTAAGTGGGCACAATGCTTACAAAATTCCTTATTATTTCCTAGTCATTTGATCGCTGCCTTGATATTTTATGAATAGGTAGTAAAAAAATGCCAAAAAATAAAAGCCAGCCAGCCCAAAAATAGATACACACCTGAGGCCTCATAAATTTTAAAATACGAGTAACAATCTCAAAGTTCGTTCTACAAATGAATTCAAAACTTTTGCAGAACGTTTTAGTACTTCAAGTTTTTTTTCAAACCTATGCGTGTAGGTCGACGGTATCAAGGTTTCTTAAACCATTTTCTCTAAAAGTCTAACGTTTGAGAGATGGACGCTTCCGTAAAATGAGCGTCCCCCCCTCATCTTACTCTTAAACTAAGCGAGTATAAATTAAAAAAAAATACATGATGTAGATCTAGACAAAAACTTTCAAAGAAAATTGGTTTAAATGCGATCGAACTAGTAGTTTTTGATATAGAGATAGAACACATTTTCAATAACCGCAAACAAAACTTTGTCATTCATACAAATACTATTAAAAAAAACAAAGTTATACTCGTAAGTAGGTATTTGTTGTCAACAGAATATTGTGGTATTTTGGCTAAGTAGAAGTAAGTTGAACCCTAATTTAGTTAAAGTTGGCATGGAACCCTTAGTGTGCGAGTCTGACTCGCACTATTTTTTTTAACCGACTTCAAAAAAGGAGGAGGTTATCAATTCGACTGCATGTTTTTTTTTTTTTGTATGTATGTTACCTCATATCTCAGTCGTTTGTGGACCGAATCGAAAAATTTTTTCGCCTACTTAGAGGGTGTACCTTCTAGTTGGTCCCATTTTTTCCTTTTTGGGATCTGATGATGGGATCTTGGTGTAATCGAGGGAAACCCTCAAATTTTAAAGGCACGTATAGTGTTTCTTTACTAGAATCTTAATGTTGACGTGTTGTTACGTCTGACAATCAATATCTTGTGGGGCTGAGCTGATGGTGGAACTCCTTAACGCTTAGGAGTTCAGTAATTATAATGACGGAACTTATATGATAGGTACTTAAATGGTAATTAAATGATAGGTAATTTGTAGCTTTTAAAAAAATAGAATCATAAGGTGCAACTCCCTCCCCCTCTCTTATGTAATCACTAAAAATGAAGAAATAAAATAAACTTTAAAAAAAAGTAAAAACCGACTTCAAAACCAAAATGCACTAAAAAGTATTAAATAAACTCTTCACCATTAAAAGGAAAGGAATCCGTTTTAGGCAAACAACTTCTTTTTGGAGTCGGTGCCATCACTTTGACCATCAAGCATCAACTATCACAGCACCGACTCCAAAAAGAAATTGTTTGCCTAAAACGGATTCCTTTCTTTTTAATGGTGAAGAGTTTATTTAATACTTTTTAGTGCATTTTGGTTTTGAAGTCGGTTTTTACTTTTTTTAAAGTTTATTTTTTAAATATCCATATAAAGAAACTAGTCATTAGGTACTGCTTGCAATAATTAATTAATCTAACAACCTTAATGATTTATTATGTCCGTATTGTTATGTTAAATAGTGCACGTTGCTGAATTGATAAAACTCTGCACCTGCATTTATCATTTGCACCGCGTCTCATAAGCATTTTATCCTTGCGTTTAAAATGCAAGAAAATGACTTTGCACAAATAAATCATTGATTATAGGATTAAAGTGACATCATTTTATCAGCTCCCGTGTTCATTGTATCATTTAAAAAGGTTATGTGCAGCATATTAAACGTACCGCCAAGATCTCTTCGCGCTTTTTTTGCGGTTAGAAATGCTTAATGCATACCGCTGCCCGGGTGGGGGCAGTGGTATGCATTAAGCATTTCCTCGTTCATTCGTTATTGATAAGGCATTTTTAAGCTTTTAATGAAAATCAAATTCTTAGAATTAAAAACTATTTAAACCAAGATGTTGGTAACTTAAAAGGTGGATAGGTTTTTCGACATCTTTGTTTTCTAAAGGACAATCGTATCCTTTAATAAATATATAAATATCCTTTGGACATTCCCACACATCGCCATCTAGTCCCAAAGTAAGCTACTCAAAGCTTGTGTTATGGGTACCAGACAACGGATATAATACTTAAATACTTTTTGTTTGTAAATATATACATGCTATACAAAGAAAACATCCAGACCAATACAAACAGATATGTTCATGCACACAAATGTTTATATTGTGTGGGTATCGAACACGCAACCCACTGCGTAGTAGGCGATTGCTCGACAACTACACCAGACGGGTCGTCAAGTCACGTCAATCGTATGGTTCCCCAAATTGAAAAATAAAACTATTTATGTTGAAGCCTTGTTTGATTATACGTTGTAATGGGTATAAAAGCCTTCTCAACATACTAATAATAGTGTCCCTAGCCGATGTCGACTCTCAACGACTAGCCGTCTCTGCGAGACATAATAATGCACAAGTGTGTGCACAAAGACAGTTTCACTCGTGTAGGCTATAAGAGTGAAACGAATAGAGATAGGTCAGCAAGCCGACACGACCGGAGAGAGATCAGGCGTAGGACCAACGGCTATACATGCTTTCCGAGGCACGGGGGTGAAACACCGCCAACTTCCAAACTCCGGGATGCACTGAGATTTCTGATCAGGAACACCCAGGTACATATTTTTTGGCCCGACCAGGGGATCGAACTCGGGATCTTAGGTACAGACATCGCTTTAAAGTGTGACCATTTAACCGCTACGCCACCGAGGCAATTGAACTGAGCAATTGACTCACAACGTACTAAAGGTTAAATCAAAGGATCCTCTCATTAGAAAACTAGTTGCACTTCACCTAGCCACATTCATTATAAATAAGGTGGAAACAAACGCCTAAACCAGTTTTGATACCAATACAATTTAAGTCCTAGGGCACCCAGTCAAGACGGCGTAGTTAGTTACATAATGTAAATAGTGTCAGTAAACCTGTTCCATTACCATGAGTTTACGTCAGTTTTATTCTCTGGCGACGATGTAAATAAAGCGTATAGAAAATTTAGTTCTGCAAGTGACCACTAGAGGCGCTATGCAATATTCCATACACCATGAGATTACGTCGTCACTAGCGAGTAAAACCGCAGTTAACTCATGGTACGGTACTGATCTCTCACTCTAGAGTATGTGTTAGGTCTAACAACAGCTAATAAACCAAATAGGCATAATTAACTATCCCTATTATCAAAGTTTGACGTTCCGTAGCATAGTGGGGATAGTAGGTTACACTGTAACACCCTAACCTTAGCTCAAGCTGTTTAAACCTTTTTAGGGTTCCGTAGCCGAATGGCAAAAAACGGAACCCTTATAGTTTCGTCAAGTCTGTCCGTCTGTCTGTCTGTCTGTCTGTCTGTCTGTCTGTCTGTCTGTGTCTGTACGTCCGTATGTCACAGCTATTTTATTCTGTAACTATAAGCATCACAGTGTTGAAATTTGGTAGGAGTATGTATCCTGTAAACCGCTGTATGAGTCATATACAAAAAATAAAAAAATATGACATTTAAGGGGGAGCTTCCTACATGAAACTCAAACCAAAAATATTTTTTTAGTCAAACCTATACGTGTGGGGTGTCTATGGATAGGTCTTTTAAAATGACATGAAAGTTTCTAAAACCATTTTCTTTTAAAGTCTAACGTTTCATAGCTAGACGCTTCCAAAGTGGTAAAATGGGCGTCCCCCCCCCCACCCCAATCTAACTTCTAAACTAAGCGAGTGTAAATTTTGAAAAAATACGGAATCGAACGAGAAGATTTTTAGATATAGCACATTTTCAACAACCGCAAACATAACTTTGTACTTCATACAAACACTATGAAAAATAAAGTTATATTTACTGTCAACAAAATATTGCGGATTTTACTAAGTGGAAGTAATTGGCTTCCCAAATTCAGTTAAAGCTGGCACAGAACCCTCAGTGCGCGAGTGCGACTCGCACTTGGCCGGTTTTTTGGCTCAACTTTCGAACCCGAGATTACTCATACCAGCAAACTGCTCCTTATACCAACGAGGTAGTAACTTAATCTAGCTAGTTAGCTGATGGAGAAGTATATATCAGAGAGTACCTACTACTGAACCTTATTACTCTATAACACCAAAGGTAGTATAGTAGGTAGGTCTAGGTTTCACCTAGGTCATTGCTAGCCACTGACTCCACTTTAGGTGAATAACAAACATATTCTCAATAATGATGCATTTTCAATGTAGAACAAGGCAGTTTTAAACCTAGTGCTAACCCGTTAAGTAAGAATTAACGTAATTATAAAATAATTAACTAGTAATCTTAGTCCTCACTTAAGAAACCAGTTTGAAAGGGTTTTATTATCAGAAGATATTATAAAAATATCCAAGTTGCTTGATAATATTAAAAGTGGATATCATTATTGATGTAATGATATACATAGTTATCGTGATAATAAATTGTTTTATCTTTAAATTAATGAATCGTTTAATTCAACCGACAAATGAAATACTTACATTAATTGCAAAGCTACATAGTCATTGACGGACATCTACGAGGGTCAAACTGAAAGTTCTTAGAACTGGCCACTTATAAACAATATAATAAAAAAAATATTCTAAAATTTGAAAATAGAACTCTTTGCCAATATTACTGAGTATATATTTAATTCATTTGTCATTTGTTTTACGATTTGGCGGCAAATTGAAAATTGTCTGTGTCACGTCAACATGAATTTAACACGAGAAAATTTTCGTGCAATGATTTTTTATGACTTTCGATGTCATTTAAGTCAACAAGAAAGTTATGATAGACTACGATTGGCCTTTCATGATGAAGCCCCATCTCGTGCGACTGTTTACAACTGGTTTAATGAGTTTAAACGTGGTCGCACTAATCTCACTGATGATGTACGTGAGGGACGGCCTTCTACGGCGACGACTGAAAATAACATCTGTGTTGTGCGGCGTATGATAGAGACTGACAAAAGAGTGACCTATCAGCAGATTCGGACAAGCTTAGGCATCGGTATGAGTCAAGTGCACAAAATCCTCCACGAACATTTAGCGGTCAGGAAGCTTTGCGCCCGGTGGATACCTCATAATTTGACTAAGGCTCAAAAACTCCATCGTGTGGATTGGTGCCGTAAAATGATTGAAAGATTTAACGGAGGTGACTCAAATGCTGTGTTCGACATACTAACAGGTGACGAAAGCTGGATTTACTGTTATGATCCTGGAACCAAAAGACAATCTGCTCAGTGGGTGTTTTCTTTCGAGGAGTTGCCAACTAAAGTGAAGAGAGATCGAAGTGCGGGAAAAAAAATGGTGGCCTCGTTCTTTGGAAGGATAGGTCATTTCGCAACAATTGTGTTAGAGGATCAAAAAACAGTTTCTGCAGAATGGTACACTACCAATTGTTTGCCACTTGTCTTGGAAAAAGTTCGAGAGAAACGACCTCGCAGTAGGATCCTCCTTCACCACGACAACGCCTCGTCGCACACCGCCAAGCGAACGATCGACTATTTGGCGACATCAAACGTTGAATTACTGGGTCACCCGCCGTATAGCCCCGACCTCGCGCCTTGTGATTTTTATTTATTTCCAAAAATTAAAGAAAAACTTAAAGGAAAGCGGTTTATGAATGCTGAAGAAGCGGTGGCTGCGTATCGCGATGCCATTGAAGAGACCCCTAAGGACGAGTGGGCAAAGTGCTTTTCCCAGTGGTTCCATCGCATGCAGCGGTGTATTGACGTCAATGGACAATATTTTGAAAAGATATAATAAAACTAATAACTGGCTAATGTAATCAGTTTTTGATTTTCTAAGAACTTTCAGTTTGACCCTCGTATACTGATACTAGCTGACCCGGCAATAAAAACTAATTAAATTACTAAAATGGCTATAACAAAATAGGGGTTGGTTAAAATAAAGTAAAAATTGAGGTCTGTATGTAAGTTTTGATGCCACATTATAAAAAAACAAAAAAATTCATCCAAAAAATAAAAAAAAGGTTGAAAAACCCTTATGACTTAGGGGTATGAAAAATAGTTAGTAGCCGTTTCTCAGACTTACTGAATACGCATATAAAATTTGGTAAGAATCGGTAAAACCGTTTCGGAGGAGTACGGCAACTAACATTGTGTCATGAAACGTTTATATATTAGATTATGAAGCTGAAGAGTTTGTTTGTTTGTTTGTACGCGCTAATCTCAGGCACTACTGGATTGTATTAAAAAAAATATTTTTGTGTTGGATAGATTAGTTATCGAGAAAGGCTTTAGGCTATAAAACATCACGCTGCGAAGGGAGGGGAGGCAGCATACTCAAAACACGTGGATGAAGTCCGGACCGCTATTATTAAATTATTGTTAGGGGTTCGTTTAAAGGTATTTAATTTCGAGACTAACAAATAATCATCATTATGTTGCTTTTACCAAACACAGGAACAACGTTCATTGGTGATGAAACTCGCTTAATTTTTTTATTAGGAACTTTTCGACCATTTTCCCTTTTTTTATGTGAATGAATATTACTACATAGCGTGATATTTAATCCTAGACTTGAATATCCTACATTTAACTTATTCTGTTAATTATAAGGTTAACCTTATCTTCGAGATGAATTAAGTCAAGTGCGAAGAAAATCGCAAACCTAGGGTCTATACCTATCTATTTATCAGATTACAAAACATTGTCTTAAGAACAAACAAGAAAAAATAAAACTAAGACATGCAACATAAAAAAATAACTTAAAATTTATTTAATTATTTAATTCCTTTTTTCTGTTTTAAGATAATTATAAGCTACAAAAATCAACTTTTTTAAATTTCAATATTTTGTCACTTTCAAATAAACGACTGCTATCATTTATTCGAACTGGTACTGGTAACGGTTACATTTAAATTTATTTACTGGCGACACTGATATACTTTTGGAGGGGAGTTTTACATTCGGGTGAACGCGTAGTGGTTTACGGCATCAAGTTAAAGAGGTTGTACCCTGTTTGAAGAATTAAAGTGTTGAAGAAGTCTCAGTGTTATAATTTTATTACAAATGTGGCTCTATGTCTAACTTAAACAATCGCCGAACATCTGTCACGCTGCATACGAAAATACATGACAGACAGTTAAGGCATAGGTTATTAAAACTTTGGCTAAGGTAGGTACAGCAACCGAGCTTTAGGCATGAGCTATTTTCCTGCTTAACCCTAAAAGAGTGTCATTTAATTAAGTGCTCTGAGCCCATCGCGTGACAACAGATAACATGACAGGACGGACACAAAAAAAAATATTAAGAAGTAGGATTACCTACAGAAAACTCGGATGTGAAAATAACAAGTAATTTATTTTTAATGGTAATATGAACCTTATTCACTAGGACACGATTTAATACTATAAAATCAAAAAAAAAAACGCCTTTGGTTTCAGCGCATTAATGAAAGTAGCGTCGCTTTGTTAATGACAGCGAACTATACTAAACATTAAAATAAATAATTAGAATACGTGTTTTGAAATTTTCTTTCGTGATGTCTACTAACTTACGGCGTAAGTGTTTATTTTTTGTGTTCTTTGCATCAGACTTTGATTGCAGACTTACTGCCCTCACTTATACTGTGGTAAAGTGACACAGCTGTCATCACAACAAATAATTAGCACTGTCATTGTTTAGACTGGACTTAAAAAATGCACCAGCGAATTAAACACATGAGTACTTTAATGGGTTAATTGTTGTAGATAACGAACTCATCTAATCTGTGGGAAAACCGAATCAAATCTAACTCAGTTAAGAGAGTGATGTGAGTCTACGACGGGAGGGGAAGCAAACTCAAAACGCGCAGACAAATTCGCTGTAGAACGCTAGTAATTTATATAAAATTAAACCGCATTCAAATAACTGACTAAAGAGCTTAAAATAACGCAACAACCAATCTACTTAGGACAAACTAATTCATTTGGAGTCGGAGAATGATGACGGTTTTTACTTTTTTTTTAAATATGAGTTAGTGACCATTCGAGTCAATTTCGTACCGCATGAGAGTAGTTAGTGAAGTCAGTTCCATACACTAGTAGTTCAATGCTGTATACTCACATTCTGATATGAACCCAGCTGATATCCCGACGTCTGGATTAGGTTTCCAGGTCCCAGCATCAGTAAACGTTGCCATGGCAACGAGTGTTGTCGCTACGGCCACCGCAACCGAGGTACTTGGAATTCTCCTGAAAGTTCGTAACATAATTTTCATGAAATATATCTAACTGATAGATAATAATAATTAATTATTCAAGCAAAATATTCTAGTTACGAATTCTAATGTTGGATTAAGATAATAAATAGATAATCGTGCATCAAGATAATATTATTCAAATTATGTTGTTATTAATAATTACTTTTCAAATACTTTATTTATAAAGACTCTGTGCATTGAATAATGTAGTATCTATCCGTTTCCTTGTTCTAAAGAACTTAGTGCTTAGCAGTTTAGCAGACATGTTATAAAAATAGGTATTGTGTTTTTGTTATTATTATTTTTAAAGTATTCGGTATCATGTTGCCGAATGGCAAAAAACGGAACCCTTATAGTTACGTCAAGTCAGTCTGTCTGTCTGTCTGTTTATTTGTCTTTCTGTCCGTCCGTATGTCACAGCCACTTTACTCTGTAACTATGAGCATCACACTGTTGACATTTAGTAGGAAGATGTATCCTGTTAAACGCTTCACAATTCTGATATAAAAAAAAAAAAAAAGATATTTAAGGGGGGCGGGGGCGGGGTACATGAAACTAAAACCGTTTTTTTTTTGTCAAATCTATGCTTGTGGGGTACTTATGGATAGGTCTTTTTAAATGACATCAAGGTTCCTAAACCCATTTTCTTTTAAAGTGTAACGTTTGAGAGATAGACGTTTCCAAAGTGGTAAAATGGGCGTCCCTCCCCACATCTGATTATCTTAAAAAAATCTTTCAACGAAAATTGGTTTGGACGGAATCGAACTAGTAGTTTTTGAGATATAGCACATTTTAAAAAACCGCAAAAATAGCTTTGTTCTTCATACACACTATGAAAAAAAAAGCTATATGCTTTCAACAAAATATTATGGTATTTTGGCTTAGTGGAAGTAAGTGGATCTGTAATTCAGTTAAAGTTGGCACGGAACCCTCAGTAGGCAAATCCGACTCGCACTTAGCCGGATTTTGAGTATTCTCTTACTTATTTATCACTGTTAGATACTTTATGATATTTCAAATTATGTGTTGGTAATGATTAAATATGATTCACGTATGTGTTCTGAAAATAAATCACTAACTGTTCAACTTTAGATCGGATTATGCATGAGGAAGCCTGAGAATAACAATTTGGAATAGATTATTTTAATGTCCGGTCACTTTTCTGTCATACAATTATAATATTATAGTTAGGCAGGTACGCAAAAGAGGAATTTATATACAGTGTCAGTCGTCAATAATAAAAAATATGGCATTCAATGCATAATTTTATCGACAGAAAACATATATAAAAAATAAAAAATATTTATAATGGATTTTTTGAGGTTTTTGTTGCCTACTGTGACCTTCGTATGCCAATTAATTAATCTTATTTTTATATTTACAAAGAATTTTATATAATTATAATCAGAGGTGATCAGAAATCCTCCTAGAATTTTTATTCCATGAAGAAACTGCACACTAACTCAGAATATAAAATGTAGTTTTAAACAAAAAAATATTTTTTTATTTTTAAAATATGTTTTCCGTCGATAAAAATAATCATAGAATGCCATATTTTTTTATTATTTGCACTCCATGAAGAATTACACTCACATATTCACACAATAAAGTAGAAAAGTGTTTTTGTTGTTAATTTTATTTTTTATTTTAGTGCATGATAGTCCGTTGGTGGGAAAACGCTATACAAAATCAAACTATCACTTGTAGGGTAATAGCATAAATAAAATAAAAAGAGTAAACGAAGTTACGGGATATCTCTAGCGCAGCCATACTCAACCTATGGCCCGCTGAGCCTTTGTGTGCGGCCCGCCAGCGTGATCCAAGACCTGGCGCGGATACACCATTGTGGGCACTATAGGCATACCCACCACAACCCTAATCATAATTTTACAAAAGTGCATGCTAGAATTTTTTCGTTATTTTACTTCATTATGAAGCAACAAATATCTCGTTCTCATTTCGCTCGCCCACTAATTCTTATTGTTAGGTTATAGTTAGGTCTTGAATTATTTTTATCGGTTCCTTCGTTTGATATGCGTCAAAAACCAAATTTTTGGATACTCGCTTCGCTCGCGCTTTAGTCTTATCGTGTTCATGATTTAATAATCGTCGGAAACTCAAAGGTTACGCGCTCGCTTCGCTCGCGCTGTACTTTTTGTTATGATGATTTAGGATGTTTTTGACACACACTGTTATTAATATTATATATACCTACACATATATTGTATTTTAATAAGATGAATTATGAAACCTAAAATTGCGCAAGGGCGGGCGGCGACCCGAACCAGAAACCTCTGGCTATCCGGGTCAATAATATTTCCAGTCGAGCTACCATGCTGTCGGTCTTTATTATGTTATGATTTAATAAGCGTCGAATACCCAAAATTATCTTAAAATATTCATGGCTTGTTAAACGTATTAAACAGTTTTATTTTGAGCGCTTAATTTTTCTTGGTTTAGTAAGTAGCGTAAACCACTTGTTTGCGCTGTAAAAATGTACTTTATTCTATGTGTATTCAGTGTCTATTTATCAAACGTAAGACTTTAAAAGAAAGTGGTTTTAGAAACCTTGATGTTATTTTAAAATACCTATCCGTTGACACGCCAGGCAGGCACACGCAAAGGTTTGAGTTTTTTTTTTGTTTTAGTTTCATCTTTGGGAGCACCCCCTTTAATATTATAATTATTTATTTTTTATATACGAATTGTAAAGCGGTTAACAGGATACATCTTCCTACCAAATTTCAACAGTGTGATGCTTACAGTTGCCGAATAAAGTGGCTGTGACGGGTATCTATCATAACACAGATTTTTTTGATATCGAATATTAATATCTTTTTTTCTTGATTAATCGAATAGTTAATAATCGTCGTTTCATAACATCGAATAACAGTTCACCAAAAAAATGTTTCGCAACTTTTTTGTTATGCAGAATAACGATATATCAAACTAATGTTTCATAGAATTACTAAGTTATCGATATAACCTTCCATAAAAACTTGATTCAATGTGTAACGGTTCCCATATTTTTTTCCTCAAATAAATTTTAATGCAAGTAAGCACATGCATGCATACGCATGCAAGTAAGAAGGCATGCGCATGCATACGCATGCAAGTAAGAAGGCATACAGGCATGCATTAATGCATGCAAGTAAGCAAGCAGGCATGCATTAATGCATGCATGCAAGCATACAGGCATGCATGCAGCAAGCAAGCAGGCATGCAAACAAGCAGCATGCATTAGGGATTTCCTCGTCTCCGGCGCTGCGGAAATAGCAGCCTCGTCGCCCTTGCATAACAAGGCGCAGTCACCCACGCTCGCCTACACCTTGTTACAGCGGGCGGAGGCTGCTCTCCCTCCGCGCCTCCGGCTTTTGAATTACACTCTAGTATCGGGCAGACTTTTACCACGGCGAGTTGGGATTAACGCAGTTTATTTATTAGGATTGGAAATACGGACTGTAGTGAAGTAAAATTCGATGTTTCAAGAATTGTGCATATTGAAACTTACGTGGTAATAAAATTATGGGTAATAAAATAGAAAGCTAACATTACTTCGATAAAATACGTTATTTATGAAAAGAAGTAACGATGAAGTAAGTTTGTAGATAATAAGCATTCGACCAAATGAAATTGTGATGTAACAAGATTCTAGAATTTGTTGAAAATTATTTTGAAACATCTGCGAATCGTTTTATGGGGAATGAAAATCGATGAAGAAAATTGCGATTAAGTGATGGGTTCCCGGCTGTGACATACGGACAGACAGACAAACAGACCGACTTGACGAAACTATAAGGCTTTCGTTTTTTGTTATTCGGCTACGGAACCCTGAGTTGAGTACCACTACCTCTAGCGTAAATAGGAAAACCTTATGTCCATCTACTTAATTCCTATAAACGTGTCGACGTCTTCATAACCGCAACAATGTTGCAAGTAGCTACTTAATAATACAAATATTAAATAACTTATAACCGTTTAATAAGTTATGGCTTTTGTTGACTTTTATAGCCCAGCAATTGCTTTAACAATGGATACTCGTCTCGTAAACGGAAAATCAATTTATAATAAGTCAGTACTTTGTAGATTTTATGCTATGATTGAATAATATATAAATATTGGACACCAATAAAATTCATTGCTCTGATCACAAAGTAACTAGTTAATGCACTTGTGCTATGGAAATCAGACACAACAGTGGTACCACAACACCCAGACCCGAGACAATATTGAAAATTATGATTTCTACATTGAACCGACCAGAAATCGAACCTGGGACCTCCGAGCGGCGACGCCTCGAGACCCAGCTTGCTTAGCCACTGCACCACGAAGGTCGTTAAATTCGTCAAATCATTATTTCTTGAATTACGATTACGTTTTCATTGGATATCTGAGTCAGCTGATAATGAGATAAGAACTTTTACTAACGTAAACATTCGGATAGTTACAGAGTATTTACAAACACAGTAGCAGCGATGTTCACCGAATTAATTACAATTGATTGGTATTAACTGCCTTGCTTATTATAAGATAAGATAAGAGACTCATACTCACTCTTTGAACATTGAGTAAGTAATACTTTGTTTATCATTGACCAAAACGTTTTTTAGGGTTCCGTAGCTGAATGGCAAAAAAAGGAACCCTTATAGTTTCGTCAAGTTTGTCTATTTGTCGGTCCGTCCGTATGTCACAGCCATTTTATTCTGAAACTATTAGTATTACACGGTTGTAACTAAGTAGGTCCTTAGTAGATCCTGTTAACCGCTTTACAATTCACATACAAAAAATAATGATATTTAAATGGTCCGATACATGAAACTAAGTCCTAAATTTATTTTTGTTAAACCTATGCGTGTCTATGGATAGGTCTTTTTAAATGACATCGAGGTTTCTAAAAGCCATTTTCTCTAAAAGTATAACGTTTGAGAGATGGACACTTCCAAAGTGGTAAAATGGAAACTCTCCCCATAACTTTTAAACTAAGCGAGTGTACATTTTGAAAAAAGTACATGATATAGATCTTGACAAAGACTTTCAACAAAAAGTGGTCTCAACGAGATCTAACTAGTAGTTTTTGAGATTAGATCTAGATTCATTGGTAGAGAGAGCACATTTTCAATTACTGCTAACATAACTTAGTTATTCATACAAGTACTATGAAAAACAAAGTTATTTTTGATGTCAACAAAATATTGTGATATTTTGGCTAAGTATTTGAAATTAAGTAGATCTCTAATTCAGTTAAATTTAGCACGGGACCCTTAGTGTGCGAGTCCGAATCGTACTAGGCCGGTTTATTTTTTGGAACGCTTATAAATGGCATACCTACTATAGTTTATTTTGCCTACCACTGTCACACTTCATAAAAGACAGTGATTTTCTTAAAATAGAAATATGTGACAGATTTCGTAAACATGTGACTAACATTATTATATTCCATATGATTGGAAACAAAACATTTAAAATAAGGAAAATTCGAGAAAAATAAGTGATTGAGGATAATAACTAAGTACCTCATTTATATTAAATGCAGCGTGATGGAAATATCTTAATTTTTTTACCCGACTGCGGTGAAGACAAAAGAGGGGTTCTAGCATCTGTTAGTATTTATTACTAAACGGTAGTTTTATCTAATTATATTGTTAAACAATCCCACCAAAAACATAAATGTAAAAAAAGTTAATAAAAACAAAAAACGTCGGGTTTTTTTGTTTTTATTAACTTTTTTTTGTTTGCAAAACTGCACCGAAAAAAAAGGAAGGCAAGGGTTGTTGGCTCCTTCGGTGCCGTATGCGGCAAGCATTTTTTAAGACTGTTTAGTTTTAGGGTTTCGTAGCCGAATGGTAAAAAATTGAACTCTTATAGTTTCGTCAAGTCTGTCTGTCTTTCTGACCGCTCGTATGTCACAGGCACTTTATTCTATAACTTTAAGCACCAAACTGTTGAAATTTGGTAGTAAGATGTATCCTGTTAACCGCTTTACGATTCTTATACAAAAATAGTTATATTTATAATTATAATAAGGGCGGGGGGGCAATTCCCCCTTTTTTTTAAAAAAAAGGTACAAAATGTATATAGCCTATGTCATTCCTTGTATTATAACAAATTTAATGACCTACTCATATGTCTAAATCCGTTCAGCCGTTTGTGCTGTAGGGTGTGCCAAAGAAATTGTCATACATAAAGACATATCCCTCCTTCAGGCACAGTCGGGAAAAAATAATAGTCAATAAGATGACCCGGTTATGATGGTCCGGTTCGTCTGAGGTCGTGGGTTCAAATCCCACTCGTGCGAAATTTTTGGTTTCTTATTTCATCACGGTTAAAAATAAAAACTGTGTTTGGTAAAATATTCAAAGCCAATAGCAGCTGAAATAAATATTAAGAATGTGTTTGATTGTCAACTTCGCAGAAAAAAGGTGTTGAGATTTAAATGAGTGCCAAGTTCCACAGTAAATTCAAAAAAATGTTGACAAGAAGAAAATAACCATAATAAATAATAGTCCTAGCCGATTCGACAACAGTGGCCAGGGACACAAGTGTGTGCGCAAACACAGGTGCACTCTCTATGCCTTTCACTCTCATAGCCCGATGGAACAGCAATCTGACACAACTGGAGAGAGATCAGGCGCAGGACCAACGGCTTAACCTGATTTTCCGAGTCGCGGGGTTGAAACACCGCCAACTTCCAAACTTTGGGCTACCCTGAGTATTTCTGAACAGAAAAACGGAGGTACGTATTTGTGGCCCAACCCGGGGATCGAACCCGGGACCTCTGGCGCACCCGTAGCTTTAAAGTGCGACCCTCTAACCGCTGCGCCACCGAGGCAGTTAAATAAGCAAGTATACAACTTTATTTTTGTGTTTTATCACTATAAACTGCAAAAATGATTGTTAATTAAAAATATAATATTGTAAATTGACACATATTAAAAACACTTTTATTTTTATATCACTTTCGATGTTTTTAAGCTTAAGACTTCGCCAGTTTTTACTAATAATAAGTATTGAGTTTGGCTTAAATAACTTTTAAATATATATTTTTCTTATAAAAACTAGCCAACTCAAATCTTAAGCTTAATTTCATCAAAAGTGATATCTTATAAGAACATTCAATTATTCTAAATTATTATTATTTTCCTGTGGAACTCAGATCTCAATACTTTTTATCGGCGAAGTCCTCAATCAAACACATTTTTTTATTAGACTTGGCTGTAATTTTTCACATTTATGTTTTGGTAGGATTCACTCGTAAGTTAACAAAGGCTTAGTAGTGCCATATCACAACAACCGTAAAAATGTTTTTTCACACTTAAATAGCTTAACTTGTTAGTTAATAACTTAATTAGGCTTCTTTTAAGTTATTAATCAGATTATGCTAGTATGTACAGGTACTACACTTACCAATCCATGTTTCATAGAAAATATTCATTAACACTTCATTTTGTTCAAAAATCTACACAAAAAGGCTCCTATTTTTCAAATCCAAAACATTCTTAATCCAAAATTGTGACCAGTAGCGAAGTTATGCATTTTATTTCTTGACGAACTTTCTCATTAGTTAAATATTTATTCTCTAACTAAAATTATTATTGGCCAGTACGTATCAAAAAAAAGTATTCCACTAAGACCACAAAGTTCTAAATTCAAAAACAAGCGGCCAACGTGCGTCGGTTACACCACGCATGCGCGCGACTACAGTGCAAGTTTAAGGACACGAAGGGACCGATACACTTGCGCACGAGCAGGTCAGGTTCATACAACACGTCACCACCCATTGAAATGTACATTGCATTTTGAGAGTCCGCACAGAATTTTTATTAGTTCACAACTCGTTATGAAGCAAACAATGCCTATTTTTGGCTGAATGATCGCACAGTGGAAGTATAATAATAGTATCAACAAACTGAAGTAGGCTGAAATTTCATTTCAATAAAAAAATAGTTTTTTTTTTTGTTATACAGATGCGAGTCAAGAAACAGAGCATTTTAATTCCCTTGCAAAAAAATCTTAATTCAATGACAAATCATTTTACGTTATTAAAGTGTAATTCGTAATATACGAAAAAAAATCACCGATCGAATTTTCTTTGTCAAAAAATTAGTATAAAATAGTTTTTGATTTCTCAGGGTCACGATTTCTATGTGTTTGTATTTTGTTCGTGCGATATTTTTTACGTGTATATATAAAAAAAACGGTTAAACTCACAATCGAATGATCACACGAAAAAAGTTCGATTGCCGCGAGAATCGGCCTCCTGTATAATTATTATACGAGTACATTATATCGCATTATTTTATTTATGATGAAAATCTGTACTGTGTCTAAAGATCTTTGTTGTTCTAAATTGTGCTTGTTTCTTATTTTAATAACCGTAATTCCAAGATTGTGCAATGTTGTATAATATAATCCAAATATTTTAGCGAAATAACTAAGTATGAGTATGGTATGTATAATGATTCCCATTTATACAATAAAATTAATGACTACAAGACAGAAATAATGTCATAAATGAGTGCTATAAACACTCAATAATAATTTTAAATTTAAGAAAAAAATATTGTCTTCCTACTATTATTATTATTTAAGTTGCAATGCGAAGACTAAAAGTAATGGCTGACATGATAATACATTACTCTGCTCATACCACTGCTTCTGATGCTATTTATTATCACTGACCAAAGTCACATTATATCCCATAAAACATTACATTACGTTACACTAGGATCGGTAATTATAGATATAAAGGATAAATGTGGAAATAAACTGAACTACGTTACATTCTGTGTGTTTGTTTGTCCCGAAAAAAAGTAAAAACGACATACCAGAAACTTGTTAACATTTTAAATATTTTACGTGGTTGCTTGACATTTACCTCAGTAGGCAATAAGTAGATGTTTTGTTAACGGCAAAAAAATACTTTGTTTTTTATAGTGTTTGTATGAAAGACAAAGTCATATTTGCGGTTGTTAAAAATGAGCTATATCTACAAAACTACTGGTCTATCTCGTTCAGACCAATTTTCGTAGAAAGTTTTTGGTAATAATCTTTTTTTTTTTCAAAAGTCATAATTTTTACTTCCTTGGTTTAAAAAGTTAGAGGTGGACGCCCATTTTACCACGTTGGAAGCGTCTATTTTACAAAAATTTGACAATAAAAACATATGTTGTGAACAAATTGTTTTTATGGTTTTAGTTCCATGTATGGGACCCCGCTTCAATGACATTATTTTTTATTTTTTGTATAGGAATCGTAAAGCGGTTGGCAGGATATACATACCTACCTAGTTTTATCTATGTAATGCTTATAGTTTTAGAATAAATCATACGGACAGAAAGACAGACTTGACGAAACTATAAGGGTTCCGTTTTTTGCCATTCAGCTACAGGACCCTAAAAATTAGTTAAAGTTGATAATAAGTGCATCGACGAATAAATGTAATAAAGTCGTAAATGCTAATAGTTTTTTTAGTTAATAGTCATTTGATTTCCTTGACCATTCCAAACTTTTATAATTTTGCTTTGCATTCTTAATTTTAGGTTATTTAGTATGGGTTGGTATTTAGTGTAAAAAATAGCTTGCCGCGACTTCGTCAACGAAAATGTCCGGTTCCAAAATACTGCGTAATTTTTTATTCGATACAGGTATGAAAATAGGGAAATATGGATGTTTTTTTAGAGTACAGCAAAAGATAAATTAGTTATCTTTCAGCGTCACATGAGATACAAAGAAAAATATGACCTAGGTATTATGATATACATATGTATTTAGAACACGCAACGGAAGTCACGTTTATGTAACTTAGCACTGTTTTTACCACCATACCTTTCATTAATTGCAATCAAACACGACATGTTAGTATAATATAAAAAAGTTAACTCCAATTTAAGTTTCCGAACTATGTAACTAGGTTTTTAGTAGCAATTTTGAAACGCTATACAAGGTGTTCCAAAACAGCACGCAAATAATTAAAGGTGCTACTTAGAATTAGTAACTTAACAACTTTCTCCTAAAAATGACTTCCCATACTAAATCAGTTACGTGAACGAGAACCGTCTAATTTCTACGGAAAGTCGTTTAGGGTTCCATAGCCGAATGGCAATAAACGGAACCCTTATAGTTTCGTCAAGTCTGTCTGTCTGTACGTCCGTATATCACAGCAACTTAATTCTGAAACTAGAGTGTCTAGGGATAGGTCTTTTAAAATGACATCGAGGTTTCTAAAACCATATTCACTAAAAGTTTAACGTTTGAAACATAGACGCTTTCAAAGTGGTAAAATGGGCGTCCCCGCCCTCTAACTTTTAAAATAAACAAGTGTAAATTTTGAAAAATACATGATGTAGATCTTGACAATGACTTTCAACGAAAATTGTTTTGGATGGCATCGAACTAGTAGTTTTTAAGATATAGCACATTTTCAGCAACCATAAACAAAACTTTATTCTAACAATACAATACAAACACTATGAAAAACAAAGTTATATTTTCTGTCAATAAAATATTGTTATATTTTGGCTAAGTGGAAGTAAATTGATCTCTAATTCAGTAAAAGTGGGCAAGGAACTATTGGCTGGATTTTTTTCGTGGAGTCAGTTCCATTAGCTAGTAATTGTATTTCAACTAATCTAATAGACACTCTTTCGTATTAATAATACCCATTAGAAAAGATAAGTATGGAATTGCTAGGCGACTATGTTTTAACAGTTAGATGTGAGTAAGTACTAGTTCTAAAGTCACTTAAAGGGCCCTGAATCCCTTAGATAACTATTTGCCTGTTATGCCTTCATGAATAGAGTGGCTAAGTGTACACCTGAGTCTGTGCCTAAGTAAAGCACACTAGTATAGAAAACATATCTCAGGGAACTAACATTCCTCATGAACCTTAAGTGCCTGTTTTTTTTCATCATTGACACATTAACACTATCCAGGGAATTTATACTAATATTATAAAGCTGACAAGTTTGTTTGTTTGAGAGCGATCATCTCGAGAACTACTGGTCCGATTTACAAATAGTACATTATGATACAAGTGTGCTAAGTTGACCATTATATACAAGGCGATATTGTGTGCGCACGAGCGAAAGCGAGTGCGCCATAAGAAAGCCGCGTATATAATGGTCACAGGCACACGCGTATCATACGATGTTTTTCAACACACTTGCCATTAATCAAAACTTCGTCACACCCATAAAATTATTATCCCTTTGGAATAGAACGACAAAAGCGAGATGTCACTAGCAGCAAACTGTGTGATAAAAAGAGATGGGTAGCAGAACCATTTTTGTCAGATGTCAAACAGTTGACCGCCCTGCAGAAGCTCGCTGAAAATTACGTGCATTTGATTTTTTATATTTAAAAGTAAAATTGTGTATATTTTGGAAAAAAATGCGTCTGAAACATGTTGACTTGATCGGTGATTGATTGTTATGCATTACAGCGGCATAACCCCAACAAATAATCATTTAACAGGTAGATTAGTCAAAATCGAAGCCTCTTACTATACGACTTATATTTACCAATGCGCTTCAAATTTAAAGTACGCAGTTTGATTATTCTATTCTACAAACGTTAATTTACGTAAAAAATAAAGACAGAATTACACAGGGAATGTTAATCGACGAATATTTTGTATAATGAAATAACATTTAGTTTTACACTAGAGCTGCATGTTCAATATTTTGTGTCGACTGTTTATCATGCAGTAAACTACTATATTTAACTTAGGAACATTGTTATAAATCACCTGATCGTAAGGTTATCTCATTTAAAGCTACAAATGTTACTTACTTATGTTAGTTACTGACATCTTAAATCGGTTTCGTTTGACAGCTTTTACTTGTCCTTCTATTCCGATAGGAATATTAATTTTATGGTCACACCACAGCCGCCAACTATTAACGAAAAATGGCGCGTTGTTTTTTTTCTTGTCGCGAAATTGATGCGCGCGCAAGGTTAAGGCGCGAACTAGATCGGCCAACAGCCAAGATTAAAAATGTAATAATTCGTTATTTAAAAAACAAATTATAGAAAACTTTAAATGAATTTGAGTTATTTTAGTAATAAAGCTGGATTTACCATTTATTGAAATAAATATGTACATACCTTTATTTTTCGCATAAATTGTTTGTTGTGTAAGTTATAACCTGACTAAATTATATCGCTTCATCTTCTTACTTCCTGCTTGGTACTAGGGTACAAATGTAAATTGGTCGGGTTAATAAACAAAAGGCACTAGTGCAATAATATACAGAAAAAGCACGCGTGTTTAATATCTATGATTATGTGCCAAAAATCGGTGGAATAAAAACGTCATTATGAGCAAGTGTGTTGAAAAATATTTTTTTGTGTTAGGTACCTATAGCTTATTTATCATTGAACGGCCTCGGTGGCGCAGCGGTAGGAGGGTCGCACTTTAAAGAGACGGCTGCGCCAGAGGTCCCGGGTTCAATCCCCGGGTCGGGCCAAAAATATATACCTGAGTTTTTCTGTTCAGAAATTCTTAGGGTAGCCCGGAGTTTGGAAGTTGGCGGTGTTTCACCCCCGTGCCTCGGAAAAGCACGTAAAGTCGTTGATCCTGCGCCTGAACTCTCTCCGGTCGTGTCAGCTCGCTGTCCCATCGGGCTATGAGAGTGAAAGGAATAGAGAGTGCACCTGTGTTTGCGCACACACTTGTGCACTATAATATGTCCCGCGCAGTCGGTTAGTCGTAACGACTGGCCACCGTAGTCGAAATCGGCTAGGGGGACTATTATTAATAAAGGAAGGCATTAAGCTATGAATTATCACGCGCGACGCTACGGGAGGGGTGGGACTTGAGAGCATACTCGAAACACACGGACTTAGTCGCGGAGGATCGCTAATGTAATTATAACTTTTGAATTTAAATTGGCATAGTTTATAAAAACCGTATCTACCAGGGAAACCCTGTAACATTTGTAAACAACCGTTCCTTATGCATTGAACTAAGTACTTACGCAGACTGCCCTCACATTTTGAAATGATTCATCCCAAAAATCAAAGCATTTAGATTGAATTTTTCAAATTATCATCAGAAATTGAGTTTACTAGTAGGTAAACGAGAAGTTGCACCTGAGACAGGAAATAAAAATTGGCGAACAGAACCCAACCAATTAAATAGGTTGACGAGTGCGAATTGGACGGAGAGCCTACTCCAAACTCGGTTTACGATGCTTAAGGAACGGTTGTTCACAAAATTTTATAGATGTTTACTGGTGAATACGGAATTTGTAGGGTTCCGTAATGGCGAAAAACGGAACTCTTATAGTTTCGTCAAGTCTGTCTGTCTGTCTGTCCGTCCGTATGTCCGTCACAGCCACTTTTTTCTGTATCTATAAGCATCACACTGTTGAAATTTGGTAGGAAGATGTATCCTGTTATCCGCTTTATGATTCTCATACAAAAAATAAAAAATAATGATATTTAAGTGGGGGGGGGGCTAAGTTTAACGTTTGAGAGATAGATGCTTCCAAAGTATAAAATAGACGTTTCCCCCATCAAACTTTTTGACTAAGCAAGTGTAAATTTTGAAAAAAAAAATTAGTAAAAGATCGAACTAGTAATTTTTTGGATAGAGCACATTTTCAATAACCTCAAACATAACTTTATTTTTCATACTAATACTATGGAAAACAAAGTTATTTTTGCTGTCAACCAAATACCTGTGGTATTTTGGCTAAGTAGAAGAAAGTGGATCTCTAATTCAGTTAGAACCCTTAGAGTGGGAGTCCGTCTCGTACTTGGCCGGTTTCTTTGCTAGTCGGACATTGTAAACGTGTAATAAATGAAACATCGATCAGGACAAAATATGTTTTTACTTACTAGTAAGTATCAAACTAATTACCAAATTCCTTTACAATAAAATTCACCGTCCGGATCGTACCAATCCACCAGCTTCTTATTATGCCACAAAACAGTGCCTTTCATTTTAGGAGATGCTTCTAGAATCAAATAGAGAATCAATTTTGCCGCTTCGTCAGGATCTGTCACACCCTTTCCGTTCGCTATATCAGTATTCACCAGTCCAGGATTTACCGCATTGATAGAAATGTTTTCATACTTTCGCGCCTGCACCATCGTCAAAGCTGTCAGAGCTATTTTAGACACTCTGTGCTCAGCATGCTTGCCATCATCAGAAAAGTCGTCCTTATTAAACTTTCCGTTCTTTACACTCTCCAAATACTCATCAACAAACTGATTGATATCTTCAGTCTCTAAATCTGGCTTCAATAACCTATCGATCCATTCTTTTTTCTTCAAATTAGATAAATGACCACATGAACTCGAGATATTCACCACTCTAGCCCCATCTCGGAGTAAAGGATACAAATATTTTTCAATACTCAGAAGACTTCTGTAGTTTGTATCGACGTTCCGTTTTACAGATTCGTAGTCCGGGTAAACTTTGTCCCATTCCAAGATGGCTGCGTTGTTGACCAAAACGTCAAATCCACCGTGTTTTGTTTTGATGTAATCCGCGAATTGTTTAATGCTCTCTTCGCTTGTTATGTCTAGACGATGGTATGAGGCCTTCAATCCAAGGTCGTTCAACTTTTTCACGGCTGCTAAAGATCTGTCGTCGTCTCTGGAGGTCAAATACACTGTGCCATCGAACTTCTCACACAATCCTTTCACTATAGCGAAGCCGAGACCCTTGCTGGCTCCCGTCACGACAGCCACTTTTTCCATTTTATTTTTGCCACTGCAATCACAACAAATGTCTATTCTGCGTGAGATCTGTCAGGCGAATACAAAAAATAAGAGTGATAAATATTCCATTCAACGTAAATAAACAACATACTTATCAGAGCTGACAAAATATCCTATTGTTACCTACCTAGGTACCTACTTATCAAAAGGTGATGACGACCTTAGTCTGTAGGTAACTTGTTTAATTAGTTACGTTTCTTTTTAAACTGTTTTGTTTCAAGATCTTCACTAAGCTAAAATGACTGTAACAATTTTAACTTACTTTGAAAATATACCTTAGGAATAAAAGGTCACGATTAACTAATTCTTACGCAAATAATATAAAATTAACTCGATCTTTTTCTAAAGAATGATGTCCGCCTTACACAGATTTCTACATCACACAACGCCTGCTCATCAATACTCATGATGAATGTTTTTATCATAGTTTTTTTTTTATATATAATAATAATTTATACAATATTTTAATACAAAACAAGTAGTACATAGTTACAAAAACCGGCCAAGTGCGAGTTGGATCGCGCACTGAGGGTTCCGTGCCAACTTTAACTGAATGAGGGAATCCACTTACTTCCACTTAGTAAAATACCACAATATTTTGTTGACAGCAAATATAACTTTATTTATCATTATCTACATTATACCTACATTTTTTTTTTTTTGTTTTAGTATGGGACCCCATATGGGAAAAGTTTTTTTTTGTTTTAGTATGGGGGGGGGGGGGCTCCCCCTTAAATGTCATTATTTTTAAATTTTTATACAGGATACATCTTCCTACCAAATTTCAACAGTGTGATGCTTATAGTTACAGAATAAAATTGCTGAGACATACGGACGAACGGACGGACGGACGGACGGACAGACTGATAGACATACTTGACGAAACTATAAGGGTTCCGTTTTTTGCCATTCGGCTACGGACCCCTAAAAATGACTTTACCAAACTGTAAAACAAATTTGTCGGCAGCAGTTCTCGTGGGTTTTTCTTATGTTTATCTTAATGACTATATTATAATACTAGACAAACAAATAATAAACTTAATTTTAAGAGAATTGTACATATTATTTTAACATTCACTATTACAGGAAGAACAAGATGGCCTGAATAAGCCTTAACTATGGACATAGCAACAAAAAGTGCTTCTTCAATAGTATTTTAAGATGGTTCTTACTTTGTGCTTTATGCATCAAATCCTTGGGCAAGTCGTTTATACTGGGGTTTATTCTGGGCTAAGCCATTTCCTAGTGCGCTTATCTACCAAAATAGTTATTGACACGAGGAACGATCAACTTTGGTATCGTGGCAGCATGGGTTGGGAAAGTATGCATTCGCTTTATTTTCATTAAAGTGTCAAATATTATAAATGAAAACTGATTTTAATAGAATAATATTCGAAATAGGATTTAAAACTACATGGAGTTATTTCCGGCTTATAGATTTTAATAAATCCTAGCTTCATTATTTTTATATTATTTAATTATTGCAATGTGAATTTATTAATCATAAATATTATTATAAATGAAATGTTTATATTACATTATTCAATTATTGCAATGTGAATTTATTTATCATAAATATTATTATATATGAAATGTACAATTATTAAAAATAGCTTTAATATAGTCAAATATATTTTGAGAAGCGAGTATCGTAACTTCCGTTAGCAGATTTTAGTAAATTCTGGATGCAGACTCATATGTTATTAAATATAATTGATTAAATATAAAATCATTAAAAATAACTAAATATTTATTTGTATACTAAAATCATTTTAAATAATTCAATTTAATTATATCACAATAAAATCAACTATTTCCCTATCCGGCACGCTATGGCGTGAGGGCGAGCAAACAGAATTCATGACATTAAGATTTTACATTCATGAGATTTTAATAAATCATAGCTTCGTTATTCAATATTATATTATTTAATTATTGCAATGTGAATTTAATAATCAAAAATATTATTATATATGAAATGAACAATTATTAAAAATAGCTTTAAGATAGTCAAATATATTTTGAGAAGCGGTTAGTATCGTAACTTCCGTTAGCAGATTTTAGTAAATTCTGGATGCAGACCCATATGTTATTAAATATAATTGATTAAATATAAAAACATTACAAATTATTAAATATTTATTTGTATTCTATAATCATTTTAAATAATTCAATTACATTATATCACAATAAAATCAACTATTTCCGTATCCGGCACGCTATGGCGTGAGGGCGAGCAAACAGAATTCATGACATTGAGTCGTTAGCTTTTGTGCATGCAACTTGTAAGCTCTAAATGAAGGATTTATAAGGAAAAGTCTTTGTATTACTGCGAGTTTGCTTAAAAGTGAAATTAAATTGTTTTGCGTGAAATTGTGTTTGAACTTTCGGCTGACGCCAAAACATGTTTTATAAACTCTAAGCATTTCGTTGATACGTAAAAAGAAATAAGATTTCATATCACATACGCATCGTTCTCCAGTAACGAAATAATAATATATACGTTACTGACAGCACTTAGATTTTTAATTTAAAGTATAACAGTTTCATAAAATTATAAACATATCGCATCCCTACGAAAATATCCATTGAAATCGTAAATATTTATCCTTTGCGTTTTAATCTGTGTTCAAGAGGTCTTTTTCAGTTGAATTTTATGGGCGCAAGACGGTGTAATAATTTTTAAGTCCCTTAAAAAGAACTTCTGTATCGTAATGATTTTAGAATGTTTTTAATATGCTAATATTCTTTCTGAGGTCCTGAAATAAGTTATTTTTTAATGCATTTTGTTTTTTTTTTAATATAATTATAGGAGTTTGAAATATAATATTTATAAATAAGAAATCTCTCATAATAATTAAATTAAAATTAAAGAGTTAGTTTTTTGAATAGAATAGAATAGAATATATTTATTTGCATTTGAAGAGGGTAGGTACATTTTTGGTCTTATAAATAGTTTTGGTTCACATCTTCAGCTAACAAATGTTGCATGCAAATATATTAATGTATTACAGGTAATTTTATTTATGTCAATTTTAATCAATTATTCAAGTATTTAAATAGTGTTATAAAAGAAAATTGATGTCATAAATGTAAATATGTCAAGCTTAATTTAGTCACAAATAATAATAAAAAAGTACTAATGATTGCAATTCACTTAAACAAGACAACACCAACAGATACACAGCTATTTTATATTACATGTCAATATTCTTGTTGTTTGACAGCTAACTAAATACTCTTACTAATCTGTGTAACTAATTGAGTCAATAACCAAATAAGACAGTGTTACTGCTCATAGTTAAGTAAGAGGATGCGTTCTGCTGATTCTTTACAAATAGGTGCCCAATATTGAGGATTTATTTATAACTGGTGGCAGCCAAGCCTTACAAGGTACAACAATTGTTATTACAGCTGTGATTCGAATAATCATCTACCTTATAAAATACATGTTTGATTAACCATTTATACAAATGTTCTTGGAACTTTTTACCAGTTAGTTCTTTGATTGTTTCAGGCAATTTGTTATAGACAGTTATACACATCCAAGATACATTTTTTTAAAGCAAGCACTTTTCGGGACAACTGTTGACACTAACCTATTTCCATTCCTTGTATTTCGTGGATAAACATCTTGTGCCTGTTTGAAGTGCTTTAGATTTTGTTTAACAAACTTGGCGATTTCATAAATGTATAAGCATGGGACTGGTAGGGTGTTTAATGATTTAAAGAGAGGGGCACACGGTTCATCTGGTGGAGCACCACAGAGTGCTCTAATACACTTTTTTGCGCAATGAATGCCTTTTTTATATCAGTGCCATTGCCCCATATGATGAGACCATATCGTAGGACTGATTCTACATAGGCATAGTATGCTGTGAGGGCTGTATTTTATGATGCTACTTTGGTAAGTTTATATAGTGCGAATGCAAACCTATTGACTTTGTTATATATTTTTATAACTTGCTGTTACCAGTCTAATTTGTGGTCAATTTCTACACCTAAGAACTTAGTCACATTTGTACCGATTATAGGTTTACCTTGATAGTAAATATTAAATGTTTCATGAGCAATATTATTGAAATTTATAAAGTTAGTTTTGTCAAAATTTATGATTAGATTGTTGCCTTTAAGCCAATTTGTTATTGTATTAATTGTATTATTGATGTCCATAACATGTTCATTTAATGTAAATTTTTTGTCAGTAGTCAATATAATAGCAATATCATCAGCAAATAAGATGCAACGGTGCTTTGTCAAATTTGATAAATTATTAATGTAAACAAGGAAGAGAAGAGGGCCTAACACGCTTCCTTGTGGAACTCCAAGTCTGTTTTCTTTAAATTTTGACTGATATTTTTGCATCACATTTTTTACATCTGGTTTCACTATTTCTACAGCTTGCATTCTTTTGTTGAGATAACTTTTTATCCATTTCAAGGCAAGGCCTCTGATCCCACAATTTTCCAGCTTTTTTAATAGAAGATTAAGCGAGCAAAAATCAAAAGCCTTAGACATATTTAGGAAAAGAGCTGTTGTAAATTGACCTTCATTTACACTACTAATCACATCGTTTACTAAGTTGAATATTGCTTGGGATGTTGATTTGTTCTTTTGGAACCCGTATTGATCTTTGTGAAGTATGTCATATTTATCAAAGAACAACATAATTTTAGCATGTAGAACTTTTTCAAAAATCTTTGAAAAGATGGAGATTAGTGTGATTGGCCTGTAGTTATCAATGTTTTTTTTATTGTCTTTTTTAAATAAGGGCTTGACCAGTAAAAGCTTCAATTTATCAGGAAAGGTTCCCGAAGACATGGAGAGATTGATTAAATATGTCAAAATGGGGGCAATTTGTTTGTTACAACACTTGATAATTTTTGTAGATACTTGATCGTATCCTTTTATAAAAGTATTGCAATATCATACGATTTTGTTACAGATTGTTTGTTTCTCCGCATCATAATATTAATCAACGCTTTAGATGAAATTGTATATTTTATTACTCAAAGTAGTGTAATAGTGTACATAGTTTGCAAATAGCTAACTATCGTAATTTATATATTGTTAAATTTGTAAGTACCGAATAAATTTTAAGGAGTTTTTATCACGATTGTTTCATTACAAATATCAGAGTATCTTTCAAAGTCAAAAAGTATTTGTAGAATACAAATACAGAGCACGGGACTGTCGTGTACAAGTTTTTTACAGTATACGCAATGATGGATGGATTTTCATACAATATTTCGGCCCGTGACCGGAAATCACGGCCGAAATATCGTGTCACTTTAAGTCAACAATACGTGACGTATAATCGAAAAATTCTGAACAATTGAAGCGAAAACATGCATACTAATATTATACAAATATATAATTAGATACTATTTAACCAGAATACTAAATTAACAAACATGGAATACATTATACTTAATAAATACAAAATTATAAATAAGTAAAGTGATGATATTGACAACGTCTAAAATGACACAACTAAAAGAAAAAAGTGGTTGATTCTGGAGTTTAATCGATAGCGTCGAAGGTTTTACTTACTAGCTACGAAGTTACCTTATGTATGGAAAATTTTAGTTCTGTCAGTGACCGCTAGAGGCGCTGTGCAACATTCCATAGACTTTTTTACGTCGTCGCTAGCGAATAAAACCGTCGTAAACTCATAGTAACGGCACTGAAGTGAACCAAAGTTATGAAAGTGGGTGCGGAGAGTACTTACTATAATAGTAATAGTCCCCCTAGCCGATTTCGACTACGGTGGCCAGTCACAACGACTAACCGACTGCGCGGGACATATTATAGTGCACAAGTGTGTGCGCAAACACAGGTGCACTCTCTGTTCCTTTTACTCTCATAGCCCGATGGGACAGCAATCTGACACGACCGGAGAGAGATCAGGCACAGGATCAACGGCTTTACGTGCTTTTCCGAGGCACGGGGGTGAAACACCGCCAACTTCCAAACTACGGGCTACCTTGAGAATTTCTGAACAGAAAAACGCAGGTACGTATTTTTGGCCCGACCCGGGGATCGAACCCGGGACCTCTGGCGCAGCCGTCGCTTTGAAGTGCGACCCTCTAACCGCTGCGCCACCGAAGCAGGTGGACAGTACAGGGACCTTCAGTTGAGTGTTCCTAGCTAACTGCGATAACTAGAATATGTAAACACAATGAAAATCAAGTTAAAGCTACTCTCTTCATATTTTTTCGCGGAATCCTTGAAGTAAGTAATCTTATCATGGCTCTTTCAGACCCCTCCACTTACAGATTTCCTCCATTATCGACAATAATCGTGTTTGCTCGTCTAGCTCTTAGAAATGTTTATTTTTTCAGCGAGGAGTAACTACAGGGTTCTTGAGGCCGCATTAGACGTATTTGTGTGTATTGTGAAGCTCTATTATCAGGACCAATCAGGTATTACACTAAAACCCATACTGTTTCTATCAATAAACTATTCTTGGAAACGAAAATGCAGACTTGAAGTACTTAAAATATACTACATGTTGATAATAACACTTTTAAGAATTTATGTTGCATAAAAAACTTCAGGTGAACAAAAAACACAATAGCCAATAGTTTTTCAATTATTTTGTGTTCTTTGACACGTGTCTTTAAGTGTACCTTCACATTAGAGCGACAGCAGCCATTATAAATAAAATTATAAGCAGTGTGACTGCCGCGCGACCGTCGCACAGTTAGAATCCCATACACACTGCGACTTTTAGCATCGATGCAGTCGCGCGTTTTGAAAACGCGTTTCGGCATCGCGACTCACGCAATGAACAGATTTAATTTAGTATTCAAGCAGTCGCCAAAAGTTTCCATTCCATTCAGTACATAATTTGAATATTTCCAGCTTCTGCATTGCGGCTGCATCAATGATAACGCGCGTTAGCATAGCGACTATATCGATGCTGAAAGTAGCGCAGTGTATAAAGGTTGACATTATGCGACTGCATCGATGTTAACGCGCGTTAGCAATGCGACTGCATCGCTGCTAAAAGTCACAGTGTGAAAAGGGTCTAAGTCACGTAAATGTTGAAACGCTGAATATTTTTTTAAAAGGATAAATAAAAAAACCGGCTAAGTGCGAGTCGGACTCGCGCACTGAGGGTTCCGTGCCAACTTTAGAACTAAATTAAGGAATCCACTTACTTCTACTTAGTAAAATACCACAATATTTGTTGACTGTAGTAGTACAAAGTTATGTTTGCGGTTGAAGGAAATGTTCTTTATCTCTTAAACTACTCGTTCGATCTCATCGGAACCAATTTTAGTTGAAAGTATTTGTTAAGATCTACATTATTATTATTTTTCAAAATTTACACTTGCTTGGTTTAGAATAAAATGGGGGGGACGCCCATTTAACCACTGTGGAAGCGTCTAGCTATGAAACGTTAGACTTTAAACGAAAATGGTTTTAGGAACCTCTACGTCATTTTAGAAGACCTATCCATAGCCACCCCACACGCATAGGTTTAACAATTTTTTTTATTAGTTTTTGGTTTCATTTATGGGAGCCCCCTTAACTGTCATTATTTTTTATTTTTTGTATGAGAATCGGTAAGCGGTTAACAAGATACATCTTCTTACCAAATTTCAATTGTGTTATGCTTATAGTTACAGAATAAAATGTCTCTGACATACGGACGGACAGACAGACAGACAGAATTGACGAAACTACAAGGGTTGCGTTTTCCATTCGGCTACGAAACCCTAAAAAGGATAAAATCAGAACTGGGATTGATTTCATATTTTAGCCATTGTACAAAATAGGGGCTTTTCTATAATGAATACCTACAAATGCATACAGCTTCTAAACTCAATGCCACCAAAGCACCAACTTCTGCCCTTATGTAGAATACAGAAATAAAATATTATATTTTCATCTCGGGCCAATCTCGTTGTTTGCCGTTGCAATATTTCGTTTGAGTTTTATGTCCTATGAAAAGGACTTGTTGCTTGCAAACGTGTTTTATTTATCTTTTTGAAATGTCGCCTTTATCTCGTTGATTTATGGAAGCAGAGGCAACCGATCAATTGTCAATAACTGTCGTATGGCAACGCAGAGTTGAAAAATGTTTTGTTCGTTTTTAAAGAACTGAAGGACGCAGATTTAGTTCGTTTATTTTGAACATATTTTTTTTATTCACTACAATAATGCTCAATTAATAAACCTTTTTGGTGTATATTTTTAATTTATTTGATAAACCAACCGATATGATTTTTTTTTTCCTTCCTAGAGGTTACCTTTTAGTTGGTCCCATTGTTGATGGGATCTGGATGCAATCCAGGAAAGCCCTCAAATATTAAAGGCACTTAAAGTGTTTTCTTACTATAATCTTAATGTTGACATTTTCTTGCCTCTGAAAGTCAATATTGTGTGGAGCTGAGCTGATGGTGGAACTCTTTAACGCATAGGAGCTCATGGATTATAATGACAGAACTTATGATAGATAATTTGTAGCTTCTTAAAGAACAGAGTCATACTCCCCGCCCTCCTTCTGTAATCACTATAAATAAAGAAATAAAAATATTTAAAAAAAAGGAAAAACCTACTTCAACACCAAAATTCACAAAAAAGTCTCAAATAAACTCTTGGCTTTTTAAAAATCCATTTTAGGCAAACTATTTATTTTTGGAGTTGGTGCCATCACTTTGACCATCTCAAGTATCAACTATCCTCTGATACTCACACACTCCGAAATAAAATTGGTTGCCGAAAATAGATTCCATCCTTTAAAAGATATAGAGTTTAATCCCTCAAGCGTATGTGAACGAGACACAATAGATATTCTATTGTTATGCGGTCTCATGCGACCGCTCGGGTGTTGAAGCAATTTGAGACTTTTAGTGCATTTTTTTTTGAAGTCGGAAAAAACAGGCTTTGAAGCCACGTTTTATTTTAAGCTTAGAGTTCAAAATGACACAACCTCTAACCTTATGACTTCTACTTTATCCCATTTAACTTGCACACGCTCCTTAATGCACTCCTATTAATATTTTAATGTGCTTCTTAGCTACATTAATTAAAACAGTGTTATTAACTTCAATACTGTAGAAACCACAGCTTAATTGTATGCATATGCAGCCCCGGGCGGCTAATTTGTCATTTCATTACCCTTTGTTGTACCTAACTGAGGACATAAAATAGCATAGCCAAAATAAAAGTATTGTTTTTGAAAGGTTTTGTAGAGGTGAGACCGATCGCGACCAGAAAATCTTCAGACCCTTTACACACTGCGACTTTTAGCAGCGCTGCTAACGCGCGTTAGCGTTGTATTTTGAAATAAAATTTGTGTTACAGTAATAAATAACAAGTTGGACTAAAGATGACTTTGATTTTGAATTACCATTATACTCTGAGGTAGAATTGTGTAAAGAAATCATATTCATTTGACAGTTCAAAACTTACGGTATGGCTTGTCAAACGTATGCCATTTTGCCGTTTGACAGATCATACAGTACGTTTCGAACTGTCAAATTGATTTTAAATTAGAGTAGACCAAAATGGCATTTAGTGGGTGACCACATTTTCGAAATTTAAAAACACGACTATTGCTGTTCCTAAATAATCGAAAATTTCAATTTTATCAATTGTATTTGTTTTAATATTTTAAATAAAATCTGTTTATAAAAATCTTGTTTACTACAGACCATAATTGTTTTTTTATAGAAAAAATTATAAAGACGCAATAGGTAAAATCTTACAATTATATGGAATTTATTTCTTTTACTAAAACTTTTTTATTTTTTCTTTTTATATAGAGCTGTATCTAACGTTTTACGTGTACGAATATTTTTAATCCCTATTAATCAAACCGCATTATTGAATTATATTATCACAAGTTCAATCAATCGGGAATATACAATAGGGAATATGCATATTAAGATTTAAATTGAATTGTTTTTTTTCCCCTGAAACTATCTTCTACTTCTTCTTCAGCCACTATCTACCAATCGCTTGGTGTAGGCCTCCTCTAACCCTCTCCATTTATTCCCGTTATGGGCAGATAGGACAGATAGCGGGCAGCAATCTCTTTTAAGTCGACTTTCCATCTCATTTGCGGTCTTCCCCTTGGTCTAGTGTATCCGTATGGTCTCCATGTTAGAATTTCTTTGCTGATAATTTACCAAAAATAGATGCATGCATGATGACAGCATATTTTGCATCAAATCAAATCCAGATTTCACGTGCGCTGTGATCAGAGGAGTGAAAGCTGCAAGGTAATTATTACAACACATAATATATATTATTATCTATTACATAGGTTTTTATTCATGAATGCACCCAGCAGTATTTACGTAAACATAACCTATAAATAAACTTCGAACATTAAAGCTACTGCTCCTGTTATAATAATTTATAAATAATTATACGTTATGTTATAAATTGCAAATTGCACTTGTAAAAAGCAACTTTTGGCTATGTGACAGACAAGGAATCGAACCCCGTGTCTTACGCAATCCGGGCGTATGCCTAAACCACTCGGCCACCGTCAAATTAGCAAGCCTATTGAATTTTGCAAGTGCTTTCTTTAACGCGTAGGCTGCGTGACGTCATCAAGTTTTACAAGTGCAATTTGCAATTTATATTATTAAGTTCGTATAGTGACAAAACACTATAAAAACAAAAAAAAATATATACATTATGTTTTTAACATTCGTTTGAGTTCATTGAATTCAATCAAGTTGATCTTTTGAATAATAAATATGGAAAAGTAGTATATCAATTTAGATGAACAAACTATTTAATGTCCTCACTTATTGTTTGTTACAGATCTGAACGAGAGTCTTATGATGATTCAGCAGACGAATATGTTGATAATAAAGATACAATATATCTTCTCATAACCTTACACCATTGTTTTCGTATATTCGCATCAAACAGGCAAAATCGCTTTATCAGGTGCACTTATAGTAGTGTTTTTGCACATTGGTACAAGACAATATCTATAATATAGTTTTTTTAGGTTGACCAATGGCGTGAATAGATTTTAAAACTGAAAATATCTATAAAAGAACCAAAAGTATCTATCAAACTTATAGTCAACAAACACTGGTAGTGGCTTGTGACGTCACTCAAGGCCCGTGGAAAATGACGGCGTTCAAACTGAACAAATGTTGTGATGTCTTAAATATTAATAAAAAAATACATGAGCATTTTCAACAGTATTTATATTTTTTACTATTTTATGACGATGTAAAAAGTGAATTAAAAAAATAAAAAAAATACATGCATATTCCCTATTGAATTGTTACCACCCTATTAGTACTACACGCTGGCAACATTAAAAAATAAAAAGTTCGATTGAAGCTGTCATTTTGGTGTAGCAAATTAAAAAAGACGTGTCGCACTTGGAGACTGCCTCGGTAAAGCTATTGCATAGCATTTTTTATCAACTTTTGCAATTTTAATTATTTATTTATTTTATTTTTGCGGTGGGTTGCTGATCAAAAGAGACAAGCGTTATATTTCAAAAAGTCATTAAAAGTTCTGCTATTCATCGATAGATGGAAAAAGTAAAAAGTATCACCGCTGTGCCGGTCGGAGTGGGGGTGTGAGGTTATAGTCGTTACGGAATTTTTGGATTCGGTCTCCACGCTCAAGGCCCGCGATAGAAGCAATGCAATAGCTTAAAATCAGAGTATAGATAGTTATATCCCTTAACTCTTTCACGGACAGTGACCGCCTATAGGCGGGATAACAATAAAATTTCTATTGTGTCTGGAGTACTGTCCGTAAAAGTGTTAAAAGAAGACGCTGAGACGTTGCAGTACACAACATTTTGACCGACAAAGGTGTTTAAAAACCCAGGAGAGGAGGACAAGGCTGAGAAAAGTATACCTAGTCTTGCCATAAATATTGTCACAAAGAAAAAAAAAATGAATGCAAATAACATTTATTACTTTCACAATGTGTTAGTTTTATACATAAACAATTTAAAATATAAAAAGCTTATTAGAAGTAGTATCCATTGGCTGCAATACAGTCCTTTAAACGTTGAGGCCAGTTATCAATAGAAGCACGCACTTTTTCCATGGGAAAATTCTTCACTGCCAATCGTATGGATTGTTTTAGGGACTCCAAATTATCATGGCGTTTAGAGCAAGCCGTACTCTCTAAAACTAACCATAAATCATAATCCAGCGGTTTAAGATCGGGACTAGACGACGGCCAGTCTTCAGCTCTGATGAAGTCCGAAACGTTCGCTTCTAACCAAAACTGCGAGGACCGAGCTTTATGACACGGCGCCGAGTCTTGTTGGAAAGACCATGCTTGGTTATTGAACATGGTGTTGTTAAGGGGCTTAACTACCTTCTCAAGAATGGTATCTTGATACACTTGTACCGATGTTCTGATACCTTTTTAACCGACTTGACAAAAGGAGGAGGTTATCAATTCGACTGTATGTTTTTTTTTATTATTATTATTTTGTATGTATGTTACCTCATATCTCAGTCGTTTGTCAACCGAATCGAAAAATTTTTCACCTACTTAGAGGGTGTACTCTTATGTAAAAATGAAGAAATAAAATAAACTTTAAAAAAAGTAAAAACCGACCGAGTAAAAAGTCTTAAATAAACTCTTTACCATTGAAAGGAAAGGAACCCGTTTTAGGCAAACACTTTCTTTTAGATAGGTATTAACTGTCGGATTTGTTTGTCATATGTCTCAGATAGGCTTCAACAGGCCTTAGCACCGTCGTGGCGTGTGCAATCGAGTTCTGTATAACTACTGAACGAATTATGTTTGTGTGTAATTTATACCGTTTCTCTGATTTCATTTAACGTTTAATATGTACTTAGCTGTAGTTTAATAACCCTTAAGAGTATCATTGTCATCATAATCAACAGAAGTACTACCACGGTTGGGAAATGGGCGCTGGAGAAACAAAGTTCTCCCGGTTCCCCAGTACTTTGTATAGTATATGAAATGTGCTCATACAGCCTTATTTCTTAACTGTAGACCCTTTGCACACTCCGACTTTTAGCATCGATGCAGTCGTAGTGCAAAGCTGGACATTGACAAATGATTTACGGTTTAATGGCGACTGTATCGACACTAACGCGCGTTAGAATCACGGCAGTCGCGCTTATGCATCGATGCTAACGGGCGACTGCATCGATGCCAAGTTAAATCTGTTCATTTCGTGAGTCGCGATGCCATCGCGCGTTTCCAAAACGTCGACTGCGTCTATGCTAAAAGTCGCAGTGTGTACGGGGTCTAAAACATCAGTCAATAGACTATAAGTAAACACATACATATGACGACCCGTCTGGTGTAGTGGTCGAGAAATCGCCTACTACGCAGCGGGTGCGGGTTCGATCCCCGCACAATACAAACATTTGTGTGCATGAACATGTCTGTTTGTATTGGTCTGGGTGTTTTCTATGTATATCATGTATGTATTTACAAAAAATAAGTATTATATCCGTTGTCTGGCACCCATAACACAAGCGTTGAGTAGCTTACTTTGGGGCTAGATGGCGATGTGTGGGAAGGTCCAAAGGATATTTTTTTATATTTATTATTTACATATGCGTCAGACAAACAGGAATCATCTGGTTTCGAAGTAAAGAGTTTTCTACGTATAATGTAAACAGTTAATGTTTTATTATCGACGACCTCCGTGGTGTAGTGGCTAAGCATTCTGGTTTCAAGGCGTCGCCACTTCGGGGTCCTGGGTTTGATTCTTGGTCTGGTCAATATAGAAATCAAATTTTCAATATTGTCTCGGGTCTGGATGTTGTGGTACCACTGATGTGTCTGATTTCCATAACACAAGTGCATTAGCTACTTACTTTGGGATCAGAGCAATGTGTGATTGGTGTCCAATATTTATTTATTTATTGTCCAATTTATCATGTTTGTTTTTGTTATTTTCGTATGTTTTATGATATTATTTTTTGTGTGTTTTATCTATACCCACAAGTCACCCTCTAAAAATCAGTATCGCGGTCTGAATTTTGTTGCCACGATTAATGCTGAGAGGGAAAAGGCATTTCGACTCATACTCGATATAAAAGTTTAAAAATTATGTGTTTGTCTGTTTACTGTATGTGTGATTGAATATAAATTGAACTTTTCGATTATTTAGGAATAACAGAATGTTTAAATTACGAAAAAGTGGCACCCCACCTAATGTCATTTTGGTCAGTCTAATTAAAAAGCAGAATATGTGCGCCTTCACATTAGAGCGACAGCAGCGCCGTTGCTCTAATGTGAAGGGCTGACTGCTGTCATATATGTATGAAATCGTGTCGCGCTGCTAAAGTCGCCTAAGTGTGAAAGCACGCTTAAGGTATAGAAGATCCATGAAGCAACTTCCTTCAAGTAAGTATTCTTGGTAACTTCAGTGCTGTTGTTGCTAACACAATGAAGATTAACTAACAGTTTCTCGCCGAACAAGCAAAAAGCAGCCGGATCTCACCGCAGCTCTTAGTGACGTAACATCAAGTGTATAATGCACTAGCAAATTCCCGCAGCTTCACCGGCGTAAATATAGTGTCTAACAAAATATAATTGAAATTTATAGCATATGTGCTATTTCAATGAATAAGCTATATACTGAATAGTTTTATCAAAAGCCATTCAGTAGTTTAAGCGTGAAGGAGTAACAAACATACCATCCTCACAAACTTTCGCGTTTATATTAAAAAGACTAAATATTAATAATCTAGTGTATTTATAGGTGCTCGTAGCGCAATGGCAGCAGCATAAGCACAACCTACCGCGGTCGTGTTTGGATGGGTGACCATACGGACCATTTAATTGTTGTATATCACTAGTATTATAGTGCTTCGAGAGGCACGTTAAGCCGTTGGTCCTGGCCAATATCGATTGATATTAGTCGTTAAGATGCCTAATGGGCAGTTTAATAACATCTGACAGCAAGGTTGCCTTGCAAACACCTCTCAACCAACCCGTTTTGAGCCCGCGTGGTGGAATATGGCTTAAACTACCTCATAGTCGAGGTCAGGTCTTGCCTAGTAGTAGGACGTTGCATTCTAACCTTACTTTGCTACTGTACAAATATAAAACTACAACGAAACTATCATAGCAGCGGAAACGAAGCGTAAGAGCAGACACCTAATGCTATGCTCTTATAGAAACCTGGTCATTACCGACTTCAAAAAAGGAAGTAATCAATTTGACCTGTATGTATGTGATCTCATCAGAATTGGATAACGTTTTAGTTTGTTGATCAATGAAGGCTTCTGAACACAAGTACAAAGTTTCTGTATGTTTGTATATTAGTATGTTTGTCTCAAGATTTCTCAAAAACGAGAAGTCATAATTATATCAAGTATAATTAAACAAATAATCATAGGAAGGCAATTGGAAGCGCTTCTTACCGACCAGGTGTTTTGGCCGGGGACCAAGGTCCCATGATCACCGTTTTTAGTTAAAAAGTAAGTCCTCTCTAAATCTTTAATATCGCGGTTCAGTTTACATATTTAGACTATATTGTCATTTAGTCGCGTCGAGCCGAGTCTGCGTGTTGCGTTGAAATGAGGTGACAGTGGTTTATCATAGATGTCACTACATTTTAAAATTAATAATTTTGAAACAGACTTTATTGAACTGACTCTAAAATAAATATATTTTTGAAATCAATCAGAAATGCATAAGTTGATAACATCCTGTTTAAAAACTCCCACCTAAACTCTTTTGAAAGAATAGCACTTATCGAGAACGCTAAAAGTAAGTAGTTACACGTGGCAACAAGGAATCACGAACATTTAAATAACTGCCTAGTCTAGAATATAAATCAGGGAGCCAGCGACGCCTTAAGTTAAACTCGAGCTCGTACTAGATTTTTCATTGAAAGTCTAGTGTGAGTGCGGCTTAGCTACGACAAATTTAGAGCATATAAAACGATTTACGTCAGAAGTAGTAGATTTTATTTTATTTTATTTATGTAAAACATTATTGCACTGTGCATTGTACTGACTTAATGCCCTAAGCATTCTTAACAACCGGTTGGATACTTATTTTTTTTTATGGGCTGTAAGCGCATTTACGGCGACTAACACTTATTATTAATATTATCTAATCGTAACGGCAACGCACGTGCCACGCTATTATTGTTTTTTACCCGGTAATAATTAAATTTCAAACAGCACATAAAAAGTTACCCTAATTTTACGTTAGGTATTCTGAGAAGGACATAATGAAATGTGAAATTACACAGAAAAATATTGAAAGAATATATTTCTGTGTAATTTCATGGATTCCTATAATCAAAACATTCATATACGGTATGACTATTTCCACAGAGCCTTGAATAGTTTTAATAAAAATTCTATTCAACGGTTTTGATGTTAACAATAATGATTCGATTTATTTGGAAGCACTATTCGTATTAATGAAGTGTTATTAATATAAAACAGTCCTATTGTATTTTTCCTCCAGTGAGCAGTTTTCTTCCATCACTTTAAAGTTCTCACTAGACGGATTTGAGATAGCTTTAAAGTCTGTTTTCCTTTGCTTTGCTTGTCGAATATTGTAAACAATCTTGGTATTCCTTTTTAAAGGGGCTCCCCGAATTTTTGACATGCACACTAGCGCCACTCTATTTAAAATAATCATTATTCCTTAAATACTAAAACAATCAAAAATCTGGTGTACACGATTGTAGAAAAGGCTCTATAGTTTATTTAGTACGTTTAAATTGTTTCCAAAGTAGTTAACTGTAGTTAGAGTTAGAAAAACTGCTATATATGGCCACTTTTGGCAATATTTCTAACTGTAAGTGCAGATAACTCTGTTTTATTGAACTTAAACATTGTATCTAAACCACATAACCAGAGCTACAATCGCATAAATCAGATTTTCGATTGGTCTTTTATTTAACGAGTTATGATTTCTCTACTAAAGTGGCGCTAGTGTGCGCGTTGAAAATTCGGCCCCGAGCGATTCGAGCCCCTTAACGAAATGCTTCATTTTAATATAAAATAAATACAAAATTCACAACTTATAAGGTAATTCATTGTCAAATATTGGCATGTTTGTAAATCAAAAAGCTAATGAAATTTATTCACTGTTATTATTTTAAAAGTAATATAAAGATTGTTTACAATATTCGCCTAGCAAAGATATTCGGACTTTAGAATCATTTTCTTTTACGTTGACGGAAAACTATAGACAAAGAAAAAACGTACAAAAGTAAATATTGTGAAATGCGCTAATGACCTTTATAATTATAAGGAAACTATTTTAATCATTAAATTTAAAGTAATTTATTTAGTAAAGTTACACTTTAATTATATTTAACTGTTTATTATTGACGTTGGCGAAAAGTAATTAACATCTGCTGTTATACTGGACCTACATGTTAAATAAAATTTTAAAAGATATTTCCTATAGTGACGTCATCTAACGATGATATAAACATTCAATGACAAGAAGTCTGCTCATTGAATAAAAGGCGTTACAATTTAAGACACTGCACCTATTTCAAGCTTATTTTTAATCATCTTGGGAGTCGAGCCTAGTATTTTATGTTGCCTGTAAGTAAAATCATTAAGGAAGTATATAGTTAATACAAATCCAAGGATGCATGCAATAAGCAAATCGTTATTTATTGATATCATTTTTTTAAAGTAAATCTTGGTTATTATTACAGTATTTAGACCATGACTAATACACAAATACTTCAGCCATACACAACTGACGACAAACTAATACTAAATACAATCTAAAGATAATCATAAAATACCTGCCTCGATTACTCCCATTTTAGATATATTCCTCTATTCGTTGTATCGAGACCGCACCTGAACGGTCAATATAGGATGCACTGACCCAGTCACCTTCAGCTTCAAGACGACAAAAAGTGACTTTTACTAACTGCTACTCCCAGTTACTCCTATCTCAGACCTATACCTATTCGCCGTAACGAGACCGCACCTGACAAGTTAATATACGGCGCACTTGCCCCAGCCACCTTCAGCCTGGACGACAAAAAGTAGCCATCACTTCAGTTACTGCTGTCTTCAAGCTATTCACTTGAAAATAGAACTGACTAGATTTGAATATGACCAATTAGCCACTTTGAATTGAAAAAAAAAATGTTGACAGTTTCAAAGGCGGTTTGATGGTAATTATTTATAAGGTATAACGATAAGTCAGTCAGAAAAAAATAATTTATTTATAGAATTAAGACCCTCTAGACATTGCAACTTTAGCAGCGATGCAGTCGCGATGCTAACGCGCGTTAGCATCGATTAAATCGTAAAAAGTCAACCTTTACACACCGCGCTATTTTCAGCATCGATACAGAAGCTGGAAATCGTTAAAAAATATGTACTAAATTATAAGCGACTGCATCGATGCTAAATTAAATCTGTTTATTGCGTAAGTCGCGATGCTAAAGCACGTTTTCAAAACGCGTGACTGCATTGATGCTAAAAGTCAGTGTGTAAGAGGTCTAATTCATTCAGCCTTAGCCTTTTAAGGGTTCCGTAGCCGAATGGCAAAAAACGGAACCCTTATAGTTTCGTCAAGTCTGTCTGTCTGTCTGTCTGTCTGTCCGTCCGTATGTCACAGCCATTTTATTCTGTAACTATAAGCATTATACAGTTGAAATTTGGTAGGAAGATGTATCTTGTTAACCGCTTACCGATTCTCATACAAAAAATAAAAAATAATGACATTTAAGGGGGGGCCTTCATACATGAAACTAAAACAAAAAAAAATTTTTTTGTCAAACCTATGCGTGTGGGGTGTCTATAGATAGGTCTTTTAAAATGATATTGAGGTTCTTAAAACCATTTTCTTTTAAAGTCTAACGTTTCATAGCTAGACGCTTCCTAAGAGGTAAAGTGGGCGTCCCCCCCATCTAATTTCTAAACCAAGCAAGTGTAAATTTTGAAAAAAATATATGATGTAGATCTTAATAAATACTTTCAACGAAAATTGGTTCGGACGGGATCGAAAACTACTAGGTTTTTGAGATATAGCATATTTTCAACAACCGCAAACATAACTTTGTGCTTCATACAAGCACTATGAAAAACAAAGTTATATTTGCAGTCAACAAAATATTGTGGTATTTTACTAAGTAGAAGTAAATGGATTCCCTAATTCAGTTAAAGTTGGTACGGAACCCTCATTGCGCGAGTCCGACTCGCACTTGGCCGGTTTTTTTTAGATCTGGTGCGGTTTTTTTTTCTGAAAATCACAACTTGATTTAATTTGTTGTGAGCAAAAATAATAGCAAAAGAATCTTTTGACGATATATAAACTTCTTAAGTCTTTACCAAAAAATATTAATAAATATATCAGCGGCAGCAAGAACTAAGTAAGCAGCCTAAAATAAACACAAAACATAATACCTACCTCTATTCAGTCATCATCATCATCATTAATATCAGCCAAAGGACGTCTGCTGCTGAACATAGGCCCCCGTTTTTCACAATAACCTGCACCCAGTTTGATCCTGCGATCTTTACAAGGTCACCTGTTCATTTGGACGACCTACGCTGCGTCTTTAGTCAAAGTGTCTCCTATCTAGAACTTTTCTCTATTCAGTATCTTTTTAACATAAAAATTTCCTGTTTACTCATGTATTAAACTCCCTTGACTCTGTGATCAATATCGCAGTCTGCATCCCAGTTTGAACCAACACCTGTGATTTGTGTAACAAAAAGTAAGCGACGTACGTAGCACGCTCGTTTGGTGCTTAATTATACTGACCATGCTTTAATTATTTTAAGGACTAAGTTTTTTTATTATTTAGATCACAGCAATAATGGCCTTCTTTTGTTAATAAGTTTAATAAGTAGTTGTTTGGGTGTAAAACCCTTATGTTTTATGGTGGAATATACGGGATGCTACCACAATGGGAATTAACAACTTCATTATTTTCGAGTTCAAGAGCCATAATGAACGTTAATATCCACGCAGGAAGATCTTACTGTGTGTTCTATGTACTAATAAAGCGTCATAATCGTAGTTAATTTTTTTTCATAACTATTTATATTACAAATAATATTTTAGTCTCCCCGTGACCACGAACGCTCTAATGCGTTCAAAACGTTGGGATATAACATTTAATAAACATCCACAAAGCGTATCCATCAATTGTGTTTTATTCACGACTAAAGTTATTTGCATTAATTCAGAATTATAAATAAACCTATTTACAATTGTGAATAAATAAATGAACAGATCATGTCATCATATTTTATTTAAAGCAAAACAACTATTACAATAAAACGGTCAAGTAAAATTACTAAACACATGGTTTCCTAAGTCAGGTGTATAGTTACGTAAAAGGCCGCAGGCTGCCCTGAAGGCATTTTTACATACTGCCCAAAAACATGTTTTTATCTACACCCTACCAATTTTCTCAGTCAAATGCATAGTAAAGATTACTCGCTAACTCGAAAGTTCAAAATTGCAGGTCTGAACCGTTTTCCGTCAGTCCTAAAAGTTCCAAGACCCATGGTGACTCTATCTCTTTTCTCCGTCTAATTGGAAGTACTGTTCCACACTCGCATCTGCGACACTAATTGAGGAACGAGACACCTAGGTGAATGGGATTCAATTATGTTTTCCTGGGATTATAATTTGAATTTCAGTGTTTTAGTTATACTTACTTTGGGTTATAGATCGTTGTAATGTTATTTACCATGAAAGTACTTTAAAGTCCGTTTCTCTTTGCTAGTCGAATAATGTAAACAATATTTTATAACTTTTAAAATAATATCTGTGTTAAAAGATGATTTACCTTTGAGTCAGTGATATTTGTGCTTATTTTATTTTAAAATGAATTATTTCGGTAAAAATTAATGTGAAGATTGTTTACCATATTTTACTAGCAAAAAGGAACGGACTTTAAGCACTGAACTTTTTTTATATATGACAGCGAGCCTTGTTTCGCTCCCAGCCCCGTCCTGCACTGGCCGCGTAATTTTAATAAGTATTAGGAATAATATAAATTGCACTTGTAAAAATGCAACTTTAGCTGTGTGACAGACAAGGAATCGAACCCCGTGTCTTGCGCTATCCGGGCGTATGCCTATACCACTCGGCCAACGTCACATTACCAAGCCATTTGAATTTTGCAAGCGTTTACTTTAACGTGTAGGCTGCGTGACGTCATCAATGTTGCGAGATTGCTCTCACAATATCTGAAAAAAATAGCGTAAGACACGGGGTTCGATTCCTCGTTTGTCATATAGCCAAAGTTGCTTTTTACAAGTGCAACTTATATTATCAAGTTTTTATAGTGACAAAACACTATAAAAACTAAATGTAATTATTTGGTATAAGATATTCCAGACGGTGAGGAATTTGACAAAGTAACAATCATGAAACGGTCCACCCGCTCAATTATTTTTTCTTTCAAAAGAACTTTGTCCTAAAAAAAAAACACAAAAGAGAATTAATCGGTCAACCCGTTCACGCGCAATGAATCCATGATGCCCAAGGACAATATGGATTCATTTTTGTATCTCACTAGCGGCGGACCCAGCGAACTTTGTTACGCCCCCGATCCCGTAATTTCAATTATTACTAGCGGTCCACCGCGATTTGACCGCGCGTTATGAGTTTGTTCCTTCCTCCCGCCGCAGTATGATATTTTTTAGCCTAAAGCCTTTCTTGTTAAATAAGATATCCAACACATAAATAATTTTTCAAATCAACACAGTAGTTCCTGAGATTAGCACGTTCGATCAAACAAACAAACTCTTCAGCTTTAGAATATTAGTATAGATCATCTTTCTCCGGACGGTGACGAATCTGACAAAGTTAAAACATTAAAATCCAATCGATTTTCCTTTTTTTTATTTCATAAGAACCTTCTCCTGAAAAGATTTTTAAAAAAAACTCATGCAATTGGTCAAAATATGGATTATTTTTTTAATATTAAGATAGAGGTTATGGTGTGGCATTAGCCCAGCAGTGGGATGTTGATGCCTTTAGTGAATTTTTAAGTAAAGTAAACATCAAACAACAAAAACCGTTCAAAAAATTGTCGGATTTGATCCCTGACCCTGAATCTTTCGCAAACCGACGTTTGAACCTTAAAACTATGTAGCAAATGCTCTCTGAGTTTCATCGGGGCAGGGAATCGAGTCCTGACGTCTCACATACACTGATATATCAGATATATACTGATACAGATATATCACTATACAGATATTATCACTATACAGACATCAAAGCTTTTTGGTGTTTGGTACATGCTTGCTTAAGTATTTTTGTTTTATATTATGCCAAAAGCCCTGTATAAACTTATATCACAATAACAGTAACTCCTTGTTTTTACATAATATGAAAGGCATTTATTTGTCGCTTGATAACACAGCATGATTATAACTAGGGTAAAACCCGGATAGTTGCCCCACTTTTTGAAATTACTATTTACCTCTAAGTACAAAAAACGAGATTCTTCAATTGTTAAACAGGTATCTACTTTGGTTTATTATCTTTAAATGTATGAAAGGAATAAATATTATCTTTGTTATTTCCAGAGTATTAGCGATTTTGCGGACCTCTAAATTTTGGGACAACTATCCCATATAGTTGATAGTTGCCAAGTCTATATAAATTACGTTAAGGATAGATGCCTCAAAAACTTTGATCGCACCTAGCCGTCCCATGCAATCGCATAGAGACATGCAACACGATCAACTTAGTTGTAGTTGCAGAGTCTTTCGATAGATAAATAAAATAGCATGTGTTTCATTTGCGAAACTAGAGTAATTGCATTCGAGGCTACTATAACCCCGGGTCAATTGTCCGGGTTTTACCTTATAGCTCTTTATCAAAAATTATAACAATAGTCGTAGTAGTCCTCCTAGCCGATTTCGACTAAGGTGTCACAACGACTAACCGACTGCGCGGGATATATTATAATGCACAAGTGTGTGTGCGCAAACACAGGTGCACTCTCTATTCCTTTCACACTCATAGCCCGATAGAACTGCAACCTGACACGGCCGGAGGGAGATCAGGCGCAGAACCAACGGCTTTACGTGCTTTTCCGAGGTACGGGGGTGAAACACCGCCAACTTCCAAACTCCGGGCTACCCTAAGTATTTATGCACAGAAAAACTCAGGTATGTATTTTGGCTTGACCCGGGGATAAAACCAGGGACCTCTGGTCCAGCTGTCGCTTTAAAGTGCGACCCTCTTACCGCTGCGCCACCGAGGCAGTTATAACAATAAACTATATTCATAGTAGTAGTTCTTAAATACTTTTTGTTTGTATTTACAAAAAAAAAAGTACTGCCAATGTGTCGACACAGGTAGCATCCCACACTAGAGCCCGACCTATCCGCCAAGGAACAAGTAACATGCCATCCGGCCTCTTGCCGTCATCACGCGCGATACCGTTCGGATCAAGAATAGCCGGCACGAATGATGTCGTTGATGCTGGCATGGCGGGAAAATCGGCCTGCGCTCTTAACACATGAAAGTCCGTGGTGTCCCAACGAGCTGACTTCAGAACCACAAGGACATCTGTGTGGTTGACAGATCTCAGCACCAACACGAAGACCAATCGCCACGCGGAGGGTCTCTGCATCAAGGAGGGTACCAACGTTCGATGATGGGTATGCATTTAACCAGTACCCTGCCTCTTTTGCAGAGACAGCCTTGAGCCTGGCGAGGTCCCCGTTGTCGGTTGCACTCTCAATTAAACTATTAAAAAGGGACTCACAAGAAATTTGGTCCCAGCTCCTTTGAATTTTGTAATCTGATGGGAATTTATCTGGGTACGCCACTTGCCATGCATTTTTAGCTTCATCCAAACACGCCACTTCGATGTTTGGATGAAGCGGTGGAAAGCCGCAGGATACTACCAACGAGAGCGGACGTGCAGTAGGATGATGAGAGAAAAGCAGGTAAACAAACACTAGAAATTTTTCGAGCTCCAATCCCACCAAAACGGATAGGAAGGGAAACCTGGTCCCAGGACCGTTCCGAAAGACGAATGTTCAGAATTTTTTCAAGTTGTATTTTAACCAAACTGTCAAAATCCTTTGTTAAGTTTTGGAACTTCCAAATCGGACAACATCGAATCAAATAACTAAATTTAGGGACTAAAAGACACGAATTGAGAATGAAGAGAGCCGAATGTGCGTTGATTTCTAAAAGACGATCTGAACATTCATTGAATTACAAAAAAAATACAATAATACATGGTAATCCCGTTACAATCTATTCTAATGTTAATGACCATGTAAGTTTAAATCAATATAATGAAATGTAATGTTTTAAACAAAGTAATACATTGACTTTAGTTCCATTAGGGCTGTTCGCCACTTATAACGATGCATGTGACCTGTACCCTAAGCCAAATGGCAAACGCTCGGTGTCGAATCAAATCTTCGCCAACGCTAACGCTGAATCGAAAACCACTAGTAGATTGGTAGCTATGATGAACAGAACGCAGCAAACGATTGTTCTCTTCTGCCATCCGCTATAAATACGACCTTGGTCTACATGGTTGCGTTCGATACCATATGCAATTATTCCAACCAACAGTAACTGATGTAGATACTATTATAAATAAATATAAATATTCGACACCAATCACATACATTGCTCTGATTCCAAAGTAAGTAGCTAATGCACTTGTGGTATTAGAAAACAGACACGACGAAGGTACCATACCACAACACCCAGACCCGAGACAATGTAGACAATTTTGATGTCTATATTGACCTGCAATCGATCCTGGGACCTCGGAGTGGCGACTTTTTGAAACCCAGCGTGCTTAACCACTACACCACGAAAGTCGTATTAAAAGCTCGCTTGTACAAAAGGTGTTTTAAAACTACCCATTAGGAATAAAGGTAACTCGTTTCGAAGTAAGTGTTTTTTATCCTTGTGTTATGAATACCAGACAACGATTATGACGGCGGCGTCTTCCGTAAATACTTAAATACATAATAAACATCCATGACTCAGGTACAAATGTTCGTGCTCATCACACAAACGTTTTCCCCTTGCGGGTTTCGAACCTGCGACGGCGGCGTAATAGTCAGCAGCGCTAACCAATACACCATACGCGTCGTCAAAATATATCTACTCTCTTTCAGAGGCTTGCCTGCGAAGTAAAATGAATTCATTCCTATTGCATATATTTCAGAACAAACTGTCAGTCTTTGCACAGCAGAAGTATTTATCTTAGCGTCAAGTGTGTGCCATACATAATAAGAGGGTTGACGTTAAGAGTCGTTTAAGCGTAGCGAGGGACGAGGGAATAATTTGATTAAATTGTCAAGAGAGCCGTTGTCTTGCACGTACATATATATGTGTAGAAACATTGTAGCAGAATTTACAGCTGGTATACAGATGCAGAAAATCGTATGGCCGTTCAATTGAAAGTTGAACTTAAAAAGTTACGCATTGCATAACGGTGAGTTTTTGTGTGCTATAAATAATGTGTTTTTGCCTAAGTCAACACTTTGAGATGTTTTTGTAGGTAAGTGTGCTGACTCAACTAGGATATTGTGATAGTAGTCTAATATTTAAATCTTGTGTTGGTACAAAAGGCCAAATTCTACTTGAAAAATTGCAGTTACGCCTCCACAACGCTACAGTCATCAATTGCAGAACTGCTTTAAAAAAAAGTTACCTGCGTTGTTCGCATAACTATTTCGCGTAGACAATTTCAATTTTCTGATTTTCTGATGCATAAATATCCTTTTACCTGGCGTAACTATATATTTAGTAAATCTGAATTATTTATTACGTTATTTTGTAATATATTTTTTTTTTACAAAAAACTATTTTGTATCAGCGACTATAATGAAAAGGAAGGTTGCCTTCTTTGGACATATGCAAAGAGGTTCTCCATATGAGTTTCTAAGGCTAAACCTCGAAGGCAAGATTGCTGGCAAGAGATCACCGGGCCGACCCAGAAGATAATGAATGGATGACATCAAAGACTGGACCAAACTTCGTTTTTATGACCAGCTAAAAAGAGCGACTCAAGACCGCATCAGTCTCTACATGCTGACCTCCAAACTTCAATTTGAAAATGGCACCCTAACGTCTCAACCCGAAAATATCATATCGCACATCATATTTCTTAGAAAGAAATTGATATTAATTAACATTCAACGAAAACCCGAATCGAATTACCACTGGGGCTGGTAGCGTATGCGGCAAAGTAGATCAAAAGAGACGACAACTTCAAACAACATGCCGCCAGAAGTTATTTTGGAAGAGTTTCAAATTTTATTCCAGCAGGAAAAAGCACATTCTTTAGGCAGGTCTCGTAGACATTTTATATTAAAAAAAACATATAAATATAATAGAGTTAATTACATCAAACAAAACATTCCTAACTGATCTTGAATATCTGAGCAGATGTTTGATCAATCGCATTGCTGTTAGATTTTGGTGATCTATAATGTTTACTGAGGAGATAGCTTTTTGAGTTTGTCATGATATTATAAATTTCCTTTTTTTTTTCAATACTTTCATGATTTTATAGAAATAAAAGTTAAGTAAAGACCTGCTGGGCAAAGGCCTTACCTCAACTATAGTGTAGTTTGAGCCATACTCCACCACGCGGGTCAGTGCGGGTTGGCGGAGGGGTGTTTGCAAGGCAAGCGACTAACCCTGCTATCAGATTTTATCAAGCCGCCCAAAAGGCCTCTGACTAGTCTTAACGACTAATATCAACTGATATTAGCCGAGACCAACGGCTTAACGTGCCTTCCGAAGCACGGAAATGCTCGTGATGTACGTCACTTATATGGTCGGAATGGTCACCCATCCAAACATGACCGCGCCGTATGTTGCTTTACTCCAGTATCACTACGAAAGCGCTGCTAACACTGCGCTACGAGCACCACAAGGTATATATTGATTTGAAGCTATAGATGGATGAAATAATTTCAAGCAATCCACTCTGAACGTTCAAGTTATTTTTTGTATTGTACGCTTACTGGTAATATCAAATAGCCTTTTCCTCAATCAAAGTCAAGCGTCTCAGTAAAAGTTGCAATTATTGTCGAGGCTCGCCTATTGCAAAATAAATTGATTTTCATCGGAGAGCCATTAAGTATCTAGATCGCAATTCGATTGTAGTTGGACACCAAACACATACATTGCTCTGATCCCAAAGTAAGTAGCTAGTGCACCTATGTTATGGAAATCAGACACAACGGTGGTGCCACAACACCCGTCTGGGTGTTGTGGCAGACAATATAGAAAATTATGATTTCTACATTGACCCGACCGGGAATCGAACCCGGGATCTTGAAGCGGCGACGCCTTGAAATCCAGCGTACTTAACTACTACACCACGGAGGTCGTAGTTTGTGGTAAATATGTTCTAAGTAAGCACTTAAGACATACACACGGACGGCAATTGGTGACAGACGGTTTGAAATTGGTGCATTTCGCACAGCAATAGTTTCTAGACTGCTGTACGAATCACCCAAGTGCTGTTTCATAAAGTAATCATTCGCATCTTTCAGTGAATTAACGGTACGAATTGCCCAAGGTTTCTTTCGATGTAATCGACTAAAGAGGTGAAAACAGCACTTAAGCGATTCGCTCTGTGATCCGAATACCTCGTGGTGCGAAACGGATCCTTAACCAGTAATTGCAGCCGTGGTATCTGCCACCAACATTCCATCAACACTGGACCTATGCTGCATGCCATTGACGTACCGTAGCCATATCAGCGGATTTCCATCAACGATTATAGCGCCTCAATGCACGGTTGGCATGACGTCGACAAGCTGTCAACGCACCGTTTAAAATACCGAGCATGTGCCATAAGCATTTAAAAAAACAATTGTCATCGCTTACTCTAGGTAGGTACATACTGAATGCATTTCAATCGAATCGCCATTGCTTTCTTTCAAGTTACATAAACACCCTATGCTATGCGGGTAAGCCTGCCAATACTTAAGATTTATGAGTGGAAAATACCGAATAGCTCTTACATGCAATTTATTACACGGTCTAGTATACTTTGAAGATATAGCAATAAAGATCTTGGCGTTACAGAATGGGATTTGAAGTTAAATCAAGCACTAATGCTATTGATTATCAGTGGTTCCCAAAGTGGGCAATAATGCCCCCTTGTGTGCACTGAAGGCCTAGAGGGAGAGGTAAGGGGCCCGGAAAAAAATGTGAGGCACTAATGTGGATTAAGGGGGCGCGGAGGAATTTGTATCTTCGGCTACTTCATGTTTTAAAATTCACAAAAAAAAAACTCCTCCTGCACAGCATCCATTTACTAAGTCATAGTTACATATTTTTTATTGAATGAATAAACCTCAATTGACTAAACATACATTGAATATTTATTATTTCAAGTGCGGTCATAAGGCTGTTCATGTCTTGAAGATAATACAGTAATGAATTTGTGTCTCTCTTGTCTTTCAAAACAGGCGCGAATACAACGTTTTTTATGCACGGTGGGCATACCCTACCACTTAATCACTATTAGAAGCGCCACAAACCAAATTGTTGAGTGCTTAGTTAAAGAAGCATCGTAAACAACAATTTTGCGTGCTCGCTCTACGACTATTATCATGCTCATGGTGAACAAAAAATTTCACGCTCGCTTCGCTCGCGCTTTAACTATTGCTTTTGTCGTCTAAAATTCTTGCTCGCTTTGCTTGCACATCAATGATTATATTGTTCTTGGTTGGAGAAGCAGCGTAATCAAAATTTCACACGCGCATCAACTACTATCATGCCTATGGTTCGTAAAGCGTCGTAAGCACTGTTTTTGCTCACTCATGCACTATAGCCATACTCTTGGTAAGAAAAGCGTCGCAAACAAAATGTTAACGTGCTCGTTTTACTCATGCATTTACTATTAACATAAATTTTGTATAAAAAGCGTCGTAAAGAAAAAATATGCACACTGTCTGCGCTCGCGCATGCACTAATATCACACACGCTCCGTTCGTGCTTTTGCTAAGTTTGCAAAGTTTTTGCGCGCTCACTTGGTTTTAATAAGCGTTGTAAGCAATTATTTAATTATTTGCGGCGTTCTCCAGCCTAGAATAAATGCTATAAAGGTTTTGAGGTGAAAAAAAATGAGGGAGGGGGCTATATAAAAATATATAATTATTCAAAGTGGGTGCTAGACCAAATAAGTTTGGGAACGTCTGGATTGGATGTGAATATACGAAACCGGCTAAATTAATTTAAAAAGATAGTGTGGATACTGTATCCTATTTTTTTTCAGGATCTAGACACAGTTACTTTACTCTACTTATTCATCCAAAATAATGTATTTTTCCAGTTTTTCCATGATGGTCCCCTCAATTCCCCCCAACTCTTAATATCATTAAGCATTTGTACCTAAGTCGTGGATGTTATATGTATTAAAGTACGTATGGCAGACGCTCCTGTCATAATCGTTGTCTGGTATTCGAAACACATGAAAGAGGATTCCTTGCTTCGTAACCACGCCAGTTTGGTTTTTTTGTCTGGCGCATTTTTATTTTTATTTTATTTTTTTATTATTGTTATTTTGGTACGAGAGTCGTAAAGCGGTTAACAGGATGCACCTACCTACCAAGTCTCAACGGTGTAATGCTAAGAGTTTTAGGATGGATTGGTTGTGACATACAAACAGAAAGACTTGACAAATCTATAAAGGTTCCGTTATTTGCCATTCGGTTATGAAATCCTAAAAAGACAGTAGTATCAAAAACATTCAAGAGGTCTTATCATAACTTTGCAAACTTCTTTTTACATGTACACTGTAACAAAACCAGTGTTGTGTGCCAAACCTGTTATGTGCCAAACCTGTTATTTGCCTTACTGCTTAAATTGTATAGTATTTGCAAACACCCAGGGTGTACTCTTATGAGAGACCTCATACGTAGGGTGAGCTTATGTACATTACAGTGGTGACACAAAGATATTTAGAGATGGAAGCGTTGACATGAAGATGACGAAATATTAATAAATTATGAAAGTGATTTGTATTTATGTGCCGGCAATTCCAATAGTTCCATTTAATGTTAATAAAAATTCTTATAAAAAAATATGTAAGATTTTTTGTTTTAATTGGATTCCCAAAATTGTTTTTTCGCTTCTCATAAAACTGGGAGAAAGAGTGATTTCCATTCTATTGCAGTGTGTAAAAATAAAAACGAGATAGGGTTGTATTTTAGTACCCATAAATATTGATTTTGACCTGAAATTTTGTGTTATTATTTTAACTGTGATGTTTTGTTGAGTTTAGAACAAACATCGCTAAATTATTGTGATTCTTAACTGCAAACATTTTCAAATGCCATATTTAGTTTTGAAAATTTGGGGGCAGATTCTTGTTCAGTTCATACGAACATTTATATATACATCAAAAAAGTTCACCGATCAAATTTTATTTCTCAAATAAACTATAGTTATTGATTCCTCAGGGTCACGATGGATAAATTAGTTGTTTTTTTTTGATAAAACGGTGAAGCTCACAATCGAATTACCACATGAAAAATTCGACTAATATAATTATATCCTACAATATTAACTCTAATATTACGACATGTAACTAATTATTTCATTAATTACTTAGTAAAATATCGTTTGCATTTGTGATTGTACCATGTTACTTTTATCAGAATTTATCAGCTACGTTTTTCGTATGAATTTTGACAGCTATTTGATGCCTCTTTACGTAGGTAAAATAAGAGGAGGGTGCAGCAGAACATAATCAATATTATTACAACTAATCCTAGTTAAAGGAGATGGAAACCATTACATACAAATTTGGGCCTGGATGTAATAAGATGAAAATGGTGTCAATTAATACTTTAATACTTAGTAGACCTACACTGAAAATTTTATGTTTTTCGACAATCTGAGAGCCCAATAATTAGGGGTTTAGTTAAAGTGAGGTTATGTAACAAACAGCTGATTTCCGAACTGCAAAGGATATTTTAACGTCAACAGTTACAATTAGGCCACAAAATAGACGACAGCACGTTAGGCAGGGTCAGAATCCGTAAAACAAAGCAGTGGTCGACGAAAAAACACTCAAAAGGCATACACGCACAAGACGAAAAATACGAACGAAACGAGTGATCCATAGATTATTTGACACGGTAGCTGTCAGTATCAGTGCACAGACAAAAAAAAGTAAGAATCCATTTTATTTCATTAAGCAATCATGTTTCAAATCACTTACATTCAATTCAATTAAAATATAAAATATATGTTTTATGAGCTAAAAATAATAGTTATTGTAACGTTTTTTTTTTGGGTTTATCGCCACGAATAGAGCAAGTGATTTTTTTTTAAATTGTGTAATCACATTGACTCAAATCGATATTTCATTTAATCGATAATGTGATGAATTCTTAAAATCTTGTTTTTCATAATGCTCAGTTTCCATAAAGAGAAATAGGCTGATTTTTGGTATTTTAGGATGGAAAAATATGCCCATTTTTTTAAACCATAAATCAACTAGTTACGTTTAGGGCCCAGCAGTTACCGTCTCCTTTGAAAACTGTGACTGATTTTCTAATAAGATAAAAAAACCTTCCTTAAACATTTTCGCTTTTCATGTCACTTCCATCAACTCCCAACTCTTCGTTCCTACAACAGAAGGCGCTATTGTCTCGGCGGCTCTTGGAGGCTTTCTGCAGGTGGCTCGGAAGTGGAAGTAAACTAGTTCAGACCGGCTCCAACCGGCTGTATGGAGACTTGAACTTGAATATTTGAAGAACTTGGGTCGATCTTAAAAATATTGCGTGACCTTGGTTGTCACTTATAACGTAAGAATCCTAAATAAGTAGGTTATTCCATAAATTTAGCACCATTAGTTCCAAAATCGGTCAAGTGCGAGTCGAAATTGCACACCAAGAGTTCCGTGCCAACTTTAACTGAATTAGAGATCAACTTACTTCCACTTAGCCAAACTACCACAATATTTTGTTGATTGTAAAAATAACTTTGTTTTTCATAGTATTTGTATGAAAGACAAAGTATTAGTGGTTGTTGAAAATGTGCTATATTTCGAAAACCACTAGTTCGATCTCGTTCAAACTAGGTTAGAGCAAAAAAAATATTTTTGTTCTAGTTCCATCTATGGGAGCCTCCTCAAATGTCATTTTATTTTATTAATTGTCGAGAGTCGTAAAGCGATTATCAATATACACCTACCTACCAAGTTTCATTTATGTATTGCGAATAGGTTCAGAATGAAGTGGCTGTGACATACGAACGGACAGATATACAGACTTGACGAAACTATAAGGGTTCCGTTTTACTGGTTCAGTTTCGCCATAAATGAACCACTAAGGTTACTGTACCTTCCTGCTTATCGCGTCTAACCACTTTTAAACTAAAATTGCTGAGACAAACCCATCAAAAACTAGCGTCACTTCAAATTAAGGCGACAGTTACCTACGATTCAAACGGGTAGTGAATGGTACCGCCTATACTATACCTGCACCGCAGGAAAATGCCATCAGTACAGACTGACGTTACAGAACGTACAGACGGCTATCACATCAGGTTATATTTTTTTGTTGAAATCTGACCTTTATCACAACTGCGTAAGATACCGCAGAGTTTACCTTGACGTGTTGTCGTCCGTACTTAAGCATTGATCAAATATCAAACAGACGTCGATACCTTCTATTCTACCTATAAATACCTACCACCATTCTGTATGCGGAATCTATGTTCGTAAGTATTTGGGTCACAATGCTATGGGAATCTTGACAGGTATTTGACTCCGCCATCTTTTTCCCGCGAACTCAAGCGAATAGCAAACAAAATAGGCCACCGTCCGATTTGGCGGAACAATAAAAATGAGATAGAACCGATACCGTGGCAATTGCCAAAAATAAAATGTATTCCAAGATTCCCAAGAAATTTGTTTTTATCTTGAACCCGAAAATGTGAGAGGTTTTATGTCGGGTATGGTTGAATGTCGTTCGGCGGGAGACACACTTTAGATACACTGATTTAGGATTAGGGCTAGAATTTGTGATTTTGTAAAATAACAAAAAAATATATTTTACCTCTTAAAGACTGATGACCTCCTCCTCTGATTAAAATTAGTTTGAACGAGATTGAACTAGTAGTTTTTGAGATATAGCTAATTTTCAACAACCGCAAACATATCATTGTTCTTCATACAAACACTATTAAACTCAAAGTTATATTTTCTGTCAATAAAATGTTGTGGTATTTTTGCTAAGTGGAAGCAAGTGGAACGCTAAATAAGTTAAATTTGGCACGGAACCCTCCATGCAAGAGCCCAAAGCTCACTTGGCCGGTTTTTGCATACCGCTTCAACTATTAATTATGCATTTTGATAGCGTAGCCACACCATAAAATTATTATCCTAGTACTTTTAAGATCCACACCGCCCAGCAGCATTCGTCAAATACATACAGGTCGACTGACGACTTCCCTTTAGCGAAGTCGGTGGAAATATAAAATATGTAACGAATGAAATATGAAAATCATCTTTTGGTTTATATCACAAACACAGACATACACAATATTACAAAGCACAATAAAATAAATGTAAGAAATACAGGGTGCTATTTTGGTGAGCGATAAATGCTTTGGAGTGGTTGGTCAAACGATACTGATGCCAATTTTTTTATTATTTTTTTAAATGGAATAAACCAGCAAAATCAATTTATTATTGCGGTACTAGCAAGCGAGTCAAAACTACCAACACCAGGGGAGCAATTCTCGTGCAATTAGTATACGATAAAAGTTCAAAGATAGAATTTTAGTCGTCTATGAAAAAATAGTTTTTGTTTTCTCAGAGTCACGACTTCTATGTATTTACATTTCGTTCGTGTAGATATTTAAGTTGATTTTTAGGGTTAACTCGCAATCGAACTTCCTCACGAAAAATTTTGATTGCCGCGGGAATCGGCCTTCAGATTGCCTCTTCGTAGCTTACTAGCTTCTGCGTAGTATTTTGGTAGATACGCGCTAGCTACGCGCGAAAGTGCAAGTTTCACCATTTGTTTTGAATTGTTTTTGCGATACTAGCATGCGGGTCAAAACTACCAACATCAGGTCGCCTCATCGTAGCTTACTAGCTTCGGCGTAGTATTTTGTAGATACGCGCGGGCTACCCGCGAGAGTGCGAGTTTTCCTATTTGTTTTATTTTTTTTAATGTAAGAGGCATTTTATAAAACATGCATATACTTAAAATATTTTTTTATAAGCATAACTCATATTTCCATCCCTGAGTTTGATGTCACTAAACATAACTAAATTCTGTATATTCGATCTGTGTGCTGTGAAAACAGCCTAAAAAATCGTTTTCGATACTCGTGCATAGACGTATATGTATTACACAGAGGTTACGTATAAAGTCAATTTATATTTAAAACACAGAGTATTAAAGTTAATCTAATTTTTAATTTAATTTAATAAATACCCAGCATTGAAAATTAATACCGGGTGAATATTGTAAAAATCTATTTTAACCTGTCAGGTGGGAATAAATTGGATATTTGCCCACTCAATTTTTACTTATCCGCCCATCTATACGTGACTAAAGATGGCGCCCGTGTCATAAGACACTAGTCTATTCCCTTGAATAATCTACCGTATAGGTCTAGGGTGTTTGTATAGGTACCTGTGTATAGTCTTTATTAACGACAAAGTAAGGGCAATGTTACCAACCATTATTAGACAGGGATTGACAGCATTGCCTAGCTCTAAAATGTTACTAGGACTGACACTATTGAAAAAATAGGAAAATATCTGAATTCTTCGTTGATGTATCATAACCAATAATTCAAATATTAAAAAACTTCAGAGTTTTTCGTTTGTTTGACTATGATAATAGACATTGGCACAAAGTAAGGTACTTATTATATTTTCATCTGATACACAGCCCTAACCCCTCAATTCCCTTACTAAGAAAGTCCGACTAAATGCGAGAGTAACATTTCTCACCGCCATGAAAGCTTTAAAAAGGCTTCTATTTATTAAAAAAAGGGATACATACAATGTTTCTCATTTCCCAACAAAATATCTTAAAATCAAAGCTCTATAGCTAAAAGTTGCTGAGATAAAGGATGGGCAAAGATGTCAGGCAGGAATGGGAGATAACTGTGCCCACTTCTGTTTTTACTTATTATATCTCATCATCTATTAGGAAGTATATCACCGAAACCGAAAAAAGCGGTCGAAGATTCAAACATTATAACAAAATCGCTAACCCGTTATTCAAAATGACAGTATTAAGTTATATTGTACTCGTGCCATTCGCTCGCACGAGTACATCGCGTCGCAAGTCGCAAGGCAAGTAGCGAGCATACTATTCACACATTTGTGCTCGTTAATCGGCTTGATACTCGCGTCGCGATTCGCGCGAATGTGTAAATGCAACATAATATTGGCGATGCATTTTATTGACTATGGTCCGCGAAATATCAGGATTTCCGTGAAAGCTTTGATAAAATTATTATTATTGTTCTCTAGTCTATGAAACGTATAATTTTACTAAGTTCCCATCTTACCACGTGCCGATCCGATTTCTCGAGGAAGGAATCTCAATTTCAATCAATTTCCAATCGCATTATGTACTTAACGTGACATAATGTCATCCAAAGTTAACTTCAATAAAATCTGTGCTGAAGGGTCAACAGATATTCACAGGCGTTGCAAGGTTTTTTTTTTACTTTTCAACTACGACTTTTTATCATGTGCGTGTAAAAATCTGTACTGTTAGTGTACATAGGAACTAAAAAAAGGCAACTATTTTTATTTCTTGGTTTATGTTTTTACCCATCTTTTCCTTGCACAAATATCTTATTTAAAATATTTTGAAAAATAGAAAACCAGGGCCATTGAGTTTATATCTAATTGAACTGAAAAGAATCATGCCAATATAATTTTTAATTTTTTTGAGAACTCCGTTGAGTATCGTGCAATGTATGTTAAACACAAATCTTGGCACACGTGTTTGGAAACTTAATTAGATCGTTATGCACTAAAATTATTTTAATTCCAATAATAATAATAGTCCCCCTAGCCGATTTCGACTACGGTGGCCAATAACAACGACTAACCGACTGCACGAGACATATTATAGTGCACAAGTGTGTGCGCAAACAATCTCTATTCCTTTCACTCTCATAGCCCGATGGGACAGCAATCTGACACGACCGGATAGAGTTCAGGCGTAGGACCAACGGCTTTAGGTGCTTTTCCGAGGCACGGGGGTGAAACACCGTCAACTTCCAAACTCCAGGCTTCCTTCAGAATTTCTGAACAGAAAAACTTAGGTATATATTTTTGGCCCGACCCGGGGATCGAAGCCGGAACCTCTGGTGTAGCCGTCGCTTTTAAGTGCGGCTCTCTTACCGCTGCGCCACCGAGGCAGTTTATTCTAATATTATCACATAGGTATAACAGGTCAAATAGTATAACTCTTTTTTATTGGTATATAAAAAAGTTATTTAAAAATTATTGAACCACGTCTATAAATGCCCTTATCTTAGCTGTCTTCAACACACCACAACAGAGGCAATCTGTAAAACGCACCCTTAAGGACCGTTCCCGAACTTGACATAATTAAAATTAGATTAAGGGAATTAATTCTATGCCAAAGTAATTAAAAATAAAATTGCTGGATTACGTAAGATTTTTAGTCCCTCGAGGATATCGGTAATGAATTATCTAATTGAATGAATATCGGTAATTTGATTTTGATTAAAACAGCCACTTTGATAGAAACCTTTGAAGTAAGGAGCAGATTGGTATGAACCTTCTTTGACGGAAATAAATCTACAAATAGCTATAACTTTGGTAACGAAATTGACACTTATGGTTGTAAAGCCTTAGGGACAACTTTGCTGATGTTGAAACGCGACGAGAAATGTCTTAGTGGTTAAAAGTGGTAATGTAAACAGTAATTCTGTTAACATTTTTGTTTTTATAGTGTTTTGATACTTTACAAACTTAATAATATAAATTGCACTTGTAAAAAGCAACTTTGGCTGTGTGACCGACGAGGAATCGAACCCCGTGTCTACGCTTTCCGGCATATATAGACACTAGCGGTCCCCCGCGACTTCGTCCGCGCGTTTTGAGTTTGCTCCCTCCCCTCCCGTCGCAGCGTCATGTTTTATATCCTAAAGCCTTTCTCGATAAATAAGCTATCCAATAAAGAAATATTTTTTCAAATCGGTCCAGCAGTTCCTGAGATAAGCGCGTTCAAACAAACAAACTCTTCAGCTTTATAATATACTAGCGGTCCCCCGCGACTTCGTCCGCGCGTTTTGAGTTTGCTCCTTCCCCTCCCGTCGCAGCGTGATGTTTTATATCCTAAAGCCTTTCTCATTATATAAGCTATCTAACACAGAAATATTTTATCAAATCGGTTCAGCAGTTCCTGAGATAAGCACGTTCAAACCAACAAACTCTTCAGCTTTATAATATAACTAGCGGTCCCCCGCGACTTCGTCCGCGCGTTTTGAGTTTGCTCCCTCCCCTCCCGTCGCAGCGTCATGTTTAATATCCTTAAGCCTTTCTCGATAAATAAGCTATCCAACACAGAAATATTTTTTCAAATCGGTCCAGCAGTTCCTGAGATAAGCGCGTTCAAACAAACAAACTCTTCAGCTTTATAATATAATTAGCGCAAGCGCACTTTGTACTTAAGCTGCGAACATTATTTTGGTGCGGAGTTATGTTAAAACTGTGATAGCTCCTAAGATATTTATTGGAATCAAATTTGTTCTAAATGAAATGCTCGTGATGATGAATGTATTTATTTTGATAAGAATAAATACCTGTGTGTATAAATACACCTTTAACCGCTCAGCTGTCCAATGGCACTACAGTGCCATTTTCTTTTTTACGGTAAACTGTCCGTGGTACTACAGTGCCCACCACTTGAAAAGTATGTATTAAGTATAGTATATATATATATACAAAAAAGTATAGTATATATTATAGTATAGTAAGTATTTTATATTTTCAACTTTTTATATATTTATAACTATTACCTATCTACCAGTATTTTTGTTTTCGTAATCACAACTATACTTTTCTTTATATAATCGTTTTTATCGCGCGACATGTCGCGCGATTTTTATCATTCAACCGTCGCGCGATATCGCCGGACAGTTTCGCCGGAGTTTGTTTATTTGTTTGTTTGTTTGTTTGTTTGAACGCGCTAATCTCAAAAACTACTGGTCTGATTTGAAAAATTATTTTTACGTTGGATAGTCCATTTATCGAGGAAGGCTTTCAGCTATATAACATAAAGATACAACTCACAAGACCACAGCAGTAATGAAAAATGTTGCTAAAACGGGAGAAAGATATTCCTTTTGAAAGCTTTCGCTGCGTACGCTGCGGAAACCGCTAAAGTTACACAAAAATCATGTATGACAAGATTGTTCAGCATTAAGAGTTCTATAATAAAGTCCGCGACAGCATAAGTCTATCTTTTATGGTTGACTTACTACAACCTTTTTTATGTTAATAAATTTGTAAAAAAATAATGCATTTTTTTAAAGGTGTATTTTACACACAGGTATTTATTCTTATCAAAATAAATACATTCATCATCACGAGCATTTCATTTAGAACAAAGTTGCCCTTTATATCATTTGATTCCAATAAATATCTTAGGAGCTATCACAGTTTTAACATAACTCCGCACCAAAATAATGTTCAAAGCTTAAGTACAACGTGCGCTTGAGCTAATCTATACTATAATATTATAAAGCTGAAGAGTTTGTTTGTTTGTTTGTTTGTTTGTTTGAACGCGCTAATCTCAGAAACTACTGGCCTGATTTGAAAAAATATTTTTACGTTGGATAGTCCAATTATCGAGGAAGGCTTTAGGCTATATAACATAAAGATACGACTCATAAGACCACAGCAGCAATGAAAAATGTTGCGAAAACGGGAGAAAGATATTCCTTTTGAGAGCTTCCGCTGCATACGCTGCGGAAACCGCTTAAATTACACAAAAATCATGTATGACAGGATTGTTCAACATTAAGAGTTCTATAATAAAGTCCGCGACAGCATATGTCTATCTTTTATGGTTGACTTACTACAACCTTTTTTATGTTAATAAATTTGTAAAAAAATAATGCATTATTTTTAGAGGTGTATTATACACACAGGTATTTATTCTTATCAAAATAAATACATTCATCATCACGAGCATTTTATCTAGAACAAAATTGCCCTTTATATCATTTGATTTTAATAAATATCTTAGGAGCTATCACAGTTTTAACATAACTCCGCACCAAATAATGTTCGCAGCTTAAGTACAACGTGCGCTTGCGCTAATATATTATAAAGCTGAAGAGTTTGTTTGTTTGAACGCGCTTATCTCAGGAACTGCTGGACCGATTTGAAAAAATATTTCTGTGTCGGATAGCTTATTGATCGAGAAAGGCTTAAGGATATAAAACATCACGCTGCGACGGGAGGCGAACTCAAAACGCGCGGACGAAGTCGCGGGGGACCGCTAGTCTATACTAATATTATAAAGCTGAAGAGTTTGTTTGTTTGTTTGTTTGTTTGAACGCGCTAATCTCAGAAACTACTGGTCCGATTTGAAAAAAAAAAATTATGTTAGATAGTCCATTTATCGAGGAAGGCTTTAAGCTATATAACATAAAGATATGACTCACAAGACCACAGCAGCAATGAAAAATGTTGCGAAAACGGGAGAAAGATATTCCTTTTGAAAGCTTCCGCTGCGTACGCTGCGGAAACCGCTAAAGTTACACAAAAATCATGTATGACAAGATTGTTCAGCATTAAGAGTTCTATAATAAAGTCCGCGACAGCATAAGTCTATCTTTTATGGTTGACTTACTACAACCTTTTTATGTTAATAAATTTGTAAAAAAATAATGCATCATTTTTAAGCTTTTTTTTCTTAAAAAACTCGTAATATCGTGAATATTGTAATGTCATTAACCATTACTTGAGTTTATTTTAATCATGCAACCGAGTCTTAGTGTTAAAGGCCTAATTTCTGCATCAATGTGAAGGTAAAATGTCGTTAGCAGTGATTGACCATTTACTATTTTGTGTGTTTTAAGGAAAATATAGCTTAACCAAATGTCAGAGTGACTAAATTAAGTATCTTAATAATACTTATTTTAACCATTTAGTCCTAAAACTATCCTAACGCCATCTAGTGAAAACTATAAAGTGACTGAAGAAAACTGCTCATTGGTTACGCAATAAGTGCCAAAAGATCGGTGCAACGTTTCGGAGACGTTTCCCCGATACGTTATGTCCCAGCAAATGTGGAGTGAAGTTCGGGAGACAACGCTGAAACTAGATTAGAAGCTAATTTAAGGTAGTGTATTACGTAAACTGGAGTTAGCATGAGAAACGCAAACTTTTCTTCCTATTCGAGCATGAGTTAGCTTCATCAAATTACGAGAGAAACGAATACAGGTCACTTAGTGCCGATTTTACAAACATCAGATAAGACTTATCTGACTGAATAAATATAAAACGACCAATTTCAAAATAAAATTTACATAAATGATTGGTGACATTAACTAGACGTATTGTGTGGTATTCGACGAATATTTTTAATCGGACGTTGGTAAAATGGACACTTAATCATACTAGACCATCCTATCTCTAATAATCACTATCTAATTAACTATTCATAGGACGTTTTATAGGTAGAGTATTTATTTCATGTAAAATGTATACACATACTTAAGTAAATACGTTAACAAAATAACACATTTTTTATTGCAGATTGAACGCACGCGCTCACACACACACACACACACACACACACACACACACACACACACACACATACACACACACACACACACACACACACACATACACACACACACACACACACACACACACACACACACACACACACACACACACACACACGCTCATGTGCACATTAACTGAATTAACTTATCATTTATCAAGCTTGTTTTAATGAAATACAACCACCTTCCTGCAATTTAATATTGCCAGCTAAGCGAGGATCCAATACCTTTTGCCTTATCTTGCTGCTAACAGGCTATATCTCAGGCTATGAACGCGTTGCCCGATGGTATCGGACAAGAAGTGGTCTACTAAGATGTATTTGTTTTGTAAAAAATAAAATAAAATGGAAATTATTAAGAACAGTACAAACATGGTTCATTTCTATTAAAGAAATGGATTACAAAACATGAACATCATATGAAGAAATTAGCCAACTAACGTTACTCTTGGCCGTATTCGATCACGGCGGTCAAGTTCAACTGAAATTGGTCTCTTCGCTACTTGATCAATGTCCCATTGATCAATTAAATAATACTCAGCCAATACTCAAGTACAGTCCCTTTACCTCAAGCGCTTCTCAGGTGCAGTGATCCCAAAATCGGAAAGAACCTTATACCTCACTCACACCCAAGCTGAAAAGGCAAGCCTAATCAGCCAAGGATACGGGAAAGACGAAGGATCACGCACACTTACCATACATGAAGCAAAGGGGCAGACTTTTGAGTCAGTGGTGATAGTGCGCACAGTATCAAAAAAATCCCATCTCCTAAAGAGTGTTCCCCACGCTGTTGTGGCCATCTCTAGACACACAAAGTCTTGTGTTTGTTACACAGACAATGCCACCGACGACGCCACAGCTCGTCTGATAATCCGGGCAGAGAAGGCCACATCAACAATAATCCGGGACTACAACCTGCCATGCGCAGGGGCGACGAGCAAGTCCGAAACAAGATATTGGCCAATCCACTAACATAACTAACTCCATCAACCAAGTCAATAAGAACATCTTAGTACCTAAGGGCGACGACGTAGAGGGATTACTTTACTCCCCAAACACAAACACAATCACTAACACAAACTAGAATAAGAGCAATATTGTTTAATATTGTATAGCAAAATCACAATGATAATAGAATTCCAAAACCTTATAGAATAATACAAATATGTAATAGTAATAACAAAAAAAACAATACAATAAAAATATATGTACATATACAAATAAATATGGAAAAAGAAAATAGCAATATTAACAACAACACAAGAAAAAAAAAGAAAAACAAAAAAAAACAAAAAAAAAATAAGTTATCTTAAGTAAAAATAAGAGACGATGTTTAACTTATAAGAGAGTTATAGCATAAACTAACAACCCTAGTAATAAGTATTGTAAAAAGCACTGTAAAAAATAACCCAACATAACAAAAACCTAAATCAAAAAAGGCACGGACCAAAGAGTCTGTGGACTGTAGTTTTATTAATGAAAAAAAAAAACTCGTGATATTTATCCTTGCTGACCCTGAGCAGATATTGAATAATTTCAATGCAAATACAATGTTACAGACAATAATAAAGCTGGCTGGTTCCTAGCTCAAAGGATTAGCATAGCTATCCAACGCGGCAGCGCAGCCTGCATCATAGCCTCCTTGCCGCAAGGAAATGAATATTTGAATATGTAGATTTTAAGTTATTTTTTTAGTTGCATGTCTTAGTTTTATTTTTCATGCAAAAACTAAACTACTACTACTAGACCAAGACAACTCATACTGTACCCCAAGTTGAAAAATACCTCAGTGAACTAATAAGGAATCATCTCGCAATGACTTGTCGTTTTCGAGAAATCCGTGGATATACATGAACAAACATACACTTACGGCACACGTGTTTGGAAGCCTTAGAAGTTCTACATAATCAAATATTATCAAATTCCAAAGGTATCGCAAACATTGAATTAATAACCTCTTTATTTAGAAGTCGGTAAAAAGACCAAATTTTTTTTTGGCCCGATCCGAATTTGAACACAAGACTTCTTGGTTAGCGAACTGGGGCGTGGTCGCTTGATTTGTGTGTATTTATAGGCGCTGGGGTGTCTACGGCTGGTTATATTTCCATTAAAAGAACACAGTACGTAGTTGCTTATATTTCGAGGAAGAGAACCAGTGTTGCCACTCCACAATAAACAAAATAAATGTTGCCATGCAACACAAACAAAGTATAAAAAACCGGACTCGCGCACTAATGGTTCCGTCCCAACTTTAACTGAATTAGGAAATCCACTTACTTCCACTTACTAAAATACCACAATATTTTGTTGACAGCAAATATTAATTTGTTTTTCATAGTGTTTGTATCAAGAAAAAAGTTGTGTTTGCGGTTGTTGAAAATGTGCTATATCTCAAAAACTACTAGTTCGATTCCGTCCAAACCAATTTTCATTGAAAGTATTTATTTAGATCTACATTAAATTTACACTTACTTATTTTATAAGTTAGATAAGGGCGACGCCCATTTTACCAGTTTGGAAGTGTCTAGCTATGAAACTTTAGACTTTTAAAGGAAATGGTTTTAGAAAAATCTATGTCATTTTAAAAGACCTATCTATAGACGCAAAGGTTTGATTTAAAAAAACGGTTTTAGTTTTATGTATGGGATATTTTATTTTATTTTGTGTATAAGAATCGTAAAGCGGTTAATAGGATATATCTTTCTACTAAATTTCAACAGTGTGATGCTTATAGTTACGGAATAAAGTGGCTGTGACATACAGACGGATCGACAGACAGACAGACAGACAGACTTGACGAAACTATAAGGGTTCCGTCTTTTGCCATTCGGCTCCGGAACCCTAAAAAAAACAGGCAATATCAAGAATATGGATGTCTTTTGAAGTAGGTCCCCTGGATCTTATAATTAACACTAGCGGTCCCCCGCGACTTCGTCCGCGCGTTTTGAGTTTGCTCCCTCCCCTCCCGTCGCAGCGTCATGTTTTATATCCTAAAGCCTTTCTCGATAAATAAGCTATCCAACACAGAAATATTTTTTTCAAATCGGTCCAGCAGTTCCTGAGATAAGCGTGTTCAAACAAACAAAGTCAGCTTTATAATATATTAGCGCAAGCGCACGTTGTACTTAAGCTGCGAACATTATTTTGGTGCGGAGTTATGTTAAAACTGTGATAGCTCCTAAGACATTTATTGAAATCAAATGATATAAAGGGCAACTTGGTTCTAAATGAAATCTTCCTGATGATGAATGTATTTATTTTATTAAGAATAAATACCTGTGTGTATAATACACCTCTAAAAATAATGCATTATTTTTTTTACAAATTTATTAACATAAAAAAGGTTGTAGTAAGTCAACCATAAAAGATAGACATATGCTGTCGCGGACTTTATTATAGAACTTTTAATGCTGAACAATCTTGTCATACATGATTTTTGTGTAACTTAAGCGGTTTCCGCAGCGTATGCAGCGGAAGTTCTCAAAAGTAATATCTTACTTCCGTTTTCGCAACATTTTTCATTTCTGCTGTGGTCTTATGAGTCGTATCTTTATGTTATATAGCCTAAAGCCTTCCTCGATAAATGGACTATCCAACGTAAAAAAAAAAATTAAATCGGGCCAGTAGTTTTTGAGATTAGCGCGTTCAAACAAACAAACAAACAAACAAACAAACAAACAAACAAACAAACTCTTCAGCTTTATAATATTAGTATAGATTAGTCGAATAGGGGATCCTGCCTGATGATGGCGTCAACGTATTCATTGGTCCTGGGTTCGATTCTTATCTTTCACTATCGAGGATATTGCATGCATTTAGGTTGTAGACACTTATATAACACTAGCGGTCCCCCGTGACTGCGTCCGCGTGTTTTGTGTTTGCTCCCTCCCTTTCCGTCGCAGCGAGATGTTTTATAGCTTAAAGCCTTCCTCGATAAATAAGCTATCCAATACAAGATGAAATTCTGAAATCAGTCCAGAAGTTCCTGGGATTAGCGCGTTGAAAAACAAACAAATTCATCAGCTTTATAATATCAAGTATGGATACGAATAATATTAAAAAGCAACGCCGTTTCGATAGAGAATGCCAGGCACAAAACCAAAATTTTATGCCATATGTGTAGGCGATTTTAATTTTAAAGTGGTAAGGCGGTAGAGACCTTAACCGTTGAAAGCTATTTCAATGTTTTGCGAAAAATATTTCAAACACATTTAAACATATAATCATTTATCTCCGATTTCGTAACTATCTATTGACAGTTGTTTCTGATATTTTGTTTGTTATGCTTGGATAGTTTGCGAAACCAACATGTGAAATTCAATATTTCCACAAAAATACATACGATACTGATGGTTTATGTTTGAACTCAGAGAAAATATTTTGAGCATTGAATCCAGAATATCGTGTTAGATTTAGAGGGACCTACTCTATACAGTTATGTTGAATTTTTTTGGTTCGATCTATCTGTCTTGCTCACACGCATTGTCTTGCAGTTAAAGTCAAAAATGTAGAAAATGGTTCTCAAAGTTGTTAGTTGTAAGTACTCATAAAATTGAGCAAATTTTTTTTCAAATCCCAACTGTATGGATTTCAAGTAATCTTCATTCCAAAATTAGAGTTTAATCAATAAATATCGCACGCCATCTTGACGCGAGTAATTCAAAAATAGGACCCCAGATTGTGTGATGTATATCCTATTTACTCCTTGTTTGGTAGAAAACATTGATGCCAAACATAAGGTTAATAAAAGAAGAGTGACAAAGGTCATGTCCCACATCTTGCTAAGGCATACAATCAGATTATCAAAAAGGTAAGGTGCTTAAGCAGTGAACGACTGTTACTATGGAAGCAGTTTCTCCGTAACAGCACAATATTATGTTATTTTGGAACAGTCAGGTATGGGATAGCTTCCATGTTTCTTATTTTTTATTTGCTACACCGAAGTCATGGCAGCAAACCCGTATCATAGTTTAGCACGTATGCATATAGTAGTTATTTATTCTTAAGTTAGTGACCATGAAAGTTTAAGACGATATACAGAATATATAAAAGATATTCACACATTTCAAGACGAGAAGATTTTTAAAAAAAATATTATTATAAATTGAAACCACTCTTCTAACATACAAGATTTAATATATAAAAAGTCATTTTTATAATACATACATGACTATTGTAGTATGTACTAGCCCACCAATTGATTAGTTATTTTTACAGCCATTTTAAAGTCATTATTGTATTATTATTAAGAGCCTGTGGTGTCCCACTGCAGGGCAAAGGCCTCGCTACCCCTTTTTCCACTCTCTATGGCTTATGAAGTGATGGTATAGCAATGTTTAAAGTTTTTTGTCTACGCTACCACCTCCACGGTGATTTGTGGACATGGAAATTTCTCTATTGCTTTGAATTTCGTGAATGATAAAATGTACAATACCTATACCTACCTTCTCATGTTTTTTCTAATTAGATGTCTAACATGTATTTTCAGAGTTGCTATCTGCAACAAAGCTTACAGGCACAATTTTCATCTAACTTGCTATACTTTTCCCGGGCCATTTTAGTGTATAAGATATACTTCCATAGCTACTCCTGTGCACTGGGTACTAGTAATTTACGGAGTGCACACTTATCCTTCACAATGTCGTACAAATGTCAATCAAGCGAGTCAAACACGGGTTTTGTTTCGCGATCGGTTCAATCTCTTGTATTTGGTTCTATTTTATACTTGACTGCACAGCGGCAGACAGGGGAATGAAGGAATATGCAGTTGGCTCACAAAAATAAAGTTACCGTTAAAAACAATTTAGCGTGTAGCCTGTGGAAGGAACAAAAACATAATCTATAATTCTGCTTTAGAATGTTTTTAACACTCACAGTGTCATATTTTATGTTTATTAAGATGAAATAAGAAACCAAAAATTTACGCACGGGCGGGACTTGAACCAGCAACCTCTTGGCTAACCGGGCCAAACGCTCTTACCAATTGAGCTTCCGTGCTGTAGTCCGACCCTGCGAAATTTGTGGTCTCTTATGAAAACGTCAATTGCGTGACGCTTAGCGCCATCTAGCCGTCTGTTTATGAAACAGATGGCCCAAGCAGTTATTCTTTACAGAATAAATTCAACTTGGAAATTGATGACGCTTCGCTATCTAATGCTTTAGAATGTTTTTAACACTCACAGTGTCATATTTTATGTTTATTAAGATGAAATAAGAAACCAAAAATTTACGCACGGGCCATCTGTTTCATAAACAGACGGCTAGATGGCGCTAAGCGTCACGCAATTGACGTTTTCATAAGAGACCACAAATTTCGCAGGGTCAGACTACAGCACGGTAGCTCAATTGGTAAGAGCGTTTGGCCCGGTTAGCCAAGAGGTTGCTGGTTCAAGTCCCGCCCGTGCGTAAATTTTTGGTTTCTTATTTCATCTTAATAAACATAAAATATGACACTGTGAGTGTTAAAAACATTCTAAAGCATTAGATAGCGAAGCGTCATCAATTTCCAAGTTGAATTTATTCTGTAAAGAATAACTGCTTGGGCCATCTGTTTCATAAACAGACGGCTAGATGGCGCTAAGCGTCACGCAATTGACGTTTTCATAAGAGACCACAAATTTCGCAGGGTCGGACTACAGCACGGTAGCTCCATTGGTAAGAGCGTTTGGCCCGGTTAGCCAAGAGATTGTTGGTTCAAGTCCCGCCCGTGCATAAATTTTTGGTTTCTTATTTCATCTTAATAAACATCTATAATTCTCCTGAGTATAAGTAGTTAACTTGACCTGGTAATAGTGCTCTAAATTGCTTTAACTCAGAAATATTACAGAGATATACTCCTAGTCTTGCCATAAATATTGTCACAAAGAAAAAAAAAATCAAATAATATTTATTAGTGTTACAGTGTGTTAGTTTAATAATTAAATATAAAACAATCTAAAGTATAAAAAGCTTATTCGAAGTGGTCTTGGAGTCAAAGTTATTCGAAGTGGCTTAAGTTTTTTGGTCTTGGAACCAAAAAACTTAAGCTATATTTCGACTGAGTATAAGTAGTAGAATTGAGCTGGTCATAGTGCTCTTAATTGCTTCAACTTAGAAATATAGTAATCCAAAGTTATATTTTTTAATTACCTGTCATTATTAGTAATGGCAATTATTGCTATTTTTCGGTAATTTAATTAGCGTGCTAAATTCCACAGCTTAGCATGCTAAGTGCTATTGCTATGCTTATATGAAATTTCATCAAATATGAGAAATAGCAAATAATTAAATAGAGAAATCGTTAATGCTATGCAAACTATGAAAATTATTATTTAAAACATGTAAATAAAATCTTAATGTTGTGACTTGATGTTTATTAATGTAAATCTAATTTGACTGAATATTTATACTCTAGTCAAACGACAAAGACAAACTATTTTATTTAAATAAACAGTTGGAGCCGAACGCGGATTAGCAAACTTGCCTGCTAATCTTGCTAAATAGCAGTGCGTGCGAATCTATGAAAAGTAATATGACGGCTGTACAATGCTTCTCGCGTCGCTGCTTCGTTTCGCGCAATGTCTGTGAATTTTAGCATTCACGAAATTTCGCAACTTCAATTAATTGAATTATTGCTAATCAGGAAATAGCATGCTAATTAATTTGCTAATGCTAATAATTCCATAACTAGTCATTATTATAAATTAAAAACAGAATTGATTACTGGTTACTTGAACCTATACAGGGTGTTGTTTTGATAAGCAAAGAGCGACTCAGGGGTGTTTGTACAAACGCAACTGATGCCAAAAAAAAAAATAATTAAATGGATAAAACCCACGAAACCATTTATTATTGCGAAATTAGCTAGTGAGTCAAAGTCGCCTTTAAGTAGCTTACTAGCTACGGCGTAGTATTTCGTAGATACGCGCAAGCTACACGCGAGGTTGCCAGTTCCCCCATTCGTTTTTTAACCGACTTCAAAAAAGGAGGAGGTTATCGATTCGACTGTTTGTTTTTTTTGTATCTATGGTACCTCATATCTCAGTCATATGTCGACCGATTTGAATTTTTTTCGCCTACCTATAGGGTATACCTTCTAGTTGGTCCCATTTTGGTGTTTTCTATGTATATCATGTATGTATTTACAAACAAAAAGTATTTAAGTATTATATCCGTTGTCTAGCACCCATAACACAAGCTTTGAGTAGCTTACTTTGGGACTAGATGGCGATGTGTGGGAATGTCCAAAGGATATTTTTAAAGGATATTTATATTTTTGCCAATTTGGGATCTGATGTTGGGATCTTGGTGTATTCGAGGAAAACCCGTTAAATTTTACAGGCATATATAGTGTTCTTTACTAGGATCGCTCATATAGTGTTTTTATCTTAACGTTGACGTATTGTTTTGTTTGTCTTAGCACATAGTAAACATGAAATTAATACACTGTTGTGAGCCTTTTGCACCTACTTACATTTAGACATTTTGCCCTTTATGTTTTCTCTTGAACGGTTACCCGGGGTACATTCATGGATAATGTCATTCGGTTTCGGCTGAGAAAACATTGTAACAGCGTCGTGATACTCGACAAAGCTAAATTTAATAAATATATATGCACTCTTTCTTTTAGGCGTCACTACAGTAGGATTAATATTCAATATCACAAAAAAAAAACCACATTTTAATCTTTTGAAAACCAACAAGAACTATCCCACTGACTACGATGAATCCAAAATTATTCTTTTAACTAGCGGTCCCCGCGACTTCGTCCGCGCGTTTTGAGTTTGCTCCCTCCCTTCCCGTCGCAGCCTGATGTTTTATATCCTAAAGCCTTTCTCAATAAATAAGCTATCTAACACAGAAATATTTTTTCAAATCGGTTCAGCAATTCCTGAGATAAGCGCGTTCAAACCAACAAACTCTTCAGCTTTATAATATAATTAGCGCAAGCGCACGTTGTACTTAAGCTGCGAACATTATGTTGGTGCGGAGTTATGTTAAAACTGTGATAGCTCCTAAGATATTTATTGGAATCAAATGATATAAAGGGCAACTTTGTTCTAAATGAAATGCTCGTGATGATGAATGTATTTATTTTGATAAGAATAAATATCTGTGTGTATAATACACCTCTAAAAATGATGCATTATTTTTTTACAAAATTATTAACATAAAAAAGCTTGTAGTAAGTCAACCATAAAAGATAGACTTATGCTGTCGCGGACTTTATTATAGAACTCTTAATGCTGAACAATCTTGTCATACATGATTTTTGTGTAACTTTAGCGATTTCCGCAGCGTACGCAGCGGAAGCTCTCAAATGGAATATCTTTCACCCGTTTTCGCAACATTTTTCATTGCTGCTGTGGTCTTGTGAGTCGTATCTTTATGTTATATAGCTTAAAGCCTTCCTCGATAAATGGACTATCCAACGTAAAAATATTTTTTCAAATCGGGCAGTAGTTTCTGAGATTAGCGCGTTCAAACAAACAAACAAACAAACAAACTCTTCAGCTTTATAATATTAGTATAGATTAGCGCAAGCGCACGTTGTACTTAAGCTGCGAACATTATTTTGGTGCGGAGTTATGTTAAAAATGTGATAGCTCCTAAGATATTTATTGAAATCAAATGATATAAAGAGCAACTTGGTTCTAAATGAAATGCTCGTGATGATGAATGTATTTATTTTGATAAGAATAAATACCTGTGTGTATAATACACCTCTAAAAGTAATACATTATTTTTTTACAAATTTATTAACATAAAAATGGTTGTAGTAAGTCAACCATAAAAGATAGACATATGCTGTCGCGGACTTTATTATAGTACTCTTAATGTTGAACAATCATGTCATACATGATTTTTGTGTAACTTAAGCGGTTTCCGCAGCGTATGCAGCGGAAGCTCTCAAAAGGAATATCTTTCTCCCGTTTTCGCAACATTTTTCATTTACGCTGTGGTCTTATGAGTCGTATCATTATGTTATATATCAATCAATCAATCAAACTCATTTATTTATCCATCACTATAGCACATACATGAATAAAATAATAATAATAATAAAAGAAAAATATTATCAATATCTTAAATACTATTATAGTATTAAAGCATGCATAATATAAAATCGTGCCATAAATAGTGAGGGAACGGAACCTGTACTAGGATAACTTGTATTACAGTCTTCCGGCCCCCCCATCTACGGACATGGGCTATTTGTACTTACAACTTTCAAAGCAGACAAGAATTACTAACAATATTGGAATTGAGTTTGCTACATACAGCTCCATTCATGTCAATAAATCTATTCTTGTGCTGAACTGTGCGTGTGGTGTGTCAAGTGCGTGTTTGTGTGTGTGCGTGTATGTGTGTGTGTGTGTGTGTGTGTGTGTGTGTGTGTGTGTGTGTGTGTGTGTGTGTGTTCTGCGTGTGTGTGAGAGAGAGAGAGAGTGTATGTTGATATGTGTGCTTAAGTGTGTGCGAAAAGAACAACTATATCACCGATTTCAGCATAAGCTCGCATTCAATATAGGTTTTATTTAGTAGAAAATCTGTTACTATGCGCTTGCATTTTTTACGTGTCATAGGGTATATATTGATTGCTCTGTTAATTTTATTATACAATTGAGGTCCTAAATAGATTAAGTGACGTTTTGCAAAAGGTGAGTTATAAGGTATGTTTCTAAAGACTTTATCGGACCTTCTAATATTTTTTACCATTTTAGGATCAAAAGTGGTTAGAGAGTGGCTGTATAGCACTGTTTGCAATATGTACAGCTTTCTTACTGAGAGAACACCCGCATCAGAGTAGAGTTGATTCGTGGAGTAACGATAATGCTTAAACAAAATTATTTTAAGAAGTGCTCTTTGCGCTCTTTCGACATGAATCAAGTAGTTTTTACATGCCCCTCCCCATGATGTTATACAATAAGTAAGTACAGATTGACATAGAGCAAAGTATACCATTTTAAGGAGTTTAGAATTACTGGCATTTCTAAGTCTTTTAAAAATATACATTAATTTACGAACTCGTTTAGTGAGGGATTCAATGTGGTATTTCCAAGACAGAGTCGAGTCTATGTAAACACCAAGATATTTTATTACTGTCAAGCGTTCCAGCGCCACACAATCACAATGGGCGAGGTGGGCTAGAGATAGGCATCTGTGGGCTTTTATCATGAGATTTTGAGGCTGAAATCGTCCTAGTTTTGAAAATGTTATATATTTTGTTTTACTTGCGTTAAGTGTTAGAAGATTTTGTTGGAGCCATTTTATTACATTACGAAATCCCTCATCGACAATCTGATTAAGTTGTTCCCATGAGGAACCGTGGAAAACTAGTGCTGTATCATCGGCAAAAGCAACGAGTTTACCACCGTTTAATCGAATTTCGCAAAGGTCATTCATATATATCAAAAAAAGACTGGGTCCTAAAATACTACCTTGTGGCACACCGTACGTTACTGGATGGAGGTTACTGTCAATATTGCCAATTCTCACAAGTTGTTGTCTGTCAGTTAGGTAACTGCGAAAGAGTTTCAAAGCGGTTCCTCGTATACCAATATTTTCCATTTTATTTATTAGCAGCGGAACAGAGACAGTGTCAAAAGCTTTTGCCAAATCTAAGAATATAGCAAGACATTTATCCTTTTTTTCTAGTTTTTCCACAATATGTGAGACTAAGTTGTTGACTGCTTGTTCAGTTGATCTGCCAGGTATGAAACCAAATTGATTGTCTGATAAAATTTTGTATTTTTGCAGATAGTCTTATTCATCAATCTTTCGAAGACCTTTGATAATGACGGTAAAATTGAAATAGGTCTGTAATTACTGACACTGTCCCTGTTCCCAGCCTTGTATATCGGTTTTATAATGGCCACTTTTAAGCAGTTTGGAAATATTCCTTCACTGAAAATAAGATTACAAATGTGTGTTATGAGAGGTACAAAAACGTTAATGCTAGATTTTAAGATTTGGGTTGGTATCTGGTCTACTCCAGATGCTTGACTGTTATTTAAATTCATGATAGTATTATAGACCTCATTAAAGTTAGTGCTTAGTAGTACAAATGAGTTTACCACTCTTCTTGTATGTCCAACGTCGGCATTTGCATTTGTTGAGTTTTGAAGTATATTTTCTGCTAGATTTTTTCCTATGGATGCAAAGTAATTATTTATTTCATTTATAGAATCTCCTGGCTGTTGTTTTATTTTAAGGAGTTTATTTAGGTCATCGTGTTTATTAGTATCTATCTTAGCTATATATTTTATTGTATTCCAAGTTTTTTTAGTGTTATTTTTTACTTTTGATAATTGTTCTTCGTAGAATCGATTTTCTTCCCTTTTTATGATATCGTTACAGAAGTTTCTATAGCGTTTATAGGTTTTTATCAATATTAGGTCATCTGGAAATTTTCTCGTTTTAGCATGGAGTCTATCACGATTTCTTATGCACCTCAGTAGTCCTTGCGTGATCCACGGTTGTGATATTCTTTTCCTATTGGAAATTCTTTTTTCTTTTGTATTATTATTGATGATATTTTTGATTTTAGAGATCAGTAATTCCGTAGCTATGTTAACATCCATACATTCTAAAATGTCGTTAAAGTTAGCAGCATTTATGTCGGCTGAGACACCCTTGTAGTCAATTGTTTTATGCGTTACAGATTTGGGAGGTCCAGGTTTCAATTTACTTACACTAAAAATAGTAGAATGGTGGTCTGTTATAGTAGATCGAATTAGAGCTGTGAAGGTAGGACGGTCAGATTTTACAAATATATGATCAAGGCAGTTTTGTTCACGCGTTGGAAATATGTGACCTGGGAGAAATCCGTGATATGCTAACATGTTTTGATATTCTTTAGTTTGTTATGTATTGTCCAGTAAATTTATATTAATATCTCCAGTTATAAAAGCATTTTTACAATTTTTGATAGAGTCAAGAACATTATTAAGCGAATTTATAAAATTAGTAACATTTTTGTAAGCTGGAGGGCGATAGATTCCGATAACACTAGTGTCATTTGGTAGATTGACTATTAGACAGTTACCATCAAGAAAAGGTGGCTCAACAGATTCAGCTGATATTGAGTCCTTTACATATATTGCCACTCCCTCATTTTGTGTAATACAATTAATTGTAGAATAACAATTGTAATTAGGAAAAGATGGAGGGGTAGGGTTATTTTTAAGCCAGCATTCTGAGAGCACAATGACATCTATATCAATACTTAGCATAGTTTTAAGAATATCAATTTGGTTAAGATTACAATGGACACTTCGTATATTCTGGTGTAATACAATTAAGTGATTATCATTTGGCAGTAGTTTTTGAATCTCCCCAGCATCGCAGATAACACTACTAGCTGGTTCGAAATTATCTATAAAATTTGCGTCACCCATATTTATTACAATTAGTAATAAGGTCAAGATAAGTTGGCAAGCGTACAGAAGGTAGGTGTATTTTATAATTTAGCACACTGAATGAATGAGGTGGGGTATGTGTAGATGAGTGTAAAGTGTAGAGTGTAACAAAGTTTTGAGAAAGTTTTGATGTGAGTGTAGCACAAGATATAGAATATGATACAATGAACATATAGATCAACAAAAACATGTTCGACACTGGAAAGGAAAATCTAAGATTACAATACATGGAGAGGTAAAGTTTAAACCATATTTTGCATAAAATATCTAGTCATCTTGTAACTTGCAGCTTCTCGAGGTCGAATGCTGAATTTACTCTTATGTGAGGAGATCCTTCATTTTTACGTAGGAAGACGTTGCCATTTGATGACCAGCAGAATTTGAATTCATTTACTTTAGCGAATTGACGTGCCAAGTAAAAGAGCCTTTTCAATGTAGGCGTTAGTGATTCACTGACGAAAATCTGTTTAGCTGGACCGTGTAGGTGCAAGTGTTGTGTGTTTAATTTCTCTGCACCCTCTAATTTGTTGAAATTCTTTACAGAAGCAATCAGACTGTTTTTGGTAGCAACGTTCTCCAGTTCGACTATCACTGGCTTGTTGTCTGATTTAGAATTGATACGGTAGATATCTTTAATTGATCTGTCATCAATAGGGACATTGACAGCACTTCCAAGTTTTTTGAAGATTGACATTAGGGTTTCCTTTGATTCAATTGGTTGTTTGGGAATGTTTCTTACTTCTAAATGCGTTGCTCGAGACTTTTTATCCAAATAATCTATTCTTTCTTCTAATGCGGCTATGTGGGTATCTTTTTCCTTCTTTTCTTCTTCTAACTGTTGAACTTTTCTTGATAACTCATCGTACTTTTGAGATATGAAATCAATTGAATTAAATATTTCAACGTTTTGGGATTTAATCTCTGTAATAGATTCTTGTAATGCTGCTAGTTTTTTATCCTGGCTAGCAGAAAAATTCGTTAAATACATTCTCATTTCGGCCATAAAAGAACGCATATCGCTCTGATCGTCGCCGTCACCTTTCCTTTTGTTGCTGCGCAATGTCGACTCTGTTATGTTATGAGCCTCCGAGACACAATCACTACTGAATTGAATTGAAGCCCTTGTAGACTCTGTGTGCCTTGTTAATAAATTTTGTGAGGTACTTGCTGTGGTAGGTACAGTGCTAACGTCACTCGATTGAGTGGCGCTGGCGCATGGCGACGGCGGTGGTGTGCGCTTAAGAGGCATGTTTTTCATGGAAGCGTTCGATATAGTTTAAAGTAATCGTCCCGAAGTACCAGGCACTCAGAGATATGTAAGAGTAATCGCGCGGCGAGCGAGATGTCAGATTATCCAGGGCCGATGTGTAACAGGAACAGTAGATGTCCGCACAGGTAAGAGTTTTGTATGTAATTGTATTCGATATTGTAAGTTAGATAACGCCTGCAAGTCCGGGGGTCTATAATTCTGGTTGCCGATCGATGAGTTACGTACTACTGCGCTTGCCGTCCAATTTAGGTAGACCCATGTTGTTCGCAAGGCGCAATGTGCAAAAAGTGGTTATCTCGTTTTGGGCTACTTATGTTGGATCCTTTCTATCTATTATGAGAGTGTGTGTTTAAATAGTAATAAAAATCACTCACACGCCAGTTTATTTCTTGTTCGATGGGATACGCGCGCGCTGTTTCATGATAAAACTCTTCATGCTGCTTCGATTCTATTATTGTGCACTGATTTTTGACGATTCCAAATTAAGTAAAATTTAAAATAATTTCGTAAAGTGTAACTGATTGCACGTCTGAACGTCTCAGAGGTCCGGAGGGAAGGGTATAGGAAGAATATAGCCTAAAGCCTTCCTCGATAAATGAACCATCCAACGTAAAAATAATTTTTCAAATCGGGCCAGTAGTTTTTGAGATTAGCGCGTTCAAACAAACAAACAAACAAACAAACTCTTCAGCTTTATAATATTAGTATAGATAGTAGAAAAAATCGTTTCTTAAAATAGTTTCTTTTAATCCTACGATGATGATGATGTCCTCCCAGACGTATCCGTCGACGGCAACACCCTTAGCTGGTGTTAGCCTGGGCTCTTGCATGGGCGCGAGCGTGACATGCATAGCCAAATTTGGTTTTGAAAGTGCGGTTGCAAGAGGCACAGTAAAGAGTCGCAGATTCATACTGTACTTGTACTCATAGGAGGGCTTAGGCCGAGTTTTGCGGATTTGGCGTTTGGCGTCGAGATCTTCGAGCCGGGCTTGCTCATAATCTACGAAATTCGCCTTGACAGCAGTTCGCCATTCAATCCTCTGTGTCGCCAGCCTTTCCCACGAGTCATGCGGTATATTGGCAGCAGTCAGATGGCGCTTCAATACGTCTTTGTAACGCAGGTACTGCCCATCTGGTTTGCGTTTACCTGAACTGAGCTCAGAGTAAAATATTTGTTTTGGCAACCTGGGAGACTCCATGCGCACGACGTGCCCGCACCAGCGAAGTTGACCTTTTATCAGGAGGCACTCCATTCTTGTAAGGTTGGTTCGGCGCAGAACCTCCGAGTTCGACACACGGTCCTGCCACTTCAGCCGGAGAATTGCTCGGAGACATTTAAGGTGGCAAATATCGAGACGCTTGATGTCTTTCCTGTACAGACACCAAGTCTCTGAGGCATAGAGGAGCAAAGGTAATATTATTGCTTTATAAACGGCCAGTTTTGTGTGAAGCTTTAGGTCGTGCGATTTTCAAACTCGTTGGCTTAGACCACCGAAAGCAGCAGCGGCTTTACCGATCCGTGCAGAGATTTCTGAGTCAAGGCGATTGTCACTGCGCACTAAACTTCCAAGTTACCGGAAGGTCCCTACTTCATCTAGTGGCTTGCTTTGCAGGTAAACAGCATTCTCATTCACAGATTTGCCTTTAACAGGCTGTTTTAGAATCTGAGTCTTAGAAGCACTGATTACTAAGCCAAACTTGCGACAGGATTCGTCCAGACTGTAAAGGTAACTCTGCAGGTTGTTCAAATTGTCAGCCATAAGGCAGACATCATCGGCATAGAGGATTTCCGCTACCGGAGCGGAGTATGACCGGAGTATGAGTATACCGGAGACGCTTTTATCCATACGGACATTTATGGAAATCTGGTTATTACAGCGCTTACGAGCATCACTCATTACTGCCGCAAAGTAAATGGCAAAAAGGGTCGGAGCCATAACGCAGCCTTGTTTGACACCGCTAGTGATAGGCAACTGTTCCGTGAAGTCGTTTTCGTGACGTACGCGGGCTGTCATACCCTCATGAAACTATCGCACTAAATTGACAAACTTCACAGAACAACCATATTTCTCCAGAACAGCCCAGAGAGCAATTCTAGATACGCGGTCAAAGGCCTTCTCTAGGTCCACAAAACATAAATAGAGGTCACGATGTTGTTCCCAATTATTCACTATTCAATTCAATTATTATTTGTTGTTAACTATTTTTGTTCACGATGTTGAAGAGGTACTCCTTCGTAGGGCTGAACACTTCAATGAAGTGCTGAATCCTGGTAGTCAAGGAGCATATCTGTCTTATATCAGCTCGCTTCAGAGCTTGCCCAGTGAATCAAGTATGAAAGATCCTCCGTCGTATGAAGAGTTGATTGGTGCCGTAAAGCGGTTAAAAAATGGTAAATCAACTGGTTCGGACAGTCTTCCTTCTGAAGTTTTTAAATATGGTGGATCGAACATCAGGTCCAAGCTGTTCGACCTTATCAAAATTATTTGGGACGTTGAGACTGTACCACAAGACTGGAAGGATGCTTCAATAACCAAATTATATAAAGGCAAAGGAGAACTCTCCGATTGTAGCTCCTATCGAGGTATATGTCTTCTCTCTACGGCAGGGAAAATTTTGGCGCATATTCTGAACAGACGCCTAAGTACCCATCACCGAGAGCTTCCTTCCCGAAACTCAATGTGGGTTTCGACCTAATAGGGGCACGGTTGACGCCATCTTTGTTGTCAAGCAAATGCAAGAAAAAAAAAAGGCTTGAATCTTACGACGATCAGACTGTCGCACTTGATCTCTCTATCAATCTCAATCTGCAGAGATGGATGTAAAATAAAACGACTAAATACATAAATAAATCACATTCATTGCTCTGTTCCCAAAGTTATCCACTGCACTTGTGTTGTGGAAATCAGACACGGTAGTACCACAACACACGACTGTATGTGAACACAAGATTATTTTTATAATCGAATCGAGGTCAATTGTATGTGGGAAGTATTATGCGCTTATTTTTTACCGCTAAGGGACATCATTAAAAAGATCCGTAAAGTTTAAGTGGTGATATATAAGGATAGTTGCTACAAACTGTGAAAAATAATATTTTTTCTCGAATCTGTTGGCTTACATTTTTACCACGTAAGTACACTGAGACTATACTTATTTTAATACGCACCATCAATGCTGTCTAATAGCAACAAAGAGAATAAAATACTTAAAAAATAACAAAGTAAATAAAATTTATTTCATTTAATGAAACATGATGTTTCCATAAACATATCAAAATAAGTTTGTGAATACTGGCATAAGCTGATTACCGTAACAAAAACGATTTTGATTTAATTTTTGATAAAGCAAAGTTATAATATTATTTATATTTTATAAAATTAAATTGACCATAAAGCAAAAACCTTTTATTCTGTGAAACTGTTTTCCATTAAGTATTGTTAATATGATTTACCACAAAAAATTAAAGGTTTGCATTTTGAAAACTTAATTGCGCTTTTTATTGAGTTTTCAACGTCATAAGAAACAGAAGGCCAACCTGTATTTTTTACCCCGTATATCTTGTTGGTTTGTGGCCTTAAAAATAATATTAATTGCATTTATAGAAATCATTTGTGTCAGACAAAGAATTGAACTCTGTGTCTTACGCTATCGGGCACATTGGCAAGCTTGTTGTATTTTGTAGGTGCTTTCTACGCGACTGTGTCTCCTTGTCAACGTTTCGCGATAACTCTGTCCACATACTTCCCGTCATACCGTCATAACATATTACCGTCTACAATGCGCACAGCAAGAGTGAAATACACACTTTGCTGATCTCTGTAGACATTGCTCACGAACTTACATGGAAAGACGTGTCCGCTCTATACCTATTTTGTATTCTTGCTCCAAATTTATATTATAAATGCGAGTATTTATTCATTGTATCGCTTAACCGGCTAACCATATTTAACTGAAATTCGTTAAATAATTATAATTTACTAGCGGACCCAGCAAACATTGTTTTGCCCCCAGCCCCATTATTTTAAAAGTTAAGCGGTTCCAGCGAAGTTTGTTTCGCCCCGGCCCCGACCAGCCCCAGCCTTGGCCAAGTCGAACGGGATAAAACATCAAAATATGTGTAAAATAGTCTACACATAATCTTTTTCTCAATGCGAATAGATAACAAATATCTGTTCAGCGTAAAGTAATATGGATTTTGTTGTATTTATGTATGTTTATGTAGGTTTATTTAAGAAGAATTTATGTTTCTTAATTATGTATTTTTTTTTTGTTTTTTTCCGCCTCAACTGTTCCTGCCTCACCCAATGGTTGACTGGTAGAGAATGTTTTAAGCATTAGGTCCGCCATTTGTACTTTATTTGTTTGTGAAATAAAGGATAAATAAATAAAGAACTACTTCCCCACCAATTTTAAGCCTTATCGGTTTAGCCGTTCTTGAGTTGAAAATAGTGTAACTAACATGACTTTCTTTTATATATATTAATTTATATCCCAAACGCCAAGTGATCGCCGTCGTATTTTGTTGAGGCGATTTTCGATGTGTCATCAGCCCCATATCACCTTCGGAACACGGGCGCGGTTGCCATCCTTGTAACGTTGACATAAGTACCATCGATGCGCACTAAATGGTTCTGTTCAACATTTCTGATGCGTGCGGCTAAGGAATGGAATGTGCTACCGGTTGAAGTATGCCCTAAACACTATGATTATGATATATGATTTGAACATTTTCAAGGAAAGAATGAGGGCTGTTACTGGTCAGAGATGATCCATCTTTGACCACAGCATCATTTACCAGGTGCGATCGTGGTCAAATGCTTAATAATTAATTATAAAAAAAGATACATTATTTGTAACTATAAATATTAGTTAATTGTTACTTTTTTGTTGATTTTCTCTGAATTTCTTTTCGCTGCACCCATTGCCATCTCACTGCATGACCTAAAGGTTTGACTGGCAGAGAATGCTTTTAGCATTAAGTCCATCTTTGTACTGTATAATTTGTGAAATAAAGCATTTAAATAAAAAAATAATAAATACAAAATGTAATAAACATAGTCTCCGGTGAATGAATGCCACTGCATGTATTTGTATTGTGTGTGTTATTATAAAAGCGACGTAAAATATTCGACTGCATTAAATGATAAACTGCATTCATTGCAAGCAACATGCGCTAATAGGCCTTACGAGAGCTCAGGCGAAAAGTTTACGTTTGCCACAAAGTGAAAATTTAAAAAAATATTGTTCTCAAGTCATAAAAGTCATAAAAAGTCATAAAAGTCATTTATTTATGCAAATAGGCCCTCTGGGGGCACTTTTACACGTCCCAATATAAACCCTACCACAGCTTCGGGACAATTGTGGGCTAGTGCTGAGAAGAAGCTGCGCAACAAACTCAGTCACTATTGTCAATGCCTCTTTTCAAAAGGTTTACAATGTTTGTAGTGATCATGCAAGTCCATACATTATTATCATTTAAATAATCATCTACTTTATAATACCCTTTCGTCATAAGGGTTTCTTTAATAACAGTTTTAAATTTATTAACCGGTAAGTTAATAATGTGTTCTGGTAGTTTATTGAAAAATTTTATACCTTTCCCCATGAAAGAGTTACCAACCTTTCGAAGCCTAAATTGTGGAATAGCAAGCTTATCCTTATTTCTAGTATTATATTTGTGTATGTCACTATTTTTCGTGAATAAATGAAAATTTTTCCGTACATACATTAAATTTTCGTAAATATACTGAGAGGCTAGAGTTAATATTCTAATTTTTTTAAACACCTCTCGTAAGGAATCTTGAGGTTTAAGATTATAAATAGCTCGCACGGCTCTTTTTTGTAACACAAAAATTGTCTCTACATCAGCAGCCGCGCCCCACAGTAAAATGCCGTAGGACATCAAGCTATGGAAATAACTAAAATAAACTAACCTAGCTGTTTCTACATCAGTCAAACGTCTTATCTTCCTTACAGCAAAAGCAGCTGAGCTTAGTCTCCCTGACAAGGCCTCTATATGAGGACCCCATTGTAGTTTGGAGTCTAAAGTGATTCCCAAGAATGTTGTGGAATCAATAGTATCAAGCGGTTTGTCTTTTATCTTAACCTGAGTTGATGCCTGTCGGACATTAGGCATTGTAAACTTTACACATTTAGTTTTACTTCCATTAAGAAGAAGATTGTTAACAGTAAACCAATGTAATACTTGTGAAAGAGTATTATTTACATCGTCAAAATTTCCTTCACCTCTTGGAATTCTAAATATAAGTGAAGTATCATCTGCAAACAAAACTATATCACAAAGATTCCCCACAAAATGCGGGAGGTCATTTATATATATTAAAAATAAAAGAGGTCCTAATATAGATCCTTGGGGCACACCCATTGTTAGAGGTGCTCCAGAAGACTCAGTTCCGTTTATACATACTTTTTGCATTCTACCTGAAAGATATGAATTAATTAAATTTAACGAGTTCAATGATGCCCCATAGTGACATATTTTTTTAAGTAATGTTTCATGATCCACACAATCAAACGCTTTCGATAGACAAGTAAGAGATGGTGACACCTTACAAACCGGTAGCTTTGTCTAATATGTTTGTGATTTCACAAATTGATAAACACTTTTTCTATAATTCTACTTGCCACTGGCTGTCTTGTAATTCAAACATTAACAAACACTTTATTTTTTGGCTTCCGTAGCCGGAAAAACGGAACCCTTATAGTTTCGTCAAATCTGTTTGTCTGTCAAGTTTTGAAAAATTGGTTTGGACGAGATCGAACGAGAAGGTTTTGAGATATAGCACATTTCAACAACCGCAAAACATAACTTTGTTCTTCATACAAACACTTTGACACTCAAAATTATATTAGCTGTCAACAAAATATTGTGGTATTTTAGCTTAGTGGAAGTAAGTGGATCCCTAATTCAGTTAAAGTTGGCACGGAACCCTCAGTGGGCGAGTCTGACTTGCACTTAGCCGGTTTAAATTACATTTATTAAAATAATAGTATTTGGGAGACTGTGTTCTAAGGTCTTCTGCTCGCACCGTTTTCACCTTAAACGCCTACGTTAGATATTGAACATCAAATGGTCTGACGACCTCCGTGGTGTAGTGGCTAAGCACGCTGGGTTTCAAGGCGTCGCCGCTCCGAGGTTCTGGGTTCGATTCCCGGTCGGGTCAATGTTGAAATCAAATAATTTCAATATTGTCTCGGGTCTGGGTGTTGTGGTACCACCGCTGTGTCTGATTACCATAACACAAGTGCATAAGCTACTTACTTTGGAATCAGAGCAATGTATGTGATTGGTGTCCAATATTTAAAAACAAAAAGCGTCGCCAGCTTCGTTGGTGCGGTCACGTATCGCGTATGGCGGAGGAGAGAGTAGCGAAGCGCACCTTTTATTCTGAACTAGAGTACGGCAAGCGGAAGCATGGCGGCCAACTTCTCAGATTTAAGGATGTTCAGAAACGGCATAGAGATTCAATATCGAGCCCTCAGAGCTAGGGTTTGGCAGCACAACGTCCCGAAGGGCGCAGGCTGGTAATCAGAAGCGAGTCAGCGACCCCGAGGAGCAACTTAAAGTTGACCTCGACATTAAACGCGACGAGCTGAAGTCCCGCCAACCTTCTGCCATTCAATACCATTTGACCGCGACCGCCGGCGTAGCAGTCAGGAGCACTAACCACTACACTAAACGGGTGAACCGTGGTCTCACCTAGCAACTGTCAGACTATCTACACCCAAATATGCTGACATAGCACAGGGATGAAAATAGAACAAAGGCAAAAGCTTAACTTAAAACCGCTTTCTGTCAAATCTTGCACCAATCCCACATAATAGTGACGATTTAAGCCACGTGACACAAATGCACTGTAATTCACTGAACTGTAACTGTTTGCAGCCATATGCAGCGGCACATAAGGTTGTTATCATAGCAAATACATTAGCAGTCCAAATAATTTCTATTAAGCACTGAGACGGTATTTAAGCGTTCCTTTGGTGTATTTGAGGTACTAATATGTAATAGTGCCCCTAGTATTTCGACTACGGTGACCAGCCTTAACGATTAGCCGACTGCGCGGCACATATCAAAGTACACAAGTGTGTACGCTAACACAGGTGTACTCTCTATTCCTTTCACTCTTAAAGCCCGATGGGACAGCAATCTGACACGACTGGCGAGAGATCAGGCGCAGGACCAACATCTGAACTCCGTGCTGTTGTCAGAATTCCTGATCAGCAAAATCCAGGTACATATTTTTGGCGTGGCGTTGGACGTCCACCGACAAGATGGACAGATGACCTTGTAAAGTTCGCAAGATCAAAACCGCTGGTGATTGGTCGATGTGGAAAACCGACGGGTAGGCTTATGTTCAGCAGTGGACGTCCTTTGGCTGATAATAATGACGATACATTTTTGGCCCGATCCGAGAATCTAACCTTGGCAGTCGTCGCTTTTAAGTGTGACCCTCTACGGTACGCCACCGAGATGCTATGCAGCATGCAACATGGGTAACGACCGGTCTCTTTGTACAGTCGCCAACACATCAGGTTACCCACTTTTGTTGCAAACTAGCCCTTATTACAACCGTATAAGATACCGCAGTGTTTCTCTTGACGTGCTGATGTCCGTACTTTATAATATTTTTAGTTTAGCCGCCCAGCGACCGAAGTCTGAAGCACAAGAAATGTATTTATTTTTGTTTGATATTTTGCGTAGATAATTTTCTGGTTTTCGGATGCATCGAATGGGAATGTTAAGAGGGAAGAGAGGTTGCGGGAACTGCTAGTCTTAAGACATTGTAAAAAACATTTGTATTTTTTTAAGCGTAATTCAATATTCTTATCAACCAATAAATTTCCCAAATCACCAATTTTATCTTAGCGTTTTTGGAGCGCCACCTGGTTGTTCTAAACGGAAAGTATGACGAGACTTCCATGCTTGGATATAATCACCTTAATTAGGTACAAACAAATTTGAATTTTCCAGGTTATTTGTCTTTGAACCAAAACAATAAACAGAAATATAAGTAAATAAAATGCTTTGCTTACTTTTCGATTGTAAAGCCCTGTTTTACAATCGAAAAGTATGCACTGGGTACTCTAAGAATAATTTATATAACGAACACATTTTCTTTGAAGTAACTGACTAGGTAAACTACTCGAGTGTATAAATAGTGATTGTGGAATATGCTCTTAAAGTTGTAGGTGAAACACAAATCTCTCGTGATCGTCATCACAAAATCATTAGGGCGTTTTCTTCTACTTCTGAAACACTGAATATTAATACGCTTTCATTCCCAAAGCCCGTAACATCCTACTAACTGGCTAGGAAGTCATATGACGCTATTGAAAGCGCGCACGAACTTCGAGACATAATACTGTAGAGTTGTAACTAAGCTCTCAACTTGATATAATAGATCTGGCTTTGGTGAAAGTTTTCTTACAGGCAGGTTATTCAAATTATATCCTGGAGGCGTATTGCGATCCAACTTTAGCCTTTCATTTCCAGGCAGCTCAATTCCGAATCATGGTAAACGAATATTATCAGTATAACAATATTATAATATTCTACAATGGCACGAATATTAAGATTTATGTTATTTTATTATAAACATATTATAAATATCATGCGAAATTGCAAAACGAATTGCTAATTTGACAGGAAGGCTGAGCCGCTTACCTATCAAAAAAGTCACTATGGATTACAAGTAAAAAAAAAACACTGTGTTAGAGTAATGCAGACCCCACTAAAAGTATTGTTTAAAAATATATTTCCATAACATAAACTTTCCAACCGACTTAAAAAGGAAAAGGTTCTCAATTCAACTGGTTTTTTTTTGCACTTTTTAGTTACAATTATCGTAAAGGCTATGTCACTAACATATAACATAGTTAAGACATTAACATAGTCTTAAATTAATTTATAAGTAGTATTGGGTAATTTTCATGACGGTCTCGGGCTGTCTCTGATTGGACTAAGAACATTAGCAAGTTCAATTGGAAAGAACGTTTTATTATTGATATTTATGAAGCTACAATCAATAAATAAATCATATTTTTGCGTCCCTAAATTAAAAAAAGGGAAAATCCTATTAGCAAGATCTAAAGGCATGTAGAGTCCTCGTCCCGTCCATACGAACAAAATACCTTCCTACAACTTATCTCCACTAAAACTACCTGCTCCAAATAATATACGGTCAATACACATTCTCGTACTGCACGCTAAATTTATGCTTTTAATCTTAAGTGAAAGCATTGTTTATTTTAAATAAAATTAAAATTTGCCAACCCGCCGCTGGCTTGGAGCCAGTCTGTAGCTATAATGAAAATAACGTGTTTTGATGAAATGTTCTGTGTTATAGAATAAAAGGATTTGTCAGATGGAGTTTTGTTTGTAGATTGAGGGTAATTAGGCTTTTAGGCATAAATGAGAATCAATTTAATGCTTTTAGACACGCATTGTAAAATAAATAAAATAATTTATCGCTCACAAATAAAATAAAATGTCACTAGCGGTCCCCCGCGACTTCGCACGCTCGGTTTGAGTTTGCAGTGTGATGTTATACAGCCTAAAGCCTTCCTCGATAAAAAAGCTATCCAACACAAAAATATTTTTTCCAATCGGATAAGCAGTTTCTCAGATAAGCGCGTTCAAACAAACGAACTCTTCAGGTATATAATATTAGTATAAATAAGTTTGAAATTGTTGTCTCATTCAGTTAAACACTTCTCTTTGGACCCAATCCCTATCTTTTCCAAGAAGTCTAGGAAAGAAATCAAGACATTCCCTTTAGTAACTCTCAGGTAATTAGGTTTCCGGTCTATCACAATTTACCTTTTGTAACTACCTGTTTTAATAATTCGTTTTCTATGTAACGCTATCAAAACCAAAATGAACGAGTCATCGAGAGAATCTCTAAAAGTAATAGTAATAATAATAGTCCTCCTAGCCGATTGCGACTACAGTGGCCAGTTACAACGACTGCGCGGGACATATTATCGTGCACAAGTGTGTGTGCACACACAGGTGCAATCTCAATGGGACAGCAATCTGACACGACCGAAGAGAGATCAGGCGCAGGACTAACGGCTTACCGTGCGCACCGAGGCACGGGGGTGAAACACCGCTAACTTCCAAACTCCGGGCTACCCGGAGAATTTCTGTAATATGTACCTGGGTTCTTCTGTTATCTAAAAATTTAATATAAATGTAAATGCCCGTGTAAAACTTTTGTCTTTAAAATATATCTATCTATCTATCATTACAACGATGTTTTATTACGACACAACTTATGTAAATAAATATATAAATATCCTTTGGACATTCCCACACATCGCCATCTAGTCCCAAAGTAAGCTACTCAAAGCTTGTGACATGGGTGCCAGACAACATTATAATACATACATGATATACATAGAAAACACCCAGACCAATACAAACAGACATGTTCATGCACACAAATGTTTGTATTGTGCGGGGATCAAACCCGCAACCCGCTGCGTAGTAGGCGATTTCTCAATCACTACACCACTAAAATAAGCGATAAATGATAAGTAGGCGCGCATCTTAGGCCCGCAGGGCGATATAATGACAAATGGCTGGCTGCCATTACGAAAAGTAATTTAACCAAAGTTAGACCCTTTACACAGTCCGACTTTTAGTAGCGATGCAGAAGCTGGAAATTGTTAAATTATGTACTGACTGGTGACTGCATCGATTCTAATGCGCGTGAGCATCGATGCTAACGCGTGACTGCATCAATGCTAAAAGTCGCAGTGTGTAAGGGGTCATAGAGAAATAGTGACGGACTGCAATGTTTTTTTTTTCTTGTCAATGCGAGCTCTGGTATCGATACGGGTTCCCCTCCACCTACTTCGGACACAGCGAATAGTCGCAAAGTCATACGTGTTGCGAAAATATAAGATTTGGTAGTGTTTAGCATTAGGGTTGAGCAAGTAAGTCAATTTTATTATGCTAGCTGTAAAGAGCGTTAGCAAGATCTACTACACTTTGTCGTCATAGTTCAAATACTCCAGCTTCAATATCATATGAAAAAACTGTGTTTGTGTTGTCGTCTGTAAAATTGACTTAGGGCCGATTGTTCAATGGTCAGATAAAACTTATCAGACTGATCTATACTAATATTATAAAGCTGAAGCGTTTGTTTGTTTGTTTGTTTGAACGCGCTAATCTCAGAAACTACTGGCCCGATTTGAAAAAATATTTTAGGCTATATAACATAAAGATACGACTCATAAGACCACAGCAGCGATGAAAAATGTTGCGAAAACGGGAGAAAGATATTCCTTTTGAGAGCTTCCGCTGCGTACGCTGCGGAAACCGCTTAAGTGAAACCAAAATCATGTATGACAGGATTGTTCAGCATTAAAAGTTCTATAATAAAGTCTGCGACAGCATATGTCTATCTTTTATGGTTGACTTACTACAACCTTTTTTTTGTTAATAAATTTGTAAAAAATAATGCATTATTTTTAGAGGTGTATTATACACACATGTATTTATTCTTATTTAAATAAATACATTCATCATCACGAGCATTTCATTTAAAACAAAGTTGCTCTTTTTATCATTTGATTTCAATAAATATCCTAGGAGCTATCACAGTTTTAACATAAATCCGCACCAAAATAATGTTCGCAGCTTAAGTACAACGTGCGCTTGCGCTAATTGCTATGGTTGCTGGCTTCTTAGTTACAATAAAACTGCGTATGTTTTGCGTTAAATTATTTTACTATTTTTATTCGATTATTATTTTCGAAGGTGTTTTATACACACGGGTCTTGATTCTTATCTATACTTATATTATAAAGCTAAAGAGTTTTTTTTGTTTGAACGCGCTAATCTCAGGAACTGTTGGACCGATTTGAAAAAATATTTTCGTGTTGGATAGCTTATTTATCGAGGAGGGCGTTAGGCCATAAAAAATTACGCTGCGACGGGAGGGGAGGGAGGAAACTCAAAACGCGCGGACGAAGTCGCGGGGACCGCTAGTAAATTATAAAGCGACAGACTTTAAAAATGACAGTTACGTATGATTGCTGACAATTATGTGACGTTTTCAAATTAACCATATTGTATTTTGTTCGACGAATATTTCTTATCTGACTATTGAAAAATCAGCCCTTAATTATACAGGATTTTGATTTGTTCTGTGACATCCAAGTCCGGGATGATAATAGGAGTTTTAAAAAAACAACTTTTGTAAAAGAAAACCTCTTCACAACTTTAAAAAAAACAGGAATGGGGAATCTCGCAACCTTAGCGTAGCTCGCATATTTCGTAGATACGCAATATTACATTGTAGCTAGTAAGCTGCGAAGAGGCGACCTGGTGTTGTTAGTTTGACTCGCTCGCTAGTATCGCTATAATTACTTGTTATTGTAGGTTATTTCGATATATTTTTTTATATATTTTTTTTTGGCATCAGTATCGTTTTAACATCAACCCCTGAGTCGTTCATTGCTGACCAAAATAACATCCTGTAGTGTATTTTATTTTAAATTTCAAATCAATTATTACTTTATTGATGTTAAAATTTACTATGTGACCTTATGAAAATAGTCTCATTATCTACTAAACCTATCAATTGCTAAGAGTTATCTGATTTGATTTTACTAAGTATTCATACCTATGATGTCCGTACTTATTCAACGGTCAATTTCCGTATACCTACACGATTTTCATCTTTTCGTCCTGCTCACTCCAGTCGATAGGTAAGCTAACTAGCCGTCACAGTAAGCGAGGTGACTATTTATCCCTTTCAATACCAACCTGTAGCGTGTCATGGAACTCCATAGCCTTCTCCATAGCATCAATAAGATTCTCTTCTCTTCTCGCATACAACGCGGTGATGTTGTCCCACGCGTTGTCGAGGTCTTCCATGTGTTTCTTCACTTCAGGCTTGTCGGGCTCGCCGCATAGTGACATCAGAGCTGAGCCGGTCTTGCGGACTTTCTCCACCTGGTTATGGAGTTTGGGATTAATATAGGATAGTAAAATAAACATAGACCAAGACCCTATAAGGTTCTTATGGCTGAAGAAGATAGGTTTTTTCAAAGAGCCAATATATTGAACCAGTGTAGTCTTAGGTTTGGTTTATAGCAATAGGCTAGTTTCCATTCAGGACAAATCACAATGTTTGTAGCTTCTAGTGATTATTGTGGTATAGAGATATCTATATGAGGATTTTTTGGTGTCATAATACAACTCAATTATTCTATGAATTTGCTGTCAGAATACTTTCTATCGTAAGCAGTGATGTCATTTAGGACGCCATAACAATTCGAGCGTTTTCAAAGCTTGTTTTTTTTAAAAATCTAAATAAATCATCATGTTAATTTAGAATATATATAAAAATATTAAGTTATGTAAGGGTATTTTAATGTAAAGTTCTTGAAATTTGGCCACTACCCTATTGTATTGAATTTATTTTTTATATGACAATCCAAAGACTATTTTAAAAAGAAACTTAAGTATTAAGTATCTAAGCTAAAGCTGCCACATAACTCTTTTATCTTATGGCCTAGGACACTTAGAAGGTACGCGGGATAGTTAAGACTCCGCTGATCACCCGACCCCCACTCTTGCGACGAGGTAGACCTTTGTTTTTTAGAGGGTACGCCTGCGAGTGGATCAGGGGAGCTTCACATGACACCCTCTGGCCCTACAGAGAGGGTATGCGTAACGCATTTTTTACAGGTAAAAAAGGACACCTATAAGGTAACAATAAAAGGACTATAAGTGTCAAAATATACTATGCCGAAGTTACGCGACCGAAGTTAGGCATGATGCCTGCAATGCTATTTGAATTACTAACGACACATTAAGCCGAAAGTTCGGAACGTAAAATTAGCCGCGGAACTTCGGTCGCGAAACTCCTGCATAGTGTGTTTAGTTAGACACGAAGAGCACACATTTTAAGTAAGTTCGGAGCTGATGGTGTGTCATATCAGCCGAATACGTCGGAACGTAAAATCAGCCTCGGAACTTTGGTCGCGTAACTTCGGCCTAGGCACTAATACATACCTCGGGCTTAGTATGGTCGATCTCATGCCTGATCTCCTGCAAGGCGACCTGCTGCGCCTGTATCGCCCTCGGCTGCGCGGCTGGCGGCGGCTGAGCGACTAGGGTGTCCTGCAGCTCGGCTAGGGTTGCCATCACCGCGTCAAGTTGTTGCCAGAACCGACGCGCCACTTCGAGAGCGCTCTCGAGCGATTGGCCGCGATCGTTCGTCGCCTTTGGCACCTCGTCCCATAGTCTGTGGAGACGGTTGTTGTTAGTTGATTTGTGGGAAGGAGACCGCATCATCCTTATTCCAAAAAAAGGTAATACCAGCCAGACCAAAATCACCAAAACAATTTGAATAGTATTAATCCTCATAAGACAAGATGGTCGCCGAAATAGAATTATTTTAAATTCTTCGGTTATTATTTTAGTGCGATCTTATGCCTGTAAACGACGACGACGTAAAAAAAGTCTACGGAAAATTGCTCAGCGCCTCTAGCGGTCACTTGCAGAACTAAATTTTTCCTTACACTTTTTAACGCCATCACCAGAGTAAAACCGCCGTAAACTCATGGTAACGGTACAGATACTTAATTTTTGAATACTTTTTTCACATAAGTTTTTAATAATAACCGAAAAACTACAATTAAATCCATAATGGTGACAATCTTTGGCTTGACATGGCTTTATATATGAAGATTTTATTCCACAAACTAATAGAAAACATCCAGCTTATTTGGCAAATAGTTTAGTATATGCGTGAAATGCGTTGATTTGATTGAGTAGAAATCAATAAAATTTACTAAAAACTACTACGTAGTAAATTAGCAAATTACATAATTACTAAAAGGCGTTCTAAAGACGGGAAACACAGACGCGAGCAGCGAGTTCCACTCCTTTGCCGTGCGCATTACAAATGTTGATAGTTTATTTTTTGAGTTGATTTTTATAAAATTATTTTGATTTTTAATTTTGCCTGCGCCAGCGTCGCTTAGCGGAAATATATAGCAAAATATTTTTATATAATTCAACTTAATAATGGAATTCCGTAAAATAAAGCCTGATTCCATTAAGTTTTTGGCTAAGTCCCCAATTCAGCAGCCCAAATGAACTTCATAATTTGGTCTAATGATAACTCCATACACGTTCAATAGTTGTATTAGAATCAGTTTACATGAATACATAGTCAGGGAACTTATTTCGATCTGGAATATATTATAATTATTAATTAGTATTTTTAAGAGCCGCCGTGACAAACAGAAGTGCCAATCCCTTAACTTAAATTCTTGCTGATGGCAAATGGCAGTGATGCCAACCAGTTGGTCCATAGACATTTTCCACAAGTTTATTTTTTGTTTACTTACTTGTTGAGCTTCTCCAGCTTGTTTCTAATATCTCTGACGGCTGGATCGCTCTTGTTAGCCTTACTGATGACGTCGGAGGCTGCGCGCTGTACCGCATTGTATGCTTCCTTACGCTTGTCTAGATCTTCGACTAAAGCATTGTTCTCTTCAATTTGGTCTCTGTTAGGGTAAAAGATAGTCATGAGATATTTTTTTTATTTCAATTTGAAATGGGTTTGACTTTAGCTCTAGTAAAGCGTAAAAAGGTCCAAAGTGTTTTGTGTAAATTGTTTTTTTTTTATTTATTTTTCTTACTGCTTTTTTCAGTTCTTCAACCGTTGATATAACTGATGATACGTGTCGTTAAGTTTAGCAACATCACTGAATGGATAAATTATTTGTTCTGTTGTAAACATTTTACCATGACTGTTGCTGGTTGATAAGTTATTACAAAACCAATTACTTAGAATTTTGTTATTTCTGTTGTAATTAGGCAATAAATGGCAAATAAACAAATAATGGCAGTCAAAAAATGACGGAAATTAAAGTTTTTTTTTTGGATAAAAAATACATTTTCTATGGTTATGAATGAGTATGTGTAGTGTATAGTATAGTATATTTGTTTAAGATATATACAGAATGACTAAAAGGTGGCTGTACAAACGATACTGATGGCAAAAAAAATATAAAAAATATTTTTTTTAAATGGAAAAAATCCACAAACTCAATTTCTTGATACGATACAGCGATCGAGTCAAAACTACCAACACCAGATAGCCTCTTCGTAGCTTACTAGCTACGGCATAATTTTTAGTAGATACGCGGTAGCTACGTGCGAGGGAAACTCACACCGAGTTTCCCCATTCGTTTTTAAGTTTTTTAGGATGTTGTGAAGAGGTTTTCTTTTATAAAACTAGCATGTAATTTGAAGATTTTTTTTTCTAGAATAAGCATAACTGATATTATCATCCCTGAGTTGGATGTCACTGACCAAAACAACACCCGGTATATATACGTACTCTATCTTAGGCGGATGCGCAGATACGGGCTCAGCGCGAGCAACTTGATCTCTAGCGCCGCCCAGCGCGCGCAGCATGCCTTCCAATTTGTCTGAGAACTGTGATGATTCTTGCAGAGCTTTCGAAAAAAAAACAAAACAAAACAAACGTTCAAAAATAACCTAAAAAAACACCTTTTGAAAATCCAATTTGACGAAGAAAAGCACAGGTACACTTACCAATAAAGAATGCGCGTCATGCCGGGGGACAACAATTCCGGGCAGAAATCATCTGCATATGCAGCCTTCCACATATTACAATGGAGCCATCCTCGCACACGAGTTATGCTTTGCAGTGTCAGCGTCGGCATGTAGACCATGCTGCGATACGGTCGCTATTTTTCCTCTGTATTTGTCGCTGAGCGAACAGAACGGACTGTAACCTGGCTACACCCAGATACTCCAGATACCTACCCCAATGATGCACGAAATTTTTTAATGTCAACGTGTCGTACATAACGTGGCAAAAACGACATATTTTGTAAAGAGGACGGGGCGTGGCGGTCGGACCGGATGGGATGCAAATGACATTTAACACTCTGCCTTTTTTTTTATTTTTTTTTTTATTTTGTTATTTGTGTACTCACCGGTGCGTTCCGCTACGCTTTGGCTGCCGTGGGCACTTGCAGCTAGGTAAGCGCTATGAGCCGCGGTCGTCTTGCTAGGCACAAAATGCGAACTAAATATAAAAGTAAAAGTTATTACTTAAGTTACAAAATGTCGACAGCCGCACATAGTATCATTATGGACACTGTACGTTGATACACTGTACAGTGGTCGTGTGAAATGTTTTGTTTGGCTTTTACATAATCCGTATAACTGCCTCGGTGGCGCAGCGGTAAGAGGGTCGCACTTTAAAGCGACGGCTGCGCCAGAGGTCCCGGGTTTGATCCTCGGGTCAAAAAATAAATACTTGAGTTTTTCTGTTCAGAAATTCTTAGGGTAGCCCGGAGTTTGGAAGTTGGCGGTGTTTCACCACCCCCGTGCCTCGGAAAAGCACATAAAGCCGATGGTCCTGCGCCTGATCTCTCTCCGGTCGTGTCAGGTTGCTGTCCCATCGGGCTATGAGAGTGAAAGGAATAGAGAGTCCACACATACTTGTGCACTATAATATGTCCCGCGCAGTCGGTTAGTCGTTGTGACTGGCCACCGTACTCGAAATCGGCTAGGGTGGGTATTAAATTTACTGCTATCCGTTGTATTCAGAGCCCAACCTAAACGCAGCTGAGTATTCGTCAAACAGAACATAAAAATGAGATGCACCACGTGTCTGCAGAAATATTGTTTCCACTCTTGTATTCTTGATCCACTGCAGATCGCGGCAGTCGGGTGACGTTTAGTCAATTTATATACATAACTAGCGGTCCCCCGCGACTTCGTCCGCGTAAATTTTGGCGTGGAGTTTTTATTAAAATTCATACATGTTTAATCCCTCAAGCGTATGTGAACGAGACACAATGCAAATTCTATTGTTATGCGGTTGCCTGCAACCGCTCGGGTGTTGAAGCATTAAGATAGCTATTGAGATCAAATGATGTTTATATTTTGATTTTAAAAAATAAAGTAAATTTCTTCCTTGTGTTATACAAATACCAGTCAACGACTATAAATGGAACATACATTTTAGCTCACTATACAAATAATACTCTCTGTGTCTGATAAGAATGCTGCTGAAAAACAAACTACACACAAACAAACATACACACATTTTTTTCTTTTTTATTGTATTTTCTTATATTATTATTAGTTTTTTAATTTTCTTTGATATTTTTTAATTATGTGTGTGTACTGCGATTTTGGTCGTTTGGTCATTTTGCATTATTGAGTTATATTATTTTACTTGATAAAATAATAAGCACGTAAGAATAAAAAAGTTGAATGATTTGCTTTGTTGTACAGGAATTAAATGGCAATATCAGCAGGAACTAATAAAACTTAATGATAAAAAAACCGGCCAAGTGCGAGTCGGACTCGCGCACTGAGGGTTCCGTCCGTGCCGACTTTAACTGAATTAGGGAATCCACTCAGTAGAATACCACAATATTTTGTTGACAGCAAATATAACTTTGTTTTTCATAATGTTTGTATGAAGTACAAAGTTATGTTTGCGGTTGTTGAAAATTTGCTATATCTCAAAAACTTCTCGTTCGATCCCGTTCGAACCAATTCTCATTGAAAGTATTTGTTAAGATCTAGTTTACATATTTTTTTCAAAATTTACACTCGCTTGGTTAAGAAGTTAGATAGGGGAGACGCCCATTTTACCACTTTGGAAGCGTCTAGCTATGAAACGTTAGATTTTAAAAGAAAATGATTTTAGAAACATCTGTGTCATTTTAAAGGTAAAGGTTTTAGTTTTATGGGAGCCCCCCCCCCCCTTAAATGTGATTTGACCCCCCCTTTTTGTATGAGAATCGTAAAGCAGTTAACAGGATACGTCTTTCTACCAAATTTCAACAGTGTGATGCTTATAGTTACAGAATAAAATGTCTGTGACAAACGGACTGACACACAGACAGACAGACAGGCAGACTTGACGAAACTATAAGGGTTCCGTTTTTTGCCATTCGGCTACGGAACCCTAAAAAGTGCCAAATATTAAATGGGAGTTATTTCAACCTTCATGTTTTTTTCATTCTATATAATTAATTTTGAGTTATAGGATATGTATGCAGTTTAACTTACTTTCTAACAACACTTAAGGGGTTAGATAATTATATTTAGATTTTATGTTTGTTATAGTTAGACATTTAGGATTCACTAATTAAGTGAATTCAGATGGATACATTTTGGCATAATTTTTATTTGTTATACTCAGTTTGATGAAACAAAAATGCTATATATCAGGTTTACCAATTTAGCTATTTGGGAAAAATCGAGTTTTACCGCGAGTTAAAAGGGTACAGCGGCATCTATGACCGATAAACCGAACCAGAGTCACTAAGAGCAGAAAGTTAAATCAACTGATGATTTTGATAAATATTAAACTCATGATATCTTTTGAATAGTATGTCCGATTAGAATAATTCAAAAAGTTATTTACAGGTATTGATATAACCTTGAATATGAATTTGTTTATTTGGATAAGGATCAATACCAAGGTACGACTAATGTAACCTACTTTGTACCGTCCTTAATCTTACATTAAAAATGAGTTATAGTGGCGTATCTGTTATAGTTAGACATATAGTATCGCGGACTTTATTGTAGGTAATGATTTCCTCTACAAAAATGTAGTACATTATATTGCTCTATTGTCAATAGTTTTCGCAGCGTTCGCAATTTAATGATTTTGCTTTCACACTTTCGGTTACATAATCGAAGTTTTCATACGAATCCCTTACTTTTTGATAATGTAATATAGCCTATGTCCATCGCAGATAAACCAGGATTCTTATGGTGAAAGAATTTTTCAAATCGGTCCAGTAGTTTCGAAGCCTATTCGATGCAAATAAACAAACAAACAAACAAATCTTTCCTCTTTATAATATTAGTATAGATATAGATGAGAGGTATTATGTATACACGAGTGTGAGTTTAAAAAACGAGCGAAGCGAGTTTTTTAAAAGTATCACACGAGTGTATAATACCTAGTTATGTGCAGTTCCATACACTACTTTATCCACTCTCATTGAACACGAACATATCAAATAAAAGATAAAGATTTCCATGCTAAAAAGTCTTGATAACATTTATCGTATAATTTTCTTGACTTTACTGGTAGTAGATTAAGTCAGACTGCTGTCGCAGTCTCTAAAATGTCGGGCGGCGTCAAATTTTCTGCACTTTCACTATCAGACATTTTAATAAACACTAATAATTTTCTACCGAAACACAAACGTACTATGACGCCAGAATTCCCGTTTTAACCGCGCATGCGCCAAAGCGCGCGCAGCCACAGATAAAAAATTAAATAGATGTATAGCTACGATCTGTAATCTGTATCGTAATGAAAAAAAAAATATAACATTATTTTGTTAGAGAAATAGTGTCATAATTATTTTTTTTTATTTCATTTCGATATACTATTTATAAAGTACGTCTATATTAACTCGTTTTGAGTTTTGTATTTTGAATTTAACGATATGAGAGTAGATAAAATTATTTTATTTATGACTTAGGGTGACTAATTACCGATTTCAAAAAAGAGGTAAATAATTCATTGTGTTTGTATGTGAAGTCATTGGAGTTTTATAATATTTGATTATGTTGATCTAGTTAAGCTTCCAAACACGTGTGTAAAATTTCGTAAGTGTATGTTTTTGTTTCTGAAGTTTACGCGAACATTACTCATATATTTACGGGTAGACTAAGATGTTATTTGTCATTTACAGAGTTTTGAAAAAACAAATAATATCTTAGTCTACCCGTGACCATTAACTCTATAAAAGGGTTCGAAACGTCGGGATAAAATTATTAACTCGCGAAAAGTTAATCCGTAAAAAAGTTGTTTTATTTCGAAGTGTATGTATGTTTGTCCACGGATTTCTCGAAAACAAAAACTCATAGCGAGATGATTCTTTTTATCTCTTAGTTCTTCTTCTCTTATCGTGTCGATGGAACACGAGAAATTACATCGTAGCAGCCCAAAATTCAGCCATTTGTATTGCGGATCGACTGCAGTTCATTAAATCCGCTGGCGTGCAGGTGTTGGGGCACGCCGGGCACGATGTTAAGTGTGACATATTTTGCACTGCATCACAAACCAGTCAACATCGGAGCTTGCCGAAAACCTGTTGAATCAGCTATACTTCAACTTAGGGTACAGTGTAAGTTTCATCAAAATCGGTCCAGTAGTTTTTGAGATATGGGTAATAAGTATAACTAAAATCATGAAAACAGTACTTTAAACCTTTAAAATCCTTACTGAAAAGCTTAAAAACGCATTTGTCTTATATTTGGAAGACACAATATCTTTTGGACTCGGTACATGCTGTCAAGTTCACGTACACCAACAGTCTACGCACTTATTCTGATCGACCGACTATAAAATAATTTGTTTCTCCTAAATAGAAGACAAAATGCGTTATTTAAAGCTATTTAGTCAGTTTTTTTTTGATTTTTTTTTAAATTACTTATTCATTAACGGGTCGTCTTAACTTAAATTCATGAATTTCGTAAAGTAGTAAAGTTAGCCTGTAACGTCCCACTGCTGAGCAAAAGCCTTACCTCAAGTATGAGATAGTTTGAGCCATCCACGTAGGGGGTTGAGTGCGGATTGGTTGAGGGGTGTTTGCAAGTAGCTAACCTTGCTGTCAGATGTTATCAAGCCGCCCATAAGGCCTCTGACTAGACTTAACAACTTATATCAACCGATATTAGCCGGGATCAACGGCTTAACGTCCCTTCTGAAGCATGGAATACGTCACTTATATGGCCGGAATGTTCATAGAGATGAAATAAGAAACCAAAAATTTGCGCACGGGCGGAACTTGAACCAGCAACCTCATGGCTAACCGGGCCAAACGCTCTACCAATCGAGCTACCGTACCATCTGTCCGACCCTGCGAAATTTGTGGTCTCTTACGGATACGTCATTATGCGTGATGTTTAGCGCCATCTACCCGTCTGTTTATGCAACAGTGGGCCAAGTAGTTATTAGTAGTTAGGCCAAAGGCGGAGATACACAAGCCTGTTAAACGGATCAGTAGCTGGCGTGCCAGTTACTAGCATGCATAGAAGTACTATCCCCTATTGGAAGAGAATAACAAATAAAAGCTGTCAAACGAAATCGATTTAGGATGACATTTATGTGTGTAAAATTGTTTATGTATGCGTGTCAGTGACGTTTTCCATCCCGACTTTTACATTAATATCGATATCGATAAATTTCATTAGTATCAGTTATAATAGGTATCAATATAAAACACCGGCTAAGTACGAGTCGGACTTACGCACAAACGGTTTCGTATTCGTAGGGTCCGCTAATTTCTAAATAAATAAAAACAATATATATATTTTTTAAGTTTTATTAAATAATTCCACTTATACCATACAACTAACCACTTATATGATAAATGCAAAAGTTTGTGATGATGGATGAATAGATGGATGTTTGTTACTCCTTCTCGCCAATAGTACTCGATGGATTGTGGTGAAATTTTATAACACTATAGCTGATACATCAGAATAATAAATAGGTATAATTCATAACGATATTTTTGAGATCAGAAATTTTTCACGGGTAGGTAAAGCCGCGGGAACTGCGGAATTAGTAAGAAAATTAAAAAATACATAAATTACACATGTATCTTTAGTATTCTTTTAATATCTTGACAATATAATAATGGTTGCAATTAGTCCTACACTATTATAGTCAAAACCTATAATGACTGCCATATATGCGCCAAACAATAAAATACTCAGACGTTTTGTCAATCAGCGAAGTAACTATAAATCAGATGTCATTCCGCCCAGGTGATTCATACCAAATCGTCATGGGTTAAACATGTTAGTTTACCGCGTGATCAACAGTCGACACGAAATATCGATAACTTGATGCATCCCTAGTGTAAAACGAAAATTATTTCTTTACACAAAATAATCGTAAATACGTTTTAAATGTTATTTGATCTTTGCTTTTAACGTAAATAAACGTTTATAGAAAAGAGTAATCATACCCACTCCTAAAAAATTGAAGCACATTTGCAAAAATAAATCGTAAATTAGGACGAGTCGATTTGGAATATTTTCCTGTGAAATGAAATTTTGTTCGGATTATTTCGCTGTGTTGAATAACAATCAATCACCGAACAAGGCACCATGTTTCAGAAGCATTATTTCTCCAAAATATACACAATTTCACTTGTAAATATAAAAAATCAAATGCAAGTAATTTTCAGCGAGCCTCTGCAGGGCGGTCAACTGTTTGACATCTGCCAAAAATGGTTCTGCGTCATCGCATCTCACATCTCTTTTTATCACACAGCTTACTGCTAATGACATCTCGCTTATGTCGTTCTATTCCAAAGGGATAATAATTTTATGCTAGCATGTGTAAGTTTAGCAACATGTTGTGAATTAAGTTGTATTAGACACCAATCACATACATTGCTTTGAACCCAAAGTAAAGTAGCTAATGCACTTGTGTTATAGAAATCAGACACAAAGGTGGTACTACAATATCCAAACCCGAGTCAATATAGAAAATTTAGATTTCTATATTGGCCCGACCGGGAATCGAACCCGGGACCTCGGAGCGGCGACGCTTTGAAACCAGCGTGCTTAGCCACTACACCACGGAGGTCGTCAATATGTGTCCTTGCTTGATCAATAGTATGAATATAGGCATTCATACTGTTGATCACACGCGCCAGTTTTGCAGCCCTTCGCGTCCCCCTCCCTCACATTGCATGCCAGTAAGCGTAAAGGCCGGCGCCGGGCCGAGCTCTGGCCTTATGCCGGCTGGGGCACGATCAAACATTATTGTATACATTTCGTATGAAGTGAATAATGCCTGAACGGGCTCCACCCGGACGGGGCACGGCGATGGAATGTCAATGGGATTTTTTTCCGGCTCCGGCACGGAACCGGCACGGGCCCGGGCACGTTGTAGCATGAATCATCCTACCAACACATAGAAGCTGATGGCACGTGCAAGGAGCTTGGAGGTGTGCCAGTTGCAGGCATGTGTATACAGCCTTATGGCCACAATCTCACCTGATGGTTCTTAGGTAAATATTGGATAACATTAACTTTATAAGTGACAGATCGCAATAACCTACACAATATTTCAAGACACTATGTTTCACTTTCCTATCCAAAAGTAACTTTTAAATCTAGCTCTACTGCGGTTTCTTTGAGTACCAATCAAAATATGTTTTCCTTTCATTTCCAGATTTCTTCAATTCTGAAACGATACATCAGATTGCTTTTGAGCAAAGTATTGGTTAAGAATACGAAAAGTATCCTTTGAAAAGGTAACTGCATGCCTCGGTATAATGCAGGTGGATTCAGTTATACTTATTAAGTAATAGATGACATCATTTAGATACCTACAAGAATAGTGTGTTTGACAATACTTTCTAAAAAGTTATTTCTTTGCTTTGCTAGGTACTTGAGTAGTGCGTTTTTGCTAAATGAAATAAAGATTTTATAATTATTATCGAAATAGGTATTTAAACACACTTTGTAATTCAAAACGAGATAAGAGACATTGTAGGGATGCTCAAAATATACACTTTTAATAATAGTAATACATAGTACTTATTTTCATACATCTTTAATAACCAACATACAAATATCTTAAAAAAAACAAATATCATTAATGCAATCGATTGACATATTATTATCGCCTCCACAACATTCTTAGGAATCACTTTAGACTCCAAACTACAATGGGGTCCTCAAATAGAGGCCTTGTCACGGAAACTAAGCTCAGCTGCTTTTGCTGTAAGAAAGATTAGACGTTTGACTGATATAGAAACAGCTAGGTTAGTTTATTTTAGTTATTTCCATAGCTTGATGTCCTACGGTATTTTACTGTGGGGCTCGGCTGCTGATATAGAATCAATTTTTGTATTACAAAAAAGAGCCGTGCGAGCTATTTATAATTGAAAACCTCAAGATTCCCTACGAGAGGTGTTTAAAGAAATTAGAATATTAACTGTAGCCTCTCAGTATATTTATGAAAATTTAATGTATGTACGCAAAAATTTACATTCATTCACGAAAAAAAGTGATATACACAATTATAATACTAGGAATAAAAATAAGCTTGCTATTTCACAATTAAGGCTTCGAAAGGTTGGTAATTCTTTCATAGGGAAATGTATTAAATTTTTCAATAAACTACCAGAACACATTGTAAACTTACCGATCAATAAATTTAAAACTGTCATTAAAGAAACCCTTATGACGAAAGGGTATTATAAAGTAGATGATTATTTGAAAGATAATAATGTATGGACTTGCATGAATACTACAAACATTGTAAACCTTTTGAAAAGAGGCATTGACAATAGTGACTGAGTTTGTTGCGCAGCTTCTTCTCAGCACTAGCCCAAAATTGACCCGAAGCTGTGGTAGGGTTTATATTGGGACGTGTAAAAGTGTCCTCAATGGGCCTATTTGCATAAATAAATGACTTTTATGACTTTTTATGACTTTTTTATGACAAAAAGTTAAGTTAGCCTATAAACATCCCACCAGCAAAGACCTCACTTCAAGTACGCGGGAACGATTGACTAGGTATGAGATATATTAATAATACTTTCGTATGTTTTTTGGTATGATCCTACTGCTTTATTTTCCATTGTGCACACCGGTCCGCAAATTTGGCCAAAATGGATACATTCCCGTATTCAAGATACGGAAGTAGTGCGAGCTAGTTTCAGTTGCCTTGAAACATTAGGCAGGGTCGGACTTGGTAACACGAATAAGTTTAAAATTTAAAACCTATCTAAAAGTAATTGAAAAAAACCCGCTTAGTGCGAGTCGGACTCGCTTACTGAGGGTTCCGTGTAAATTTTAACTGAATTAAGGAATCCACTTACTTTCACTTAGCAAATATAATACAATATTTTGTTGACAGCAAACATAAAAACAAACTTTGTTTTCCATAGTGTTTGTATGAAGAAATAAGTTATGTTTGCGGTTGTTGAAAATGTGCCATATCTCAAAAACTACAAGTTCGATCCCGTCCAAACCAATTTTCGTTGAAAGTATCTACATTATGTTTTTCTTTTCAAATTTTCCACTCGCTTAGTTTAGAAGTTAGAGGGGGGGGGGGGGGACACCCATTTTACCACTTTGAAAGCGTCCATCTATCAAATGTTAGACTTTAAAAGAAAATAGTTTTAGGAACCTCTATATATCTTTTTGAAATACCTATCCATAAACACCACACGCATAGGTTTGTCATTTTTTTTTATCAGTTTTAGTTTCATGTATGAGAGCCCCCCTTAAATATCGTTATTTATATTTTTTGTATAAGAATCCTAAAGCGGTTAACAGGATACATCTTCCTACCAAATTTCAACAGTGCATAATATTTTGACAGAGCATCAAACAATAACATAGAAAGAGGACCCAATAATTATTTTTTTTGAAAACTGGCCTGTTTATGTTTTTATTTTTCCTAACAAAAAAAATATTATTTTTTTAGAACACCCTGTTCCGCGACATCGCCTTTCGTCTCTTACATAAGTACTAGTCTGAGCGAAAACTAGACAGACGTATGGGCCTGAGCGTGACGGAAGATGGACTAGCTAAGCGAGAACGAGACAGACGCGTGGGCGTGAGCGTGACAGAAGATGCCTATGATGTCTGCCTAGGGGGCGCCACTGCGCGCCTTTTTATTTAGTCCTACATAATAATAATATTAAAGGTAACTACCTACTGCATTCGGTTACCTATTATTACGAAACACTAATATGAAAAAAACATTATCAACGTGTATCAGTGCCTAATAAATCAAACAGACAGATCAGTTAGATAAACGCTAAACAAACAAAACAGCTGGGTATGAAAACAAAGACAACAACTTAGGAAGGTATGTGTCCATTTATCTGAGGCCTAAAACAGCTGGGTAGGTATGATTATCTGAAACAGAAACTCAACCTAAGTAGGTATGTGTTCAGTTCATTAATCGTAGGCCTAAAACACTAACAGCTGGGTATGTATGATAAATTAAGACAGAAACTCAACTTAGGTACCTATGTGTTTATCGCAGGCTTAAAACATGAACAGCTGGGCAGCTATAATAAACTAAAACTACCTAATTGTGTTGTGTTCCTTCTGTTTATTTAATAATAATAAGGAGACAAAGCTTATGTGAAAGTTATCTTTAAAAAGAAAACTATTAAAATTTATAACTAACTTTAACAGATGTTGTAGGTAATGATAAACTGATACTATCTAATTGTGTTGTGTTGCCTCTGTTTATTTAATAATAATAAGACAAATCTTTTGTGAAAGTGAACTTTAAAAAGAATACCTATTAAAATTTCCAATCTTACCAAATCTAACTTTAACAGATGTTGTAGTTACCTACCTACCTACCTAATGAGTACCTATTGATTCCTTTTGATTCGGTAGATGGATATGCACTAAAAATTGCGTGAGTAAATTTAACACAGTTTTGTTTTAAATTTCGTTTATTACGTACCGTAAATAAACATATCACATAAAACGCGATCACATCTTTAAAAATTACGTACATTTTCATTATTTTTTAAATTATCGCACTTGCTCAGTTTTCGTACAGATATGTGGATACAAGTCTTATTTCACAATAAAATAAATTAAAACTAGGATTTCTGCATTGGTTTACAAATACATTTTTTTATCAGCAGCGATAAGTTAACATTTGAAAACAATGACGTCAGAGATTTACAGTAAAACAGGTTATTACAAATTGAGGCAATGCCTCCTAACCTTATTATGCAAACTGAAGCGAGCACTAGACAATCTAGCTATCACGAGCACTGTTTTTTTTCACTGGCTATCACGGCATTCACTGTTCATTCACACACGTATGCACTGAACCTTTGCTGGAATTGGTGGCGAATAACTGCAGCATTGTGTTGTGCATGCACGTTATCCAAACAAAGTGCAATCGCGCAGTAGTCAACGGGAGGACTCGAGCTCGAGCTGCTCGATCTTCGTCGCATAGTCCACACCAGCAGCAAAACTTGGACTCTCAAGTGATCAAGGCGTAATCCCCGCCAACAGCAATTCTTGGACCCTCAAGTGATAAAGTTGGAGGGCTTCGTTGTGCAGAAATCGCCATAGCAAGCGTCTGCGGTGTTTGGCAGTAGGTGCCGTACCAGGTCAAGGCGCGGCGGGAAACTATGTGATGCTGGTCACCCGGCCCAGGCTTCGGAAAACGCACCGCAGGTCCGCGTCGCGCGCGCACACGACATACAAATGCGAATGTTTTTGGCAGACTGACTCGCGTCACGCGGCGAGGCGGGGGAGCGGCCGCGAGCGCGACACGTGTAGGCAGGCAGGCAGGCAACATCGCGGCGATGGGCGGCGCGTATGACAAAAACCGAGAGCTCCGCTCAGCAACACGCGGCACGGGGTGTTTTATTTTACTCTTTTTTCTACATGTTTAGAGGCGATTTTCTCGAAAACTAGCGTCTTTTTTTTTTGTACAAAATATGTTTCATTTATTTTTCTGAATCTGCCTTTAATCCCTCAAGCGTATGTGAACGAGACACAATGCAAATTCTATTGTTATGCGGTTGCCTGCAACCGCTCGGGTGTTGAAGCATTAAAATATTATCACTTAAAACGAGGTAGCCTTATAGTTACAGAATAAAGTGGCTGTGGCATACAGACGGACAGACTTGACGAAACTTTAGGGGTTCCGTTTTTTGCCATTCGGTTACGGAACCCTAAAAAGGATACAAAGTGTTAGATAATGCAAAACACTTAAGCTAACTCATCAGCTTTCTTTTCGTACAGATTTGTCCGAATCATCCCCCCGATTCAGAACTTTCGATCACAGATTCGTTCTAAAAGGATTCAATATCTTTCAATTATTACGTAACTTTGATAATATTATGAATTTATCCGTTGAAAAAACATTGAATGTATATAAATATGCGGCAAACAACACACCAATCGTCTCGGTTTTGAAGAATGGTTTTTTTTTTCTTGTGTTACGAATACTAGACAACGATTATGACGGGGGCGTCTCCCGTAACCTAAGAAAGTGAAACATTTGTACATTCGTTTCGTGCTCATCATACAAACATTTATGGGATTCGAACCCGCGACGACCCTAGATCGGCAAAACAGTCAGGAGTTGTCATATTATTAATTTGTCATAGAAATCGATCACATTTGTTATCGAACTGAAACTTTCGATAACCGATAAAATGCATGATTATGAAAAAACATGTGAATTATTGAATTGGGCAACAGGTAAGAATTTGGTTCAAATTCGTATAAGTGAATACCGCATCTAGAGATACTTAGGATGGTGGCATAGCATTGTATCGGTTTTTTAATATGTACAACAAGTAGCAACGTCACCGCTGCCTTGCCACCTTAAGGGCAAAATGGCTTGCAACTCCTATCGACTTTTGTTTAAAGTGATGCCTTTTATATCGTGTATGCAAGAGATTTTCGTTTGTAAGTCGTAAGGCGGCAGAGACCTCGACCACACATATGTTTTTAATCCAATTGCCCTAATTCTAAAAGAACAAATCATAATTAGTATATAAGTTTGACTGGCACATCTGATCGTTTCTTGCTCTGCGGATGTCGCTCTGTCGTGAGAGGAGTCGGTAGACCGGGAAGCTGCGCCACGCCTGATATTATTATTATTACAATCTACTCTCATAAAAAACTAACCATTGCTTGTTTACGTATTTTGGCGGGTTTTCGCGCGTTTTGGATTGTCTTATTAATAAATAGACATGGCAACATTTTAGTGAAGATCAATCAACCTATTTTCAGGTTTTGGGCATTTAACGTTATACGTTGTATACCTTGGTATATTCGATACCTCTCAGGTACAATTTAAGCTTTGTACTTAGTACGGCCCTGCATTATTCAACCGGGTTCGCGAATAATAATAGTTTCTGTTGGTCTGTCGACGGTAGAAGTTGGAGCAGTTGGACTGTTTGAGAGGCTTAAATATAAAGCACATACAGAAACGGTAGCGCAGAACTACACAGGTTGTTGTTTTGGTCAGTGACAACTGAGGGATGATAATATGAGTTGGGCATAATGGTATGGTACATTATTTCGTGTTGGCAAAGGGCCGGAGAAGGTACCGCCAGTGATTCTAAATGAGGCGCTAGTTCAGGTTGTTAAGGGGCTCCCCGAATATTTGACGCGCACACTAGCGCCACTCTATTTACAATAATTATTACTCCTTAAATACAAAAACAATCAAAAATCTGGTAGACACGATTGTAAGACAGGTTCTTTAGTTCATTTAGTACGTTTAAATTGTTTCAAAAGTAGTTCACTGTAGTTAGAGTTAGAAAAACTGCTAAATATGGCCATTTTTGGTAATTTTTCTAACAGTAACTGCAGGTAACTCTGTTTTATTGAACTTAAACATTGTATCTAAACCACATAACCAGAGCTACAATCGCATCAATCAGATTTTCGATTGGTCTTTTATTTAAGGAGTAATGTTTTTTCTGCTAAAGTGGCGCTAGTGTGCGCGTTAAGAATTCGGAGAGCTCCTTAAGCAGTTTCGTTACTTGAGTCACGTACTCGCTGAACATCTAAGTGATGACGTTGACATGGAGCGGGAGCGTAGGGCCCTGGCGCTGCGTTGAACATGTTGGCTCGTCGATTTGCAAAGTGCACGAGGGCTGTAAAGGTTACTCTCTTTAAGGCATTCTGCACATGTTTTTATACATGTGCACTATGGAACCGTTACACAAGAAAGCATGGCAGCCTAAGAGTACAATATAAGGTCAAATCGTTTTAAGTAATAATATTTTAACTGTGTATTTTTATACATCATAGAAACAGGACACTATCATTATTTTTTGGAAATTTGAGATTTTTTTATTCTATTTTCTGTAACAATGAAAATATATATTTTTTTAAAACAGCACCGTGACGATTTTAAAAGTTATCTACATCATCGGCTTCACCTCTCTCAATTCATTACCCATTCGTTCTTTTTTTTAATCATCATTAATATCATTAATAAAAAAAAAACTGAAAAAAATAATTATAATTTTCTTTAATTTGCTCAAAAACTAGCAAATAAATACCCAAAGTGTTTTCTACAAAAAGTGTTCCATATATTGTGCTTAGAATATTATTTGTATAATATAAACGGTATATGCAGTATACGTAGAGGAAGTTCCTCAAAAGGAATATCTTTCTCCCGTTTTCGCAACATTTTACACTGCTGCTCTGGTTTTTTGACTTGTATATGTATGTTATATAGCCTAAAGCCTTCTTCGATAAATGGGCTATTTCACGAGATTCACGCGATCAAACAAACTCTTCAGCTTTATAATATTAGCATAGATTATAATATTGGTATGGATACTGGTCGTACTTAGGCGGGTTTTTTTTAATTCATTTTCAGACTCAAATTCATTTGAATTTGAATATCCCCTCTCTTCAGTTTTCCATCAACGACCTTTTGTTTACACGGTCGATTTCGGCAGACGGCTAGCTGAAGTAGGTATTACGCATATTAATTTGTTTTTAATTTTATTCACAACCTCTGTTATTAACTGACTTAAAAAGGATTAAATATATATTCAAAAGCTATCGCATTAGCCACCACAATCATTATCTATCAGGCCACCGACTCTGAAAAGAAATTGTTCGCCTAAAATGGACTCCTTTCTGCTAAATAAAGTCAAGGTTTTATTTATGACTATTATGACTAGGTTTTTTCGTATTTTTTGTATGAAGCTCAAATATTTGACGTTTACACAAATAAAAAATCCGCGCCTAAATGGGTGCAACAGTTTAGGTGCTACAGACACAGAAAAACACACACACACATCAGTCACTTTGATAGCCCTCCCTTTTTTTAACCCTCTTTTTAGGTCGAGGGTTTAAAAATGCATCTGAGTGGGACTTTGGGAACCTTTAATACCTACATATTCAGAGGTAGATAATGATCATTTCAGCTGAACAATCCGTCAATAACTGAACTGACCAAAAAAATTCGTACACAATTCTTAATCTATTTTCCCGTCAACAATGCCCTCTGATGGAGCACTGCGCGGAATATGCATAAGAGCCGAAAATACCAGTTCAATCCGAAATTTTATAGGCCCTACTCTGTAACACAATGCTGTGTACAGCCGAAAAAGGCACTAGCAAGCGCTTTTTATGCGCGTGAGTAAAAAACGAATTTTTTTCTAATACCTACAACTGACCAGCGTACGCACTTAAATACTCGAGAGAAAAATAAAACCAGCCAAGTACAAGTCGGACTCGCGCATTGGAGGTTCCGTGCCAATTATTAAAATACCACAATATTTAGTTGACAGCAAATACAACTTTGTTTTTCTTAGTGTTAGTATAAACAATAAAGTTATATTTGATTTCTATGTATATGCAGTACGTAGTTACATGAATAAATTGGCTGTGACATACGGACGGACAGACAGACAGACAGACTTGACGAAACTATAAGGGTTCTGTTTTATGTCCTTCCGCTACAGTTCACCTTTCTCAGTGAGACGCACTCGCGTCCACTGCGCTTTTCTCATAATCTTTTCCTCGCTACTCCTTCACACCGCACAGGTTTCCTCTCAAATTCTTTTCTTGTCCAAGCTATTCGTCTTTGGAATTCGGCAAATATTCAACAAGCCCAGTGAGTTCTCATTTATGAGACTCGTCCGTGCACACTTCCTTTATATATCGGAATCATCTCCATAACATGTATCTACAACGTTCATCATAATATACACTCGAGAGCAATGAATCCGGGTCACTTAAAGAATGTTAAAAATCTCTTAAACTAAAAATGATAGGTTAATGCAATAAATTGTATTTTATAGACAATGTAATACTCCTTAAATGAAAGTAAAAAAATATGAGTCAATATGAGTCAGTTTATTAACACAAAATTACATAAAGAAAAAAACTGCTGATCTCTCCTTAAAACAAAAAGAGGAAACATGAAATTTTTGAACTTTATTACGATTTTCTTGAATTTTAATACTTTGTATTGCCTCCTCGTGCTTCCATTACTGCGTTTACGCGGTTTGGCATGCTGTACACCAAGTTCCTTATACGATTTTGGGGAATATTCTCCCATTCCTCTGTGAGAGCAATTTTGAGCTCACGAAGCGTGATTGGGGGAGGGTTTCGTTGTTTTACGCATCTGCCTAGCTCGTCCCAAGCATGCTCGATCGGGTTGATATCCGGGCTGCGCGCTGGCCACTCCATACGAGTAATGTTCATCTCTTGAAGGTAGTCATTCACTATCCTACCTGTATGAGGTCGGGCATTGTCATGCATAAATATAGCATCCTCACCTAAATTGACCATAAATGGACCAACGTGATCATTGAGGATTTCTTCCACATATCTTACGCTAGTTAAAGAGCCGTTTTCTATGATCACCAGCTCTGTGCGACTTTCAGAAGAAATTCCGGCCCACACAAGTACAGACCCACCACCGTAGGCTACTTTTTCTTCGATGCATGCTTGCTTGAATCTTTCCCCTGGTCTTCGATACACTCTGTGTCTTCCATCGTGCTTGTAGAGCATAAATTTTGATTCGTCGGAGAACATAACTTTTGACCAATCTTCAATACTCCAATTTACGTGGCTCTGGGCATATCTTAGTCTTGAAATACGATGCCCACGCTCCAGTTTAGGGCCGTTTGCAGGTCTAAGGGGTTTTAAGTTAGATTCAGCAAGCCGATGTCTTACTGTCCATGCACTTGGGTTACTTCCTCCGAGGCGTCGAAACTGATTTGTGAATTCAGTTCCTGTGAGAAAGCGATTTCGAAGCGTGGTGTTCACCAAGTATCGAACTTCTCGTGTTGTGGTACACCTAATTCTGCCCGTTCCTGGTCTGCGTAGTTTAGAACCAGTTTCTTCGTAACGTCGGAGAACTCTTTGTACTGTTGACAGCGACACAACGACAGTCCTGGCTGTATCGCGCTGACTCCGGCCGGTTTCCAGCATTGTAAGTATTCTGGTGCATTTTTCAGGCGTAAGCGACATAATTTCAGCTTGAATAATGAATATAGAGCACTATCAACATGGTTTATGTACCCACATAAATGACAGATTACAAACAAAAGCAAAACCAAATGCTGTAATTTCGTAGTTCCATCTTCGAAAGTGGCCCTTTTTCAAATTTGATTTTTTTATGATATAACTTTAAAATAACTAAGAAGTTTTAATACCTTCATTTAAGGAGTATTACATTGTCTATTAAATACGATTTATTGCATTAACCTAGCATTTTTGTTTCCGAGATTTTTAGAAATCTTTAAGTGACCCGGATTCATTGCTCTCGAGTGTATGTAATATATTTTGGTATATGTATGAATTATTGATGTAGGTATTTATCTTATTGCTTGTGTTATGTATGTGTAATATTATGTATTAGTTGTATTTATTTGTTATTCATTTTATTGCATAAAATCTAAGTACGTATCTATTATTTATGTAGACATTTTTTATATATATAATTAATTTTGTTTCTTTGTCGCACCGCCCACAATCATTTCTGCTTAGCCCAAAAGCATGACTGGTAGAAAACGCCATATGCCGTTAAGTCCGTTATGCCACCTTTTGTACAGAATTTTATAATTGTGCAATAAAGTATCCATCATCATCATTATCAGCCAAAGGACGTCCACTGCTGAACATAGGCCTCCCCCACGGCTTTCCACAGCGACCGATTACTAGCGGTCTGCATCCAGTTTGATCCTGCAATCTTAATAAGGTCGTCTGTCCATCTTGTTGGTGGACGTCCTACGCTGCGTCTTTGGTCAAAGGGTCTCCAATCTAGAACTTTCCTGCCCCTACGGCCATCAGTTCTTCGCGCTATGTGCCCTGGCCATTGCCACTAGAGCTTACTGATTCTCAAGGCTATGTCCGTTACCTTAGTTCTTCTACGTATCTCCTCATTTCTGATTCGATCACGTAGAGAAACACCCAGCATAACCCTCTCCATCGCTCGTTGCGTAACTTTGAGCTTCTTCATAAGGCCCATAGTTAGAGACCATGTTTCGGATCCGTATGTCATCACTGGTAACACCCACTGGTTGAAGACTTTCGTCTTTAGACACTGAGGTAAATGAGACGAGAAGACACTCTTGCGTAATTTCCCGAACGCTGCCCAGCCGAGTTGGATTCGTCGATTGACCTCTTTCTCGAAGTTGGACCTACCCAATTGGATCGCTTGTCCCAGGTAGACGTACTCGTCAACAACTTCGAGAGCTGAGTTCCCAATGGATACTGGAGTGGGTACAACAAGGGAACTTGACATAATTTTCGTCTTCTCCATGTTCATTTTAAGACCCACTTGTTGGGAGACTCGGTCAAGGTCTTCGAGCATAGTGCCATCGGCAAATCGGAGGTGTGTGATGTTTTCGCCATTGACATTGATGCCGATTCCTTCCCATTCCAGAAGTTTGAAGGCGTCTTCCAATGCCGCTGTGAACAGTTTCGGAGATATAACATCTCCCTGTCTCACACCTCTCCGCAGTGGAATCGCCCTCGTATTCTGCTCCTGTACTCGGACCGACATGGTGGCGTTATTGTAAAGGCACTTTAACACCTCTATATACCTATAGTCTATGTGGCACCGCTGCAGAGACTGAAGCACCGCCTAAGTTTCGATCGAATCAAAGGCCTTTTCATAGTCCACAAACGCTAAGCATAGAGGCATATTATACTCCTCTGACTTCTGTATAATTTGCCTAAGCGTATGGATGTGGTCTATGGTACTATAGCCTTTTCGGAAACCGGCTTGTTCGGGAGGCTGGAAGTCATCAAACCTACGTGCGGGACGATTCGTGATGACCCTTGAAAACAGCTTGTAGACATGGCTCAGGAGTGAGATGGGTCTGTAGTTCTTCAATAAGGTTTTGTCTCCTTTTTTGTAGAACAACACCACCACACTCCTGTTCCACGCCTCGGGCGTGATGCCCTCTAGCAGTACGGAAATAAAAAGTCTCTGAAGGACTTTAAGTACCGGTGTTCCACCCGCCTTCAGGAGCTCTGCTGTGATTCCGTCCTCGCCAGGTGCCTTGTTGTTTTTGAGCTGTTTAAGGGCCATCCTAATCTCGTAAAGGCTGATGTCCGGGATGTCTTCGGTGTAGTGTCGGGTCAGGATAGCTCGTGGGTCTCTGACCGAGCTATCAACGGGTTTGGCAACTGAGCAATAAAGTATAAATAACATAAAATAAAACCCTAAAAATGAGCAATCGTCCCTTATTTTCTTCGATCTTGATCCATCTTGAGCAAGTCTAAAATTAATGTTTCTTCCTGATTGCAGTTACAACTATTGGTATTATTTAATGAAGATCGGCACATTTTATTTTAACGTCTTTTTATACGCAACATTTTCTATCACATAAGCTGTATATTATTAACTCAGTAACTAAAAGCCTTCTTTCTCTGATTTGGACTGGGGGGACACATTTAAAAAAAAATAGCTTGTACAAATAGAAACAGGTCAAATGAGTTCATTTTCATTATAGACGTTTCGCAACACAAGATTTTCGGACCGCCGGACGAGCCGCCCAAGTGATGTTAAATATTGGGTTATTCGCACTGCAGTGTTTGATGAAATGGGTCGATTTAAAAGATGCCTTGAGCGAATTGCATCGCTATACCACTGTGGCGGTGCGAATAGCCCCAGTCTAAAACAGAACTTAGGAAAACTACACCGCTCTCCGAAAACTTTGCGAAACGCTCTAATAGACTTAATACAGGTAACTATAATTTAGGTAGGACGAAACTTTAGGTGTATTTGTTAGAGCTCCTGACTATTACGCCGGTCGTAGCGGGTTCGAATCCCGCAAGGGGCAAATGTTTGTGTGATGAGCACGAATATTTTATACGTATTTAAGTATTTATGGTAGTTAAATATGTATTTAAGTATTTATGGGAGGCGCCTCCGTCATAATTCGTATTCTTAACAGGTATTCGTAAACAAGGAAGAAAATGCCTTACTTCGATACCACGGCAATTGGTGTGTTGTCTGGCGCATATTTATTTTCAGGTATATTACTTGTTGTTGTAACCACTACTTACGAGTATTCATTTATTTAAAACACTACATGAACAAACAAAAAGTTCATATGGCGGACTTGATGCTAAAGCATTATTTACCAGTCAACCATAGGTATATACAAAGAAAATGCTGGCGGCGCGAAGGAAGTGATAGAAGGGCAAAAGAGAGAACTTGATTAAAACTAAAATAGGTATTTAAAACAAAAAATAAACAGACATACTACTTATTACATAAATAACGTATACAAAGATAATTATGAAATAATAATCATACACATAGTACATACACATAATCATAATACTAATGGTACACATGTGAGAAAAAAGAGGTCAGTGTCAGGTCAGTCAGTTCGATATCTCTTCCTTGTAAACTGCCCGAATGGCGGAGTAAGTATATACACTAATTTTAAGGAAATTAAGGATTTAGGATTTAAAATTCACGCTGTGACGGGAGCGGAGGGAGCAAATTTAAAACGCGCAGACGCAGTAGCTGGGACCGGTAAATTTATGAGAACATTTTGAACACAAAAATACTTGTCTTGCAGAGTTGGGCCCCAAATATTTCCAGTGTCGTACGTCGTTTGTTCCTAGTTTTTCCCTAAGCCAGTTTTTTAGTTTAAACGGATTATCTACAAAAAAAACTGTTAAAACTTTTTAACAACGTTAAGACCCGGATCCAGTATGTTTGAACGTAAATATTTGATTGGTTTGACTCTATTGTTATACGATTTGATTTTGTGACTTTATTATACACGGTCTGGCCATACTGTTACAATTAAAAATAAGAAAGATATTACATTTGAATTTGGCATCTGTCATTTTTATACGATTGCTCATTGTGTTTTCTAATTTTGGCGCCAATACATTTTATAATATTTTGCGATATTAAAATGGAGTGGGGTAATAAACCTGCAGCCTATTAGAGACGCACTGCTAATTTTTTAACTGATAATTTAAAACAGAATAGGGTGGTAAAATCGAAAAAACTGAAGCGGTCACAAAGGGAGGTCACAGAAAAAATTTGTTTACGGATGAGAAAATCTTTACAATTGAGCAACATTTTAACAAACAAAATGATCTTATTTATGCTCAAACCTCTAAGGAAGCTTTCCAATTAGTCGGCAGAGTGCAACTTGGGCATTACCCGACTTCATTGATGGTTTGGTGGGGTGTTAGCTATGAAAGAGTGACTGAGCCATATTTTTGTGAAAAGGTATCAAAAAATCCGCACAAGTGTATCAAGATACCATTCTTGAGAAGGTAGTTAAGCCCTTTGACAACACCATGTTCAATAACCAAGCATGATCTTTCCAACAAGACTCAGCGCCGGGTCATAAAGCTCGGTCCACGCAGTCTTGGTTAGAAGCGAACGTTTCGGATTTTATCAGAGCTGAAGACTGGCCGTCGTCTAGTCCCGATCTTAATCCGCTGGATTATGAATTATGGTCAGTTTTAGAGAGTACGACTTGCTCTAAACGTCATGATAATTTGGAGTCCCTAAAACCATCCATACGATTGGCAGTGAAGAATTTTCCCATGGAAAGAGTGCGTGCTTCTATTGATAACTGGCCTCAACGTTTAAAGGACTGTATTGCAGCCAATGGAGACTACTTCGAAAAGGCTTTTTATATTTTGAATTGCTTTATATATATATATTACACGAACACACTGTAAAAGTAATATATATTATTTGCATTTTTTTTTGTGACAATATTTATGGCAAGACTAGGTATAGTGAAAAGCGTGGTCTCTTTTTACCTGACTATGAAAGGGGCATAATTTTAGCAGTCGATGAATCTATGTTTGCGGCTTAACTAATAAACCGATTTCGGTAAATGAGTTATCAATCGATTTCTCATTATAGTACGGCGAACATTGGGTACATTCTGTTAAAAAACCGGCCAAGTGCGAGTCGGACTCGCCCACTGAGGATTCCGTGTCAATTTTAACTGAATTAGGGAATCCACTTACTTCTACTTAGTAAAATCCCACAATATTTTGTTGACTGCAAATATAACTTTGTTTTTCATAGTGTTTGTATGAAGTACAAAGTTATGTTTGTGGTTGTTGAAAATGTGTAATATCTCAAAAACTACTAGTTAGATCTCGTCCTTACCAATTTTTCGTTGAAAGTATTTGTTAAGAGCTACATTACATATTTTTTCAAAATTTACACTTGCTTAGTTTAGAAGTTAGATGGGGGGGGGCGGCCATTTTACCACTTTGGAAGCGTCTAGATATTAAACGTTAGGTTTTTAAAGAAAATGGTTTTAGAAACCTTTTTGTCATTTTAGAAGACCTATCCATTGACATCCCACACGCACAGGTTTGACTTTTTTTTTTGTTTTAGTTTCATGTATGGGATTTCTCCTTTAACTGTCATTATTTTTTATTTTTTGTAAAATAAAAAATAATGACATTATTTTTTATTTTTGTCATTATTTTTTATTTTTTGTAATCGGTAAGCGGTTAACAAGATACATCTTCCTACCAAATTTCAATTGTCTAATGCTTATTGTTACAGAACAAAATGGCTGTGACATACGGACGGACAGACAGACAAACAGACAGACAGACAGACACACAGACTTGACGAAACTATAAGGGTTCCGTTTTTTGCCAATCGGCTACGGAATCCTAAAAAAGGAACAAATTTGAGTACTTTGAATAAAAAATATATAATTGGATATCAAATGAAACAAAATTCACTGGAACCACTTAGTTATACTTTCGACCAAAGACGCAGCGTAGGACGTCCACCAACAAGATGGACAGACTTGACTTACTTGACTTATGGTCCTATGTCCCCTAGATGGGGCAGAGGGCGTCCACAACAGTCCTCCATCGCGTTCGATTTTGAGCTTCGCGCTTCATTTCACTCCACGTCTTGCCTATTCTTTTCGCCTCGTCTGCTACAGTGCGCCGCCAAGTTTGTTTGGGGCGACCACGTTTGCGCCTCCCTTGGGGGTTCCAGTCCAGAGCCTGCCTGGGGATGTGATCCGGGTCCCTTCGGAGAGTGTGGCCAATCCAATTCCACTTGCGGCGCTTGATCTGCTGGTCGATCGGGATTTCGTGGCAGCGTTCCAACAGTTCGACGTTGGAAATTTTTTCGGGCCAGTATATACCGAGGATTCGGCGAAGACAACGGTTGACAAAGACCTGGAGCTGCTGCGAGATGACTTTGGTGACCTTCCACGTTTCGCATCCATAAAGCAGTACGGATTTGACATTTGACGCGAAGATCTTGGTTTTAACCCTTCGAGTCAATTTCCGGGACTGCCACACGGGCCGAAGTTGTGCGAAGGTAGCTCTGGCCTTGGAAATGCGTGAAGTGATGTCCTCTTCGGTACCTCCAGTTTCTGACACGACGCTCCCGAGGTAAGTAAAGTTGTGGACTCGTTCCACATCCTCTGCACCAATCCGTAGCGGTGTGCAATTCTTCACTCCAGATCGCATTTCTTGAGTCTTCCGGCAGTTGATTCGGAGCCCCGTGATTCCCGCCTCTCGATGTAGGTCGTCAATTTTTGACTGCATATCGCGATGTGTGTGGCTCAGCAAGCAGAGGTCATCGGCATAATCTAAGTCTTCCAAGACTTCGGTTATCCCCCACTCTATTCCACGCCGTTGGTCTTGATATACGCGATGCATAATTCCATCAAGGACAACCAGAAAAAGGAGAGGCGAGAGCAGGCAACCTTGCCGTACGCCCGCATGCACCTCGATATCTTCGGAGATGAGGCCTTCGTGAGTAACTCTACAAGAATATTTCTTGTAGACGGCCTTTAGCAGGTCAATGATTTTCGGCGGGACACCAATGTCAGAGAGTCGCGACCATATGCTTTCCCACTTTAGCGTATCGAAGGCTTTTTCGAAATCAACAAAGGTAAGATAAACTTCCCTCTGCCATTCTGATGCCTGTTCCAAGATGATGCGCAAAGTGTTGACCTGATCGGTGCACGAGCGGTTCGGGCGAAAGCCAGCCTGTTCCCTGCGAAGAAGAGGCTCAACGGCCCCCGACAACCGATCCAGGATAATCTTGCAGAAAATCTTCGACGGTATCGAGAGCAAAGTGATACCTCTCCAATTGCTACACAGGCTAAGGTCCCCTTTCTTTGGCACAGTAATGAGAAGCCCCTTATTCCAGTCGTCTGGCAGTTCCTCTTCAATCCAGATTTTTTCGATGAGAGGTGTCATCACTTCGACGGCGGAGTTTAAATCGGCTTGAAGCATTTCAGCAGTAATAAGGTCGAGTCCTGGGGCCCTGCCAGTTTTGAGGGACAAGATAGCTTTTGCCACTTCGTCACGAGATGGTGGATCGACGTTGATGTCAAGTAGCCTAGGTGGCGTGGAGGTGTGTCGCGGTGCTTCAGGCGTGGTGGACGTTGTTTGGCGGAAGACCTCTTCAAAGTGTTCACGCCACCGATGCAGTTGCCCTTCAGAAGTCACAATGAGCTGCCCATCCTTTGACCAACAAGATGGACAGACGACCTTATAAAGATTGCAGGATCAAACTGGATGCAGACCGCTAGTAATCGGTCGCTGTGGAAAGCCGTGGGGGAGGCCTATGTTCAGCAGTGGACGTCCTTTGGCTGATAATGATGATGATGATGACTTAGTTATACCATACTATTGCTACATATTTTCTGTGGGTGTACATAAACTGTCGTAATAAATTAGGTAGGTAGTAGCAATATTATTTTTATGGTTCCGTAGCCAATTGGCAAAAACAGAACCCTTATAGTCCATCCGTACGTCACAGCCACTTTATTCTAAAACAAATAGTATTACACAGTTGAAACTTAGTAGGTAGATGTATCCTGTAAACCACTTTACGATTCTCATACAAAAATATACATTTAAGGGCGGTTCTTTTTAAATGATATTAAGGTTTCTAAAACTTTTTTCTCTAAAGTCTAACGTTTTAGAGATAGACGCTTCCAAAGTGGTAAAATAGGCGTCGCAACCCCCTAACTTTTAAACAAAGCGAGTGTAAATTTTGACAAAATATACAATGTAGATCTTGACAAAGACTTTCAACGAAAATTGGTTAGAACGAGATAGAACTAGTAGTTTTTAAGATAAACCACATTTTCAACAACCGCAAACATATCTTTGTTCTTCATACGAATACTATGAAAAACAAAATTATATTTGCTGACAACAAAATATTGTGGTATTTTGCGTAAGTGGATCTCTAGTTCAGTAAAAGTTGGTTCGGAACCCTTAATGTGCGAGTCCGACTCGCAGTGGCCGGTTTTAGTTTCTTAAAAAATGTTGCCTAATATATCTATAAAAGTATTTTTTTTCCTCTAAATTGAAATATAAAAGCAAAAACAAGGCAAGGGTTGCAAAGTTACACTCATAAATATCAAGTACGGGTAGTTGTCACCAACCTGTGGCAATTCTTTTCACACTCAATTCCCACACGCACGGAAATAATATCTGTGTTGCATCTAAGGCGAAGTTTAAGAAATATAAGTAAACGTCTAATGTTTCTTGAAAATGCTGAGATCAATCTCGTCAAAACTAGTTTCATTTGTCTTGCCCAAATTTAGTCTATAACTATGCATATTTTGATGAGTATCAAACTTAAGGTTATAATTAAAATTTGATTGATACGGGAACTAAAATTAAAAATAAAATAAGTTGAAAGTTTTTTTACCCAATATTAAAATTAAGATTAAGTTTGTTATAAGCAGAAATTTAATAATTCTTTTTAGAATTATAAAGTACTAGCGGTTTCCCGCGTTTGCGTCCGCACGGTTTGCTCCCTCCTCTTCGTTCACAGCGTGGTGTTTTATAGCCTAAAGCCTTCCCCGATAAACAAGCTATCCAACACATTGTTTTTATTGGTCCAGTAGTTCCTCAGGCCAGCGCGTAAAAACAATCAAAAGCTTCAGTTGTATAATATTAGTACAAATTATTATAGGAGATTAAGCATTTCCATAGTAACCATTTTTTGAATCACTCGCTTGAAAATGACGTGAGAATTTCGTCGGAAAACGATTTAAAAATCAATGAGAATCACGCGAAAAATAGACTTTGGTACTCACAAAATTCAGTCATCTTTTTTTGAATGACTCCCGAGTAGAATTATACTAATTTTCATTGGAAAATTGGACAGTAATCAATGAATATCACACGCCATCTTGACGCGAGTGATTGAAAAATAGGGGCCCAGATTATACCTCAACACCCGAGCGGTCGCATGCGACCGCATAACAATAGAATACCTATTGTGTCTCGTTCACATACGCTTGAGGGATTAACTAACCTGTAATACAGTTACTTTACATTCCCTTTTCTATTCCTTAATGAAAAATCAAACGGTCATTTCAGAAAACGTTATCTTAAGTTACTAGATGGCTTCTCTAAATGCTTATTTTATAGTTTGCCTGCGACGTAAATATTTTAAAAGCAATCCGCTATGATTGATGGCGCATCGGCAGTGATTCGCAACATTTCGAAATTGCGCTTTTTACGCAAAATCGCTCTTTTTGTGTGGCGAGCAATTTTCTCGCTTTTGTTTGCATGTTTTGGGCAATTTAACCCGCTCAATGCGAGTTAAAAGTCTGTAAAGCGGTGTTCACGACAGTAAAAAAATTGTGTGATAGATTTTTTAAGTTGATCATTTACTTATCATTATGTGGTTTTACGACGATCTCGTTATGGAACAGTCTTCAAAGACTATAGAATTATGGTCTGCATTTTTTTATTCCTCTATTATTCTGATCAATTATTAAAAAATACCTTACTTATTTTATTACCGAACGTCACAATAAAGTATGTCGTAACACGAGCAAACGTGCTGTGTGTGACGACCTCCGTGGTGTAGTGGCTAAGCACGCTGGTTTCAAGGCATCGCCGCTCCGAGGTCCCGCGTTTGATTCCTAGTCGGGTCAATGTAGAAATCATAATTTCCTGTATTGTTTCGGGTCTGGGTGTTGTGGTAGGTATCACCGTTGTGTCTGATTTCCATAACACAAGTGCATTGGCTACTTACTTTGGGATCAGAGCAACGTATGTGATCAATATTTATTGTATTGTGTATGCCCAACAGCTAGTTTGTAGCTTGTAGTTTTTTTTACCGTGGCCAATTTTTTTTGTTGGAATAAATGTGTAAAGACTCCTTTATATGTATTAACCTCTCAACGCAACAATGGATTTCACCAAAACTCAGAACCGAAGTACCTAATCTTGTGAAACTACCCTTATAGCAAAGAATATTAAACGAGCTTCTTTACGCTAAAAAGCGATTAAAAGTACAAGAATGCAAAACTTTGTGATTCTTATTAGATTCTTGTAAATTGTAATTAATTTCAAGTCTTTTCTGCTAAACCCTTACCAAAATGTTGACAACAGCTGGAGCTATTACTAAAGAAAATTGTTCCCAAAGAATTATGTTTTGAACGGTGAAGATAATAAATTATACTTCGATACAAAAGTTTTGAACGGAAATTTAAAGTTTGACAAATGTTGGTCTCGTTGACAAAGTTTTGACCAAATGCAAAAGTTTGTGGATGCCGAAAATTTTACTATACACTGGAAGTTTAAATTCACTATTAAAATAATTTGATAATACAATTGGAGGTCTGACTGTGTGCCTAAATATTGTGTTTATAGTTATGCTTTTAACTACAAAATGCTTCGGATCCGCAAAACGATCGGACGAAACGAACATACATCATGTGGGCAGAATAAGAGATCGTACAAACAGATAGACGTGACGAATAATTGAACTTTATTGCAGTCTTCAAAAACAACCGTCATCGATGCTTATTTCGGTAGGCACTAGGTACACTAGACGAGACGCAGCGCAGTTCCGTGACGTAGATCTTTACTAGACGATGACGCGATGAAAGTGGTCTCCGATGAGGCCTCGCTGACCGTCACGACTCTGCCAAGCGCGCCATAATCTTATTTGACACGAACGAACGATAGAGGACGCGCTTTCATTCCGTTTAATGTTGTTTGCTGCGACAAACATAAGTTTGGTATACTATGATTTATTTACATATATTTGTAGGTACTATAAAGATTTTGGCCAGTCTAAAAAAGATTTTTTTTATAACCGTTTAGTAAATACATACATTGTCATATTAAGATGATAAAATACACATACTACAATTATAAATTGTAATTATAAGAAACAAGAGGGCAAAATATGGGCATACACAGTTAGAAGCAAGGTCGCCGATCACTACATCATTGGACTCGCAGTTGACATAGGTAAACAAATAAATAACTCGCCAGCAACCTGTTATAATAATAAGATGATTGCTAAAATGTTAAATGATTTTGAGTGATCAGAGCTATTACACTTAGAAGATCCGATTTCTTTATATTATTGTATTTGTAGTATTTTTTAAACACGTGTATGAAACATGTACCTTTCAAAAAACATACCATAATGAACGGACTACGCAGCCGTGGGTGAATAAAAAAATTAAAAAATTACTTGAAAGAAAAGATATTGTATTTAGAAAATGGAAGTCGAATCCGGGAAATAATACATACAGACTAGAATATACAAAATTAAGAAATTATACTTGTAAAATTGTAAATAGGGCTAAAAACGAATATCGTAAAAATATATTAAAATCATGTAATGGGGATTTTCGGAAGATATAGGGTACTATTAATAATTGGTTAGGGCGAGAAAAACCGTCGGTGGACGGTGTAATTGAAAGGTACTTGTTAAATGCAAAAAATAAGGTCGATGTTTGCGAAAGTTTTTCCAATACCTATACTAAAGAAATAGAAGAAATAAAAAGTCAGCATGATTGTCAGAGGATATTTTTAGAACGATCGTGTTATGTGACAGAAAGTGATGTAAGTTTTAGGCAGCCTTACCTCACTTTGAGTGGTGTCAATGGGTTCACGATGCGAGTTTTTTGATTTATTCAGTTTTCTACATGTTAAAATTTTGTGGCAGTTTTTACGTCCAGCCAGCATAAGTTTTAAAGCATCTGCCACGAAACTGAACGAATTTATCAAATAATAAAGTAAGCCTAAAACGTCTCCATTCACAATTACGATCGTATTACTTCACTAATTACTTTGATTGATTGACATAATATTTGATTGATTGACATGATAATTTAATTTTCGACATTTTTTGAGAATAAAATTGATCGGCCTTAAATTTTTATTAAATTCCTTTGAAAACTGATTTTTTAAGCGCAAAAATGGAACATTTATTAGGCAATAAACGGCAAACATGCCAAATTTGTTTGAAATTTTATTGCGCTGAAAGAGGAGACCGATTTATGGCTAATTTCCCTGCCAACATTACACGGTTAGTAGAATGCTTTTGATGAATAAAATCTAACTAATTGTAAACTTCTAAGCATCTTTCATGACAGGAAAAGACGTAATATTAATGGATAATTTTTATTTCTTGCTTTTTAGATGTAAAAATGGCTTCAAATAACGGGCAGAAAGGATCTAGTCGACCTACCCATAAAATCAATCATCCGTAAATACATTTGTTCCAAACATTTTACACCGTCCGACTTCAATAAAAAAGGAAACAGATTAAAAAAATGCGCCATTCCATCACAAAATTTACATTTACCGCCGCTCCATGAAAACGCATTTAAGAACTTCCCGGTCCATCTGAACATCTCAGGTTAATACCCTAGTACAGAATACCCATTTTCACATACTAAGTTATAGTCATAAAGATAATGCTGTTGGTTTTATAAGTCATTTGTAACTATGACACAGAAAATAAATTTGCTGTGTATCACTAAATTACGTAAATTCAGAATTATTTAAAGCAGTGTTCCCTGGTATTGCCTTTTGTATAAAACCCAAACACATCCCATATTCTTAACTTTTTAATACATTTTCAGGAACTACTAAACCAACCAACAGTACCCAAAAATTGGAGCAGCTTGTACAGCATGACCACACTTACGTTTGCCCATCTATTGATGGTCAAACGAAACTCGGTCATACTGTACAAGTTGCTCTACTCGACCATGATTACGTGGTTCCATCAAGTATGGTATGGTCTATTAGCTATCTAATTACTTTTACCACCCATTACAGATACTCAATCCCCCTCTTTCCCACACGCCCAAAAAATCATTATTGATCACGACTACATTATATTACGACAACCAGGTTTGTTATAATAATCAGTATTAAGATTAATTGTAGGTAAAGCTAATTTGTATTGGTGGATACGAGTTATGATAAAGTTCATAACTTTTAAGATTATCAAGTTATTACTTAATATTTTACTATTGCAGATCCTTCCTGCCCGTCTTATCTCCCCACTTCATCAAATACATTAATTAACCCAAGAAAGCGAAAATCATCTCCTCCACGTAAGCTTTATTTTAATATTTGTGAGTTTTTATTATTTTTTTTTCAATTATTTCATATAAAAAAACAAACTTACATTTATGTTCAAATATGTATTACAGAAAATTATAGTTGTACTCATCAAAACACACAACCATCCACCTCCAGTCAACCCAACATTCCCAAAAAGAAAACAAAACTAAAAAATATTGGTACGTTTATAATTTACGTATTTTCGGTTAAACGTCATTTAAAATTATTATAAAAATACAAATTAATATATAACTAGTAAATAATACTTAATGTTTTTCAGATTCATCAGAAACACAAAATTTAAAAGATAAATTAAAAGCTTGCGAAAAAGAAATACGGGACCTCAAAAAGGGTGCAAAATTTGGATCTTCAACCAGGAATAAGTCGATCTTTAATTGAACATTTAAGAAATAAGGCTTTTAAACTTAACGCAAAAGAAAAAACATGTGTTTTGCTATTTGATGAAATGGCCTTAAAAAAACGATTGATTTACAAGTCAAGGAAAGACATAGTGGAAGGCTATGAAGATTTTGGAGATGGACTAAGAAATCCCAACATCGCAGATCATGCCTTAGTTTTCATGATTCAAGGAGTTTATAAAAAATTGAAACAGCCAGTGGCTTATTATTTCGTTGTTCATCTTATTTTTAATGTGAGCAGTTAGACAACAGGTATCATTTTACATTATTTGCTTGCTTGGCCTATGTGTGTTGGATCTGTTTCTATTTTTTTTATCTTTTCCTTGATGTTAGTCCAGTTAAAGAAATAAGGTGCTGTTAATTTTTTAAACAATTATATACATATAATTTGACATAATATGCTTTTTTCGTCACTGCGTGTCGGATCTGTATACCCACGCTAGTCCATCTAAGCTACACAAAGATCTGACGGATACAATTAATTATTTTACATGCCGTGCTCTTAAAACTATGCATGTTAACATGTTTTTATTTTAACTTATAACCTTTATTGTCATCTTATTTTTATTCAGCTAGAGGGAAGAATTCTGGACGGCTATCCTTCACAATTACGAGACCAATATTTTTTTTCAAAACCTACTGCTATGTTTTATTTACTTAATTGAACAATAATATTTAAGAATATCGATTAGGAGTATAGTGCCAATTATATCGATTAAAAACTATCGATATAATGATATCGATATAAGGAGAATCGATAAAATAAAATCGATTAGCTGTTAATGATAGAAAGATTCGATCAGTACATATCGATAGAGAGATTATCGATGTAAAGATTGATTTAACAAGACCGTATGGACATCACTAAAGCTAGCTAACTCCGCTCACTCTCGTGAAGTGGATGTTTGTCACTAATGACAAAAAATTTTTGCCTACGGCCAGTGTATTGTTGTCCCGCATCTAAAAAGATTACATGATCAGTGGTTTTAGGTATCAGAAAGTGTCTGCAGACAATGTAATAAAAATAATAGACAGCATGGACTGTGGTAAGGCGCCGGGCTCGGATGGTATAAGAATGAGGGATATAAAAGTAATTAAGAATAAAATTTCACCTATTATTGCACATTTCATTAATTTAATTATATCAAGAGGTATATACCCCAGTGAATTGAAGTTAGCAATTATCCGACCAATTTTTAAGCAAGGTTCCCACACAGAGTATACCAACTACAGACCAATTGCTATTTTAAACATTATAAATAAAAATTTTGAAAAAATATTAGTAGGTCAAATAACAAAAACTATTACTATTTGATTTGAAAACATCTCAGTGCTTAACGATGATTTACCAATGTAGTAAGTGAGTTTTGTGTTTATCTTATTTTAAAATAAAGTATTACAGAAAACAGGAATGTATAGACTGTTAACAATACTCGACAAGCCAAAAGAAATGGACTTTAGTTAGAGATTCCGCAATACAGTGACATGACCAGCCGAAGCCCTGCTCACGGGCATAATGACAGGTAATGCTTTTTTAACATGGTCTTCAAATGGTTTTTACTCATTGCATTTTTTGTGTATTTGTTACGGCTAATAGCCGAAGTGCGGCTACACCTAGTTTTAGCCGGCTACAACTAGGTGCAGCCCGCCACATGCGGTTAATCTTAGGTTTATCCTACTTATCTCCGGTTACAACTAGATTTAGCCTTCATAATAGCGGCTAGAACTAGGTACAGCCGCACACTGGTGGTTAAACTTAGGTGCATCCTATTTATTATCGGCTAGAACTAGGTTTTAAGTTCAGCTAAGGATTTTGGTTTATTTTGAGATTCGTATCTTGCGCCTCCTGATTGATTCGATTACATGGAATAAATAAAAGACAGGGATGTTTAAGTGACATTTATTATTTATTATTTGACAGGCAAATATCTTTTAACAATAAAAGGCGTTATTATAGGTAATAAAAACAGACAAAAATAATCATAAATCTTCTCTACATAAACTAACAGAACTAGACATAACAAAATAAAGTTTTCCTTTTTAACTACGAAAAAATCAATTAAATCTTTGTTCTCTTCTCTCATATTTTTCCGTTAAAACGAAAAGGATAAGTTTTTTACTCAGTTTTAATTATACAAAAATCATCAAACTCTCATATAATATGATAGTATGTTGCAAGAATGTCTATCACTTGTTTGAATAAGATAAACTTGAATGACATTTAGAGTTACACAAAATACTATAATAATTATATTATAATTTTATAAAAGTATTGGAAAATATTTTACATATTTTCTTATCTCGCTGGAAAATATCTTTTAACCAAAAAAGACGTTATTATAAGTAATTAAAACACAAAATATAAATCTTCTCTTCATAAACTAACAGAACTAGACATCTTTGGCGCAAAGATAAAAAAAATAAACATACAGCATTACCATAAAGCTTTAATTCTAAGCTATGAAAAAATCAACTAAGTCTGTTCTCTTCTCTCATATTTTTAAAACAAATAGGATAACTTTTTAATTCAGTTTTAATTGTACAAAAATCAACAAACTCTAATATATCATCACTCTTTACCGAGTTGATGATACAAAATCGAATCAATCAGGAAACGCAAGATGCGAATCTCAAAATAAAACCAAAATCCTTAACTGAACTTAAAACCTAGTTCTAGCTGATAATAAATAGGATGCACCTAAGTTTAACCACCAGTGTGCGGCTGAACCTAGTTCTAGCCGATATTATGAAGGCTAAATCTAGTTGTAACCGAAGATAAGTAGGACACACCTAAGATTAAATGCATGTGGCGGGCTGCACCTAGTTGTAGCCGGCTAAAACTAGGTGTAGCCGCACTTCGGCTATTAGCCGTAACATATTCATACGACAACTCGTTTAGATAAGTAGGGGTTACCCATCGTCTCTCACGCCTGCCGTAGTAATTTGTTATTTTAGGATCCACATATTTTGGCTTCTTTGACATACGCGTTGGGTACGTATGCACCCTTTCTTTTATGTGTTTGTTATTATTATACTGCTCTATTAATATAGTTTGCTTGATTTCTTTACTTTTTCATCTACTAACAATTTTAGCAGTCTAGTTTGTATATTTTTGACTTTATTTAAGTATGTAGGAAATGTGAGACCATACGCACCCAGCCCGTACGATATAATTGAGTCTGCTAGCGCATAATATAATACATACATAACACCTCTAGTAGTGATATATTTTAGCTGCTGAAGCTTTCCAAGAACTGAACTTAATTTGTTACACACTGAGTTTACATGTAGATTCCAACTGAAGTTTTTCTCAACAGTTAATCCTAAATATTTGTAGCTATACACAATTTCCAAATTCGCACAGGTACAACCAGTTTTATTATTATGTAAACAATCATAAGAGTGACCTTTAAGTTCAATATTTATTTCCTTATTTTTATTGTAGGGTGAGACTATCGGCATACATTTAGTTTTGTTTGTGTTTATAATTATCCCGTTATCATGGGCCCATCGGACTACGTTATCAAAGTTTTCTTGCATGACCTGTTGTATCTTATTTTGGTCTGTGTCGCTGTATACAATACATGTGTCATCCGCATACATATAAGTTGTGCAATTTTTGATGACATTAGGCATACTGTTGACATGCATTATGTACCCCACGGGTCCGTACACCGAGCCAATAGGAACACCAAACTTAATGTCACCAGGTGTACTTTCTGCGCCACATATGCGGACTTTGAGCTGTCTACCTGATAAATAATCAAAGAGCTGTTAATCTTATCAACAAATTTAGACAGAACCGTTGTTGTGTTGTATATATATATATATATATATATATACAACACAACAACAGCACGGTAGCTCAATTGGTAAAAGCGTTTGGCCCGGTTTGCCAAAAGGTTGCTGGTTCGAGTCCCGCCCGTGCGCAAATTTTTGGTTTCTTATTTCATCTTTATGAATATAAAATATGACACTGTGAGTGTTAAAAACATTCTAAAAGCATTAGATACCGAAGCGACATCAATTTCCAAGTTGAATTTATTCTGTAAAGAATAACTGCTTGGGCCATCTGTTTCATAAACAGACGGCTAGATGGCGCTAAGCGTCACGCAATTGACGTTTTCATAAGAGACCACAAATTTCGCAGGGTCGGACTAATAGCACGGTAGCTCAATTGGTAAGAGCGTTTGGCCCGGTTTGCCAAAAGGTTGCTGGTTCGAGTCCCGCCCGTGCGCAAATTTTTGGTTTCTTATTTCATCTTTATGAATATAAGTATAATTATAATATAAGTTAGGTAATACGATGTTCACGACAGCTCTGCCGACAAACTGTAACACAGTTTGGCAGAATATTGTGAAATAAAACATGTAGTGTTACTTTTCAAAATAAACTAAAAAAAAAAAAACAAGTGATGGTGAGATTCGACATAAAAGTCCAAATTCGTGCTAGTCGAGATGATAATTCAGCTCAGTTTTGCATTCCATTGAAAATGCAGTTTGAAACGAACTAGTTTGGAGCTTCAACACAAAGGCTTTGACCAGATTATCAGTTGATTTCAAATTATCCGTACAGAATGTGGTCGTATCAAGTGCAAGCGATTTTCACGAAACACTGTTTTCAGCAGCGCTTAATTTGTATGTGATGCAACTTTTACTTTTCATAGAGCCATTTACAAAAACTTAAATACATTATTTTTAATTCTGTCATTACTGTAACTTATTACATGGTTTTCTTATTTCAAACATTCAATATTTCTAGTTATTTTTTTTATACTTGTACAAACATGTTACTAAGTGACTAATAAATTAATTTTAACATTATTACTAATAGGAACAATAAGGTAAATAGACGACTTGTTATTAGGTAAAGCTACTATTCTAAATACCTTACCTCTTGAATCAATTATTTAATTTAACTACTCAACAGATGACAAGGCCTTTAATACTTATATGACAAAAGTAAGAATTTAACATTTATTTTCTTTGGAATCATTTATGAGTGTTGCTCTTACAAATAATGACGATACGGATATTAAATATTCAGTACAACGTTTATTATTATTATTATTAATTAACATAATACCTAGTCATCAGTCTTTTAAGCATAAGTTAGTCTGAACTGTCACTCTCAGCTGTTAAACAAATATCACAAATAAACTCTAGTTGAAGTACATCTCCTGCACAAGAAGAGCCATATCTAAATTTGCATACATTACATGTAATCATTTTACCAAAAATACCCTTGTGGCATAAATTACAATTATTGTTATATTTTCTTGCAGTTTTCTTATTATTATTTTTTGCTTGTGAATGGCATTTCCGTATCGTTGGGACAGGTAAAATCGTTTTCTGAAGGGTTTCAATGTTTAAATTTTCCTTATTTGAAACAATATCATTTTTATTATAATTATCAATTATAATTTCTTCCCTTTCGATTTCCGGTACACATTCATTCGATATTATATTACAGGATATAAAGGGGTTAGAAGTGGATTCAGTAGATTGAAAAATTTGGAAACTGTTGTGAGATGGTATTATTTCTTCCTCCGTTACTATGAAATCCATAAATTCTATATTGTGACTTTGGTTTCCAAGAATTTTAGAATGCATTGGAATTATGTCCAAATCATCTAAATCATGGCCTTGTTGAACTGATAAATATTTTTCTGAAATGACGGTATCTGGCAAATGAAGCAAAGGGTTGACTGACTCCAATGTCGACGTGGAGGCTGGATGTGAATACTCAATGTTCAGAGTATGGGTTTGTGGTGAATAGCATAAACACCTCCCTTTGTTAGAATCACCACAAAAACAACTAAGGTCCCTAAACATTATTTTTGTTAAGTCGTCGCTGCATGTAATTACTTGATGTAATTTAAGTGTTCCCTTTATCGTTTTTAGATTGTTGAGTATTTTCATTGCATATTCGTTAACTTTCATGTCGTCTACTAAAAATATGTTAACTGACTTCATACACTCTGATAGGATGTTATAAATCTGTGATGCGTTTGTTGCATCTGCACCAAAAGAAACATGTTTATCCAAAGTACGCTTGACTGATCCGCCAATACCATCTGCAATACTTTTTCCGTGGCCACTTTCTGAAAACGACCATGTGCAATATTCAAATCCCATTTCTTTGGGTAGCACACTTAGTAAACAAAAATTGCCTTTTTGCCTGTATTGTGAGGTTGGTCCATCAGAGTAAAAATGAAGAATTTTAACGTCAGGTGTTCTTATCCTTATTTCATCCAAAATAGGAGTTAAATGAGTCCATATATTCTCTGGCCTATGACCATTGTTTTCGGATATAGTGCAAAATGATTGCATACTGGCTTTCCAAAAAATTGCTCCAGTATGCAAAGTAACCTGATTTTTCGATGCTCCAAAATGAAGGGCTTGAATTTCTTCCCTCATTTTACAATCGTAGTTTTCGCTAAAGTCGCAAATTACTACAGCTTCGTTTTCATTCAGATTGTTTATTATTTTTCTATACTGCTCTTGCTGGCGTTTCATTATAAACACATGTTTTTTAAATGCAATTATATCTTTGTTAAACGCATGCATTAACACGGCAATTGGAGTATTTTTCGGGAATTTAATTGTTTTTTTTTGTCTTCACGGTCTTGTTATCTTTTACATATTCATGATCAACTCGTTCCCATTGCCACCAAGTAATATTTTTGCATTCATCACCCTTCGAGCTGTAATTAACTGCTTTATTGCTACACTGGCTGCATTCATTTGATGCGCAAGAATATGATAAACGGTCACAAGTGACTTCGGCCAAAATATCTTTATAAGATTTTTGTGTTAACAGTCCATGTACTTTTAGAGCCTTAAATTTCAATTCAAAATTTGCGTGTTTTATACACAAACATGTGTTTCTAGAATTCAGTTTCGGAGAAATTACATAGAATGGCTTGTACTTCCACAAAGTTGTCATACCCAATCGGCCTCCCTCTTCTCTATACTTTTTATGCAAATTCTGTAAAGTATCAACTGTATACCTTATTTGGTGCTTTTCTTTACCAACTGTTCTGCATTCTTTTTTACCTGCTGTGGGTCTGCTAACATCATCTCTTAACCAAAACTGTTCAACTTCTTTGTAACAAGTCATTCTTCTTTTTTTCTGCCGAACCCGCTGCATACTATTCAGCCCCATCAGTTTAGCCACATATGTCCTTTTTCTTGGCTGAGAGTTCTCAATTAATCGCTTCAAGACCTTCTTTTCAATGCGATTTTCACAATCTTCATAAGTTTTCCGTAGTGTCATTTCCAATATCTCTTCTCTGGCTTTTAATTTGTCAATTAAATGTTGTTGATTATTTATTTCATCCAAATCTATTTTTTTTAATCGGTAATATCTTTTCTTTTGTTTTTCAAGAGCTCTAGCGAGTGTTTCATTTTTCTTTAATGCCAATTTGTAATTCTTTGTTAATGCTTTATATTTATTTCGGATGCGTTTTAGATCCAGTTCCAATTTAGAAGCTCCACTTTCTTGGGCTTGTGATTGAAGTAGAGGCGCATTTTCAGTCCCAGCGGATTTTTTAGCTCTTTGTTTCTTTTTTTGTTCTCTCCAAATTTTGCGATGCTCATTTTTTTCTTCTGTAGTCATCTGTGAAACTAACTTTTTGTTTTGGTTTATTCGCTCTAAATTTCTTTTTCTTACTTCTTCGGCTTTTTCGGGATTCTTTTTTAGTTTTTCTCTATACCTCTTTACCCTCTCTGCAGATGTTAAAGCCATTATGATCTAAAATAGAAATTAAGTAAAACTATTAGATTTTGAGTCAGGCGCGGCACTATAAGGTTACATGTTAACTTTTAATAAATAATAAATATTTCACCTCTATACCACTTTATTTTTAGTACATTAAGGGCCGATTGTTCAAACGTCAGATAAAACATAACAGACTGATAAATTATAAAGCAATTGATTTGAAAAAAATACAGTTACGTATGATTGCTGACAATAAAGTGACGTTTTCAAATTAGCAATATTGTATTTTGTTCGACGAATATTTCTTATCTGGCTATTGAAAAATCAGCACCAAAGCTGATATCTTTCTTGTACTCCAACACAACGAATATATTGAAACAATTCAAAAAACTAATTAAAAATTGACAGATCAGAGTTGGTCCCAAAGAAAATTTGTTTCACAGAGACTAAGATTTTTAGAGGTTTTGAATTAATTAAAAATGATATTTTATTTTATATATTAAAATACAAATTCGTATATTATAGTCAAAACTTGTAATAAATAGTTTTAGAAAATGGCACAGGCGTAATAAATATGAAAATTGCATCATACGCTTTCAATAACCTATAGATAGACAGAAAATTAATATTGTCTAAATCTAATATTCTGATATCGCCTGTATGATCTAGCCTTTACATGTCCGTTTTGTAACGATTCTTGTCCGTCATATAGTAACGTTACAAAATAGACGTTACAAAAATGTTTCTTCTTCAAAACAAAATAAAATTAATCCCTTAAAACGCTACAAATCCTTTTATGTCGTGATGATTTTACAAAGAATACGTTTCGAGTCATGCATGGAAGTTGGGATTAAAGTATGTTTAAGCAGCAAAATTACCTAAAATGTCGTTACTCACCAGAAAATATCAGTGCAACAAATTATAATTGTACACAAACGTCCGTCCTCCTACGTTGCTTTCTGACACTGTTTCCAATATGGCCGATTATTCTCTATGTTCAGTGCTCAAGGTTGCCACAAGTAAAATAAAATTTTCTATACTATGTCATCAAAGATGAGTATTTTGCGTTACAAAATTTCCGGACATGTCCTGAAAGCGAAATACTAGGGGACACACTTTAAAAAATAATAACTATTAAATAATAACAATAAATGTAGTTATTATTGTTTTTTAATAAAGAACGAGAGTACTTCAATTAAATAATATTAGTATATAATTAATCACAAAGTAAAAACTTCTTAAATTCTGTACCCAAAGTTGACTACCCATAAAAGGGACAGTATGGCGCTTCGTTTTTACTTAAATTGAAACACAATTTTTACTTCAAATAATACTGACTTGAGTTCAAATATTATAAAATTTGGAGGCTTTTTTTACTTGCTTTGAATTTATGTAAAAATCTTTGGTAAAATATATTTCTAAATGCCTAGTAAAATATTTGTGTTTTTTTTATTTTTTATTAAAAACACTTCATGCACAAACAGAAGGTACATATGGCGGACTTAATGCTAAAAGCATTCTCTACCAGTCAACCATAGGTCTATACAGAGAAATTGCTGGCGGCGCGAAGAAAGTGATAGAAGGGCAAAAGTGAGAGCTTGATTGAACCTACAATAGGTATTTAAACAAAAAATAAACATACATACTACTTATTACATAAATACCGTAAACATTAATACATAGTTATGGAATAATAAACTTACACATAGTACATACACATAATAATAATACTAATGGTACACATGTGAGAAAAAAAAGAGGTTAGTGAGACAAGTTCGATATCTCTTCCTTGTAAAGTGCTCGGAGGGCCATCTTGAAAGAGAATTTGGAGGAGGATGTTTGTACTGTCTTTGGGAGGTCATTCCAAAGTCGAATGGCTGTAAGAGTAAATGAATTGGACATGAAGCCAGAAGAGTGACGCGGAGTGAACAGTTGGAGAGAGCTACTGGAGCGAAGGGACCGGTCATGAGAAGTATGGAGATACGAGAATTTGTCTTTAAGGTACGACGGAGAATTGGGATTGAAAAGAATGGAGTACAACATGCAAAGTGTTCGAAGGTGTCTACGCTGCCGGATGGGAAGCCAGCCAAGCTGGGTGCGAAATTGGGAGATGTGATCATATTTGCGAAGACCAAACACAAATCTGATGCAGTTGTTAAGGAGCTGGTCCATCTTATTAAGGAAGTCCTGAGAGATGTTAGTACAGCAGATATCACCGTAGTCAATTATAGGTAGTACCAGAGACTGTACGAGAAGGGCCTTTGTACCAGAAGGGAGAAAATGTTTGAAGCGGTACAGTGCTCGTAAGGCGCCGGTAACCCTCCTGCTGACTTCCCTAATGTGTTGAGTCCAACTCAATGTGCAGTCCATGTAGAGTCCTAAGTTTTTAACGTAAGACGAGTACACTACGACCTCACCATCGAAGACTATGGGAGGTAAGGTGTTCTGGTCGATTTTGTGTAGTTGCCCCGGGCTGCCTATGATTATAGCTTGGCACTTGCTGAGATTTACTTTGACACCAAACATATTGGACCAGCTGCTGATTTCACTAAGATCCTCATTGAGCTGGTGGATGGCGCCGTTGATCGAAGAAGGATCCGCTTGGGAGTATAGTTGGAGGTCATCAGCGTAGAGATGGAAAGAAGAAGTAAGAAGGGGAGTTAAAAGATTAATAAATACACAGAACAGGATTGGAGATAGTATGCCTCCCTGTGGCACGCCAACCGACAAGTCAGTCCAATTCGAAAAGGATTGACCGCGGCGAACCGCTTGCTGGCGACCGCAAAGGTATGAAGAAAACCATTCCACAGCGGAGGATGAGACTTGCAGGTGGGATAGGATAGCGAGGAGAATATCATGGTCGACTGTGTTGAAGGCATTGGAGAAGTCAATCAAGACAAGGATAGTCAAACGCGACTCCTCCATGCCCGCCCTCACGTCATCAATGATTTTAAGGAGAGCCGTCGTTGTACTGTGTCCAGGTCGAAATCCGGATTGAAAATCACACAGCAGATTATTGGCGAGAACAAACTTGGAAAATTGTTGGTGAGCCACTGCTTCCACAAGTTTCGAAAGAAAGGGAAGGATTGAAATTGGTCGGAACTGACTGACAGAATTGGGATTAGGAACTTTAGGTAAGGGAATTATATGCGCGCGACGCCAGATAGAGGGAAAGCAACTATTGTTAAAAGAAGAGTTAATTATGTGCGTAAGAACAGGAAGAATTTCATCTAATATGTAAATTAGCATAGTTCTACTGACTTCGTCACAACCGACAGCCTTGGATTTAATAGAAAGGAAAATTTTGCGAGTCTCATCAACGCTTACTGGGGAGAAAGAGAAAGAACAAGATAGTTGGAGGTTAGGAAGACACTCGATAGCCGAAATAGTGGAGAGTTTTACAGCATTATCTAGAAGGGAAGCAGAAGAGAAATGAGTGTTGAGATCATTAAGTGAAAAGCTAGAAGGGTGATCGTTAGGAGGAGATCTGCCAAGACCGAGGGATTTCAAAAACTTCCAAATATTAGGCCCTGAAGCGTTCGCCATGTTCTGGTGAATATGACGGCGCTTGGCGGCTCTCACCAAGTTATTGCAACGATTCCTTGCCCGCTTAAATGCGTCCCACTTTTCTATGCAACGATTTTTTTTAAAGCGACGAAAAGCGTTGTCCCGCTTAGTCATCGCCTCACGAACCTGGTTTGTCATCCATGGAGCCGGTGGACGCTTAATTCGCACAGTTCGGTTGGGTGCATGTGTGTGAAACAGTTTCAGGACGAATTCATTAAGTGTGTCAACTTTTCTATCTACAGTGTCCGCGAGAAACACTAGAGACCAGTCTAGCGCCAAAAAGTCAAGTTTGAGTTGGTTTTGGTCAAGTCTAGCGAAACTACGCAATCGTACAGTCTCCGGTCTACGTTTGGGGGGACGAAGATTATAGCAGAGGTAGATCAGGTCATGATGAGAAAATCCAGGAGCGAGCAACTGGCCATGCTTAGCACAAAGCTCTGGGCAGGAGATAATGATGTGATCTATCCAGGTGTCATCTGTGTAAAGATTGTGGTGTGTAGGTTGCAGCGGTAATATATGGAGCTTTACAGAATCCGTTATCGTAGTGAGTTGCGATGAACGGTTGTTTTGCTTTAAGAGGTCAGTGTTAAAGTCCCCCAAGACTATTATATGCGAGTACTCAGAGCAGATCGTCTCAAGAATGGACTCCAATTTATGAAAGTAATTAACTGTGGGTGGAGCATAGACAACCCCAAGAACCGCCTTGGTTCCTTTCACTGATACCTCTAGAAATATACATTCAAGGGAGTGTGAATATTCACCAGGAGAAGTGTAAATAATCCTATAAGGAATATCACTACGAAGATATATTGCTACACCGCCACCTTTCTTACCGAGTCTGTCATTTCGAATCAAGATGAAACCAGGGAGAGAATACGAGGTCGAACTAAGATTAGGCTTAAGAAAGCTTTCTGAAATTAAAATTGTTAATTAATTCAGAGCAGATATTATGATGGAGAGAAGCAGAGCTGTTTAGTGAATGAAAAGAAGAGGACATGTCACATACAGAGTGAAATAACTCATCGTCACTAGACATTGTGTTGTGTTTGTGTACCAAAATGAAATATAATATAAGAAATTAATATATATAATAATAAATATATTTTGCAAATATTTATGCGTATTTCCTTGCAAGACCTGCCGGTTGACTGTTTACAACTTTGCAGCGACATCGCATATCAGATAACACATTGGGGAAAAATACCGTTACTAATAACGTTATTATAAAAATAAAATGTAGAAAGGCTCCATAGTCATAGATAACTTTCCACTATATAAAAAAAAACAATCAACTGTCACTGTCACAAATCGTGAGATTACTTCACTCACTTCATCAAATCAAAACAAAGTAACAAAATTAAATTGGGGGTTTACACAAATTAAGTCACAGAAAAATACGTTAAAATATGCAAGTTAACATGGGGGTTGGCAGTAAAATAAGGATTGACAGATACCTTAGTAGCAAGAATAAGAAATTCGTAAAGTGCGGGTGGAACAACAAGGATTGGCTAAGATATACATACGACCTATGTGATCAACTAGGTTCTACACGAACGCTTCGCCTTTGGAGGGTCGGGCTTAATGTTTGAAAGGCCGGTTTTGGTATTCTTTATGCTAGACGTCCCGGCTTTAGTGAGCGATGGGTCGGGAGTTGATGCGGGCTTATGAGCCGTTTTCGAGGAGGCCGTAGCGCCGGCCGATGCAGCAGCATGAGCCCTCTTGAGTTGGTTCAATTGTTCTTCACTACTGATTCGTTCTCGATCCCCGTTTGGCAGTTTGACGTAGATGTTTCCATCCAGCGTCCACACTCGTCTCATACCAAAGTGCCTTCGTGCATCCATAAACAGAGTTACTGTTAATATTGTATTTAAAAGGACACCTCCAAAACAGTTATGTGTCATTTAAAATGAAAATGCCCTTATATTGTTAGAAAATAACAAAAAAAAAATAGAATTTACTACTGGTTACTTAAAGGGCCTATATGTACGTTTTAATCATATTGAGATCCTCATTTTTACAGCCGGATGACCGAATTTCCCGTTTTTAGACAGATTTCACCACACTACCCATTAAATATATTTGCGATACAAAACAGTAATGGCAGAAACAAGGGTTGTCATCAACGCTATGGCCATAAAATATCGTTATCAGTTGTTATAACTGTTATGTATGTAGTGTGTAAAAAAGTAAAACCACGTTCAGAAAATTTACTCAACAGCTTAAAATAATGCATTTATCTTCTAAATAACAAAAAGAACTAGAACAAAAACACAGAAGAAGAAGAAGCCTTCTACTAAAGAGAAAGAAATTCATTTGGAGTTGGTGCATGATGTGCATAGACTGTTGGTGTACGTAAGCTGGAGATCATGCACGGACTCCAAATGAATTATTTTAAAATTTTGAGTAAATTTTTAAGACTGTTTTAAATTTTGTCCACGCATTAGTTAAAAATACTCAGATATTATTCGATTTCGTTACATACACATCGAATTGATAAATGCCTTTTTTGTCGCGCTGCTGATAATTTCACACATAAATGGCAGCAGAAGCGCGCGTCAGTCCGCGCGTGGCGGCAGCCTTGCCGCTGTTTTCTACGCATGGATATTCGCTGCGCCTCGCTCTAATGTGATGGCGCATTAAAAAGTTACTGAATTGATTCTAGGTATACCGACTAAGCCAAAAGGTGTGTCTCTTTCTCTTCTTAAATGAATGATAAGAGTTAACCATGATTCAATGAAGAAAATCTAAGAATCTATAGACAATTTGACGGGTACATGTTCGTTCATGAAAGACATCAAGAGAACGCCACTGGATTGTTTTAGGAATAGAACACAGTAAACATTTTTTTTCTCACTACTTTATGACAACCTGGAGAAACCAAGTCGGCACGCGAGGCAAGCAACATGCACCGCCATCTCTTAGCGATCCTAGGAACTAATGCGTTTTAATAAAAAATACTTTGCTACACAATGTGTTTTTATGTGTATTTTATAACCATTCGGAGGCCCTAGTTTGACAACCGATAGTGCACACATCATTTTGTGCACTTTAATGAAATGGACCGCCGTGATTAAAATAAGGCAGGATTGCGTTTTCTTTCCTTTGATAGTTAGCGCTTTAGTAAAAACACTTGACAGCCCTAGTCCAGTCATGGGTCCTCAGCTTATAACGAGTTAATGTCGTGTTTTACGAGCAAGCAGAGTTAGCGTTATTGCGAACCGAATACCGGCCGTTCATCACACTTTGAGCAAACATTTTGCATCCATTTTGGGCGGCTATTATAATTATAATTATGAAAAGGTAAACTGTTTTGACACGGTTATTTAAGGGTGTCACGCGAGATTGGAGTGATAACGAATATGCTAAAACAAGTGTGCAAGAAAACGCATGGGGTTGACGCTTTGAAATAAAAAGGGCTTGAATTAGCATCTGGACAAAAACAGGACAGAAACTAGCTGTTAATATAACCTTATGACAAGATATCATTTACAATGTCAAACTTAATTTAAAAAAAATGTTCTTGCGAGAAATAGTTGGGCATTTTGTAACTAGTTAAGTGCCAATTTACGGCGATTTTTTTTTCTGACGTCATTGTATACTAATATATGTATAACACTCGGACCCGAGTGCTTGGCCACCAGCACGCTGTGTGCCGACCACTCGGGCCCGAGTGTGCATGTTTTAAAAAAATGATAATACCGCAAATATTTTTAAACGAAGATTCATTAAATTACGCGTAAAAATTACGGTTTCTTGGGCCTTTCTTAATTTTAGGGCAGTTAAAGTGTTTATTATTAAAATTTTTGAGACTTTTCATTAAGTTAATTCACATTTGTATCTACCAGCAACATTGTTTTTTTTAAATAAAAAGGTTTCAAAATCTAATAAATAATAGTATGTGGAGATGTTTACTTTGATATTTTAAAGGAATGGAATACCGCCATTCGATTTCTTAATCTTTTCAAATCTTTTAATTTAAAAAATCTCTTTTGTGAACCCACAAGGGTAACTCCCACTACGGCCACTTGCTTAGATAATATTTTTTGTGACAAAAACGCAAGTGTGATTGATAAGAGTATTTTAATTGGCCTCAGTTCTGATCATAGAGGTCAAAAGGTTTTATTTGAACACAATCATACCGCAACTTTACCTGTGGAAACTATGTATAGGCCTGTCACAGAAAATAGGTTAGATAGATTTAATGATACAATTAACGATACACTATATTCAGTGAAACAAAATACTAGTGATAGTGTAGATAAACAATATGACGTCCTTTTTAACTTAATTCAAAACGAATTTAATGAAATATTTCCCATAAAAAAGACTAAAGCAAATAAGGTCCAATGTCAATTTAATAATTGGGCCACGCCGGGAATTCATAAAAGTAGGATTAAATTATATGAATTATATAGTCTACGAGAAAACTCTCAAGACCGAAACTTTATTGAATACGTTAGAAATTATTCAAAAATATTTAAAAAAGTTTGTGCTACAGCAAAATCCGATTACCTTCGTAGAATAGTCTCTAGCTCCAAAAATAAAGCAAAAGCTACATGGAGCATCATAAATAAAGAAACTTGTAAAAATAAATTGAGAGATGGTAAATTTGCATTAAAAATCAATAATACAACAATAAATTCAAATTTAGAAATTGCAACTGCTTTTGAGTCGTTTTTTCACATATTGCACCAACAACAACGAAAGAACTTGCTTCTTCTTCAGTAATAGCCGAATCTATTCTAAAACTTAATGTCAGTGAATGTAATTCTCAACTGCACTTTAGGCATGTAGGACCTGAAGTAATAATAAAAACATTTTGAGAGTTAAATATAAAAAAACGGAGGATCTTTGGGGACTATCTGTACATATTTTTAAGTCAATTATTAACATAATAGCCCCTCAACTAGCATTAATTTTAAACAAGTGTATAGTATAGTGTAGTGTATTGATGACGGCCAGTTTCCTTGTTAAATGAAGATTAGTAAAATAATACCGCTTTTCAAAGCGGGTGACAAAAGTGACCCCTCAAACTTCCGGACAATATCGATTCTGCCAGTCTTGAGTAAAATATATGAAAAGATTATATTCAATCAAATTTTAGCACACTTTAATCGAACAAGTTATTACATAACAAACAATTCGGTTTTACTAAAGGAAGAAGCACCACGGATGCAGGAGTTGCTCTTTTAACACATGTATTTGATGCTTATGATAATAGGCATGATGCTTTAAGGATTTTCTGTGATCTATCGAAAGCGTTTGATTGTGTGGATCATAAAACATTACTTAAAAAAATTGACACTATGGGGCATCTTTGAACTCGTTAAATTTAATTAATTCATATCTTCCAGGTAGAATGCAAAAAGTATGTATAAACGGAACTGAGTCTTCTGGAGCACCTCTAACAATGGGTGTGCCCCAAGGATCTATATTAGGACCTCTTTTATTTTTAATATATATAAATGACCTCCCGCATTTTGTAGGGAATCTTTGTGATATAGTATTGTTTGCAGATGATACTTCACTTATATTTAAAATTCCAAGAGGTGAAGGAAATTTTGACGATGTAAATAATACTCTTTCACAAGTATTACATTGGTTTACTGTTAACAATCTCCTTCTTAATGGAAGTAAAACTAAATGTGTAAAGTTTACGATGCCTAATGTCCGACAGGCATCAACTCAGGTTAAGATAAAAGACAAACCGCTTGATACTATTGATTCCACAACATTCTTGGGAATCACTTTAGACTCCAAACTTCAATGGGGTCCTCATATAGAGGCCTTGTCAGGGAAACTAAGCTCAGCTGCTTTTGCTGTAAGGAAGATAAGACGTTTGACGGATGTAGAAACAGCTAGGTTAGTTTATTTTAGTTATTTCCATAGCTTGATGTCCTACGGAATTTTACTGTGGGGCGCGGCTGCTGATGTAGAGACAATTTTTGTGTTACAAAACAGAGCCGTACGAGCTATTTATAATCTTAAACCTCAAGATTCCTTACGAGAGGTGTTTAAAGAAATTAGAATATTAACTCTAGCCTCTCAGTATATTTACGAAAATTTAATGTATGTACGGAAACATTTACATTTATTCACGAAAAATAGTGACATACACAAATATAATACTAGAAATAAAGATAGGCTTGCTATTCCACAATTTAGGCTTCGAAAGGTTGGTAATTCTTTCATGGGGAAAGGTATAAATTTTTTCAATAAACTGCCAGAACACATTATTAACTTACCGGTTAATAAATTTAAAACTGTTATTAAAGAAACCCTTATGACGAAAGGGTATTATAAAGTAGATGATTATTTAAATGATAATAATGTATGGACTTGCATGATCACTACAAACATTGTAAACCTTTTGAAAAGAGGCATTGATAATAGTGACTGAGTTTGTTGCGCAGCTTCTTCTCAGCACTAGCCCACCATTGTCCCGAAGCTGTGGTAGGGTTTATATTGGGACGTGTAAAAGTGCCCCCAGAGGGCCTATTTGCATAAATAAATGACTTTTATGACTTTTTTTTTTAATTAAAAATTGACATACTTCATCTTAACCGATTGTTAAATATTTAAAAAAATATTTCCTTCGGATGTTGTGAGAGCAATCACGCAACATTGATGACATCACGCAGCATAAGCGTTAAAAAAAGCACTTGTAATATTAAACAGACTTTCCAATATGTCATTGGCCGAGTGGCATAGGCATCCGCCCGGATAGCGTTTGATTCCTTGTCTGAGGCAGTTGCTAATTACAAGTGCAATCTATGTAAAGCAACATTTTACTAATGAAGCACAAATGTGTGAGTATTATGTAAATTCCTCAAGATACCGCATGGCGAAGTCTGGTATAGAAATTTATCCCTTTGGATAAATGAATGTATCTTCAAATTATGTATGTTGACAATCCATCAACCGCTCAGACCTTTGGCTGAGTTCCAAAACTGATACCAAAGCTTGAATACATAAACCAGTTCATTCGTAAAAGGAAAGGTTATTTTTCCCGCCCGCAAAGGTTTTTTAGGCTCCCATACATGAAACTAAAACCGATTTTTTAAATACCTATGCGCGTGGAGTTTCCACGGATAGGTCATTGAGGTTCCTGAAACCATTTTCTGTAATGTAAGTTAAGTTTTTCTGTATGAATTTTAATAAATAAAAAATAGTACAAAGCATTGTTAGACGACGAAAATGATAATTGACAACCTTATTCTGACTGGCACTAAAAAATAGGGCCCTATTTTTAAATCCTCTCTCAAATATGGAAACCACTCGAAGTATCGATATTAGTAATTTTGTGACAAAAAAATCGAACAGCAATGTATTGCAAACAAATGTGTCCAATCATAGAACTTAATGACATTGACATTAAATACAACAAATTGTAGATTTTTATATACATTGATCAGGAGATATAACTGTAGTTTATTATAACTCTGAGTTAAAGCAATTTATAGCACTATGACCAGGTCAAGGTTACTTCGAATACTCTGTAGACTCATTGATAATAGGAGCAAAGAAAATTTTCTTTGCTCCTATTACAACAGGTCACACGCTGTTTATGCCTAGAGTCCAAGAGTTAAAATCGAAACGGCAATGATCGTACTCGTGACTGAATTCTGTGACTATTCACGTCAACATTTTGATTATCGTTGACTTTAAATTGATTATTGAGAGCAAAACACTCGAAATATTGACGCGAGTTATTTAAAATCAGCGCTCCAATATCGTGCAGCTTCACGTAAATGCAATTTTTATAGTAAATTATAGTCCACATATGGAAAAACTGGTGGCTAAAGTTTCCAGACACGACACGCGTCGTCGCCTGTGTCTCCTGCTAACACAGAAACGGTGTGTTAACCTCATTTTATAGTCAACTTTCAGTGTCGACAAATCGTTATACTCAGATACCAATATTGTGTAGGATCTCTGACGCCCTATTTTTGAATAACTTGCTCGAATATGGCGTGTGAATTTCGTTTGAAAACGAATTAAAAATCAATAAAAATCATGCGTAGTATAGACGTTATTATGTACTCACAAAATTCAGTTATCATTTTTAGAATCACTCCCGAGTGGAATTATACTATTTTTCATTGGAAAATCGGACATTATTCAATGAATATCACACGCCATCTTGACGCAAGTGATTCAAAAAAATTAACTTTAAAAAAGTAAAAACCGACTTCAAAACAAAAATGCACTAAATAGTCTTAAATAAACTCTTGACTATTGAAAGGAAAGGAACCCATTTTAGGCAAACAATTTCTTTTGAAGTCGGTGCTGTGATAGTTGATGCTTGATGGTCAAAGTGATGGCACCGACTCCAAAAAGAAATTGTTTGCCTAAAATGGGTTCCTTTCCTTTCAATAGTCAAGAGTTTATTTAAGACTTTTTAGTGCATTTTGGTTTTGAAGTCGGTTTTTACTTTTTTAAAGTTAATTTTATTTTTTCATTTTTAGAGATTACAGGAGAATGGGGGGGGGGCACCTTATGACTCTGTTTTTTAAGAAGCTACAAACTACCTATTATAAGTTCTTTCATTATAATTACTGAAATCCTAAGCGTTAAGGAGTTCCACCATCAGCTCAGCCCCACAGAAGTTGACTATTAGACGTAACAACATGTCAACATTAAGAGTCAAGTAAAGAAACACTATACGTGCCTTTAAAATTTAAGGGTTGCCCTCGATTACACCAAGATCCCATGATCAGATCCTAAATTGAAAAAAATGGGACCAACTAGAAGGTATACCCTCTAAGTAGGCGAAAAAGTTTTTCGAATCGGTCGACAAACGACTGAGACATGAGGTAACAAACATACAAAAAAAAAACATACAGTCAAATTGATAACCTCCTCCTTTTTTGAAGTCGGTTAAAAAGGAGCCTTGAGCTTTCGTTGAAGAAGTAAATATTCTAAAATTTACGTAATCAGCTGTATTTACCTTTCTATTTTAGCAACGACACTAACTAATATTAAATGTGATCTTTTACATAATGCTTTTGTTTCGTTTCCGGCAGAGTGTGGAAAGATAAAATTATTAATACCCAAGTCAAGGACACCATTACTTATCGTTATGCCTGGTAGATCACTAATGGCTTGTTAGGAGAAATAATTTTACTGTGACACATGTTTTGGTGCATTGTTAAAAAAATCTCTAAATCCGTTTGTTCTACTTACGTATTCAGTGATTGTATTTTTACAAATTTCAAAAAAGGAGGTAAATTATTCGACCTGTACGAGCTGTTTATGAAACAGATGGCCCAAGCAGTTATTCTTTACAGAACGGACGGCGGGCTGGTTCAAGTCCCGCCCGTGCGCAAATTTTTGGTTTCTTATTTCATCTTTATGAATATAAAATATGACACTTTGAGTGTTAAAAACATTCTAAAGCATTAGATAGCGAAGCGACATCAATTTCCAAGTTGAATTTATTCTGTAAAGAATAACTGCTTGGGCCATCTGTTTCATAAACAGACGGCTAGATGGCGCTAAGCGTCACGCAATTGACGTTTTCATAAGAAACCACAGACTTCGCAGGGTCGGACTAATAGCACGGTAGATCAATTGGTAAGAGCGTTTGGCCCGGTTTGCCAAAAGGTTGCTGGTTCAAGTCCTGCCCGTGCGCAAATTTTTGGTTTCTTATTTCATCTTTATGAATATAAAATATGACACTGTGAGTGTTAAAAACATTCTAAAGCATTATATAGCGAAGCGACATCAATTTCCAAGTTGAATTTATTCTGTAAAGAATAACTGCTTGGGCCATCTGTTTCATAAACAGACGGCTAGATGGCGCTAAGCGTCACGCAATTGACGTTTTCATAAGAAACCACAGATTTCGCAGGGTCGGACTAATAGCACGGTAGCTCAATTGGTAAGAGCGTTTGGCCCGGTTTGCCAAAAGGTTGCTGGTTCAAGTCCCGCCCGTGCGCAATTTTTTGGTTTCTTATTTCATCTTTATGAAAACAAATTGATCTCATTATTAGTCAGTTAATAAGTTGCAATGAGCTGATTTTATGTGTTGCTTAAAGTCGTGTTTGTTTAATTTTGTTTCTTATAACTCCGAGGTGGAATGCATTAGACAACAGTATTAAAATATCTTTGACAGAATACTTAATGAGAAAATGTAATTAAGAGCTTACTATATATAGTAAAATGTGTGTGGAAAATCTCGACTTAGGTCTTGAAGATTATAAAACATATTATTGAATTATCGTATGTTTCCATTTTCTGGTGAAATACCAATTTGCGTTTTATGTAAGAGAAGGTTTTGAGAAGAAAACGCGAACTTTTTAAACACTGAAAGTAAAATCTATACTGCTATTTTTACAAAATAATGTGCCACTTTAATATTATATCTCATAAAAAATATGTAACCTGTAAGCTATTCCAGTGTATGAAATTTATTATTGTTACGATTCATCAAAATCCATTCAGTAGTTTTTGCGTGAAGAAGTAACAAACATATCTCCGTCCCGACAATCATCCGCGTCTAAAATATTAGTAAAATTTAGTACAAATACCTTTAAAAATATGTTTTCGTATACTTTGTAAAATTGTAAACGTAACATTAGTGTATTTTCATAATAATCCAATGCATAAAATATTGATTTTTTTTTTAAGTGTAAGTGCACAGTCATAATAATTAATGAGATATTATATAATATTATTATGACTGTGAACTCTATTACGGCGTAACTACGTAAGTTAGGTAAGTATTTACTAAGTAAGTAAATATTATCTGAATAATCCAAATAAAAAATACTTCAATGCTCTGCCGTTTCAATATTTACCTGCTACAGAAGTCTCCACATATTTTTCCTGTAGAACAACCAGGTGACGCTCGAAAAACGCTGAGACGAATATGGTATTTACGTGTATTTGTTGAATAAAAAGATTTTTTGAATTATGCTTATAAATAAGTAATATATTTTTCGATTTATTTCTCATGTATGATTCTTTTCGGTTGAGTATTAAGGGAAATATTTAGGACTAGTACGTATCATTGCATCCTAGTACGTATAAATGCGGGCTAGTCAGACCATGTTTTTGTGGAGTTTCCACATAAATTCGTTTTTCATATTCTTTAACTATAAACCAAACCATGGACATCGGTTAAAAACTTTTTGAGCAATAGTCTATTACTAAATTTTCATAACAGCGCTGATATACAGGGTAGCCGGGGAGCTGGCGTCCAAAGCTAAAATTTAGATGCCTTACATCTAGGTTTATCTAAATTACCCCCCATGTGTGTTCTACGATTTTGCTTAGTTTAGGAGTTACATTTTTTTTCCATATTTTTATCAATTATTGGTCTTCAATTTATTTCTCATTCTGGCGAGCATTTTTAGTTTGATTTTTCGTTATTACTATTAACAACACTCCCAAGTACCATCCTAAAAACTACGATGTATCTTGCGGAGTTTACTTTAAATTCAGTTGCTAGGTCAGAATTACTGTCAAAATTTAGTCATATTTAGTGTTTTAAAACTAAAATAAAAAAGGAAACCTATAGATTGTTAGTATTGTTAAAAACGGCCCTAGACATTCACCAATACGAGTATAATAAGACCGAAATATGCTATTGTTAGCTAGGGATTCTTTTCTGACTGATCTTTAAAGTTAATTAATGCATTTTTAAGCGGGAAAATTTACGAGTAATTGTATTATATTGCTGTTGATTTTTTCAGTTAAGATCTTATCGAACTTGATATTACGGACAAGGAAGGACGGAACGGAAGGTGAAAAAATAAGTTATTATTTCTCTTACATGTTAGTATTGCGGGAGTAGGTGCGGGATTAGAAACACGGTTTGAAAGAGTGTCTGTTTAACTCGCTTAGGAGGTTCGCAATAAGTGGAAGAGTTTTGTCGTAGCTCTGTCGTAGTCCCTCTTGATAACGGACTTCGGATGCGTTCCCTAAGGCCGCAAACTGGGCGGCCGCGGGTGCGGGCGCGGGGGCGGGGGCGACTGCGACGCGGGCGTCAAGGAAATTTCCCGCCGCCCGCGCCGCGGCCCTCCAGAACGGTTAATACAAACTTAAGCATAAATATCAAATCGCGCGAGCTCCGCGGTCGCCCCCGCGCCCTCACCCGTGGCCGTCCAATTTGCGGCCTCAGAGAGACGCTTTCACATAGCCCTTTGAGTGACAGGGAGCTAACGTTGTCCTCTTTCAGTAGTTATTTTCGCTATTTACTTTTACTTCTTCTTCTCTTTATTACTGTATTTCTAAGCGGTGTGCTGACTTATTTATAGTCGGACAAGAGTTCGGTTACTCTAATTTTGAATTTAAGTTTTTTTTTTCATTTGATACTCGTTATTCTTTTTATTTTGCCTTTTTTGTTATTTTGAAATTAATTACGAAGACGGCATTTAAGCAGATTACGCATTAAGGGTCGAGTTTTGTCAAACAATGATAAGAAAACAACGAGAAGACCCTGGATTTTTTAATAAAATTTTATGGACCGAAACCTAAATTATCCCATTTGGGCGATTGAAAATCCACATGCTGCAAGAGCATTCATCATTCCAACATCTATTCAGCTTCAACATGTGGTATCTTGGATGGAGAATTTATTAGGCCATTCGAACTGCGTTCCAGACTTGCTGACAACACATACCTTTTTTTTTGATAATGATCTGCCAATTTTACTGGAGGATGTGAACCTGCAATTACGAAGAACAATGATTTTCTAGAACGACGGTGCACCTTGTCATTACGCGACACAAGTGCGTAACTATATGTAAATGACAGGTACCCTGACAGATGGATAGGACGACGAGGACCAATTAACTGGCCACCACGTTCGCCTGATCTCAATCCCATTGTTTTTTTATCTGGGGCTACTTGAAAGAAATCACTTACGCCAGATAAGCTTCCAGTGAAGATGAACTCAGAGCAAAAATTCACGAACCGGAAAATATTGTGAGAAGCAATGGTTAAGATTTTAGGAAATAAAAAAAATATATATTTTGCTCATATGCCAGTTGTGTATTTCTGTTGGAGGGCGATATTTTGAAAAACTTTTTTTTTAATTTAGAAAAAATGTTATTTACTGAAAGCAATCACACCTTACTTCGAAGCAAGAACAAGCAATTTGTATATTTTCCCACTTGAAAATGCCTTAGTTTACTTTAAAGGTCAGATTTACAAAAAAACCCCAGTTAACAATAGCGTTTTTTGGTCTTATTTTATTGTTTATATCTTGGGCAGTTTTAAACAATACTGAGAATGCTCAGGTTTCTCATTATTTTTTTTATTTTTGAGACACTAAACATGACTTATTACCAATTTTTAACAGCAACTCGGAACTTGCAACTAAATTTAAAGTCAGTTCCGCAATACCTAGATACATTGTAGTATGTAGGGTGGTACTTGGGAGTGTTATTATCCGTTATTACCAAAAAACAAACTACAAATGCTCGCCAGAATGAAGACTAATAATAAATAATAGGTGAAAATAGTTGAATATAAATTAAATATATATTGAATAAAAATGTCAAATTGGAAAGGCCTGATGAAGTCCACGCTTCGACCGACTCGTGCTCATATCCAAAATCCCGAGAGCTTTCAGCACGAGTTGTCAAACCGCTTCGATAGCCTAAACAATTGCGTATCAGTGGACGAAATAAACAACGGATTTGTGGAAACTATCCAATCGGTGGGGTCTAAGTTTTTTAGGCCTGGCCGTAAAAATAGACCTCAAAAACTGTCGATCCACTCTCTCGACCTTATGGCAAAACGTCGATCTATGGCACTGCAGACCTCCATTAATGCTAAAAACCACAGGCAGCTCAATAGACAAATATGGAAGTCCCTGCGACACGTCATTCGTTGTTGAAAAAATGAGGAAGTAAGTGAGATGAAGATTTCCTTATTCAGTTAAAAATGTCACGGAACCCAAAATGCGCGAGTCCGACTCGCAATTAGCCGTTTTTTTAAAATATTATAAACATACTGGCTTCCCTACTCCACATCCTGACACATTATTGTCATTTTACAGGTTATAACCACCCTTATGTGCCATGTACAACCATGACTGGTGTTACTATTATTACCCGTTCAAACGACTCAGATGCGGCATTGATGGTCACAGTAAAATTTTACAGATGTGAAAATGCCTATGAATGTAAAAGTATCGTGTAAACAACAGTTTGACTATACAAGAATGGTTGATAGGGCAATGTTCACAGGCAATGTTGTAGATAAAGCAGTGTTTGTAATGTCAATAATTGTTTCAGTTTATGGAGTTTAAAAAAAACATCATTCGCTCGAGTGTGTGTTTATAACCAACACGTTGCAAAGATTTCCGCTAAAAAATCAGTGTCGTGGCATGCTTACCATCTATTGTCATGAAATATACTGAGCGTGGGACCTTTTTGGCACACCTTGGGGCTTTATGTTTCGTTTAATTCAAGTAATATATCTTTTGTTCTGCCTGTGGACGTGTTAAGCAGTGGACGTCCTTTGGCATATATTGATGAGTATACCTGACTGTGAGTCCTTTTGACCACCATAAGGTTCAATTCCTCTTGCTGGGGTTGATCTGATTTAGATAGGTTGTCTTGCTGATGGCGCAGTGGTTAGAGGCTGCGCCAGATGTCCCGGGTTCGATCCCCGGGTCGAGCCAAAAATACGTACCTGCGTTTTTTTGTTCAGAAATTCTCAGGGTAGCCCGGAGTTTGGAAGTTGGCGGTGTTTCACCTCTGTGCCTCAGAAAAACACGTTAAGCCGTTGCTCCTGCGCCTGAACTCTCTCCAGTCGTGTCAGATCGCTGTCCCATCGGGCTATGGGAGTGAAAGGAATAGAGAGTGCACCTGTGTTTGCGCACACACTTGTGCACTATAATATGTTCCTCGCAGTCGGTTAGTCATTATGACAGGCCACCGTACTTGAAATCGGCTAGGGGGACTACTACTATATCTTTCGTATTTTCAATAATTAGTATTGTCTTTGCTATTTTTAAAAAAGAAAATTCATTTTACTTAACTCTTGTGTATAAAATAAATTATTCATTCATTCATTTTCAATACGCGTCACGCTTAGACTGCGTCAAGTTTCCTAGTACTTGCGAAAAGGCTTTTCAAGGTCTGAGTGATCGAGTTGTACCGTCAAGGTCTCCGCCGCCTAACCACTTTAAAACGAAAATCGTTTGCTACACACAACACAAACACAGACATCACATCAAACAAAGAACGACGTGAGGTGCAAGCGACGTTGGCTCTTAGGTGGCGGTGACCTCGATGAAAGTACTCGTCCTCAATCCATACAAGCATTTTTTAAAGAAAATTGTATAATATTTATCATATTTTACAACTATTTAGTATAGGTTTCAAAATATGTTTATTATAAAAGTTAAAAGAAAATATATTTCAATTCTGTTCAGTGGCAGATAAGTCATGAATTTTATGAAACTATACACTAAAACAAGTAATGAAATATACTTATCTATTAAAAGGGAACGTATCTTTCAACTTTAATTATGTTTTACTATGGTTTCTGTTTCTCTTCTAGAGTTGGTTGATAAGAATCTTTAAAAAATTGCTTTTTTTGGAAATCCATAAAATAGATTACGTTACTGAAATACATATTAACAATGAAAACCTGTAATTTCATAGGACTTTGGCAACAATTATTATTAGATCACACTACGTCGTGTTTTGGTCAGTTACATCCAACTAAGGGATGATGGTTTGAGTTATGCTTACTCTAAGAAAAAAATAGATTAAATGCAAGTTGTATAAAAGAAAACCTCAGAAGAGAAACTCGCACCCTCGCACGTAGCTCGCGCGTATCTACGAAATAGTAAAATAGGTAGTTTTGACTCGCTAATATGGCAATAATCAATAGATTTTGTGTTTTTATTTCGTATTTAAAATAACATTTTTTGGCAACAGTATCGTTTGTACATAACCACCCCTGAGCCGTCGCGGACCAAAGCAACAACCTGTTGAAAAAATAACAGTCTATTCTTAATAAATATTGCGTATCCGAAACTGCAAGATACAGATTAGTTTTCCATTGCCCTACATCATCCATAGATTCATGCTGCCATCACCTAAGCACTCATCTTCGGCCATAAATCTTGCCTTGCCATCGGACCAATGGATTCATGATCGCAAGCATGCATATGTGCCGTATACATTAGAAGCATTCAATGGGTGTGTTGCGGTTTGTATGTCGAATCAGGTATATGATAAATTGTCTGGTTTAATAAGTTTGTCTAAACTGTTCAATTGAATGTGACATGTAAAATCTTCATACTGTTGAATCCACAAGCTTGAGATAAAATTTTACATTGAATATACATATCAATGCTATGAAGTCTATGATTGGTGTTTTTTCACGGTCGAACCAGGAATGAAATGTGTTAACGTCGTTTTGTCCCACAAAATTACACTTGTTTTTAATATTTATCTGTTTTTTTTTGACAAGGTTCCTGGAGTAAAAATACGTGAAGGGTTAAGTATGTATGGAATGAGTTCGCTCTTCTCTCTATACTAGAATAGTCGCAGCATAGACAGAGATGAAAATGGAGCGAGCTTACCACGAAGATAATGCACTTTCATAAATAGTTTTAAATAAAATAATCTTAATTGAGAAAAAATACAAAAATAATTTATCGGCAAGTAATTACCAACTATCAGCGTTTCGTCGAATGAGGCCAGCAGATTTGCCGCTGCCAGCCAGACTGCGTTAAAATTTTACCCCCCAGTTAGATACAGATATTCCTTATTTCATAGTCTATCTGCAACATACAAGTGCAACACAGAAGTTCATTGGCTCCGTGCCAAACGTGTGCATTTTTTACGACGTGCTGCATCGGCGGGGTGCTGTCAGAATGATGCCTGAATTTGGGGTTCCATTAGAAATGATATGGTTATCCGAAAAATACCTAAATATGACGAGAAAAACAGTTTTTGACTAGTAAGAGAAGTCTTCTATATTTTAAACTCATACCCGAAGCCGCATTGAAGTAAATACTGGCTAAAATTGCTCTCCTTCTATTCAAAAGATGTTATTGAAAATAACGTGTGAAAGCTAGTAGGTGCTTGCTCGTAAATAGTTTTCATTTCACACTGCAATAAATCGACTACAATTACCATTTAATAATAAGATGCTCTATTTTTAACAACAGGGATCAATATTCTTTGATAAGATTTTAAATCTAAGTTTGAAAGAAAATCTTAATCCCTCAAGCGTATGTGATCGAGACACAATAGAAATTCTATTGTTATGCGGTCTCATGCGACCGCTTGGATGTTGAAGTACATTAGTACGAGTAGAGATCATTTTGGCCCAAAAGATTCAGAAATACGAGTCTGAGGCCCTGTTGTCTTTCTACACTTCAATGCATAGTAGTAAAGAATTGTAAGGAACCCCTCCACTCGCAGACACGTTATTTTGAATGGGTTCTAAGTGTAACGATTATGGTGCGCCCTACAAATTTTTACAACTGTGTGTTATTCCTAAGAATGCATTGCTCGGTGGGGCGTATTGAATGTTATATGAATGAGATAGCTTTCGTATATCGTTGCCAGTTTTTGGGAAACGGTCGCTTTTGTAAATATGCGAATTTGTATTTTTCATGCAGGATTTTTAAGGAAATTTAAGGTTAACAGTACTTCTTGAAACATGTTTCTTGTTTGTAGTTTTTTTTTATCGAAACTAAAGTATAACAAGACATTATTGATTACTTTGATGAATACATGGTTAAAATCAATGTAAATTTTCACCTTACGCCTTAAACCGGCCAAGTGCGAGCTGGAGCTCAGTGCGCGAGACTGAGGGTTCCGTGTCAATTTTAACTGAATTAGGGAATTTACTTACTTCCTCCTAGCTTAAATACCACAGTATTTCGTTTACAGCATGTATAATTTATTTTTGATAGTGTTTGTATGAAGAACAAAGTTATGTTTGCGGTTGTTAAAAATGTGCTATATCTAAAAAACTACTAGTTCGATCTGGTCCAAACCAATTTTCCTTAAAAGTATTTGTTAAGATTTACATTACTTTTTTTAAATTTACAGTCGCTTAGTTTAGAAGTTAGAAGAAGAGGGAGAAGGGACGCCAATTTTACCACTTTGAAAGCGTCTATCTATCAAACGTTAGAGTTTAAAAGAAAATAGTTTTAGAAACCTCGATATCATTTTAAAAGATCTATCCATAGCCCCACATGCATAGGTTTGACAAAAAAAAAATAGGTTTCAGTTTTATGGATGGGAGCCACCCTTAACTATTATTATTTTTTATTTTTTGTATAAGATTTGTAAAGCGGTTAACAGGGTTCATCATCCTACGAAATTTCAACAGTGTGATGCTTATAGTTACAAAATAAAGTGGCTGTGACATGCGGACGGACAGACAGACAGACAGCCCGACTTATACGAAACTATAAGGGTTCCGTGTTATGCCATTCGGCTACGGAACCCTAAAAACGAACTTCAGCCAGCAGACGTATGACAGCTTCAATTGAACTTTTTATTTTTATGTTTCAAGCGTAGTACCAATAGTGTTGTAACAATTCAATTGTTCGCTATTAATTGAACTTGTGATATCAACTTTCAATAATGTGATCTCATTAGGATTAATATTTATTATTAATACATTACGATATACATGCATGCATATACATACAATACGTAATACATGATCCAGTTTTTGTAAGAAGTAAAAATAGGTAGATAGATACTTTCCCTTGCAATAGCAATATTCTTATATGATTTTACCATTTTGACATTTTACTCTACACTTCAGTACAGTATAGGTATAAATAAATTATTAGAAATAATAATCATATTTGTAGAAAACATGTTTTTGAACATTTTTCTTGGGAAAGCACTGTTATTATAGAGCACTATCCACCGAATAATTCAAAACGAAACATCATTTCATATGAGGTATTGGACAGATAGAACCATTACTTATTAGTGAACTTACATTGTGAAATGGGCAATAATTTATGGTTTTTTATTCATTCTCAATTTTTCGAGTGAGGTCTTAATCGCTCGTTCACATCATTTTCTTTATTTAATTCCAGACAACGTCAATACAATTCATTTCATTATGTCAACAGGACGTGCGTATTGTGATAAAAGAAATGAGAATACGCCCTTTACATCCTTTCTCTTCGCTGTTCGAGTGCGTCTGTTACTACAGTTCGGGTCAAATTTTGTGTCTCTCCTTAAATATTTAATATTTAGTACTAACTCATTTATGTAGGTATTAAAAATTAATAAAAGGGTGTGATGTTTTCTACTTCATTGTTGCGATTGTGTTTGTACTTCAAAAATGATGATATTTGTTATCAGTTTAGTTTAGTTGAGACTCAACTAGTTTCAAGACCTTTGAAAAAAAATCAAACGTCAGAAGATACTGTGTGGAATATGATGGTAAAGCTTGATTCCAGCTTTTATTAGATTATTCAAATTAACTTAACACTACGTATTTATACCAATGTCGTTCAAAAGGATAGTCATGATATACACCAACATTCAAGTATTTTAAGTGGCGCAAGGATTACTCTATATACGAACGTATTGTTGTGTATTACGACACTAAGCGCTAATAAAGATAAATCATGGGGCATACCTGTCAATAGAAAGAGATAAATGTATAACATTCAATACGTATTGATTGCTACTGAGCGCTCATTGGCGCGAGCGCGTGACATCTCGCTCTTTAGCCTTATGTCAGCCATTGCTAAATTATGGTAAAGCAAATATACGTGTTTTAAGTTTTACTACTTTTTAATGAAAAACTATACTTATGAATGGAATGACACGTTTTTCTTGTCTCTTATAGTTGCAGTGTAATTGGTACTACTCCTAAACACACAGGAAGGCATTTTCACAAGAAAACGAGAAATAATTTAAGGCGCTGTTGAGACGTATAGCCATAAAGAGAAAGCGTGCCCATCTGAATGCACTCTGGGCAATTGATAAAAGGTGCCTTTCGTGTAGCCATTTTCAAGCGTATAAACGTATCTTTATATTTAAAAATATCTTAGATTTATACCAAATAATTCACATCGTTTCATTAAAACCATTAATGGGCTCCAATACCATTGTTGTAGGTAGTATTCCTAATCACATCGCATTCAAATTATACTAATGCTGAATTGAGGTTCAGTGCTCCCACGATACCAATCGAGCAATCTCGATTACTTGCAATCAATCGATCATAACTTATCTAGTCGATTATTGCACTATAGAATAGTATAGTTACAGATAGATTTTTTAAATAGATGACTTAACTAATCCTGATTACTATTTTGTGCAGTTATTTTTGTCGCAAAAAGTCAATAGTATTATATTTTTTTTTACTACACAGTAGGTCTCAAAAATGGGATCTTTTACTTAATTGCGTGCTGAGGTCTTACTTACGTTTGATTGTTTAATTAGGTCACTTTATTACAATAAACCGTGACCTTTAATTCCTTCAATATATAATAGTATTTTTCATCAAGTCAATTATATGCTAAGGTCTTACTTATGTTCAATTGTTGAATAAGGTTACTTTATTACGAACTCAATACTTATGCCTTGTTACTTTATTACTTATACCTTGTTGGTAACTTTATTACAATAAACCGTGACCTTTAATTCCTTCAATATATAATAGTATTTTTCATCAAGTCAATTATAAATTATCAATAAAACTTTTCGTTCATCGTTTTAACACATATTATTCAAAAGCCGCAGAGCAAATATTCGGGCAGTTGTAAATTAGTTAATTTCACTCTCGACAAACCATCGGAATTGATTTATGTTTTCATATTGTCCTGCCTTCGACTCTGAGATTTAATTGACCATGTAGTATGCCCTGCTACGCGTCTATTCACTCGCACACAGGTTTAGCGCAAGAAAGAGAAAGTAGAAAACCTCACACCCTCCCACGCCTCACAGCACTGCCAGCCGCCTGTCGCTCATTCGTGTCCGTGCGCGCGCGCCGTTACAACGCACGCAGCATGGTGTGATATGACAGAACAAATCAAAAATACCCTATTTTTTCCTAAAAAACGCCATCTATCCGCCGTATATTGAACAAAAATCTCAAAAGTGTTGCTGTATTTAAATAAATAGTAGAATTATAAGAAACCTGTAGAAAAATAAAATACAAATTACGGAACATAAATTAAGTAATCGCATCAAAAAAATGTTTTCAACGTTATTGGTACTAAAATAAATATTCTTAAAATTGTATCTTTATTTAATATTCGTTTCTGAAATTATTAGCAGCAGTTTGTAAAAGTTTTAGATGACAATACTGCGGCCGGCGGCTTGACACATGTCATTTCAATTTAACGCATTGTTTGTTTTTGAAATAACGAAAAGTTTTGATTGAATCGGATGCGCTTCTGCTATTTACGTTGAGTTGAGCTTTCTGTTCCTCCGTGTTAGTGTGCAGCGTTACAATGTTTGTTTTGTCGAGTTGAGTATCCTCCTCGGCATCAATCATAAAGTAACCTTTCAAAAGTTGTGAATCATCAAGCATAGGCGCTCTTAGGAGTTTGGACCGATTATTGCAGTGTAGTTTCGTGAATACCAGCATAGGCACTCTTAGGAGTTTGGACCGATTATTGCAGTGCAGTTTTGTGAATCACCAGCATAGGCGCTCTTAGGAGTTGGACCCATAATTGCAAAGTGATCAGTTAAATTTGAGTCATGTCTCAGAAGGCATGCTGTGTACCTGGGTGTTTAATAACGAAGGCAGATGGTATGTATATTTCAAACTTGGCCCTGGTGTTCCTAACTATGATGCAGTTTCTTACTAAAAATTAACTACTTACTACTTTCTATACATGCCCTCGGAAATAAAATAAATATTGCTATTCTATCATGACATAAAACAAAGTACCTGTGTAAACTAACTTTAAAATTTCAAAGGATTAATCTGTACCTAACTATGATGCAGTTTCTTACCAAAAATTGACTACTTACTACTTTCTATACATGCCCTCGGAAATAAAATAAATATTGCTATTCTATCATGACATAAAACAAAGTACCTGTGTAAACTAACTTTAAAGTTTCAAAGGATTAATCTGTACCTAACTATGATGCAGTTTCTTACTAAAAATTAACTACTTACTACTTTCTATACATGCCCTCGGAAATAAAATAAATATTGCTATTCTATCATGACATAAAACAAAGTACCTGTGTAAACTAACTTTAAAATTTCAAAGGATTAATCTGTAGTCTGTCCATCTGCCAAGACACATTTGTCAAAGGGTTTTGAAGCTGGATAATTAAATTTAAAGTTTATTTTGCTTATAGTGCAGAAAAAAAAACATTACCTGTTTCATTGAGGTGGTGTTTATTTTTTGGATCCTTTAATTTACTTACACTTTTAATCTTTATTACAGGTGTTCCATTACATCGATTCCCTAATCCAGAAAGAAATCCAGAAAAGTTTGACATCTGGATTACAAATATTGGTGGCGAACTGACTTCCTTAGATGTGACGTCAGTTTTTAATAATAGGCGTGTATGTCATCAGCATTTCAAGGATGTTCATAAATACCCAAAGGACAGACTCTGTCAGTTAGCAACACCTGTACTGAATTTACCAGGTAAAATTAAAACAAATTAACTACAATATTATAATAATAATAAATGTCCTTTGGACATTCCCACACATCGCCATCTAGCCCCAAAGTAAGCTACTCAAATCTTGTGTTATGGGTGCCAGACAACAGATATAATACTTAAATACTTTTTGTTTGTAAATACATACATGATATACATAGAAAACACCCAGACCAATACAAACAGACATGTTCATGCACACAAATGTTTGTATTGTGCGGGGATCGAACCCGCACCCGCTGCGTAGTAGGCGATTTCTCGACCACTACACCAGACGGGTCGTCAATTTTATAAATAATATATATAATAATTATAACAATGTATGGACTAACTAATTATATTCATCTTTGATTCACCCTTGAGTTGCTTGAGAGACCCAAGAAAGTAAAACAAAATTAACTTATTTTAACATAATATGAGCCTAAGAGGAGTCTTGTTAACAAGAAACAAAACTTCTATGCGTTATAGGTAGTAGTTTTTAAGATTGCTAAATTTATGATTATTATTAATGATTTCAGGTAGGCAAGCACACATGCTTCGTGAACTTGATCATGTTCCTGGTGATTACCGTATACCAAATTTTGGTTTCACTACAATGAATATAGAACAGACTAGAAATCCTTTAGTCACATCAGGTAATTATGTTTTATTACCTCTGCCTTGATATAATTATTGTCTAGTCCATTAAAATGCATAATATTTGTATGTATATAACGTTTAGTATGTGGAAATGTAATGTTAAATTATTATTGTTTCTCTAGAGGACCAAACACAGTCCAGTGACCGGGGTGGTGGCGGTGAAAAAGCTACATTGACCTTTGGTGATACTCAAGACAATGTAGTGCAGTCCAGAAATTTAGTGACAACATCAGGTAAGACAGTTTGATGAGAAAATCAATATTGTATTTATTATTTTAAAAACATTTTGCAGTTGATAAATTTCTGTTGCCACTATAACAACAAATACAACTACTACTATAGTAATACACCTAAAGGTATGATTCCGAACTCTGCAACAAGCAGCAGTGCTGTTGCTGCAGTGCTGCCACTAAGGTGGTGCCCAGCAGTGCTGCCTGCCGCGCTGATTCCGACTAAGGCAGCAGTGTCGCTGTGTGTGTGTATTCGTTAGTTTACTTTGAGTTGACAAGATGTTTCATTGAAAAACAAATAAATAATAATAACTAGTAGGTATGTAACCAAAATAAAGTTTAAAAGAACATTTACTCATTTGTTTTATTGATTTTCTTCAATATATCCTTTCACATATTTTCGTTTATTAAATTATTACGATAATTAGCATGACTGCCATCGTTAAAGGCTGGACATAAAGCCACATAGTTAATTAATTAACTCTTGCTGCGGCAGCAGACGCGTCACTACTGGTCTGTCGCGGCGGCAGGGCGACACTGATGCGCAGCAGTGCTGCCGCTACATTGCTGCCGCGACATTGCTGCCTAGCTCGAAATGTTATCTCATAAGCTTATAGAAATTGTATGGGGACCAGTAGTGTCGCGGCAGCACTGCTGTGGCAGCACTGCTGCGTGCAGCGTAGTTCGGAATCATACCTTAACATGATTTTTGGCCGTTTTTATAGATAATGATATGGAACCCTTCGTGCGCTAGTCAGACTCGCACTTGGCGGGTTTTTTTATGGTATTTGGTTTAGTGCATTTTGGATAGTTTTATTTATTTTTACTAAACTAGTTAAGTAGACCTTTTTTTAACGTAAATATTTTATTTACAGGACATCAAGAATCACATGAAAACATTGTTTTGCCGAATCAAAATGTTACTAAGCAAAGGGAGTAGCATAGAAAAATGGATACAAAGAAATCCAAAGGCCTACTGTTTTGAAGATTCACAATAATACAAGTAATTTTTAATTATGGTTGTGACATATTTTAAAACTTGTTTTTAAGACTGGAACATGATCAAACTGTTTGTTTGTTGCAAGATCGCTACTATTACAACTGCATTACATACCGTAGTAAACAGTGCAGCTTAATGTACTGTCTTCCGTGCAATTCTTGGTTTAAGAGTACTGTAGTATTAATAATGCCATTTATTATGTTTTCAGGGCCTCACATACCAGTATCACAAATGAGACAATATAAGCTGGCTTTAAAGAAGTTACAGAAATGTGAGAAAGAAAAAAGAGTTTTAAGTGTAGATACATTGCTGCCAAAAAGCTTATGAAAACATCAGCTTTTCAAATTATGTGCAAAAATATGTCACCTTCAGCAAAATTATTTTGCCAAATGCAAGTAACCCAAAGTGGAAAGAAAAAGCAAGGAAGGCGTTTTACAATTGATGAAAAAATTTTGGCGCTGTCCCTGTATAAACCATCACCAAAAGCATATCGGCTACTAAGCACGAAATGTATTATGCCGAGTAGAAAAACGCTGCAAAATTTACTGCAAAAAATAAATTTAAAACCTGGAATTAATGAATTCATTTTTGAAAGTTTAAAACAAAGAGTAGAGAAAATGCCTGAGACACACAAATATTGCTCATTGTTATTTGATGAGATGGCGATTGGTCCAGGAGTTTTTATAACAAAACTCATGACAAATTAACTGGATTTGTTGATAATGGCACAAGAGCCGAAAAAGAATTCTGTGACCATGTGCTGGTTTTTATGGTGCGAGGCATTTTAAAAAAATACAAGCAGCATTTAGCCTATTATTTTTGTAGTGGAAGCACAAAAACTATTGAACTCAAAACGCAAATTGAAAAAAAATATTTTAAAATTAGAAGAGGCTGGTTTAAAAGTTGTGGCAACAGTGTGTGACCAAGGCACTTCAAATGTGGCAGCCATCAATGCTCTAATAAAACAAACACAAGAAAAATACTTCAGAAAAAATGAAACTACACACCCAGAGGGGACTTTTGAAATTGGGAATGGAAAAATTTTCCCCATTTACGATCCACCACATCTTATAAAGGGGATTCGAAATAACTTAATAACGAAAAACTTGAAATACGAATCAAATCAAATCAAATCAAAAATGTGTTGCGAAATGGAGCCACATTGTAGCATTGTTCCAAAAATCGCCAGGTTACCAAGGCGTCAAATTAGTCCCAAAACTCACAGCTCAACATGTATTACCTGCCTTAATACCGAAAATGCGGGTGAAGCATTGCACTCAGGTGTTCAGCAAATCAGTTGGAGTAGCACTTGGATTCATGGCAGGTAATGAAACAAATGTTCATCAACTAGGTGGATATTTAATAGGGTTCCATAGTCAATACGAAACCCTTAGAGTTTCGCTGTGTCCATTCTGTCTGCCTAAATCTTAGTTTTTCTCAGTGTTTATAGTTGATCTATAAACACTGAGAAAAACTAAGATTACTTCCCATAACTTCATAATTAATTAAAAGGTAGACTGACTGTTCACGAGGGAAACACGGAAATATTATTTATTAGAAATTGCTGTACCGAAATATGAAGGCGGAAGTTAATCTTTAAAAAAAGTTTGGATAATTCATCAATAAGTAATAGCATAAATGTGTAATAACTTATGCTATCTCATTTCCAGAATTGGGAGCAATTGAAAAAGAAGCAACAGACACAGCAGACCTTCTAATGTTCTTTGACGATCTCTTCGACAGTGTAAATGGCAGTCACAGCAATGTAAAAGGCGGTAAAATTTATAGAGCAGCTGTTACTCCTTCTTCGCCCCACCACAAGTTGTGGACTGAAAGTATTAAAGTTTTAAAAACTATGAAATTTGAAAATGCCCTGAACCAAGGAGTGGTGCCTTCTTTATCCAGCTGGATTAAAACTTTAGACAATTTTAAAAACTTGACAAAGTACTTAAGTACAAAGGGCATCACGTCTTTATTGCTGCGCAACATTATTCAAGATCCTTTGGAGAACTTTTTTGGCTCAGTACGTGCACATGGTTGCAGTAATGTCATGCCAACGGCCAATGCATTTGAAAGTGCCTTCAAAACTTTATTGATAAATAATATTTCGTCTACACACTCCGTAGGTGCAAATCGCGAAAAAGATGACAATTTTTGCCTAAATTCAATTAAAAAATATTTGACAACAGAAGCAGAAGACAGTCGAACAACTGAGTGTGAACACGAAATTGATGGTGCCCATTTATGTATGGACCTTTTAAATACAGAGGAGTTGTTAAAAAGTTCATCGCCAACAAATATTGAAAAAAGCGCAGCAATAGGTTATTGTAGTGGTTGGTTGGTACAACAAGCAAAGAAAAACGTTTTTAGAAATTGCAAAGTTTGCCTGGATGCATTAGAAACAGAGGAGCAACAAACATTTCACAAGTTTATAAAGAAAAAAGAATTTGAAAACAAGCATTGGTTGTGCTATCCAACCAGAGCCCTATTTAATTTTTTTGCGCAAGTTGAAAATATTTGCGCTGAAGTAATAAAAACTGATTGCAATAAAAAAAATATTCTTACCTATTTAAGGTTGATAATAAATGTTAATGTAGATTTATCATTTATTAACTGTGCAAAACATGTAACACAATTAAGAAAATACCTCATTGAGAAAAGCACATCGTTTTTTCTGAATAATTGGTGCAAAGAAATTAATAATATTCTTACTGGAAAAGCTAATAATAATATACAAGATTTAAGTAATCCAATTATAGAAAAAGCCCTCAGACATTTTTCGAAAAACAAGGGCAGAAAACGAACTATTTCCAAATAAATTATTTATTTATTTATTTATTTGGGTAGAATATTTTTCTATTGCAATCAGTTCTTAATAATACTTCAGCCAACATTTTCAGCTTGCGCAAATAAATCAAAGGGAGCTCTGTTTAAAAATCTTTTTCTTTATAAAATTGTGAAATGTTTGAGGATCCTCTTGTTCAGGCATCGAGGCAAATTTGGCAATTTGTAAAAAAAAATTCTTTGCTTGTTGTGCCAACCAAACGAACTAATTCCAAATAAAAATAAACATTTATTTGGAATTAGTTCGTTCGTTATACCCGCATTGGGCCAGCGTGGTAATGTAAGGTCATAATAACCCTCAACATGGGATAAGGTCCTTGCCCCAACAGTGGGGATAATATAAGTTGTAGTAGAAGTAATAATTATGTTATAAAAAAACATGTATTGTTCGTAAGAAAATAAATACATGTTAATTTAAGTAAGTTTTATTATAAAAAAAGAATGATGAAAATAAATATTGTTTTTCATTTTATACTCAAACCTAAAACCCTAAATTATTAAGTGTGGTGAAGTACCTATTTGTTACAGTTACCAATTATTTTATTTTCATTTTTGTAAAACTAATTGTGATACACGATAAACTGGTAACAAATATTTCAATACACACCTAAAAATATTATTGGTAGGACCTTTATATCTAGCTACCTAGTTATGGATAGATAGGTTAAGTTTCGATATCTGTGGGCTAGATGGCGTTTTATTCTTCGTTAGCATAATGAAGACGAGTTTCCTGTCTATTTCCAGTATTAAATAGTAGTCCTTGGCACGCAGTAACCACAGTATATAACCGTTTTTTATTTCGTGCTAAACGAAACTTTCCTTATAGTGATACGTATTTATTCATAAAGTGAATGTGAAGTAAAACGCACTACCCAGCGTGGCTGCACCATGCATGGTTTACGCTTCGCGGCCGAGCTAGCACGCGATGCTAGCCAGTCCGCATTTTCCGCTCCGAATCAATACGCGATATTAATCTGTAGCAAATACCGGCCGAGCTGACACGCGATGTCAGCCAGTCCTAATTATCTAGATCATTTTTGATCTCAGCTGAGACTTTTGGTATGCGTTGCTTCCAATATCCTACCCTCATTTTCATTGCGAAAAAAGAGGAACAAGTTGGGTGAATTTACAGTCAATTGGGCTTTAATGCTAATAATAAATTACAGCCAAAGACATTCATACATAATTCCACATACTAAGCAGCGCTGACGATGCGCCATCATGGCCTCTAAGTATGAAGCAGCGGCTCTCGCCCGCACTCATCCGGCCCAACAGGCGCCTGCGCCTGTATGTTCTACCTGTACGAACGCGACGGCCCCTGATGCGCCGCGAATTACTTCGTAACGGTGACCTACCGTCACAATTCCAGCGTTTTTTCAACGTTTCGCACTTGGAATCAGAATCCGACCAAAAAAGGTATGTGTTTTTATGAAAGTGTGGCGAAACGCCAATGTGCCATGGTTGTAACTTTTGTAAGTTTATGGTACGGCAGCGCGTCGATGGTGCTGCCACCTAGGGGTCTGGTTATGAGACGGCTGCTGGGGGGTTTGGCCTGGCATTCACTCATATTGGCGCGAACTACAAGATTTGTAATTTGATATAATACTTACGCCTTGTAACCATTCAAAGTGCAATATAAATTCCTAGTTATAATCTGAAGCCTGTTTCCTTTCCGTATATCACCCAAGAGATAATTGACTCAGTGTTAATTCATCGCAAACAAGATGGACCGGGACACTGGTCCATACTGGTGACCATCGACGTGATTTGAAACCTGCACGAATTTTTTAAGAAAACGCGAAGAAAACGTCCTAACGGGTATTTGAAACAACGATGGCTCCGTGTGAATACTGTGTGGTGTAATTAAAACCAGTGCGTTTCTGTGAAGCCTACATTTTACGGCCGTGCAAGTTTCATCCTCCAGTTCCTGGACAGCGATTCATCGAAATATTCGTGCATGACTGCATATTGCTAAGGTGATTTGGAAGAAAAAATCAGCATTCTACCAACATCAATCGCAAGTACATTTATGGTGTAATATCCTTTTCTCAAGTTTTCCCGCCAATTTTATTTGTTTACATCTACTTTTCGCGCGAAATCGGGACGTTCCGATTTACGTGATAACAAACCAGAGCAATACCATAAAGTTTTTTTTTTTTTTTTTTTTTTCTTAGCAAAGACATGAAGTGTTAAATGTTCTTTTGTTTTATCAACTGCTTACACATTGTTTTATTGTATTTTTTTATGTGTCTGTTTGTTGTAATTTGTAATTATATTTCAGTATTGTTTTAAAATTGAAATAATCAAAGTCAGAAAGTACATGTTTAATGAGCATAAAAGTTTAAATCTTTTAAACGTTAAATTTTAAGTTTAAATCGGTATAGTTTCTTGATAATGGCGGAACTAAGGGAATTACAAGATAGGCTCGAACAATTACTAATTCAAAACAATGCACTTATGCAGCAAAATGCTGACTTACAAAATAGACTCGCTTTGCCACCTAGCTCAGTTTTAGGTACCGACAAGTCAGAATCAATAACGGACTCTGCTCCTAAAGCGTTTTTAGTTAGTCCGAAACTTGCTCCCTTTTGGATAGACCGCCCAGCTGCGTGGTTTGCGCATATAGAGGCACAATTTGCTCTTGCTCAAATATCAGCTGACGAAACCAAATATAATTATGTAGTTGCCCAGATTGACTCCAGGTTAGCAAAGGAGGTTGAGGACCTTATAGTAAGCCCCCCTCCCAAAGGGCAACGTTACGATTGGATCAAAGGGGAAATGACACGCAGATTTTCGGTATCCGAGGCACAGCGAGTGAGGCAACTTATATCTGGTGAAGAAATTGGTGACCGCAAACCTAGTCAATTTTTACGACATTTAAAGTGTCTAGCAGGCACATACCTATCTGATGACAAAATTTTGCGTGAGCTGTGGCTGCAGAGGTTACCTGTTAATGTTCAAGCAATTTTGGCAATCGAAGCAGATTTACCACTAGAAAAGGTTGCGGAAATCGCAGATAAAATTTTAGAAGTTTCGCCAATCTATGTTAGTGCCCTTAAATCTCATGAAACACCCCTTAATTTTCAGAGATAACCTCTCAAATTCAAGCTCTGCGCAATCAAGTTGCTGCTCTTACTGCTCAACGCAAATCTAGAGATCCTTCAAGGTCACGTCCAGGGTCGCGATCATCTTCAGCCAGCTCCGCAGGTAAACAGCGTTTATGTTGGTACCATTATCGCTTTGGTGTAAGGGCAAAGAAGTGTATTGAACCGTGCTCTTGGGTCTCTTCGGAAAACCCCTCCAGCAGTCAGTAATGGCGACCTCTGACTGTAGTTTTTCCGGTCGCCGCCTTTTTGTCACTGATAAAATAACTAAAATACAGTTTTTGGTAGATACTGGATCTGATTTGTGTATTTTTCCACGGAAACTTATTACATCTAAGTTAAAAGCAACCGGATTTCAGTTAAGCGCGGCTAATGGCACAACCATAAATACATATGGCTGCCACACTTTAGTGCTAAATTTTGGTCTACGACGCGACTTCAGGTGGAATTTTGTCATTGCTGATGTCGACATGGCAATTTTAGGATCTGATTTCCTTGCATATTACAATCTCCTTCCTGACTGCCGCTACAAACTCCTGCGAGATGGCCGAACAGGTCTAACAAGTCCAGCATCTATTAGTGGCCACAGCCAAAGCAGCGTTAAAGCTGTTTTTCACAACGATTCACCCTTTGCTGATCTTTTACGACAATTTCCGGATATAACGCGCCCCCCAGGTCTTCCCAGAATAGTTAAACATAAAACTGTTCATAACATCCTAACAACTGATGGTCCTCCTGTTTGCTGCCGTCCTCGCAGACTAGCACCTCAAAAGATGTTGGCTGCGAAAAAAGAATTTGATGACATGGTGAAATGTGGAACAGTTCGTCCTTCAAATAGCCCATGGTCCTCTCCTCTTCTTTTGACTCCCAAAAAAGATTCTTCTTGGCGGCCCTGTGGCGATTATCGAGCATTAAATGCACGAACTATCCCTGACCGCTACCCAGTTAAACATATAGAAGATTTCAGTCACAACTTGGATGGCGCAACTATTTTTAGTACAATAGATTTAGCTAAAGCGTACCATCAAATTCCTGTACACCCAGACGATATATGCAAAACTGCAATAATAACCCCATTCGGACTGTTTGAATTTCCCTTCATGACCTTTGGATTAAGGAATGCCGGGCAAACCTTCCAAAGGTTCGTTGATGAAGTCGTTAGGGGTCTAGATTTTTGTTTTGCATACATTGATGATATTTTAGTTTTTTCAAAAAATAGTTCTGATCATCAAAAACACCTTAAAATTTTATTCGAGAGGCTCAATGAATACGGTATGGTAATAAACCCCACAAAGTGCGTTTTAGGAGCAAAGGAAGTAATTTTTTTGGGTTACAATATCAGTGCAAATGGAACTCGTCCCCCGGTCGATCGCATTAAAGACCTGCGCGATTTCCCTCCGCCCAAAACAGTTCAGGGTGTAAGGCGTTTCCTTGGCATGATAAACTTCTATCGTCGTTTTCTGCCAAAGGCAGCTCAGCAACAAGCACCCCTAATCGATGCACTTACTGCCATAGGTGGAAAATTGTCAAAAGCGTTTATATGGACTAATCAGTTACTTCAAAATTTCGAAGACTGTAAAAATAGCTTGTGTTCCGTCGTTAGTTTAGCCCATCCTAAATCTGGAGTCCCTTTAGGCCTTTTCACTGACGCTTCTAACTCCCACATAGGTGCTTGCTTACAACAAAAGGTTGATGAAGTTTGGCAACCATTAGCATTTTTTAGCAGGAAATTATCGGCTAAACAAGCTACATTACCAACATATTATAGAGAGCTCTTAGCAGTGTACGAAAGTGTCCAACATTTTCGACACATTTTAGAGGTTCAACACACAACAATTTACACGGACCATAAGCCACTTCTCTACGCCTTTAGTCAAAAACGCGAAAAACTTCCACCACCACAATTAAATCAACTTTCTTTCATCGGTCAGTTTACAACAGACATTCAATACATAAAAGGACAAGAAAACGTCGTTGCCGACGCCTTATCTAGAGTTGACGTCATTTCGTTATGTCAGGATTATGAAGCGCTTGCTAAGTCTCAAGCATCAGATCCGGAAATTTCGGATCTTCTCAAATGTGGCTCGAGTCTGCAGCTGACTGAGGTTATCATACCTGAGACTAGTGTTTCCTTATTGTGCGACATTTCCACCGGTAAAGCGCGCCCCTTCTTAACAAAGCCTTTCCGACGAGCAGCCTTTAATGACTGCCACGGATTAAGTCATCCTGGTACCGCTGCCACTGCTAGACTAGTATCAGATCGTTTCGTATGGCCAGGGATTGACAAAGACTGTCGCGCTTGGACAAAAGAATGTCTTGCATGCCAGAAAACTAAAATTAGCAGGCATGTGAAAACTCCTCTTGGCTCTTTTCCCACTCCAACAGCGAGGTTTAGACATGTTCACCTGGATTTAATCGGCCCTTTGCCAGCATCTTGCGGTTTTAACTATTGTTTGACAGTCATCGATAGGTTCTCGCGTTGGCCAGAAGTATTACCAATGGTGAGTATCACGGCTGAAGAAGTTGTCGAACGGTTTATGCATGGTTGGATAGCTCGTTTCGGCGTTCCAGCAATAGTTACTACTGACCAAGGAAGACAATTTGAGTCGGCTCTTTTTACCAAGCTTTTGACTTTAGGTGCCACTAAACGAATTCGGACTACCAGTTACCATCCTCAGTCAAATGGTATGGTAGAACGATTTCATCGACAACTTAAAACAGCTCTTATGTGTCACCAAGAGTCGTGGTATCGTGCTCTTCCATTGGTCCTCCTTGGCATACGATCGGCACTTAAGGAAGATCTTAAATGTTCTGTAGCTGAGTTGGTTTATGGAGAACCCTTGCGATTGCCTGGAGAGTTGCTAGCTCCTGCAAACCATCAGTTTATCAATTCTCCAGACGATCTCATTGCTAATCTGCAGTCAATTATGGCTGAATTACGTCCTACTCCTGCGTCTGATCATTCCGTACAAAAATCTTTCGTTTTTAAAGACCTCCCTAACTCAACGCATGTTTTTCTACGAGATGATACTGTACGTAAATCACTTCAACCTCCGTATACAGGGCCTTACAAAGTGCTAGACCGAAATAATAAAACTATAAGCATTGATATTTTCGGGAAAAAACACGAAATTAGCATTGATCGCATTAAACCAGCTTATATAACATCTGATTGTATTCCCTCAGTTCCAGACCTAGCACCACCAATGACTGTTCCACCCATAATGCCTTCATCATTAGTTAGCCCTTCTTCTAATACACCAGATCATCCTGATAATATGCGAAAGGCTGTGACTACTAGGTCAGGTCGAACAGTCAAATTTAAAACCCCTTATGACGTTTAGGTAAACTTAAGTATTTATTTTACAACAATTTATACCACCTTGATTTGAAGAAGATGGTATGTATTTCAAAATTTTGTTACCAATTTAAGTAAAATACAATTTATAAACAGATGCAACCACTTAATAATTTTCGTTTTGTTGGTAAATTAATAATAGATGATAAATTGTTTTAGAATATAAGCTGTTATATAAATGTACAAATGTAGTAATATTATTTTAGTTAGTTTATGTCATAGTTAGAATATTTTATATTACTCCGTGGGGGGGTACTGTGGCGAAACGCCAATGTGCCATGGTTGTAACTTTTGTAAGTTTATGGTACGGCAGCGCGTCGATGGTGCTGCCACCTAGGGGTCTGGTTATGAGACGGCTGCTGGGGGGTTTGGCCTGGCATTCACTCATATTGGCGCGAACTACAAGATTTGTAATTTGATATAATACTTAGAAATACGCCTTGTAACCATTCAAAGTGCAATATAAATTCCTAGTTATAATCTGAAGCCTGTTTCCTTTCCGTATATCACCCAAGAGATAATTGACTCAGTGTTAATTCATCGCAAACAAGATGGACCGGGACACTGGTCCATAAAAGCTTTATTATATCACCTTAAAGCCGTACGTACATATGTACTTATTACGGGCTACCGTATTCCACTCGTGGCGAAACCACGACCGAACACTTGTCTCAGCCAATCTTTTGATAATTATTAAAATGGAGCATAATGTAAGCCATCACACTAACAAACAAAAATAGCAATAAAATAATACAAAGCACCTTTTCGTAAGTACCGAAAAATAGTGGTGGCAGATTTATTTCAAATCGAATAAATTTTTATTTATTTTGTACATTTTTGCTCGGAAAAGTCAAATAGAGATTTCAAAACACTTTTAATGCCTAGACCTTAATCATAAATACACGTATTCTGCAACCTGCAGTACACGCTTCAATTTTTTTCCCAAAGCTCTAAAATCGGTAGCATGGCATCCCTCCATAGCTCATGTAGTTATGTATGTTATAGCTATATCCGCCATTGATTACAACTCTTTTGTACTTATTTCTTGCCAATGGCTATAAAATTGTCTAATTAGACAATGCTATGGTAAACACAACATTGCTTAATAATACTACTTAAAATATCGATTTTTTATAGATTTTTTAAAAAGATAACAATTTACTTTTTTAGAAAGCAAGTTTCTACATACATTTCTGCTTTCTGCTTTTACCTATTTAGCTTGTGGTTGGCTCTTTGATTATAAATAGCAAGCAAGCAAGCTGTAAGCTTGCCCAGTACGTACCAAAATATGGTTGGGTCCATATAAAAACCGGTCCGTTTAAAAACCCCATTTTTTGCTTTCAATTTTAACAGCTATGATAAAAATGAGAATGAGCTTTGCTCAATACCTGGCATATGTATAATTCTGAATGGTAGAAAATTTGACATATTAAGTTTTGAAATCCAACTAAGATTTAATCAATTTCTCAGTAAATAAATCGGTAAAGCTAAGATTTTATTTACCGACGCAATAACAACTAGCTCGAAACCGTGATTGTTTTGAAATGTATCTTATCAAATTCCGTAATCAATATAGTACTACCGTCATATTAGATTTATTAAGGTGTCCGCGGTATTCCATTGTTTTGGAGTTTAATTTTTAGAAAAATATGCTGTGACAGTGATACGCTTTTTTATGAATGCATTCATATAATCGTCGCAAAGTTCGGTACTTAATCTCGAGTCGAGAAAACTGTGTCCTTTATCTTTGGAAAAGTCAGCCACCGGCCAGCAAAGATTGTGGAAACCTTTGGTCACCTTAAATTAATTAACTTTTGTTTCTATGAGCTTGTTTTTTAACATATGCTACCACGATCACCACCGAAGAATAATTCAAATAAAATGTCATATTGTATGAAGTATCCGCAGATAGCACTAACCAGAACTAATCAACACATTGTTAAATATACCGTAAGAATAGGTAGCTACAAAATTGAAACAAGTCCATTTTACGAAAATAATGCCTTTTTTGTTTTTTATGGATATGCAATAACAAAGCATATGAATTGGTACAATTTAATTTTCTCAAGTATAATATTATTTTATTTAATATTCTTCGGTTATTTTTATTTGCCATGTGCCACATGTCACACGTAAAACGTAGGGACGTTTAAGGTGTGATAAATACAAGACATGTTCATTATTACACAAATACTACTATCGATTTTTTTTTTAACAAAAGGCAATTATTATATATTAAAATAAAATAAAAAACTGGCGTATCCTAAATGCAATGCCGCATTAGACCCAAATTGCAGTACAATTATCTAATTCGAGTTATTGGAAATATGAACCATGTTAATTTTCCTACTATTTATTCTGTGATTTAGGAATAAACTACATCAAGTAATTATATTCTCTAATCATCAGTTTTTTCCACCCAATTACATTCATCCACTCCACAACAATCTTCCCCAGAAAGCCACTAAGTTACTAAGGAACGATTCTTTGGAAACGTTGCTACAATTAGTAATAAAATAGATTCTTATAATATGAACTTTATCGTTTGATGTTTAAAGAATTCGATAAACTGTGTTTAATAAATTTTCAAAGGACATTTCATCTTAATATTCACCAGTCACTAAGGTATGGTGGAACAATTGTAGAATTAAAATTAATAACAAAACAGGTCTAGTGGCAATAGTCCGGCCCGCCTCCTAGTTGAAAAAAAAAAACATTTTCAAATGTTTTTTTAAAGGACTTTCCCTTCACTCTTACGCCAGAGGACGTCATGTGATACGACATTTCATTAAAATTTGAGTCAATTAATTATTGTAAACCAAATAATTCTTGTTTCTTATGAACCATATATAAGAATGTTTTTAAATATGTATGAAACCAGTCTACCTTGGGATCTCGATATGACAAAGGTATACGATATTTTATTTTACAGATTATTACGGACAGTTTATTTTTAGATTTTTTGTCCAAATAGGTACCCTAATTCTGAATCATAATCAGATTTTTTTTTGACACTGCTTATAATATTGAAACAAGTCAATATTTGTCAAACTTAAATATATATATAAATAATTAAATAAATAAAAAACTCATAGTAACTAACTCGAAAGATAGTATTGATATTTACTATAATCCTTAAAAGTTATCCAGGCAATAAAATTAAGAGTAAATTTACAATGAGAAATCTCACCATGTGCCGACTATCGAATACTCGGCGAACATTCCTGGTCGATTAGTCGAATATTAGATAAACGTATTTGGCCGGGGCCGGGTAGTACCAAAACTTCTGTCGGAGAAATTGTTTGCGGTCGTTCGCCCTTATAAAGTCACAAAGCTCTCAGAAGCCAATTTTTAATCTTCTTCATTTCTGAAGAAGATTGTATATTGTATATTGATTGATATAGTTACTTTTCAGTTACCAAAATACTTATTGAATTTTTAATTATATATAAATAAATAAAAAATCATAACTTACCTACTTACCCATGCCTTAAAATTTCTGATAACGATAATACTTCAAAGCCATTGAATTTTCGTATTATTTTGGTAACTCAGCAAATAATCATATAGCATTGATAGACACCTGTGAATATTTCATGATCTTAAGAGAATTTCATTCCATAAAATAAATAAATTAATCAATTGCTTTTATATCAATCATCTAACACTTTTTTATAACCAAATGTTTTCTCAGGTATTCGAAATTTAAATGTATAAAATATTATTTATATGTTTGGTATTCGGACGTATATCTTTAAAACAGTCACATTAATACCTTAATATCCCATACTAAAAAGCAATAGAATATCATGTATGTATTTCAAATCTATAATTATAAAATATGTTAAAAAATTGCAAGACAAGATAACGATTTGTCAGACTTACCTTCCAGCCCGTTAACTTACCAAAGATAATGCGCTTACTAAAAAGTGTTTTCTGTATGAAGCTTTCCTCGTAATAAAATTATCATTTGTTTTACGTGCCAAATTCAGTGTGTAAAACTATAAAATTTGCAAACCGTCTCAGCTCAACAATACGTATTCCGTATTGTTTGTTATTTATATAACACGCCACAATAAAAGTAAGAAATAAAACTATTTCAGTTTCAGATTACTAAAATAAATAAATTATATATTTTTAGTTAATCATTAAAAAAAAACTCACAAATATCTTCTTTCTTCCTAGTAAAAATATTTGTTTATAGTAGAAAGTTATAACTTATCATAGTTATCATACATCCATTCTTTTTTAGTAATAGTAATACATCTAAATGTCAAAGATGGTGACGTGAACAATAAATTGTTATTTAATATGATCGTTCTGGGCCATTATTTGAGCACCGTTTTTTGATGGTCACACGTTTGTAATTCCAAACATATTCAATGTTTAGTTTAAGAATAAATTTTGTATGTTTTATCATGTATCTATCTATATGAATTCACTTTAAAATGTGTAATAATATTTATAGTTTTGTAGGAAAAAATATTTTACCATCGGAATCGGGAGTAAAACTGCTGTTCTTCGCGCGTCACACCGAGTTGACACTCAGTTTAAACACTTATGTCTTGCTGAGCTTTTACATTATAATAATATTATATACGTCAAAAAATTGGACATATAGTCAGGATAAGTTATATTGAGGTGGAAAAAATCCGTCATTATATTTTAATTTAATATAATTAATTTTGTGTCGGTCACACGATTTTAGCATTTCCGAAAATGTGACACATAAATGCTCATAACTTCAAAAAGGTTCAACCTATCGACACAAACCAAAGGTCCGCAGAAACTTCAGACGCGTTAAAACACCAATAGAAACCAAATTAATATCTCACAGCAATGATATAGCTTATTACAGCCCCTTGCTTTTTATTTTTTGTCTTCAGACCCTAGTTCATGTGATCCTTCATGGGTGATGTTTTAAGACTATAAGTCAGCATTACGAATAAATATCTACTATTCGAATCATAAAACTCATAGTCAAGATTCATTTGAGCTGAATAGATTACATAAGCGTTAGTTACTTAATTTAATATTTCTGAAAATGTGAAATTTTCGTCACTTGCGTGGCACAACTTTCGTGGTCAATTACCCACGAAAGTTACAAATCATACCACGAAAGGTTATCAAAGTGTACTGATCTCACTAGAAATTATATTTTATGGTCTGTAAATGCAGTTAAAATAACCGCCTAACGTTTTATACTTGATTTTTTCTACTAAGACAGTTTCCAGAGACACAGTTATGTTTTATAGAAATAATGTAGCTTACTAGAAAAATATGTAGAACACGACGTCTTAAATATTGATTTTCATTCGGCTTTGAATCGCCTGATCAATCTATTTACTAATTATATAACAGCGTAAAGTAATCATAATAAGTTACTCTAAAAAAGCATACTCATTAATTAATTAATTTTCGTGCATTATTCGTAATTATCCCAATTTGTGTTGTTTACATGAGAAAAAAATGAATATCACAAAAGCAAAAGCCTTGAAAATAATTATTTGCCACTAATAAGAATGATGGCAGTTTATGCCAGTTGTCATTATTTAATCAACCATGCGGCATGGCTAAATTTTGAGACTGGTCTAAAGCTGGAAATTGTCGACTAGACAGTTAAAAGAGTCTTCTTTGAGGCTACTAGATAAAGACTGTAAATCATGAGTTTGTTTCACGGGATAAATACAATAAAAACTGATACTATACATCCAAGGTTTGACAATAAGTGCGTGACGTCTGTTGTTTATTTCCAAAGATGCTAAAGAAATAGTTTATTTCTTAATTGGATAAGAAAAGGTCGTATTTTGAACGCTCTTACAGCTATGATCCCGCAGCTAGTAAATATTCTCACTCCAGGCAAGAAAAATATCTGGAAGACTAATTTGTTGCTTGTAAAGTTTATGAGGGGAATAATTTATGCATTTGAATTTGAAAATAAGTTCTGACTCTTCTCATAATAGCCGGCAAATATAACTACTAAAATGTAAGGTTACCTATATGTAATTTGAGGCACTACTTTGGAGGGTAAAGAGTTGATTGCTACAGATTTGCTACCATGTACCTTAGCTTAACTTTATAACCCCAGATAATTTCGACAGAATGCGAATACTTACCAAGATTTGTCAAGGAAGTGATTAGGTTACAAAACACTAAAAATTCCATCGTGAGTATGGGTTTAAATTGTCGAATGTCAAAATACCGTAGAATTTACAAACCGTAAAATTTAATAAAGTATCCTATCGCTGGCAGATACTGTCAGTGTTATGTGTCGAGAAAAAATAATGCGAGTGAACAGTAAATTTGAGGTAAGTAATACCGCAAATGAGTGCAATAAATGAAGAAGGAGGGTAGACCATTAAGTCTGCAAATAACAGCACACTCCCAACAGTTTTAGGTACCCTGTGATCATGGCACTTGCGACAGTGTTGTTATATCAGATACTCGTAAATAATTTGGTACATAGTAGCAATATCGAAGATAATATAAGCTATTCTTATGATAGTGTTCATCATGATTTTTTTAAAATATATGTAATACCTAAACACGTTACTTTTTGTCTCATCTTCATTTAAAATAATGATTATACTCATGGCTGTAAAATAACCAGTCACATTTAAGGATATGTACTTAGATTTTTATTATTATGATGTTTGTAAGTTTGTAAAGGCTAATGAACCGATAATAACATTCAATTTATCTTATGACAAATTATCTATTTAGCAGCAAGTATAATAAATGCAGTATTTAATTATGTATATAGTTCAATATGAGGTTGTAATGAAAGTAATTGATACTTTTATTACCGAATTATCTATCCAAAAAGACGCTGCGTAACTTTCGTGTCTCGGTGAGTAACTTTCGTGGCTGACGAAATTTCAATATTAAATATATACATGAATAATGAACCAATTTTCATGAACTAACAGATTTTGTTACAGTTTGATAGCTTCTTTAAAGCAGTATTTTTTTCATTTGAATAATATCAGTATAAATTTTCGCCACGAAGGTGACACGAAGAACACTTTCTGAAGAAATGCCCTTCTAATGATCAAACACTAACAGAGATGTCAACTTATTCTGTTGTAACAACATTGATTTTACTCCGAACATTTACATGGTCAATTAAATCTCAGAGTCGAAGGCAGGACAATTGGATGATCAAACGAACTTACCTTAAGTGAAGTTCGATCCAAATTGTCCTGACTTCGACGAAGAGATTTAAGGTCCCACCCTTCCCAATTCCCATGTACGTTTTCAATGCAAAAATAATCGTCACCCATACCATAGGTATAATCAATGTTGTACATCTCATACATCAGTCTCCTTGCTCTGAAATGAATGAGCGACAGGCGGCTGGCAGTGCTGTGAGGCGTGGGAGGGAGTGAGGTTTTCTACTTTCTCTTTCTTGCGCTAAACCTGTGTGCGAGTGAATAGACGCGTAGCAGGGCATACTACATGGTCAATTAAATCTCTTCGTCGAAGTCAGGACAATTTGGATCGAACTTTACTTAAGGTAAGTTCGTTTGATCATCCAATAATGGAATGCTGTACAGTGGCCAGCACATCAAGTTACCTACCCACTTTTGTTGTAAACTAGACCTTATTACAACTAAATAAGACACCGCAGTTTCTACCTTGACGTGCTGTTGTCCGTACCTGTAAATTTCATTATTTTTCGGTTCCGTTTTAACCACGTTCCAATCGATTAATTTTTTGCTAAATATGCCTGACCTACTTTTTTTTGTTTTCTTTCGCAGACAGTGAAACTCACTTACGTCCCTCTGATTGTCCGTATGTGTACCTCCTGAAAAAAATCCATCTGCCTAAAAGGTTGACAGAACCGAGTAAGTAATTTTCATTCCGAGGTGCTTGACAAAAGTGAGTAAGTTCATGGTATTTTTCTCTGGCCTTTTGTTTGTATTTCTGTATGAAAAAAGAGGCAATAAATATAATAAAACAATATACAAACCTATAGGAAATCTATGTGATTGTAGACAAACTTTATCTACACAAAAAAGAATAGTTTGTCTTACGAAACATTATTTGATTATCAAAAATCCATAAAACTTTGATTTAAGGGAGTGAAAAACTAATAAAATAAATACCAAATAAATCAGACCACCAAATTCAATCATTAAAATTAAAAACGTGAGTGCTGTTTTTACATTCAAAAGGAATTTGCTCAATATTTCCGTATTCCTATTTCTCAATTAGTCCGGTAAAAACATATTTTTCCAGTAAAACCTAATTTTAAAAATACCGCTTTTACTTAAACTGCCGGGAATGTATTAATTCTACAAATAGCTTCAAAGGGAAAGTTAGGAGCGGGTTGCGAAGAAAATGTAGGGTTCCGTAAGAGGATGGCACCAAGCTTATTTATACGTAACTTAACCTACGTTGAATTAACCGTAACTTAACCTTTATGTCAAAATAAGAGCGCAGAACAAATTGTCCACAGGTAAGATGAACCGACCATACATACAGGGTGACTTTTTTATCAGTACCGAAATTTTGTGTAAAGACTCCTCTGATAAATATTATGACCGCGTGTGGGGTGCTTGAATAATAAACACGTAGTATAAATCTCCAGGTTCTACTCCAATAGTTTTATTTCAACAAAATAGCACAAAGATAGGGCACAAAGTGAGAGAAAGTACAAATAGAGGCATATTCTGGCATGCAGCTCGCTTTTATACAAATCAAAACCCTGAACAACGGTAGAAAACAGTGGGGACGACATCCGTTTCCATATCTGAACATTTGCTATAATATTTATTTGTTGAGATAAACAATCTGCTAATTAAATATATAAATTCATTAATTATTTAGTTATTTATCGTTCTGAATTTATTAAGCCTTTTAGATTATCATTTTAATAGTTACAATATTTGAAATAAGTCTAACCTCCACCAACCAATCAGAGTCAACTTCCTTTTGGCGCCAAAATGAACATTTGTTATACGGCAGATATAAAAATCTAATAAGTGTCCCAACAATCCTTAAATAATAAATATACAATTAATAAATTACAATTCTAATAATAAAATCATTTACATATTAATTCAAGTTATTCTTATAACATAGCCGAATGACATTCAACATGGTGGACACTTCCGATATTTACGTTAATCATAATATTTAAAATCTAGATAGGCATATGAATTGTAATGTATTGAACATACTATGACGAAGAGTCATAGTATGTTCAATACATACTATGACTCTTTTTATACATAAGTCACACGCAGTGAGTATGTGGTTTAGTGCTGAAGTATACTATTACAGAACTAAGTAAATATGTGGGGCAGACTAGGATCGGAATCGTCGTGTAACAATATTAACAACTTTTACTTTGGGGGCAATAGTTAAATCGAGAAAAATAAACAGCTGTTCCATACAAAGTCACCTTGTACATCACAGATTCAAACCGGGTGCAGAACAGACCTTTGACGAACTCCGTGGTGAAGTGGCTTAACACGCTGGTTTCAAGGCGTCACCGCTCCGCTGTCCCGGGTTCGATTCCTCGTCGGGTCAATGTAGAAATAAATAAAAAACTACATTGTCTTGGGTCTGGGTGTTATGGTACCACCGTTGTTTCTGATTTCCATAACACAAGTTCATTAGCTACCTACTTACTTTGGGATCAGAGCAATGTATGTGATTGGTGTACAATATTTAAAAAAAAGGTGACTGAGGCACCGTGGAGGAAAACTTATATTTAGCAATGGACGTTTTACGGCTGAATAATGAAATAATGATGAAACTTAACTTATCTCACTCTAACGACTACCTCCCTATTGCATGGTGTAGTGGCTAAGCAGCGCTGGGTTTCAAGGCGCCGCCGTTCCAAGTTCCCGAGTTCGATATCCGGTCGGGTCAATCTAGAAATTATAATTTTCTATATTGTCTCCGGTCTGGGTGTTGTGGTACCAAAGTTGTGCCTGATTTCCATAAAACAAGTGCATTAGCTATTTACTTTGGGATCAAAACCATGTATGTGATTTGTGTCCAAAATGTAAATTATTTAAATATTGTGATGTTGGCCCTTGCGCAACGAAATAAAAGATGTTATAATTTGCGATGCGTGTAATTGAATGACTCAAATGTCTACAGATATACTTATATACTGACTTAAACTATGTGAGTGTGTGTGGGTGGTGTGTACACATACTACACCTCCCCCCTTTTTAAAAGAAAAAAATAACCAATGTAATATTTTTTCGAAAAGTTACAAACTAATTACAAAATTACCAAAATTACAATTGGATGAGTTACAAAATTTCGGAAAAAGGTATTAATATTGCTAAATCATGGAAAAGGTATGTTCTTATATCGAAAACTGTTTAAAAATATAAACATTTAAATTAAGGTAAACAATTAATGAATTCAAGTATTACAAAATAATCAGTGTGTAAAGCACTATTATGATTGGTAAAGAAACGTTACAGAATGACAGTGTTGTTTACAAAAAAACTTCTAATTATAATTTGGAAAAATAAATCAAGTACCATAAATTGTTAATCATACTAATTGTTTTTAAATGATACATAACAAGTTTTGCAATTGCTACTTATAAAAAAAACGATTATTACAAAGCAAAATGGATGTAATCTAAATCTGAATTAAATCAACGCCAGTTTTAACGATAATCTAGATTTTACATGTCAATTTCAATTTGGTAAAAAAAAATGGATGTAGTTTACTCAAATAGAAAAGTAATTTTTATATTGCGAATTGCAAAATTAATATGATTTTGTATAGGTTTAAACTAATTTCGAAACAAGAAACATCGCAAAGTTAACTTACGAGCTAGGATTATAATGAAGATTGATATGAAACTATCATATTTTAATATAAATGTATGACGTTACATTTCATACTTAATGATCTATAATAAATGACATTAAGGAAAGTAAGAAGATGGGTCAAATTAGTTTTTAAAAACACGACATAGTAGCAATTGTTTCATTTTAAATTGTTTAAAGTGTTGATTTATCTAATGCATAATAATATATTATATCTGTATAGGTGTACAAAGAATGGTATAAAAACCTTTAAAAAAAACAATTGGACATATTCAATCTAATTACAACTTGCATTATTCAAATTAAAGTATACATAGGTATACCCAGTGGAAACCTTATAGCTGTTTTTAATTAAATATCATCTATTAATGTATGAGCAAAGCCACGGACAAAAATTAGTCTACAAACATTCTTCAGTTACATCTTCAAGGTATTTAGTGTGCGATATAAGTTCCATGACCTTCATCTCATTAAATTATACAATGATATGAAACATATTCATTTTTACCATACCATCCTTTTAGCGAACAAAACTTATATTTTTTCCTTAATTTTTATAAATTGGCACATTACAAATACTTAACAACTTCATTAATCATCACATCAAACACTTTAGGTACAATTTTATTTATTTGGCGTATCTACCTATCTTCTTACTTGCAACTTGCATATTTGCATACTTGCATATTTGGGTACATATTATTTTACTGAGGCCGGCCGGCTCTACAATATTCATCACATATAATTTCTAGGTAACAGTCTTATTTATTTTTATTTATAGTCGACTTTTTATTATTAAAGACATTTTAGTCCTTAATGCTATGCATAGACTTATTTAAAGGTTCATGTTTTAAGATCACTTGATCTCCAACTATTTTCACGGAGAGAAACTCGTCTGCACCATGATCAAATGAAGGATCTGATACCCTTGACTGTACCTTGTACCCTTACTACACCATTTTATAACGAGTCCTCTTTTAAGATCTTTATTGACCTCCAACGGCTTACACGAAGAAACCTCGTTTACATCATGATCAAACTGAAGGATTCGACATCGTTTTGTACCTCTTAATAAACGCCATTAGTACCTTAATCAATTACATACACATATAGAGCTCTTTCATATCTTTAAACTATCATTTCCAATTGTGAGGTACAAACAGACAAAATGAATACTTTAGCATAAATGACTTTGTTTACTTATGGTTGATCAGGCCACTCGTGATACAAAATATTTCTACTAAGTATTCCCTGACTAACTATGCAATTACTTTTCCGTCATACAAACATAACACACTTTTAGTCTCTTTCAATAATCTATCTACAAAAATAACAATTTCCTTCCGAATGTAACTAATGTACTCTAGGTTACAAAAGATTTTAATACATTCATACCGTCTCAAAATCCAATCTATAAAACACTTACACTGCAATCTTAGTCTTGTTTAGGTTTGCATTAATCTACTACCTCCATGGAACTATATACCTTATAAGATGAGATAAAAATAGCAATTAAAAAATAATAACCGAATGTGTTTTAACAACAAAAGAGAAATAATACAAAAGTATTCGGTTCTGAAATAGTTTGAGGTACCCACTACAAAACAAGTTAAACAAATTATATTTATTATTACAAAATTACTTTATGTTTTTAGCATACGCGTATTTTCGACCTAGTTAAAAAAAGCTGAAAACGTATAATATTTCATTCAATTACTAATTTCAAGTTAAGTACAAAATGATGATTTGAATGTGCAACAAGACCGTTTTCCGAGTTCTTATTAAAGCATAGCTTCGTATTTCTTTCTCATCGACGCGCTAACCAGAATGCTGATACAGCAGCACGTGCATGTGCACCTTATGAGTGAAATGCAAATAATAGTTGTGCAATACCTAATGAATTAAATAATGCTAAAGCTTTTGTTATTAACCTTTCTATCGAAATATCAACGGAATAACTGTAAAATTGTGTTTAAAAACTTTACAAGAGGTAACATTTCTCGAAAACAAAAACAACAATTACAAAATTAATTAACTGTCAATATGTTTACTGAATATGGTGTTTTACATTTTTGCTAAGAATATAGGATTATATTCTGTTCTCTACTTATGTACTATAAGATTGCACTAATTATGGATATTCATATAAGTAAAAGTTGTTTTTTTTTTCATTGTCGAATTAAAAAAAGGGATGCTATTAAAAGTATTGAAATAAGGGCAAACAAATTATTTAGTTATTAAGCTGCCCATTGTAAACAACTGATAAATCATTTCATATTGTCTTATTTTTTACAAAAACAAATCTGTTATTACCCATATTTGAAAATAATCAATCTCTAGTTGGTACCTGCTTAAGTAAGAACTGAAAATAACATGAATTAAAATGAATTCACGTTCTCATAAAATAAGTATAGTCAAAATGGTAAATCTCTAGATTCTAGTCACATTGGCAATAATTAAATATCAAGAAGATTGGGAACTGTCGTACTCTTATTTCTGATAGTCTAGGATTTAACTTAAAAGAGTTACATAGAAGCTATATTGTGGGTTTCATCTATTATGTTTCATGATGTCAGACTAAAGACAAGAAATACTGCATTTATTTTTTGAAACACTAAGTGCGGACAAAATATGAAATGACGAAATCGAAACTAGAAACATTTGTTACCTATATGATAGTTATTAAATAAATTCATCATTATTTTTATAAGCCAAAATATGAAACATGCTCAATGAAATTACACTTTTATATAGGTAACTACCAATTTTTAAGACATCATTATTATCAAAAAATTATGACATAGTGTTTACATACTTTTTCAACCAAAATATAAATGTATTTAAATGCATTTTACGTTAAACGAGAAACAGAGTTGCGACTGAAACTAAATTATGTAAATATAAATATTTATCTAGAAATAAATGTAATAGAAGTTATGAAATGAGTATCGCGTAAAGAAACGCTTGTACGATGCTCGTGACTACTTACCTACGTGGAATTCGCTGATGAACGCGAAACTAAAAATAGAAAGACAGTATCTTGGCTCTGCCAGTGATAACTTTAAAAGATGTTTGAAATAAAAATGTAAAATTGAATAAAATATTCATTGATTGATATTTTCAATGGAAAAATAAAACTGTTCGTTTCTTGAAAGATAAAACGACACGTTAGCTAATAGTCAGAATTGTTTGAAAAATATTAAATTTACATTTGATTACAATTAAATCTGTAAATTATTATGAAAAAATAATATAAAGTATTATGTTATATCAATGTTTTCTGATAAAATATGAATATTAAAATAATGTAATTAAAATATCACTTGGAAAAAAGTTTCAATAAATGTGTAAATTTTGGCAAATCTTAAATTGAGAAAACTGTTGCAATAAACTCATGGTTTTAAAATATATATATATATGAATAATTTGATATCAATAGGAATGATTACATAATTTGACCCATCTACGTTAGCATATAAAACTTTATGTTTACGATAACATTCAAAATTGATATATCTAAATTATGACAGTAATTAAAAAGTGTTATACAGTGGCCACATGTACTTTCAACTGTACGAAAAATCTATTTTAACACTAATAACTAGATTATATATTTTTAAGCTAGCTCTATTTTACTAAGTTATTACTAAAAAAAAACTACCAAAAATTCCTGCACGGGTCTTGTTACGAGTCTGCTGTTCTCTTCGTGTTAATTAAAGTCACCCGGCGCCAACTTCCACATCTGACACGAACTTCTCCCGGCGCCCAGGATCATAACCACACTCATCTGACACCGTCATCTCCCGGCGCCCAGCAACAAAATTCCTTAATCATCTGACTCGTAACAACTCCCGGCTGCCAGCAATTCCTTCTTCTGGCGCCATACTACGCCCGGCCGCCAGCATCCAAAAAATATTCTTTACATCATATTTTAAATTTTACTTCTTTTTATTTGTAGTCTCCTTTATTTTTCTTCTTATCACTTGTTTTTAACTCGTAGTTAGTCCATATTATTTTTGTTTTTCACAAATCACAATACCAACTGATTCTATTGCCCTTTGCACAGCGCTGCCTTCAAGGCAGCACTGGCAGGGTCGCCATGTGATGTTGGCCCTTGCGCAACGAAATAAAAGATGTTATAATTTGCGATGCGTGTAATTGAATGACTCAAATGTCTACAGATATACTTATATACTGACTTAAACTATGTGAGTGTGTGTGGGTGGTGTGTACACATACTACAATATACTTAATTTGAACTTCAACTTAATCTTAGCTCAACTTTAACTTAACCGTAACTTCTCTTTACCGTAATTACAACTATACTGGTACCAGACTTAGATGTTCGTACAACCTAACTTAAGGCTATGTAACTTCCTGGACCGTCAATTAAGCCAGGCTTTCAGAACTGTACTCATTCTGTCTTTAGTTAGTCTTCTATAGCTTTACTTGTCTGCTTTGGTTGCAGCGTCTTGTTCATTTCGATCGATCATCTACTCCAGGATATTGTACATTTACGGAGTATTTTACAATGGCCTAATAAGTAACCAGTAACGTTATCTGTGCTTTACTTCTTACGTAATGACGTTCCATATTTGAATCAGTCGTGGGTAATGCTTATTTGTCAATGGTGATAGCATAATACCATGCGTAAGATCGAAACTGATTTTGACGGGAATGCTTCAGTATTCAAATGCCAGTGTGGGACCGTACTAGGTAAAAAAAATGCACCCGGCAACACATTAATTGTCGAGGTTTTGAAGTAAGAAATGTTCTTTCTTGTGTTATGAATACCGGACAACAAATATGACGGAGGCGTCTATCATAAATACTTAAATACATATAATCATCCATGACTTTGTTTGTGCTCATCACACAAACATTCGCTCCTTGTGGGATTCGAACTTCCGACCGGCATAATAGTCAGGCGCATTACATCAAACTCGTCGTCATATTTTTTTTCTTGCCTTCTTTACCCGTGCATTATTATTATGTTGGTCATTTTTATCTCTCAATCTTATAATCATAAATAACGTCTTGGCTGTTTAGAAGGCACATGAGGCTACAGCTGACTTGCATTTGACATATTTATTTTATTAACATCCACCAAAACGACATTTTATATTACCAGTTAATAATATTTTATTTTATCAGTTACACATTAATTTATGTTAAATTGAAATTCTTAAATAATAAAAGTATAACCAACTACGTTATTCGCATATTAGGTGCTACAACGCTGATACACATCAACTGATATTGGTTAGAATAAATGGATGCAATATCAACAGACGAAGTCTATCTAAGATGTCTTCCGAGGAACAGTTTTGCTACGTGCTTGTAATTATTTACTAGAAATAGATTAAGAGCCTATTGCACAATCGGTAAATATGAAATACGCTTAACGCTAACGTTACATATACTTTAGCTATGTTTACATGGGTAAACATGGTATATTAACCTGTTATTTCCCATTGCTGGGCAAAGGCCTTACCTCAACTATGAGGTAGTTTGAGCTATACTCCACCACGCGGGCTCAGTGCGGATTGGTGGAGGGGTGTTTGCAAGGCAAGTGACGTACCTTGATGTCAAATGTTATTATGCCGTCCTTAAGGCTTCTGACTAGGCTTATCGACTAATATCAACCGATAATAGCTGGGACCGACTTAAATGGTATGGAGAATAGTTATAGACAGGTAGTGACCGACTATTGGTGGTGGTTTAAGAGATAACATTAATTGTGTGTGATTTGTGAACATTCTGAGAACCATGAAACATTGTCATGATTTATTAAGCCGACGTTAAACTTTTGTACACCCGGTTTACGTTAATTACACTGTAAATCGGCCGCTTCAAATAACGCTTTTGAAAAGTTTCAATTTTGATTGTATACAAAAATAAACAAATTTCAGAATTTTGACAATGTTTCCATGTACGGACAACAGCACGTCAAGGTAAACACTGCAGTGTCTTATACCGTTGTACTAATGGCTAGTTTACAACAAAAGTGGGTAGCTTGATGTGCTGGCGACTGTACAGTTGTAGCCTGTAATAGGAGCAATATTTTTTAACGTAGGCTCTTTATGTAACCAGTCATAAATTTTAAATGGTTTACATTTAGTACTATGAAAGAAAAGATCGAACCAGCAATGTATTGCAAACAAATGTGTCCATTCATAGAACTGGACATTGTCATTTAGGAGTAATGAGTAAGAGATATTGATTTACATTGATTGGGGATGATAACTTTGGATACCTGTATCTCTGACTTAAAGCGTTTAAGAGCTCTATGACGTCATGGTTACTACGTATACTATGTAGAATCATTGATAACAATGTTTGCTCCTATAACATGCCACACGTTGTATTTTCTGACAAAATTAAATCTTTATGATGGCATTCTTTTAATGGCTGAAGTATACTTTATGTAATTTAAACTCACTTTTATTACATAGTCACTAATGATATTTTTTTACAATCATTTAAATATCGTTATAGTAAATTAAGACGTATCTCACCATGTTTTAACCAAGGCTACAAAATACGCTACAGAACCATTTACTCTTATAATACTCAGTTTTGCCTGTTGTTCGCAAATGACTAACTTTTTTGTACAATATTTGTTTTCAGTGAATTCAGAACAAACGAATGTTTATGGAGTGAGTTTGCGGCTTTCTCAGTTTATAGGAAGTTTCAGTTTTATGATACAGTTGGTTCGATAATTCTCTGCCGGGTTAAAGAAATCTCAAAATTGCGTGAAAAAGATTGTTTTATCGATAAAGTCGTATTTTGACGCTCACTTTGAATTCTATTATACCTATGGACATGGGCGACTTTAACATTATAATATCAGCGATGGAATTCGCGACATCATTTACCTGTTAAACACCAGATAATTGGCGTTCAAAAAAATTCGTGTATTATTTGATTGAGAAGAATTGTCGAATAAAATGTAAGAAAATCCAAATACTTTAAGAATAGGTACGTGAGTTAAAAAACATGGATTGAAATCATAACGATACTATAGAAAAAAATGATCATGATCAGTGAAAAAACATAATGATCGACGTCTTCGGACTACAGCGTCTGTATTGGATATAAAATTATTATCCCTTATTAATTTTATGGTATTGGATTATCTCTCTCACTCACACACCCCCCTCCTCCCACCTTTGAATTGCCGAATGACAAGTTTAACATTTGACGGTAAGCCACTACTAATCCAGCATTAACCCATATAATAATGAGGTACCTTCGATAATAATCAGTCACGAGAGCGAAGCGATGAGCGGTAACAAATCGTGGAGCATTTACCTCAATAGGCGCCCGTAGCTTTAATAATGGAGAGTATTTGTCAAGTCACAGAGCATACCTTGGCTTATGATCCATAAATAAATGGATATGGTATTCTAAAAAGCTATTTTTTAGTGTTCTTTACAGTTATCAAGCCCATATCTTCGTTAAATTAAAAGTAACGTAAAGCCTACTGCTGGGTAAGCCTCACTTTAAGTACGAGGTGATATGAGCCAAACTTCAAGGTATTGCAAGGTAAGCGACTTTGCTGTAAATTTTTTAAGCCGCCCATAGTGCCCCTGACTTGGGCTTAATGTCTATTATCAACCGATATTAGCCGAAATATTTTATAACGAGCATTCCGAAGCACGGATTTGCTGGTAATGTATGTCACTAATATGGTCGGAACGGTCACCCATCAATACAGGATAGGATCAATACAGGACGCGCCATAGTTTCCCATGAATTTCATCATCATTAAGAAATTTAGGTACTTTTTTCTTGTGCTCGTTTTTTAACAGGACATATTTATCATACATGTAGTATAGTATTATGTACAAAAAACATACCAATTGAATTATAATGCTACCGCTAACTATAAACACATATATTGTTACTTCTGAAAAACTGAAACAGTGAAAAATTATTCAAAATTTAATAAATAACGTCAGATTTATCGAATCGATCGAATTCCTTTAGAAATTTCGCAAGGACATTACTTTTGCATGATTGCTAACTTTTACCATTGTTAACTTTACTAATTAGATTTGTAAACGTACATAGCTTTTAGCAGTTAACGATTCAAGTTAAGAAGCAGTCTAGTTGTATTGTATTGTCAGTGGAAGCCATCATACCCATCACTGAAACGATCATGCGAGCTCATGTATCTGATGCTATTTGAAGTTCGTTCCTAAAACGCCTGGTCGTGAATATTTGGCCTCTTTCTATATAGTAGGGACTGGGGAGTTACTAAGTCGGCCAGAATAGTTAAGCGTATTTTAGTTTTCATTTTACGACATTTGTAACTTAACTAAGATACTCGGTACTTTTACGGTAAGCGGTTTGTTTCGTACCGAAATTGATTAACACTTTTGCGAACAGTTCTCCTTTTCCGTTCCCAGAAATTTTATTGTTATGACGTCTATAGACGTTCACTGTCAACAACTGTGTGTAGTTCAAAGCAATATAACTTGGACGGAAGGAACCTTGACAGTAAAAAAGCTGCAAAATTACCTAAAGATCGTCGGAATTGTTGCAAGATAACACCAATCTCTGGCATGCGCGGATACACCGTTGTGGGCACTGTGGGCATGCCCAAACACAACCCTTTGTAAAGTTAATGGTAGAAAGTTTCTACAAACAGTTTCTCTTAGAAAACCTTGTCGTAAAATGTCAAAAATTTTCTACTAGTAACTGTATGTCATTTGAATACAAGAGGAAGCGTTATCATTTTCTTCTATTCTAACAGCGCGTTTGCTTTTGTTTTTATCATGTCCTTGGTTTGAAAAATGTCGATAAAATTGTCGCGCGGTCGCTTCACTAGCGGTTTAGATTTTCTCACGTTTTTGGTTGGTCTAACCAATTTTTGCGCGTTCTCGCTTTAAATTTTGTTATGTTGCATCAAAAAAAAACTACCTATGTGCCTTCATCGTTTTTTGTTCGTTGAATAAAAAATAGCGTGCCCACAATATTTTTGAAGGGCTGGATCCGCGCCTGATCTCTGGGCCCGGCACCACGCGGGTCGCCACCCAGGAGGAGGTATGGTTCATAAAAAAACGCAATTCACAACAAGCTTAGCCGCGCGAGCAGCTCGAGCCACAATTTAGGACACCTTGACTAAAACCAAAAGCAATGCATCTTTCGACTTTAAAAATGAACAAGTTAAATAAAAATAAGGTTTTTAATTTATATTATTAGTATCTATCAAGACTTTAACACAATATTGTTTAAAATTAAAAACAATTTGATTTGTAAAATATATTCGCTGGCATATTTATGTGGATGGACCGCTGATGACACCAACGCCTCATCAGTTTTACGACAAATTCATTCGTTGAATCGCTTTTGTCAATGCGTACGCAAAATCTATTAGATCGTCATCCTTCTAGGCTTTTGTCGTTTGCTTTCTGTAAGTTAGGTTCAGGTGCAAGTAGAAACCTTTGAGACGGTCTCGAGGGAGAGGCGTTGAACTTACGAAGAAATTAGTATGTTTAATGCTTGACTAAACACCGCCTGAAGCAATACGTAAACCATTGAATAGCGAAGCGTTATCAATTTCAAAGTTGAATTTATTCGGTAATAACCAGACCAAATATTATATAAGACAGCAAGGCGCTACATTCAAATCTTTCGCAAGTTTTGTCATAAAAGAACAAATTGTTTTCTTTATAGTAAACGGAAACTTTGTGAGGTGTTTACTGAAAAAAGAACATCTGTTTTGCAACACTGACCATTACAATCGCAGCTAGTTTCATTCAAGTAGGTATCAGCTAATGTCAAAGTACCTTCGTCGAAAGTGAGCTAAAAATGTCATTTCCAGTTTTTTTTCATCACGTGTATAAAACTTGATTAATTGCTGGAGCATTTAATCATGTTTTGCAGAGTTTTCTGTTTGTTAGACTACACAAATACACACTGGCTCATTGTAGTCCTGGCAACCTTTCTCAGTGTCATGTCTATCTCGCTTGCACTTACGGATAAAGCGGTGTACTGTATTCTCTGTAGGTGAAGTGATGGTGGAGCCCCAATCGACGACAGCGCTCGCAGTGACCAAAATGAAAACAACGTTTGGGGACGTCTGTCACCCACTGGCTCAAAGTATCATTAATGCCATCAAAAACAATACTTGTCAAAAAAAACAAGTCTCGCAACTCAGTTGTTCTGCGGTAAAAAGTTGTGAGATCCATGTAATACCAAGTCGGTTATTAATTTATTCAGTCTCTACTTAAGCGACTTTCTATCTTAATACGTCCAGTCTCCAAGACCACGATCGTAGTCCATAACAATTGAAAATCAATTGTGTCTGGAATCTCCGTACTCGAAGCATTAAGTTGTTACGTAATAATTAACAGCATCTTATAGTGACGCATATCAATATTAAAATTCTTTAATGTTTTATATAAATATAAGGCTACCTCATTTTAAGTGATAATATTTTAAAGGCAGATTCAGAAAAATAAATGAAACATATTTTGTAAGAAAAAAAAGTTTTTATACGCTAGTTTTCGAGAAAATCGCCTCTAAACATGTTGAAAAAAGAGTAAAATAAAACACCCCGTGCCGCGTGTTGCTGAGCGGAGCTCTCGGTATTTGTAGGTATTGTCATACGCGCCGCCCATCGCCGCCGTGTTGCCTACCTGCCTACACGTGTCGCCGCATGAAAGAGATAGGCATCTTCTGTCACGCTCACGCCCACGCGTCGGTCTCGTTCTCGCTTAGCTAGTCCATCTTCCGTCACGCTCAGGCCCATAAGTCTGTCTAGTTTTCGCTCAATCTAGTACTTATGAAAGAGACGAAAGGCGATGTCGCGGAATAGGGTGTTCTTATTTTTTTTTTTTAGGAAAAATAAAAACGTAAACGGGCCAGTTTAAAAAAATAATATTGGGTCCTCTTTCTATATTATTGTTTGATGCTCTTTAAAATATTATTACATAAAACGAAGTAACCTTATATATTGAGACCTGGCCATCGCCTGAAAACACGTGTAAATTCAATCGCCTGAAAACACATGTAAATTCAATTATTTAGTGCGATGGCCAAGTCTCAATATATTTATATAAAACATTAAAGAATTTTAATATATAATAAAAGATATTCGTCACTATAAGATGCTGTTAATTATTACGTAACAACTTAATGCTTCGAGTACGGAGATTCCAGACACAATTGATTTTCAATTGTTATGGACTACGATCGTGGTCTTAGAGACTGGACGTATTAAGATAGAAAGTCGCTTAAGTAGAGACTGAATAAATTAATAACCGACTTGGTATTACATGGATCTCACAACTTTTTACCGCAGAACAACTGAGTTGCGAGACTTGATATTTTTGACAAGTATTGTTTTTGATGGGATCTCATTTCTTTTTGCATTTTGTAGACAGTTCTACTTTTTTCCTTTTCGGTACCTTCTACTTATTGTATAATTATATCTACCAGCAACGAATTTTCTTAAAGCCCTCTCTCTGACTTATGAACTTTTCTTATTTTTGTAGGTACCCTTCCGTTTGCTACAGTTATTCTAAGAGCCCACTCCCTATTTCTATGCGTTTTTCTGGAAGGCTTTGATGTTACAAACCAATAAGAGTAGCCTTTAGTCGTCAAACTAATATAGCAATCGAAATTATCAATGAAAATTGCAAACTTATAGGTAAGAATTCTGGGCACATCTGAACAGCATTGGGTCGCTCGCGCGTATGAACGCGGCTGCTGCCCACTCGACGACATTTACCTTATCGCGCGCCCCGCCACTGTCCCCGCCCCGCGCCCTCGCGCTAGCACCGCGCAGCGCGTAGTAACGGCCCGCGCTCACTCGGTAGCATCGCAGCGCGTGGTATAATAATTAATTTACAACCTTACGCACTCGTAATAAGTACGAATACGCACGAAGGTACGTTTTTTGCATTTAATAATTTAATATACACGTGTTTTCATGACGGGAATACACATTTTTTGCTCGATTTGGCAGGGGCACTACCATGCGCTTATATTTATATAGGACTAGCTTAAACCCGCGGCTTTGCACGCAATAATAATAACTGCCGTAAAACGTCGTTACGGATAAAGCCAATTTTGAAAAAAATAACTGAAGACTTGGCTGTATGGGCTTAATTTTTTTGCGGTCTTTTCTAGATTTTTTAGTTTTTCCTTGATTCATTCACCAAACACTACTTATATTCCAAATTTGAAGCTTCTAGGTCTGCTAGAAGTGCCATAGAATTTTGATGATCGGTGAGTCAGTGAGTGACAAAATTAAGAAATTAGACCCGTTATAATTCTTAAAATACTGGTTCAAATTGAATGAAATTTAAAATGTACCGTGTCTTTACAATGCCTGCATGATTACTGAAAATTTCAGTCTTCTAGTTTTATCCGCAACAAAGTTACAGGGGGTCGAAAATGGTCTAAATTGCTTCGAAAAAAGGATGGTGCGGCCGTGACGCTTTTTTGCTCGACTTTGTGGGCACAAAAGCGTCAGTTTTTATTTTTACCTAATGCACAGCCCTAACTCCAAAAATTACCTTAATATGAAAGTCATGACTAAATGTTAGGGTAACATTACTTATCGTTATAAGAACATTAAATAGGCTTATATTTATTTGAAACAGTGATGGCATACAATGTTATGCATTTTCTTACAATATATCATAAAATCAAAGCTTAATTGCTGAGATATTAAAGCAGGGCAAAGATTTCACGTTTAGGACATATCTTTGCCCGCCCCTGTTTTTTTTTCTTTATCTCGGCATCTTTTAGAAATTATACTAGTTACCTAAATTTAACAGTTTGTTCGTGGCTTGAGTGTCAACTAAAGGTTTACTAAAATCAAATAAAGGTCCTAAATACTAGAAAAAGCGAGAACCTAATGATGTCCGGTTTCACGGTAAAAATTTAAAAATATATGATCTGAATGCATAAAAACCTGAAAAATAAAATAAAAAAACCGAGTGAAAAAAATAACTAAGGGAAAAAAGAAAAAGAAAATTAATAAGCTCATGACCCCATTATAAGCCATTTTCATTTGGTACACGATGTACCAAACACCCTGTATTATGTAGATTCCTACCTAGTAATACTTAGGTATATATTGTATATGAATAACCAAATAATTACCATAAATTTACTGAAAGGAGATGCACCAGGAACGTTCTTTATTATAAAAAAGCTGCCCATTTTAATATGAGGCCAACACTCCGTGCTTATCTGTCTATTTTCTGAATTCTATAATTTTACGCATCACTAAGTCTGTAATAAAAATAAAGCTAACACCGCTTCGTCATGGTTTGAATAAGAGCCATTGCACACCTGCTTCTGCTTTCTGGTATCTGAAAAGAAGAATCATGCTCACTAGTCTATGAAATCACCTTACACAGTGACATGGATCTTTTGGCCGACGGTAACAACCAGAAGTAACTGGTCATCTTAAATAAAATCGGCCAGGTGCGAGTCGGATTTGCACACTAAGGGTTCAATGCCAACTTTAACTAAATAAAAGATCTACTAACTTCCACTTAGCCAAAATACCACAATATTTTGTTGACAGCAAATTTAATTTTGTTTTTCATAGAATTTTCCGTGACATTACGGCCTCGAAACCCAGTTAATTACGTTTAGAATGTTTTTTAACACTCACAGTGTCATATTTTATATTCATAAAGATGAAATAAGAAACAAAAAATTTGCGCACGGGCGGGACTTGAACCAGCAACTTCTTGACTAACCGGGCCAAACGCTCTACCAACTGCTTGCTTGCTGGTTCAAGTCCCGCCCGTGCGCAAAAAAATTTTGGTTTCTTATTTCATCTTTACCGTTAATAACGTGCCGAATATAGCGTCACCTACAACGCTCAAACTGCTCCTGTACCCCTGCTCCAGTGTAAATCATTCAGTATGTGTGCACACAGCCTTATTTAAAATTTTACAGCCTATAAACCGGCAGTATCTCAGATGGTATAGGTTTTGTTACAGTAATTTGATGTGGTTCGCGCTGATGGGGCGTAAAGCGGATTGTGTTATCGTGAATAGCCGGCATTATATCGGATCCATGTCGAAGGACCATTAATGTTGTTTATTATAATATTAGCTTTTAATAAATTAGCGTTTGGTTTGTGTTTGGAGTTCTGTGAGAATGTAAGTAATTTAAAGTACCAAAAAAAATACTATTTTTCGGCAATCGATATTCCATTTTTCTGATCTTAGCACCCAAAAGTGCAACCTGGATGTCATAAGAATGGACTTGTCACTCACTGTCACTGCACGGTGAAAAAATTGTGCAAAAACCGGCTAAGTGCGAGTTGGACTCGCCCACTGAGGATTCCGTGACAACTTTAACTGAATTCACTTACTTTCACCAAACCAAAATATCACAATATTTTGTTGACTGCTGTTAACAAAATATAATTTTGTTTGTCACAGTATTTGTATGAATAATAAAGTTATGTTTGCGGTTATTGAAAATGTGCGCTATCTGAAATACTACTCATATGATCTCGTTCATACCAATTTTCGTTGAAAGCCTGTATCAAAATCTAGTAAAGTAAAGTTAGCCTGTAACGTCCCACTGCTGGGCAAAGGCCTTACCTCAACTATGAGGTATTTCGAGCCCTACTCCACAACGCTGGCTCAGTGCGGATTGGTGGAGGGGTGTTTGCAAGGCAAGCGACTAACCCTGCTGTCAGATGTTATCAAGCAGCCCATAAGGCCTCTGACTAGGCTTAACGACTAATAGCAACCGATATTAGCCGAGACCAACGGCTTAACGTGCCTTCCGAAGCACGGAGATGCTAGTGATATACGTTACTTATATGGTCAGAATAGTCACCCATCCAAACACGACCAAGCCGTAGTTTGCTTCTCTTCTTCTTCTTTTTCTTCTTATTCAAAGTGGGTGTGCCATGCTGATTTCTGAAAATATTCGTATCATTGTGGTATTATTATATTGATGAATTATATTTTTGAAATAAGCTGTTTTGTAAAGAGAAATACGAATTTGTTTGTGAAAGCAATTGACAGGAACGCGAGACTGCAAATAATAGGATTCCAGATGACATAGAAAAACTTAATATTATACAATTCAAATCAAAACTATATAGGTGGCTTATCGATGAAAAAATTTATGACACGAAAGACTTTATTAATTAATGAATACTAATACAATTACATTAATCTGACATGTTCCAATTTATTTAATATGATTTCGATATGTATATTTTTATAACGTAATTTGTATTAAATTAATGTCATTTTATATTTCATTAAGCCATTGTATAAAATTTGCATGCTGTTTGTAATAGCAAAACATGTGCACAAATTTGCTAGTATGTACCATCTTTAAATACCGTGTTTTTGAGCAAATAAATATTCTGGTTCTAATTCTGATTCTGATAATATTCGTTTACATTGAGTCGTAATTCAGCTGTCTGGAAAAAGAACGGCTAATGCACTTGAAATCAAATCAGACAAAATGGTGTGGTACCACAACACTCAAACACGGACCATAATAGAAAATTACGATCTATGTACATTGATCTGTAAGGGAATCGAAGTCGGGGCCTCGGAACGACAACACCTTCAATCTCAGCGTGATTAGCCACTACACCACTGAGGTTGTCTTTGCACAGACGTGTAAAAAGGCATCTAAAGTTGCCATGTCCATCACAATCAAAACGTCGTTCCATGTTCCGCATAGAAACCCGTATATTTCAAGGAATACAGCTATACTGCCTAACGCCCACCGATCGCTCAGTGGTAGAGCCTTGTTCTGAAAGATAAAATAAGTGTACCTGATGAAGTTGCTAGGTCCATAAAAAGATCTACAAGGTATACGTTTGACCCCTTACACACTGCGACTTTTAGCATCGATGCAGTCGCGCGTTTTGAAAACGCGCTTCAGCATCGCGACTCACGCAATGAACAGATTAAATTTAGTCGCCATAATTCAGTACATAATTTGATAATATACAGCTTCTGCATCGCATCTTCGGAGTGTGTAACGGGTCTATGCGTTCAACGAACGTTAAACATAACAGCAAAGTGACTGTTATTCAAAAACACAAGTAACACGGTTACCACTTAGGGGTTTTCCGCAGAAATTTAGGGGGTAAATAAGTGGAATTTAGGGGGTAAATAAGTGTAGTGAAAATTTTTTTTGGGGTTAAATTTGTTTAGGGGTATTTTTAGGGTTATTTTGAAAATACAATATTCTTAATATAACAGAACTATCCAATCAAATAAAATTACATTGTCACCTAGCGAGTGACTTCAGATTGGGTGACATCGAGTGTATATATATAATTCCTCTTTCATTACTCTAGTACCTATGCCTTCTTAGTCTGTGATAAAAAAAAACCTCTGGTCTGTAACTTTAGTTTTCGAGGTTTATTTAATTTTATTCATTTTTGTACGGTGTGGTGCGGTGTCAACGAATTTAGGGTGATTTTCAAATAAGTAATTTTAGAGGGTTTTGACTAACTGGGATAAATATTTTAGAGAGTTGGTAACACGGAAGTAATAATGTCCTCACGCAATAAAAACGACAACTGTATAAATCAATACATAGCGCTGGATAGTTGGAAGGGGTTATTCAAAATAAAATTCTGTATATTTCGGTAACAAATTTTAATGTAGACCTTATGCACTAGAAGGTCATTAACCAAAAAATCACAGTCTTTTCGCGGTTTCAACCACACCTAACACCATCTATGAGCAAAACATAAACTAACTAATGCCAGTGATAGTTTCATGAACAAGAACAGAAGTCAAAATTTTAAATAAAAAATGGTTGCTTGATGATTCCGATTACTGTAACTAAATTAAAATCTTGACCTATGTTTTCCATGTTTTTTCTTGAATCTTGTAATCAAAATTCAGATTTTTATGGTTGTACCTTATTTTTGCAACAAATTTTCGGAGTATTTTTATTAACATCAAATTATGATATTCCTTGATAGATATATAGATAGATTGTGACCCTGTTTAGGTGACTACTCATTCCATTGAAATATCAATCAAGATATTAATTACCAGAGTTTAATTATTAGTTTCTTTTTATTAATGAACGTTATCTTTGTGTAAGATTAACGCTTTGACTGCCTTAAGAAATACGAAGAATGGCCCAGGAAACTGCAATTTTTATGCGTACCTATTTTAATAAAAAATGCGTTTAAAAATATTCTGGTATTATTATTTAAAAAATATGCACACTAGGGCCCGAGTGGTCGGCACACTGCGTGCCAAGCACTGGTCCATGTGCTATATATAAAATGACATCAGAAAAAGACATCGCCGTAAACACTCGGGCCCGAGCGGGCGGCACCGCTGGAATGGTTCTCGCGAATTCGGGTCAAATGCCCGGCACTCAACGAGTTAAAGAAATTAATTGGTTCAAAATCGAAATAAAGAAAAATACCCAAACACGACAAAATAATCAATAACCCGCATTGCGGCGTATGTCCCACGGTTCAAACAATAAGAGAAATTAGTTTTTTTACGTCGTAAAATAAGGCTTTGGTGTTTTTAGTATTCTGTGGTTAGCTTTACTCCCTTAGGAGTTATCGGGTACAAAATATTCGGGATGCGATATTTGGGCCGCGAAATGTGATTGTAAATCTAGATCAAGCAGATTATGGGAAGATATCCTAAGGGTCAATATTGGTTATATTATAACTATGATTTAAGTTTCTTTTCATCACATAAAATATAATAATAATAATAGAATATAATTACTATTTATTTGACACACACATATAAAAAAAAATACACCAACTTACTTTTATGAGAAATAGCAAGGGCAGTAATTTACATAAATAGGATAAAACAAAGCCCCCATGTATGCCTAAAGTATAAGTCGTGACAGCAGATCTTAAGCATGCCACGACACTGATTTTCATTTAAAATTGTATTACGCTGCACATAGCTACAAAAAGAAAAAGGTTACGCTTCTTCTAACGTTACGAACTAATGATTTATTTTATGCCATTATGAACGTTCTGCGCAATGAAATAATACTTGTTTAGATAAAATATTCTTACTCTTTATTACTTCTCCTGAAGCTCTACTAAATTAATTAAATATTATTTTCATTTATTTTTACCATCGTTTAGAAATAACAGGTGCAAAGTTTATTTCTTCTTTATATTATCCCATAATTAAGACTTAAAACTCTATTTTGAACACAATAAGGTAGGTTTTGGCTTGTAAATACAGAAGCTGTTTACTTGAAACTCAAGGGATTTCAGATCAATGGCATCTAAGTGCTGATGAAACGAACAGCGAAAGCTTCAAGGGATTTATTTCTTCATTCCTAGTATAAGTATTGGCGTTTCTTATCTAGGGTTCAGTTTGTAATTTTTTTTATTAAAATTATTCATATTGGTTTGTGTATACGTATGATTATTATTATGATGGTATAAATATTAATCTGTTATTTTTTATAAACATGTGTATAACATATTTTTTTTATTATTATAATTATGATATTATACATATATTTTTCACTTAATCAGCTCTTAATTTTCTATGCACAAAATATAATAACGTGATAGTCAGGAGCGATAACCACTTCACCAAACGAATCGTCAAATTGTAATTCATAATTCGCTTGTACTGCTTATATGTTGATAGTGAAACAGGTTGTTAAAGTATCAGTTGTAAAGTTATAATCAAGTAAAAATAGCAATATTATTAGTACCTACCTAGCACGTTCTGCACCAACCACATATGTGGATTGGTCATAAAAAACATAATATAATTTCGTATTACGTCAATAGATGGCGTTATAAGTTATTAACTCGCGATGACAGAGGTTTTCGCTGCGGGTTTATAAGCGAAGGGTTACTGTAAAGGGAAGTTGCATCAATGGATTAAAATACATTTTACGGATTTATTTCGCGAATTAATTTTTTATCACGGGTAGTATTCTACCCGTATTATAATGTTCGAAACGTCAGCAAATAGTGTTTAAGAAATCTCCGCAGAACACATCTAAATAAAATAAAATAAAAGTGGTGTAAACTGAGTTTTAATCAATGAAACTAAACTTTAGAAACGAGTTAGTTGCAATAAATTATAAACACTTAATGCAGACAACTACACATCAACGTTGGTCTATAATTGTTTCTATTATACTAAAGTAAAGATGACGTGTTGCTTCGCTTATTAGGTCACGAAAACAAAACAAGGGTCTCATTTTAATTATATTAATGATGATTAATTATAAACTTATACGTAATTATAAACTGTAATGAAGAGACCGGTCGTGGACCAATAGCGACAATCCCTTCAATTTGTTATAGCAGCTTAATTAGTTTAAAAATAATGTTTGTAGTAGGAGTTTTTCAATAAAAAGTGTCAAGCTCCAGTCCAATGTCCGTTTATTTTCTAAGTGACGTAGAAAGTACAGTAATATGAGTCACAACCAATGACGTAGTACGTGTGGTATCGCGGAGGTGCAGGTCCAGAATATCCAGCAGGATGGATGATCCCGTACGCCAGCATAAGTAATCGTGCGAAGGTAACAATGGTCCGATGCCTCAGATTCGCTTAAAGGTTCAACAGATCCAGAGGCGGATGTTGCTATAAACTTTAAGCTTTTGTGCAATGCCATACAATCGATAGGTTAACATCACAATGGCTATATATCATCTCGGGGAAAAACAAGTACTACCGCTAGCTAACTAGAGACAGCGCCATGTATCGGAAATACTGTGAAACTGCGTTACGCCGTTGCTCGGTGTACGGTGTGGTTGCAGCTCGTTGTTTCATGTTTTAATAAAGAAGTTACCAAACCAAAAAAAAATAGTAATTTACGGTCGAGTTATTTGGCGCCTTATCAACGTGCCTTTTCAACGAAAATCACTTGCACACACACGAAATATAATGAGATAACATTAAACAAAGGAAGACGCGAGTTGCAAGCGTGGAGTACCTACTATTATTGTTTAATGTAAATAATACGGAAGTCTCGATATAATTTCTTTGTAGAACAACCAGGTGGTGCTCTAAAAACGTTGAGACAAAATTGGTGTTTACGTGTATTTATTTATTGAGAAGATTTTTTGAATTCAGGATATATATTATAATTATTAAGAATTACGACTACGTTAGTATAAAGGATATTTGATGTAGCAAAAAAATTATGCTTCAGACTTCGGCCTCTGATCCTAAATCCTTTTGCATCTGAAAAATTTACTCCGCTAAGTGCAAAATCAAAAAAACTTATTGCTTCTTTGTACGAACAATACGTGATGTAATTCATTTTTCATTTCTTCTGTTCGGAAAATAGAACTTTCATTTTAAGATAGACGGGTGGAAAATAGCTTTTCCATCCCTAGGGTGGAAAGTAATTTAGTTTTAATTGCTACGATTTGACACGGAGTTAAAGATAATTGAGTCCCATCATATTATTAAAATAAAAAAGCTTTCTATATTTTTAAGAATAGCTAAACATTTAAAAGCGTGTTTATTATGTATGGTCACTGATTATAAAAATGTCCAATTAGTTTAATTTTTAACAATTAAAAATCTACAAATATAATATTCGATTGCCCGCCACATACATAGTGACACTTTTTTTTTCATTTTAAATTGTCACATTTTGTTAGTCCTGGACAACATATTTTTGTAGTTTGAACGATTATTGCACAGATTACTAAGCAGACGGTGTGAACTTGCCGCGCCTTTTTTGTTCATTCATCTTCTTATTCGCTTCCACCTTTAGCTGTCACTCATAGCGCTATCTCATAAGGCAAAATTGAACCTGGAATTCGACATAACCTGTGGTAGTTTTGGTGACAAGGTTAAGGTTGCGTTCTTCTTCTTATTATTAGTGTCAACGAGAAAAAAAAACGATCGATATTTTTAACAATAATTTAAAATATTTCATATCGCTCGCGTTTTATGTACTCTGTTGTCTTCCGTGCCGTTACTGTCCTTTAAAGTGTGTGTTTTATGTATAACGACAATAAACAAACTGATATGTAATGTAAAAAAAATGAGGTTTCGTCCCACGCCAAACCATATAATATCTCATCATTGCATCACAATCACATAGTTACAAATATTTGTTTTTCATCACAGTCGAAATGAAAAATAGTATGTTTAACTCGGGTGAAAGCACCCATTTCACTATCGAATTATTAGCGCTCTCACTCCGTTCGAGCGCCAAAACATCTCGAGTGAAATGGGTCACTTTCTCCCCTTGTATAACAATCTACTATTGTTCATTAAAACGATTGTTTGAAACGGATTAGTTTTGAAGAAAATTTACCGTATTCTTCGCTTCAGACAGGATATTTTTTTCCGAAAATATATTGATTTAAATAATCGTTTACAACAAATAATACTACTACCTTTGAAAAAGATTTTTTCAAATTATTAAAACATGCAGTTTTTTGGAAAAACTATTGAAAATAAACGCTTGCTTCCGTTAAATTAATCACAACATGGAACGATTCTTTAAATAAAACAAATAAGCAAATTGGTGCTGAAAAAATACTATTAAAACCAAATGTAAAAACAATGTCTGTCTTTTCTGATTCTAATCCTCTATGTGTGTCAAATAAACAACAATTCTGTACTTTAAAGATGAAATAAGTTTTTATTTGTTTCTTATTTCATCTTCCAGAATACAAATAACAATTCTTAATCAACATTAATTCTAATTCTTATTACTAATTCAGTAACTAACTAATATTAATTCGTTCACGGAACCATCTAATATTAAAACATTTTATACGCTCCTGATTCTGTAATATCCTGTTTGTTTGAATTCAGGCAATGTTTTCGAGTGAACAGTATTTACAATGGTTCTCAATTTACTTTTCATTCTCGACCTTATTTCGTTGTATTAGAGAGTAATATTGTTATCGTGGTGACCTGTATCGAATAAAGCATTAGAATTATGATATTGCGCATTTTCAACGCCAACGCAGATTGGGAGCTGGATATTTTTCAGGTGAAACGTTTGAGTTAACTTGGGCGGTGTAATTTATCGCTGTAGAACGATGAATATTTTTATAATTTTGACTTGGAATTCAACAATTCTTACCTTTTAAAGAATTTTGAAGAGAAAATAGGTCGGTAGTACTAAGATACTTTGATTGTAAGTGGTTTGTAGCCCAAATATATATTAGTAAGGGTGTATTCGACCAAACATAGACTTACACGCGCGTAACTATACGGGGGATAATTTTATTCCTTAATTTTAATCTCGAGTAACTCAAATTTGTTGTTTGACGTAAAATGGTACTTGGTATTCCAATTTTAATTAGTTATTACTAAACTCGCACAACAGAACGAATGATTGAACTGTATTTATTAACATTGTCGTATTATAGTGTGGTAAAGTATGGAGCTGTAAAATGATTTGAATTTGACAACATTTTCTGACATAATGACAAAATATATGGCAAGCAGACGCCATTACATTATTCTTGAATTAGCTCACAGCAGGTATAATAATTGCTCCCATATAAACTCGTTATTCCAGAACAGTAGCTGGTCAATAAGGAAATGGTTTACCTTTGGATAACTAGAGATTTATTCTAAGGAATATGTTAACATTTATTCTCATTTGCTCGATTCTACCCTAAATGAACCCATATCACAGATATTAACTAGCTCCAAGTGTTTTCAACATTGTCAACAATTCTGGTCGCTGCTCGAAAACCGTTTTCTAAAAGCCTAACATCGAAATTTAATGGTTTTGGTATATTGCTACAACATAAGACTCTATATGTATAATATAGTACCTACAGTTGTTAGGTCCTATAAATTCTAACAAAGATGAAATAAGAAACCAAAAATTTGCGCACGGACGGGACTCGAACCTGCAACTTCTTGGCCATCCGGGCCAATCGCTCTACCACTTGAGCTACACGTTGCTGTCGGTCTGACCTTGCGAAATTTGTGGGCTCTTATGAATACGTCATTACGCGTGACGTTTAACACCATCTACCCGTCTGTTTATGCAACATTGGGCCGAGTAGTTTATTCATTGCTGAATAATAATATTTATGAATATAAAAAATGACACTGAGTGTTAAAAGACATTCTGAGCCTATGAATACTTATACGGCCTTGGCACCTGTGTATACCTTGCATTAAGGAGGTGTTCCTAGTAAAATGTGTCTACCAAAATGGACCAAGCTCGACCCATATTACCGTTTAATTTACCATAATGCCCCGGTAATTTGACACTTATTGACACTTACTCAATAAACAGGCTTCGGCCTAAGTGCTGAATTATTTGGGTGACAGTTTAAGAACCGGCTTTTTTAAGTTAAAGGTGCATCAGAATATTTATCAAGTACCCGTATTTATAGTCAAGCAAAAGTACTGCATAGGTAAGTAATGACTTAAAATGATGACCAATATTACAATTTTAAATTATTAATAAATATTAATAAATAAAAAATAAAATAAAACACATTTATTTCAGGTAACAGAAGGACCCATGCATTATTGTTAGTGTTAGTAATAAAATTAAGAAACTAAATGAAAACCTTTAAAAAAATATAAATGGCGATAAAATCGGGACGAACGCCTAGACAGCTGCTGGCAGCAATGATGTTTTCGAAGTGACAATGTAGTTCCATTTTCTGCTATTCTTCAGATAAGTTAGTGGCACTAAGACCCTTTACACACTGGTACTTTTAAAGCGATGCAGTCACGATGCTAACGCGTGTTAGCATCGATGCAGTCGCAAAATGTCAACCTTTACACACTGCGCTACTTTTAGCATTGATGCAGTCGCGATGCTAAAACGCTTTAGCATCGATACAGTCACGCTTCTGCATCGATGCTAACGCGCGACTGCACGATAGCAAATTAAATCTGTTCATTGCGTGTGTGACGCTGACTGCATCGATGCTAAAAGTCGCAGTGTGTAAGGGGTCTAACGCTCATGGTCAAAGTCAGATGGTGATGTATATCACGGCAGTTTGGTATATATACTGGTCAAGCTAACACTCGATTATCCTGCCGGAACTGTGAGAAAAAATATTTTATTAGGTAAAGAAAATACATTTTTGCGCATCAATTTTAAAGGGTCAACATTAATATGACGCAGGTGGGGAGTAAAAACGGGCAGTTTAACGGTGCTAGTGTCCTATCCTTAAAACCGAAGTCAATCCGACTCTAGTCGTCTTTGTCACTCGTGTCCTAGCACAAGTTTTTAAAAATTTAAATAGATAAGGCCTACTTTGAAATGTTAATGAGACGTGTTTATATAAAAAAAAAAAAATGTGTTTACCATAAAATTAATATTCCTATCGGAATAGATGGACAAGTAAAAGCTGTCAAACGAAACCGATTTAAGATGTCAGTAACTAACATAAGTAAGTAACATTTGTAGCTTTAAATGAGATAACCTTTCGATCAGGTGATTTATAACAATGTTCCTAAGTTAAATATAGTAGTTTACTGCATGATAAACAGTCGACACAAAATATTGAACATGCAGCTCTAGTGTAAAACTAAATATTATTACATTGTACAAAATATTCATCGATATACATTCCCTGTGTTATTCTGTCTTTATTTTTTACGTAAATTACCGTTTGTAGAATAAAATAATCAAAATGCGTACTTTAAATTTGAAGCGCATTTGTAAATATAAGTCGTATATTAAGAGGCTTCGATTTGGATTTGCATTTCACCATGTTTCAGACGCATTATTTCTCCAAAATATACACAATTTCACTTTTAAATATAAAAAATCAAATGCACGTAATTTTCAGCGAGCTTCTGCGGGGCGGTCAACTTTTTGAGATCTGCCAAAAATGGTTCTGCTACTTCGTATCTCCCATCTCTTTTTATCACACAGTTTGCTGCTAGCGACATCTCGCTTTTGTCGTTCTATTTCAAAGGGATAATAATTTTATGGTATTTACCCTCGACGAGACGTTGGCGCGACGCCGTTAAGAGCTAGCGCAATTTGGCCTACTGACGCGACTGTTAGTGGCGTGGTAGCTCTGATATATATGTAACAAATCAAGGATTTAAGGGTGTCCAAACGAAAATGATTGAGATGGAAATCGTATTCGTCTAGTACAAATTAACTTTAGTGCATTTTGGTTTTGAAGTCGGTTTTTACTTTTTAAATTTAATAATATTTCTTCATTTTTAGTGATTACAGGAGAGGGGGGGGGGGGGGAAGTTGCACCTTATAACTCTGTTCTTTAAGAAGCTACAAATTACCTATCACAAGTTCTGTCATTATAATTACTAAACTCCTAAGTCAGCCGCCCTAAATGTTGACTATCAGACGTAACAACACGTCAACATTAAGATTCTAGTAAAAAAACACTATAACTGCCTTTGTAATTTGAGGGTTTTATTTTATTTTATTTTATTTTATTTTATTTTATTTTATTTTTTATTTTTATTTTATTTTATTTGATCAGATGTACAAAACAGGTTACAGCCAAAATACAGTTAAAAATAGTAAAATTGAAAACTTACGGTCTAGGTTGCAGCCCTTAATAGGTACATACTTTTACAGAATATGCAGATAAAGCAAAGTACAATTAATTATCAAGATTAAAATACGATGAAACCAAACAGAAACTACAATAATCATAAAGATGAAATAAGAACTACAATTATTCATGATGCAAATGTTTCCCTCGATTACACCAAGATCTTATCATCAGATTACAAATTGGCAACAATGGGACCTACTAGAAGGTATACCCTCTTGCGAATTTTTTTTTTCGAATCAGCGGTAAGCGAAAAACATTTTTGAATCAGTCGACATATGACTGAGATATGAGGTAACATAAATACCAAAAAAAACATACAGTCGAATTGATTACCTCCTTTTTTTGAAGTCGGTTAAAAAGGAAAACTCATGTGATGTCTCATAGAGTTGGACCTCTGGGGTCCTGTAATGGTTCATTTCATGGGCCCAGGTTTATGGCCCGCACTGGCCCGTTTCGATGTATAGACAGTTTAGTGTTGTGTGGTTTTCAGGTGTTTTTTTTTCTAATAGTTTTTTTCGTGTAGACACTGACTGCTGTAGTTTGAATTTGTGTAAGTGTAGGATGTACAGGTAGTTTGTAGAGCTATCATAATGAAATTGTAAAATAAAAGTATACCTTGCTCAGGAAGCGTTTCTTACCTTCTATATATAAGTATCTCGTTTTGCAAATGACAAGTTATTCAAACTCATTATGTTTATAAGATACGGCTGATTGGTGATTGGTGTCTAATATTAAAAAAAGTGCCTACATTATTACGATTTCATTTTATCATTTTTTTGATAGTATCCATTTAGTAAGGTGCCTAAAATACTGTCAGCATTTCCTCTCATTTATTGGAAGATGTATTACTCTTTAAAAAATTGACTCAAACTACAATTGAATTACCCTTAGACAAATTCAAATCGATTGTTAAACAATGTTTAATGACTAAAGGATTTTACAAACTAGATGATTATATGAACGATAACAATGATGTCTGATTTGTACAGTCGCAAGCACATCAGGTTACCCACTTTTGTAGCAAAATAGCCCTTATTAGAATTGCATAAACCGTATTGTTTATCTTGACGTGCTGTCGTCCGTACGAAGATAAAAATTTAAATATTTTAAAAAGAGGCATATTAAATAGTGACTGAGTTTGTTGCACTTCTCAGCACTAGCCCACAATTGTCCCGAAGCTTTCGTAGGGTCAATTTTGGGACGTGTATCCATAGCTTAAGTACGAAATAAATAAATTTTGATTTTTTTTACCTTGCTGAATGGTGAAATTAATTTGCTTCGCAAGGAAGCTGCCACCTCTTGGGTCACCGGTGGCTACCGTTTAACTTCTATGTGTCTAGTAAAAACGTATATTTCTTTATAAATTGCACTCTTAAAAAGCAATTTAGGCTGTGTGACAGACTAGGAATCCGTGTTTTACGCTATCCGGGCGTATGCCTATACCACTCGGCCACCGTCACATTAGCAAGCCTGTTGAATTTTGCAAGCGCTTACTTTAACGCGTACGCTGCGTGACGTCATCAATGTTGCGAGATTGCTCTAACAATATAAACACAAAACAAAAATGTAATAACGTATATTTCTCTTTTCTGTATGAACTACAATAATCATTGCGCACATAGCCGCATCCCTACGTATTTATGTGATATATTATTATGTACGGACGTGCCTATTGGCATGATATTGATTTAAATGCCAACGTGATAGAAATGCAATATCCGTTATTAGAGGACTCTTGAGTATTATACAAATGAAGGGTTTATATTTCAAAAAAAATCTCGGAATTCAAATCGACATTCGATTTGATATTAGGAATGTAATTGGAAAAATCTTTCTGGGTAGTTCCTGATGTTTTGTGGAATACGTTATTATTTAAAATTGCTATTATTGTTTTATTCTTCATGTTTCACAATAGAATGATCTAAATATTTGGACACAAAATATACCTATATAGGTACATATATTAAAAGGCGCGACACGTTTGGTGTATTGGTTAGAGCTTCTGACTATTGCGCCGGCCGCCGCGGGTTCGAATACCGCATAGGGCAAATGTTTGTGTGATGAGCACGAACATTTGTACCTTTGTTTAATATGTATTTAAGTATTTACGGGAGACGCCCCCGTCATAATCGTTGTCTGGTATTCGTTACACAAGGAAGAAAAGTATCTACTTCAAATCCACGACAATTGGTGTGTTGTCTAGCGCTATATTTATTTATGTGTCCATATTTTCTATGACTGTCTAGTTGACAGCAGGGACGTGCAGTCCATATAGGCAGTTAAGCAGTGCCTACCTCGTCATTATAATGCCAAATCAATATTACAATATATCTATAAACTAAGCTTTAATTAAAAGCATTTTTATTATCAACTTACATATACATTAAGTACTAACGCTCAACTTTGGAACAAAAATATTTAGGCTGCCCAGCGGTTGCTTGCTAAAAATACACGCACACTCTTGCAATTGCCCCTTGTACCTACAATGTCACACAGTGAAGATATAAACCCGACCGAATTGAAAATTACGCTCTGTTCATACAATTCAAGATGACAGGTGATATTCGCATCATAGACTCCTATATAGTTCCCTACTGGAGAGAGTTTTTTTCATACTCGCGCGCAAATGACGTAAACTACTTCGGAGTCTAATCAAAACACATCTCTTATGAGAAACTATAATTTTGATGTAAGATAGAAACATAGTTTTAAATGAATAAATCATGGTTTTATTTTAAAGTGATTATGATATTGACAAACTAATGTAACACTAATTAGTAGTAATATAAATCAATAAAAGGAGATTGTGTTACAAATGGAAGTTTCGTTGTTACTATTCTACCCAATACTATTATAGATGGCGCGACGTTGCAATTTTTCTCCGTTTTTTTCCTAATTCATAATCTTAAATAAATCTCAAACTACTGATATTATGAACGCAGGAAAGTTCGTAATTATATTTTAAATTATTTTTCTTATGCAAGTAAGTCAAATCAGCTGAAGTTTTGGTTTAAAAATAATGCAAACATACTTTGAAAAGTTTCCGGCAGCCATTTTTATCTATGGAGTTCTTGTTTTGATTTTCCCTTCCTTCCCGCGAGTGTTAAAAATCTTACATTTCAAGTAAACAGTTGTATCTTTGTATTTGGATTGAATGAAAGTCTTTTCGGGGTTTGTTTATTTTCCATTCGAAACGATAGTGAAATTGCAGTGTTACTTTGAGTGCTCCATAAAAGTGATGTTGTGTGTGATGATGGTTCGAAAGAAGATTCTTTTTGTTTTGAAAGTTTTAACAGAGCGCTGATCCCCTTACTAAAGGCAAGACCTTTTCTTATGAATAAGGAAGGCCAAAATCGTATCATAGCCACTATGGGTATCAGTTAAATGGCATGTCATAAGTAAAACATCCATTTCCTTGGTACTTGTGTGGTGCTAAACTAAATCATCGCAAACACAGCCTGTATGCTTCCTACACAAATTGCATAGAAAAAACCGGTAGTAGTTTGCATTGTAAGGCCACGAATTAGGAGGAGGGAGGAGGGAGGGTTGGGCTACCCTCCTGCACCACTCTCCCTCCTCGATTGGGCCTAGTTTGGGAGATATGATTTTTTTTAAAATACAAAAAAATGACCTAAAAACGCAATAAATTCACCCAAATGTCACCACCTAGGAGGGGGGGCTTCCCACCTTCCCCAGAGGGGTACCCAACTCATGCATGCCAACCCTCTTCCCCTATACAAGACGCTAACGAAGCACTAGAAAATGGCAATGCAACGGGGTAATGCAAGCAATTTGGATTTCCTCGTCTCCGGCGCTGTGGGATGTGCAGCCTCTTCGCCCATACGTAACAAAACGCAGTCACCCATGCTCGCCTCCGACTCCTCTCCCTCCGCGCCTCCGGCTTTGGAATTACACTCTTGTATCGGGCAGACTAGTACCACGGCCAAAAGACCACGGCAAGTCGGGGTTGACAAATCGACGCCCCCCGCGAATAATCCGGTTATCGAAAAAGTGAAAATGTTCAGGAAAAATAAAAGAAGTATTTTTTTTAATAACTCCATTAAACAACAAGTGCCAAAGTTGTTTTATACCGCATTAGAAAGCTATTTTTTTCAGCTTTCTTTTCATTATAACAAAGTTTAAATAGAACTGAGGGATTTTTAATAATAAAGCTAAATGTATTTTACTATACTAGCATAGGTCCAGCTCTGATCAGCAATGTCACTTACGATATTATTCGTGTAAATTTATATTTTGACTGCAACAGTAATATCCTGTTGCGGCATTATTCGTGCAAATTGTTTTGTTTATTGAACATTTGTAGAAAGCAATTACTATACTATTCGCCTGTTGAAAACTAAGATACGTTTTATTGTTTTGATCATACCCATTTATTAAGCATTCGTGTAAAACTAAAAAAAATACATTCTTTATACTATTTTTATGAAATAAATGAAACTGTTATAAATAAAACAACTTTGGTTATTTTTATAAAAAGATAATAGTTATTCTTATCGTAAAAAATTGACAAACTGGCCTAAAGCCAGGATAATTATTACACATGAATACTTCAGATCTTACAACAGTTAAACATCTTAATCAGAATCCTCATCATTACCTGATTTATTATCACAATAGCATAAGTTCCTATAAAATGATTGATAATGGTTGGGAATCGCTTTGGAGTTACACAGACTTAGGAGATCGTCATACAAAGCCTTTCTAATAGGGAGAGGCTCGTCGTATGCTGGTTTTAATTCAATATTTTCAATTGTTTTGGACAACTGTTTTTGCCGACGCTGTCTACTTCTGCCTGCATCGTAATCCAATTCAATTTAATCCTGTTCAAAATCATACTTGAAAAAAAAAAAATTAGGTTTAGTTTATGAAACACTAACCTCCATCACATCGGACCATCGTACTTCTTCTCCAGTCTTGTCTTGAAGCCATCTTTTGGGTTCAACTAGTTCTTTTATGTTGAGGATTTCAGATTGTTGCATTTCTTTGAGGGTATATTTGTCCCCGGAGACTTTAGCGTTCATGATGATACTATATACTTGGTCCGGTGTATACAAAACTTTGTTTTTCAGAGCTCTTTCGATACATGCGTGCTTGGAATCGCCTTCATTTTGGCTATGACAACTAACAAAAAATCTATGGGTGATATCAATTTGAAGAGTCATTGCAACATAAAGATACAACGCAAAAATGTATCTGTTTTTATTCTGTCCATAACAACCATCAGAATAAAATATAATTTTCCGTATATATTTTTCCTGTACTGTCTTAATGAATTGCAACAAACAACTTCCTATCTCGATGCATCCTTTCTTCCCGATTTGAGCTTGCCAAACGTTACAGAACCCAAGTTTGTTTAAAGCATCAAAAACTGTAAAATTATAAATAGGGTATTTACGTTTGTAGTGAAAGATTGACACTTCAGACTGTGGTACATTTAACTCTTTTTCTAAGTCAAAATACTCTTTATTTCATACTCAAATGTTTCCTGTAGTTTCTTCTAAAGATGTCTTTTCAATGGAATCACCTAGTTGATATAGTGAAGTACATTGATCCTTTTTGGGCTTAAAAAAGAAAAGGTTTTAGTTAGTATTAAACACTCTTTCATATTGTCGTTTTGAAGCCATCTCAACATTAACTGGATAGTTCTGTTTTCCAAACCATGTCTTGTAGAGCCGGTACATTTTTGGTATATTTAGGGACTCTACTCGTGTAATGCATTTCCACTTTGGGGAATAAATCAATATGTTTTTTATACTGTCCTTTGTATTAAGCTTCATCTAATGTGGTATATTCTAATGCTTACCTCTTTTATCGATCAAACTTTCGTCCTTTTTATTTTTTTCTAAAGCCGTGTAAACCATTTGCTCTGTAATAGAAAGCGTCTTAAAAAAATACTTTGCACACTTGGATTTCTTCATTGTTGAGGGCCAAATGATATTTTAATGTTTGGGATCGGTTATTTTTTCTATTAACGGTTACTCTTTTAACATGTTCGGATTTTACACGTCGTGTAATGTATTGCCATTGAAATTCACGATTGGCAAGTTTATAAAAATTACTATGTAAGGCTAATCTGTCTTCTGTGTTTAATTATAACCAGCAACCTTTTTTACAGGCACAATTAGGTAAAATATATTTATTTGGATGGCATTTTTTATTACGAGCTCCTTCATAAGCTTGACCTGAATATTTGAGTTTCTTGTTCTTATTATCGCTCCATTCACATGGGTCTGCTTTACGTTTTCTGGTCAACTTTAAGGGCGTGGAGAGGATGACATCTCCGCGCCCTCCTGCAGCGGCGTGCGGGACGTACACAATGCCGCTGCGGACGACCAACTCCCTGAGCCAGTCGCCCGAGAACCCGCCTCAGGCCAGCCACGAGGCCAGCTGAGACCCACCTAGACGGCCGCAGAGGACAGAGAGGGGACGCATACCTCTTCAACTGCGACCCCTCCTCTGCTGCAGAAGCAGGTGGTCAGACTCCCCTGCAGCTGCACCTTGTGAGGCGCATCCTCAGCGCGGGCCGAGCCAAGCCTGCTGGGAGCGCTAACATCCCTGGGATCATCTTGGTTTACCGTTATACCGAATGTATTTAACCGAGCCAACAAATTCAATAAAAACACATACAGTTAAGAAGTACTAACGTACAATATCTAGTTTATCCTTTCTGTAATGACAATACATAAAGACACTCATCTTTTCTACTTAGTTTTGCTTAATCCTGGACAAAGATGTACAATAATTTTCTTCTAGATGTACTATAAGATTTTAATTGTCGCGGCAACTTAGTAACAATATTATCATTTAATAAGTAATCACTTCAATAGGTAAAAATTAATTCAAGTCTTAACAATCAGATTAAGATACGACGAGTGAGCAAAGTGGGCGGGGCATCAGCACTTGCCGTTGCAATAGGCATAATTGGAGACAGTACCTGTCATTACATGTTAAGAAATCGAGCACGGTGTTTAATGTTTGTATGATATTTAATAATTTACACGAATAATCTTGTAATATCAATATAGAAAAGGGTTGTTGAAGAAGTTAGTCAATAATAAATGTAACTGGAAATCGATTTCTTAATAAAATCCCAAATATTCCTGTACTAGCGTTTACTTAACTATGGTAGTGAACTATTTACACGAATAATATTGTAAAAGTGTTAACTGTCAAATTATTTTGATAGTTGTTTTCGTAATGGTCGTATACCATATTATTCGCTAAAAATATGTTTTAATGCATTTAAACGGAATAAACAAGTATTCTTTCATATCTTTGTAAATATCGATATAAAAAATCTGAAAAAAAATCACGTGATGCATTTTAATTTTTAGATGCAAAAAACCACATAACATGAAAAAACCCGTAATAGGTTATTACCGGATTATTCGCGGGGGGCGTCGAAATGATTTATTCATTTTAACCCTGTCAAAAATGTAAGAAATTCTTAGTATCAAAAACCTGCATAAAAATAACGAAACGCAATGACAGATCAATCGTCGATAAAAAAAAGATCGAAATTTTTATAAAATTCTAGTGATTTTCGAAAATAAACCTAGAACCAGAACGAGAGTTGAAACTTCGTAAAAAAATGTCGTGGCCGTACAATGTAACTTTACTAGACACAAAATCTAAGATCGATATTGAATTTCTTCCTAGGTTCCGATTCGAAATGAGTATGTGCTTACTCCATTAAAAATTTAATGCACGCCCCTGGTTGATAGGAACAATCACCGTAAAATTACCATCGAGGACATAGCCAATGAAGCGTTTTTGTGCAATTTTCATTTGATCGAGCTCTATTTCTCGCTTGCTTGAATATGATATGACATTTAAGTACTATTACTTACTAGCGTATGGAACTGAAACCACGAACGAATTTTGTGCTCCATGAATTGACGACGCAGACATCTACTCATAGTACAGATTCATAATTCGAAGTTCAAATTTCAAGGAAAACGTTACAACATTGTCGTCGTATTTGCTACACATTTTTTGCTTCACATAGCTTCTCTATACGTTGTAGGAACAAGTCACTGGGATATGATGCGTGATTTTCATTCGAACAAAATATCAACAAAACCAGCATAATATATTCGTGATTACGTATGTTTTGTTATATAATTGAAGTGAAAACCTTTTTTAGCGGCGTTGAGCACTTTTGTGGGATGGGGGAAAAATGTGAAACTCGCGTCAGGACACGTGGGCTGATCGAAAAACCGTAAGACGGTTGGCGAAATTATGGATGTAAGTTGATTTTTCTGACAGATAAACTTTTTAATGTAATTTAATATAATATAAATTGTAATGTTTGTGTACGATAGCGCAATAAATAAATATTGTATTCTATATAAATATTATATTATTATTATTATTATTATTATATAATGTTTTAAACTTTCATGGTCACTCACATTAGAATAGTTAGATACGGGATTGCTACCATGTACCTTATTATTTATGAGTTTCCGATATTTCGGCACTGTTGCAAGCGCCATGATCACGGAGTTACTGAAGAGAATTTGCGGGTGGGTTGTTATTGGCAGACATATCGGTCTACCCTCCTTCGAAGTCGTTTATTCCGCTCGCCGCCGGTACCATTGTCCACAAACTCACTATTTTCTCGCATCTTTTCTCGACACACAACACTGACAGTATCTGTTCGCGAAACAGCACTATGTTTATTTACACGGTTTTTACACATACGAACCACTGGATTCCAGACACTTGACAATTTAAACCCGTCCTCGCGATTGAAATTTTTGTATTTAGTTATTTCAATCGCTTCCCTAACCAATCTTGGTATGTAGTGGCGTTCTGTCGAGATGATCTGAGGGTTGTGGAACTCAATCCAGTGATTCGGCCCGGATTCTAATAAATGTTCCGCTATAGCAGATTTATGTCTGTCATTGTTTTTGACTGCTTTTATATGTTCACTCATTCGGCACGCTACGGAACGTTTAGTTTGACCAATATATGAGCTTCCGCAACTGCAGTCAATTTTGTAGACACCAGGTCTTTGTAGTGGGAAACTGTCTTTGGGAGATCGTAAACATTGTGCCACTTTTCTGAATGGAGTGAAGACAGTATTTAATGAATATTTATTTAGAATGTTAGCGACCTTATCTGTCACTCCTCTTATGTATGGCAAAAATACTGGTTGTCTATCTACCCTATCTTTCCTGTGTCTTACTTTGTGTCTAGGTGGAAGTTGTCCTTTATATCCATTACTCTGCAGGACCCGCTGAACATGTTCTAATTCTTGGCTTAGATTTTCGCTATCGCACAAATCATAAGCACGGTTCGTCAGCGAAGTCACCACCGAATCAAGATGTCTAGGATGGTGATGTGAGGTTGCGTTTAGATAGCGATCAGTGTGAGTAGATTTTCTATACACAGAGTGACTGAGTGATCCATCACTTCGTACACGGATCTTTACGTCCAGAAACGCTAGACTTCTGTCTTCTTCCACCTCGAAGGTAAAGTTCATTTTAGGGTGAATGCCATTTAAATACGCCAATTGAGACTCCACATCTTGTCTGTTAATATCCCTTAATATACAATATACGTCATCTACATACCTCTTCCATAGTTTTATCTCCGTAGTAGTCGTGGCAAGGGCTTTTTCTTCAAAAAACTCCATCCATATATTCGCGACCACTGGAGCTACGGGACTGCCCATGGCAACTCCATCTATTTGAAGGTAGTATTGACCCCGGTAAACAAAGAAGTTCTATGATAGGCAATGATGTAAAAGTGCTGCGTATTCCATTGGGATGTCATGTTCTTGCAACTTCACCTTCACCACTTCCATACACTCCGCTACTGGCACATTTGTGAACAGCGATTCTACGTCAAAACTGACCATCACCTCACTCATCTCCACAGTAGTTTCGTGCAGAATTTCAATAGTGGCGGGAATCTCTAACAAAAGACGACGTTCAGCCTACTATTGGTTGCAATACTTTTGCTACGTGCTTAGCTAATTCGTACGTCGGTGAGTCTATTTGGCTCACAATTGGTCGCAAGGGCACATTCCGCTTGTGTACTTTAGGTAAACCATATAGTTTAGGAGGCTGTGCAGTTCTAGGTCGTAGTAAGAACTTAAGGATATCGTCGTCTATGACGTCTGCGTTTTGTTTGATAAGTGACCGAGTGCTACGATCAGTTCTCGCCGTTGGGTTATAATCTACTTTTTTGTAAGTATTAACATCGCTGAGTAAACTTTGTATCTTATTGTCGTACTCAACAATGTCCATAATAACTGTCGCATTACCCTTATCTGCTTTAAGGACTATAATGTTGTCATTCATACGAAGCTCTCTTAAAGCCGCTGATTCGGACGAGGACGGATTTAAATTGTCAAGTGTCTGGAATCCAGTGGTTCGTATGTGTAAAAACCGTGTAAATAAACATAGTGCTGTTTCGCGAACAGATACTGTCAGTGTTGTGTGTCGAGAAAAGATGCGAGAAAATAGTGAGTTTGTGGACAATGGTACCGGCGGCGAGCGGAATAAACGACTTCGAAGGAGGGTAGACCGATATGTCTGCCAATAACAACCCACCCGCAAATTCTCTTCAGTAACTCCGTGATCATGGCGCTTGCAACAGTGCCGAAATATCGGAAACTCATAAATAATAAGGTACATGGTAGCAATCCCGTATCTAACTATTCTAATTATTATTATTATTATTATTGTATTCTATCACAAAAATGATAGTACTTTTATATTGATAATAAGAGCAATTCATTCAAAATTATTCCCTAACTATTCCAAAAAATCAAAAATGCACAACGTTAATATTCAAGTTTTCACTTCTGCCGGCACTCCCGGAGTGCATTTTTTTTCTAATCACTCCTGTGTAGAATCAAACTGTTTTTTCTTCAAAAATAGGATATTTCTAATATATTTTTTAAATGTTCATGTCACAATGTTAGCCCTTCTTCTCCTAAACGGCTTTACCGATTCTAATCAAATTTTATATGCGCACTAGCGGTCCCCCGCGACTTCGTCCGCGCGTTTTGAGTTTGCTCCCTCCCCTCCCGTCGCAGCGTCATGTTTTATATCCTAAAGCCTTTCTCGATAAAGAAGCTATCCAACACAGAAATATTTTTTCAAATCGGTCCAGCAGTTCCTGACATAAGCGCGTTCAAACAAACAAACTCTTCAGCTAGCAGCAATATATTAGCGCAAGCGCACGTTGTACTTAAGCTGCGAACATTATTTTGGTGCGGAGTTATGTTAAAACTGTGATAGCTCCTAAGATATTTATTGAAATCAAATGATATACAAGGCAACTTGGTTCTAAATGAAATGCTCGTGATGATGAATGTATTTATTTTGATAAGAATAAATACCTGTGTGTATAATACACCTCTAAAAATGATGCATTTTTTTTTTACAAATTTATTAACATAAAAAAGGTTGTAGTAAGTCAACCATAAAAGATAAACATATGCTGTTGCGGACTTTATTATAGAACTCTTAATGCTGAACAATCCTGTCATACATGATTTTTGTGTAACTTAAGCGGTTTCCGCAGCGTATGCAGCGGAAGCTCTCAAAAGGAATATCTTTCTCCCGTTTTCGCAACATTTTTCATTTCTGCTGTAGTCTTATGAGTCGTATCTTTATGTTATATAGCCTAAAGCCTTCCTCGATAAATGGACTATCCAACGTAAAAATATTTTTTTCAAATCGGGCCAGTAGTTTTTGAGATTAGCGCGTTCAAACAATCAAACAAACAAACTCTTCAGCTTTATAATATTAGTATAGATTCAGTAGGTCTGAGTATCGGCTACTATTTTGCGTACCCCTAATATAAGTGATAAGGCTTGTTCACCTTTTTTTTTGACAAAATTTTATGTTTTTATAATGTTATTTAAAAACGAATTTTTTTCTTTTTTATCACCAACCCCAATTTTTTTATAGCCATTTTAGTAATTTAATCATTTTTCATCCCGATCGATAACTGACCAATTATAGTGTTTTTAACCGACTTCAAAAAAGGAGGAGGTTATCAATTCGAGTGTATGTTTTTTTTTGTATGTATGTTACCGCATATCTCAGTCGTTTGTCGACCGAATCGAAAATTTTTTTCACCTTCTTAGAGGGTGTACCTTCTAGTTGGTCCCATTTTTTCCATTTTGGGATCTGTGAGTTCCAGCACTTCGTGGCAGCGAATCTGAACGAGCCACGAAATGCCACCGTCCGATGCCGCGGGGTCAGGAACACGCACGCAGCAGCTCTTCTTTCCTGTCCCATCCCACCTCGCGCCCAAACCAATTTCTTCCTCAGGTATGAGTTTATGAGTATGTATAACTCCGAATAATAAGGTCGCCAAGTGAAGTCGTCTGCGTGCTTCCATCCTTATTAAGTTTGCTGCATTCAGGTAAGGAGTCACGTGAGTGCGCGGTGGTATGTGAAAGCAAAAACGGGCACAGGCATTTTGCACACGCTGTATGAGTTTGGCCGATCGTGCCAGCAGGCAAGGACCGTACACGGCATCACAGTGATTAAATTTTGATAGGATCAGTGCCTCGCAAAGTGCTACTCTCAGTGCCTCGCTCAGGTAAGATCTAATCCTGTACAACAACCTCAGTCTGTAAAAGCAGTTTCTGACGCATTCCATGATGTGACTTTCGAATCTGAGGCAACCTCAGATCAAAGATCAGGCCCAGGCTCCGCGCCCTCTCCACCCTCTCTATTGTTTCATTATTTATGTTGATATTGATTGCTGCATTGTTGAGTTTTGCCACATTTGTGGGGGTACCAATCACCATGTATTTAGTCTTCTTGGCATTTAATGTGAGGGAGTGTGATTTACACCATTCTGATATCCTACTCAACTCACCATTTATCTTCGAAACCGCCTGGTCACATTCAGTTGGAAAGAAGGGCAGAGACAACTGCAGATCATCAGCGTACAGATGGTAGTGGCAATGTTTAATACATGTTGTGATGTCTGCACTGTACAAAATAAATAGGATCGGACCCAGAATGCATCCCTGAGGAACGCCTCTGCTCACTGCTTCTGGTCTGGACTGTAGCTTACTACCATCCTCCAGTTTCAGCTGGACATATTGCCTACTCTGAGAGAGATAGCTGCAAAACCATCGTACAGTGTTAATTTCAAGTCCGTAGTAGCTCAGCTTAGATAGGAGTAATGGAATACTTATTGAGTCAAAGGCACGGGAGAAATCAAGGAGAAGCAAAAATGAAACACAGCCCTGGTCCTGAGCAGACCGATCTTGGTGTAATCGAGGGAAACACTCAAATTTTAAAGGCACGTATTGTGTTTCTTTACCGGAATCTTAATGTTGACGTGTTGTTACGTCTGATAATCAACATCTTGTGGGGCTGAGCTGATGGTGGAACTCTTTAACGCTTAGGAGTTCAGTAATTATAATGACGGACCTTATGGTAGGTAATTTGTAGCTTCTTAAAAAATAGAATCGTAAGGTGCAACTCCCCCCCCCCCCTCTTATGTAATCACTAAAAATGAAGAAATAAAAACTTTAAAAAAAAGTAAAAACCGACTTTAAAACCAAAATGCACTAAAAAGTCTTAAATAAACTCTTCACCATTGAAAGGAAAGGAATCCGTTTTAGGCAAACAATTTCTTTTTGGAGTCGGTGCCATCACTTTGACCACAAGCATCAACTATCACAGCACGGACTCCAAAAAAAATTGTTTGCCTAAAACGGATTCCTTTCCTTTCAATGGTGAAGAGTTTATTTAAGACTTTTTAGTGCATTTTGGTTTTGAAGTCGGTTTTTACTTTTTTTTAAAGTTTATTTCTTAACTTTTAAAATTACGAGGCTGGGCGAGACGGGGCCGGGGCTGGACAGTGCTAGGGGCGAAGCAAAGTTCGCTGGGTCCGCTAGTTAACTAATAAATATCACACGCCATTTTGACGCGAGTGAATCAAAAATAGGGTGTGATCGTACTTAGCTAAGGCACTTATGAACAGGGTATATTCCTTATGCCCTGCCAATATAAGTACCCAAATGGTCATCAGATCAGTATTCGTAGCACGCTTGAATACAGAACACTAAGCCTAATTGTCTAGCTGATGAATAAATGTCCAGAATTACATTTCATACTGAAATAAGGGAATTGTTTGTACTGGTATCTAGTAATAACTAACCCTAATAAATTGTAGACGTAGTTGCGGAATTGTTTGATTAATTACATGAGAATTGAGAGTCCATTTTAACATACACACACGTACCTACATGGTCTAGGGATATTTCAATTAAACCTATATAACTAAAATTCTATTAACTTTTGTTAAGACACCTACACATTAAAATAAACCTTGTATAAAAGCCTATCTAATCTTTTATTAAATTTTAAAATAAAGTTTAATTTTTAAAAAACTCAGAAGAAGAGGAGAAACACAGTCAAAATTTCAAACTTTACTTAATATTAAAAACATCAAAACCTAACAAAATTACATGCCTGACACACACAAACACACACACACACGCGCGTACACACTCACTCTCTCACACACACACACTCACACACACACACACACACACAAACACACTCACACACACACTCACACACACACACACACACACACACACACACACACACACACACACACACACACACACACACACACACACACACACACATACACACGCACCCACGCACACGCAAACACGCACAGTCACGATGAAATAAATTAGTATCGTAAAATAATTCAAAACCTTGCGAAATTTGTGGTCTCTTATGAATACGTCATTGCGTGACGCTTAGCGCCATCTAGCCGTCTGTTTATAAAACACATGGCCCAAGCAGTTTTTCTTTACAGAATAAATTCAACTTGGAAATTGATGACAACGACTTAAGAGATCACAAATTTCGCAAGGTCGGACTGACAGCACGGTAGCTCAATTGGTAAGAGCGTTTGGCCCGGTCAGCCAAGAGGTTGCTGGTTCAAGTCCCGCCCGTGCGCAAATTTTTGGTTTCTTATTTCATCTTTATGAACTTATTAAACACTTTGTTTTGCTATCGTGAATAAACGGGGTATTGTTAATAATGAAACTACGTAATTAAATAAGTACAAATGTAATTTTTACAAAATTTTTGTTTGGTTAAGAATGAGATCTAATGATATTGATATACATACAAATTTGCACATTACTGAACAGGTTCTAGTCTCTCAAGTTTATTAATAATTAGGTCTACCTTTGTATTTAGGTCACAGCGCATTCTTGTCATTGACGCCTCTAACTCGTCAAGCCTTTGTACGGTATCTATAATAAATTTATTTTGGACATTCTGGGTCTTTAACTCTTTGTCTATACTAGTCTCAACATCTTTCTTTGCTTTGTTTTTCTCGGCAATGCTATAGAAGGCATCTTTAATACGTTTAGGCAGCCCTTTGATTTTATATTCGTAATCTGGCTTTTGTTTCAGAATGTCTCCGGCTATTATGATTTTTGCTGGAAACTTACGTCTCTGGTAACTTGGTAGCATTATGCACCGCAAGAAAGAATTCCAGATATTAGAATTGAGTCTATTGAAGGATCTGACGAAGTGCGCTTGCTTTTCTAGCAAGCCGATTTTGCCGTGGGACTTGAGTTCGTTGATGTCATCGACGGCAACACCGACCATCATGTTCATGAGGACGATGGCAGCAAACACAAGGAAGGCGAGTAAGATGATGCGAACTACCTCGAAAGATGAGCCGACAGCGTCAGTATTTTTGGGGTCAAAAACGTCATTATATTCGAACTCTGCGCTCAGCATAAAGAGGGTCTTCACAATAGCGTCCCAGGAACCATCGAACGGATATTGCGAACGGAATTGTATCTTGAAACTGAATGCAAAGCAGACGAGAAGAACAAAAAACGTCGCGAGAATCTGAAACAAAAGTAATTGATTTTTATTTTCTGTCACTCTCTCTTTCCTAAAATCACCTGAAAATAATTCCTAAAATCACCCAGAAATGTGTGATGTAAGTCATGTTTGACACATTTCCTATTGAATTTTATACGTTTCCATATACAGCAATCGGATGTTAAATATATTTAATTAATTGTTACTTATTAGTCTAAATAAGGGCCTAAATTAAAACACTAGCTCTTAAAATACATATATAAGAAATCAGACGATTGCAATGAATACACGGTATGTAGTCCGGCGCATATTTAAATATATGTATTTATAAAAAAACTCAACAGGTATGCAGCTCACCTTAACAACATTGAATGACACTTTTTTAAACATGACAACGAAATATCCCAATCTCGGGAACTGTGAGAGGAGGTTCATCATGTGGAAGCAGACTAGGAACATAGCCAACGAGGAGACGTGGCGAGGCCACTCGGCCGTTTCAGGAACCGTCATCATTGCTAGAGGCACTATAAGAGCTGGCAATAGGGATCCTAGTTTAATCCATGTCCTCCATTTATAAAAATAGTGGAAGTCCTCATAATTCATCAACAGCTCCTAAAACAAAAATTTATATTAAAATTTGAAGTCTTTTATTAAAATAGAAGCTGGTAAATATTAAAATAATATGAAAATAAAAAATATTTATGTAATTCTACATCACAGTACTTATTTTTTTTATTATTGCGCTAAATATGATATTTTTATGATAGTTTAAGGCATCAAGTTTACATATAGGATATTAGATGTACTGTGTACCTATAAAAAAAAACATTTGTGAAAAAATAACCAAACACAGACACTTTCAATGTAACTTTATACTATATAGTTAAGTGTTTATAATTATGTGAACTGTCGGTCCACCTTCTAAATAAAATAAATAAATAAATAATAATCATAATTAATTGGTTAGAAAGCTGTTTCAAGTGTTAGTTTATTTGTTATCCCGTATTTATATAATGAGAATACTTACTTGCAAAACGATCAATAAAATAAAAAAATAAGTAAAAAAAGTGCAGACTATCATCAGTTGTAATTGTGGTTTCGTTTTAGTAACATCTATATCATTGAAGGTTGATACTTCAAAAACAATTAACAATACTAGAAAAGCTGTGTACAATAATGCAATCAGTAAATAATATGGTATCATTGTCTGCCATTTTAAAAGAATAAAACTCTCTATCAGAGGATGAAGCAGAAGTCTCTTTTGATTAAATTCGTCCCCGGTTTTTAAGAGCTCTTCGATCACGTCCATTTCTTCTTTCAAGGATCTGCCAGGCATCAGATCGCCGCTGTTTGGCATTAGAATTCGGTAAGATATTTTCACTTCGTTCAGGAAATTATACGAAACACATGAATCAAGCAACTCTTCCAGAAAATCTGTTGGATTCGTAACGTGTTGTATAATCATACTTATAGCAGTTTCAGGTTTCTCAGATCGGGTGGTTGCAACTAAACTGTCATTTTGTTCTAAAACCAAATACTTAATAATATTGGCATTACTTTTAGTAATAGCTATATGAATTGGGCACCAACCGTTTCCATCTCTTTTTCGTAGTGGGTTTTCAGATTTTCTTATAACATGATCATAATGTCGCATTATACTCATAGCAATATCCAAATTTCCGCTAGCAGCTGCCATATGCAAAGGTGTTGCATCTTTAGGATGAGAAATTTCGCTTATTCCAGTGATATCCCCGGTCTTGAGGCATAGATCAGCACCCCGCAGCTTAAGAACATCAACGCAAGATAAATGATTTCCTGCGACGGCAAAATGTATCGGTCCATATCCTTGAAGCCTTGTTAACAGCCTGTTAACCATCAACTTTGTAGCGTCTTTATCAAAATCTAGTAACATTTCAAGGACGCTAGCGTGGCCCTCCTTAGCAGCAATATGTAAAACATTTCGGCTTTTAACTGTATGTTTTATTGATGCACCTTTCCTCAAAAGTTTCTCGACAATGAGATATGTGCCATGCTCCACAGCAATGAATAGAGCTGTAGCTCCTGTTTTATTAAGGCAGTCAATAGCTCCCTTTACCGAAGCCGCACTTATCATTTCGTTAAGTACTTCATCTTTAAGTGTTCTTTCGTTTTCATCATCATCATTTCCTTTATCAAAACATCCGGCTCTATCTTCCGCCAATATATGCAGAGGAGTTTCGCAGTCTTCGGCCTAAAAAATATTAATTGGTTAATGATTTGGTAACGTAGCATTGTTTGTTGGGGTAGTAGTGATATTTGGGATATATCTATACTAATATTATAAAGCTGAAGAGTGTGTTTGTTTGTTTCAACGCGGGCAATTTCAGGATTTACTGGACCGATTTGAAAAAATATTGTTGTGTTGGATAGCTTATTTATCGAGGGAGGATTTGTGCCATCAAACATTACGATATGATTTATAAAAGCAGAGCAACAATAAAAAATAATGCAAAAACGGGGGGAAAATATTTTTTTGAGAGCTTCCGTTGCAAACGCAGCTTAGGCCGTTTAAGATACACAAGATATTCTTTATTAGTACTACAAAAAAAGCGAAATACGACAGCATATGTCAATCTTATATGGCTCACTCCAATGATAGTGTATTAAGAAGTAAATGACGCTTCGCGAACTAAAAGAGTACACAGTCCGTGACATCAGTTTCAGAACAGAGTCATAATAGAGTAGCTTACTTAATATATTTTTTTCAAGTATGAAGGTACATTAATTACAATAGAGTCGTTGACCGAATTTTGAAAACGAGTTAATGCTTAAGCTTGGTAGTATATTAATAAACAAAACTCATTTGATTTTTAAAATATTTATCATTTACAATAATATTAAATAATGATCTAAAAAAATCAATTTCAATGGGTCTTGTGAATGCTTGAAATGTCACGGCGCCAACATCAGAGGCACGTTCACTGCTAAGCATTCACGATCGACCAACAACTGTTTCTGCAGTTTTTGAAGGCGCACTGAGGCATTGAGACTCGTATGAACGCTGACGCCAACAAAAACAGACTAAGTCAAAGTTAAGACCCCACTTTAAAGTGAGGTGTAGTTTGCTTGACAATCTTTTAGCGTCTCACCGGTGCCGTCTAGTTCTTAATACAATATCATTGGTTCACTCACTACCAACATTTTTATTTTAATGAATTTGATTAAAAAAAAGTTCTTTTTTCAAAGGCGTTTTGATGCACACGGGTATTTATTGTTATCAATATAAAACATATTCATCATCACGAGCATTACATTTTGTACAAAATCGACCTTTACATCATTTGATTTCAATAAATATTTTAGAAGCTATTACTGTTTCATAATAACTCCGCACCAAAGTAATTCTTACAGTTCAAGCATAATCCGAAGTTGCACTAACTGCTTTGTTTGGTGGCATATTACTTACAATATAAATATATGTTTTTCGTCGAAATATTTTATGGGAAATCCAAAATTTATGCGGGTGATGCCGCGCGGGAATGCTAGTTTATGTATCGATATAATTAGTAGTGACATAATCTTATTTCATCTTAATGAATATAAAATGTGACACTGTGAGTTTAAAAAAAACATTCTCAGCCATTAGATAGCCAAGCATTGTAAATTTTCAAGTTGAATTTATTATGTAATAAATAAACTTCTTGGCCCCCTGCTGTCGTAAAACAGTTGGAGTTGATAGCGCAGACGTCACGACCAGAAATTTCGCACGGTCGGACCGACAACACGGTAGCTCAATTTGAAGAGCGTTTGGCCCGGTTAGCCATGGAATAGCTGTTTCGAGTCCCACCGAGCGCAAAAAAAAGTAGTTTCTTGTTTCATCTCTATGAATAAAAATGAGTTAAAAATCTAAGCTATTCTAAGCCAGTACTGACATGATACTAGCAGCTGATTAATGATGGAGGATAAGTGTACCGGCAATGTGACGTCAGCACCAGAGCGGAGTGCCAGTCGAACTCCCTCTAGCCATCCAGCTTCGATGGCAGCTCGCAACGGTGTCCTTTCCCGACTGTCCTCTACATCCGGTTCCTTTGCGAGTAACGCCTGAAAGTGAAAAGTATGAATATACAACGTGTAGTATTAAATGCGCAAGACTTCATACCTAAGTCTAAAAGAAAAAAAAGGGGGTTTTATGTGGTGTTTTAGTTTCAGTGGCATTTCTGATTATTTTTTGCCCTGCGGACGACGCTCTGTCAAGAGAGGATTCGGTAGGTCCAAACCGGGCCTCCTGCGCCGCGGATTGACATTATTATTATTACTATCCTCGCTCATAAATAACTATCCATTGTTTGTTTTCGTATTTTGGCGGGTTTGCGCACGTGATGGCTTGTCTTTTTAATAAATAGACAGGGCTACATTTTAATGAAGTTTCTTTGAAAATGTGACCCATATTAAAGAGTGGTTCAATTAATTCTCCTTGTTATTCCAATCAAACTACTATCAGGTTTTGCATATTTAACGTTACACATTATTTGGTCTAGGGAAAACACATTAAGATTATAACGGCTAATTGTATGTTACCATCCAAATGTCCTTATTGGGTTTCGGCATTTTAGCACACAAATGCAACGGCGTGTCTCCATCTTTGTTCCAGCAACCTGCGAGCGCACCGTGGCTAAGCAGTATCTTGACAGCGTCCAAGTTATCCAACTCAACGGCAGTATGAAGAGGAGTTTGATGTTTCTTCACGAGATCCTCAATCATGGTATTTTGTGGTCCACCAGCGGCTATGAGAAGTTTGAGCACATCAGTGAAGCTGAGGAAACCAACAAAAAAATATATATAAACCAATTAAAAAAAACCGAGTCTAAAAATAACTTATTTGTCTTCTGTTTAGGAGAAATAAATTATTTTCCAGTCTATATAACGTGCGTAGGCTGTTAATGTCTTTAGCTTTTTAGTAAGTTCTTTGGACTTGGTTTATTTTTTTAAATATACATTTTTATTTCATGAGCCAATTTCCAAGTTCACCAATGTTGATGAACTGTACCCTAAGTAGAAAAATACGGCTGAACTAAAAATAATCTTCTTAAAAATGACTTCTCGGTTTTGAGAAATCCGTGGACAAACATACATAATACATACGAAAAATAGGACACGTGTTAAGAAGCCTTACTAGATCATCATACTCAAATATTATAAAAGTTCAACAATATCACATACACATACATTGAATTGATTACCGCTTTTTTTTGAAGTCGGTAAAAAAACAGTCCACGAACCCTCTCGGGAGTGGTTAACTGTGGTATGTGACAACACGTTACTCATACGTCAGTAACACAACTGTGTTTTAAGTATAAAAAGAATAGATAAATTGACGTCCGGAGTGTTGTGGCTAATCACGCTGGGGTTTTAAAGCCGTCGCTGCTCTGAAGTCCCGGGTTCGAATCCCGGTCGGGTTAATACAGAAATCAAAAGTTTTTATGTTGTCTCGGGTCCGGGTGTTGTGTTACACAAGTGCATTAGCTACTGACTTTGGGATCAGAGCAATGTATGTGATTGGTGTCCAATATTTTATCTTCTTCTTCTTCTAAATATAAAAGAAAGTCGTGATAGTTACACTATTTATAACTCAAGAACTGAATTTAGCTGAAAATTGGTAGAGAGGTAGTTAAGAACTAGTAGAAGGGCATTGAATACTTTTTATCCCGTCAGATGGGGCCGGGGCGAAACGGTGGGAAGAAAGCTTAGAACCAGGGATAGAAAATTTTTTTGTATCTCGTTCAACGGGGCTGGGGCTAAGGCAGGACGGGACTGGGGGCGAAACAAAGTTCGCTGAGACATCTAGTTATATTATAAAGATACCTACTTATTAATATTTTTCTTGGGTACATCGGTCGCCAAGCCAGTGACGTCCAGGGGCGTTCGACCCTTGTCATCGCAGATGTTCGGTTTGGCGTGAGCAGCTAGAAGCAACTGCACTGTCTCAAGGTGAATGAAGTATGCCGCTATATGAAGAGGAGTCCAGTTTTCTGACACAGCTGCTACTTTATCTGCCTCTTTCGCGAGCACTTCAACTTTCTGCAGCAAAAAAAAATGCAAATACAAATCTATACTAGTATTATAAAGCTGAAGAGTTTTTTTGTTTGTTTCTTTGAACGTGTAATCTTTGAAACTACTGGACTGATTTGAAAAAAATACCTTTGTGCACGATAGCTAATTTATCGAGAAAGGCTTTAGGCTATAAAACATCACGCTGCGACGGAAGGGAAGGGAGCAAACACAAAACGCTTGGAGGTCGCGGAGGACTGCTAGTATACAAATACGATCTTTTATTTGTATACATCATATAAAATTAACAGATCAGTTCAATAATTCGTACAATAAATTTCAAATTAGAATACAATACAATAAAATAAAAACATGAGGTACACGGCGATAAGGATCCCCTGGCCGATAGAGGCACCATTTTATCGGCTCGACTAAAATATTTAGCACCGTGTGACTTCTTATTACTTCCAAAAATAATAAATCGAGGAATACAATTTTTGTCGGTAGATGCGCTGGCTGCGTTCGAGCAAGCTGTAAACTATGTGTCTGCGGCGGACTGGACAAAGTGTTTCGAAAACTGGTTCAGACGCATGAATCTTTGTATAGAGGCTGGTGGAATATACTTTCAAAAGATTTAAAAAAAAATATATATGTACCTGTAGAACTATTTTTTTAGTATCGCACAACTTTCTGAGTGTCCAACGTATGTGATAGTCCAATATCTAAAAAAAACTGTGGCTTAAGTGAAAATCTTTACAGGCACCTACCATAGATTCAAGTTTCTTTTTATCAAATATTCCCGCAATAGGGCAGGCGTAGACGTCTCCATTGTGATCAGTGCACGTTGCGTTAGGGTCCGCGCCTTCTTTCAGAAGCCTGCAATGAAACATAAATGGCCTGACTGAAGTAAAGGTCATTTATTTTTGCGTTAAATTTGCTGGGACGAACTTGTAAGTCCGAAGGCAAATCAAGACAAGACCAATCCAACGAAGTAGAAATTATAAGAGATGTAACTAACACAGCCAAATACACAAAGATACACTAAATATAGTTTCCTAAAATGTATAATGGGCTGTTTTTGTCACTGCTATCCAACTCGACGTACTCGACGTAAGTATGAGTTATGCTCATTCTAAAAAAATGTTTTATTATTAATTGCAAGTTTTATAAACAAAATAAAAACCTCTTTACAACATTCTAAAAAAACAAAATTACGTTACGTAGCTCGCGCGTATCTTCAAAATACTACGCTGTAGCTAGTAAGCTACGATGAGGCGACCTGGCGTTGGTTGTTTTGATTCAATCGCAATAATAAACTGATGTGATTTTGTAGTTTCTTCCATATATTTTTTTGCATCAGTATCGTTTTGTACAACCACCCCAGATTCGGGCATTGCTGACCAAAACAAGACTCGGTATAGATTCAAAATCCAATATTGAATATCGCTACCCAGGCTCTCAGATCCTCCTTATACTTATTGAAACCCGCGTAGTGGCTTTTCACAACTGACTTCTTTATTTTTCATTTTGACAATCGGTTATAGAATATGACAGATGACATTGACATTTGTAGCTATTATTTTGATATAATTCTTACACCTCCACTTATCAAAATAATCTAGGCACAAACATTGTGTATTAAAAATCAAACAACAATACTCTGAATACCCAACTTCTTTACAAAATAATTATGTTTTACACAACTTAAACCTTTAGTTAGTAGGTCTGCTGGCATTTCAGAAGTTGGCAGATAAACTATCTTGATTAGATTATTAGCAACCGCTTCTCGAACGAAATGATGGCGCACATCTATGTGCTTGGTCCTTTTATGGAATAATGGATTTTCTGTCAACTTCTGAGCTCCTTGATTATCATTATATAAAATGATTACATAATCACACCCATTTATTATTTCAGAGTACAGGGTTTTTAAATAGATTGCCTCTTTACTAGCCTCAGCAATGGCCATGTACTCGGCCTCAGTACTTGACAATGCTATAGTGCGTTGTTTTTTACATTCGTACGATACAACAGTTCCTGAAAGCTTAAAATAGAAGCCTGTGTATGATTTTCTGTCAAGGGTGTTTGAAGCCCAGTCTGCATCAACAAAACCTTCCAGTTTACAATTATCTTTACTAAACATAAGGCCATATGATTTAGTTTTACACAAATATCTCAGGATTCGCTTTGCATGTTTCCAATGAATACTAGTGTAACAATTATTAAATTGGCTTAAATAACTTACGCTATATGAAATGTCTGGGCGAGTTAATACACTTAAGTACATCAAACTACCCAATAGTTGTTGATACGGGTACTGTTGACAAACATCTACACCTTTCTCAAGTTGTAAATTACATTCTATTGGAGTATCAACAACTTTACAGTTTGTCATATTAAATTTGCTTAAAATATGATCTACAAACTTCTCTTGGTCTAAGGAAATACATCCATTCTCATATGTTTTAACTCTCATGCCTAAACATTGTTTCAATTTTCCCAGATCCTTAATTTTAAATTTTGACATTAAAGTTGTTTTTAATTCATCTATCATATTTCTACTGCTGGAAAAAATGAAAAAATCATCAACAAAAATTGCTATTATAATCAGCTCTTTATAACATTTTTTTGTATATAAACATGGTTCTACTTTTGATCTTACAAAATTGGACTCTAATAAACAATCATTTAATCTTTCATTCCAAGCCCTGGTAGATTGCTTCAAACCATAAATTGCACGATTTAATTTAAGAACATAATTATCTTTACAATTTAAATTAGGTGGAACTTGCATATACACTTTTTCGTTTAGGTAACCGTTTAGGAATGCTGTAGTTACATCTAAATGAGTAATTTCAAAATCATGTTTAACACTTAAAGCAAATAAAAGTCTTAATGTAGAGTAACGAAGAACAGGTGAGTATGTGTAGGTATAGTCCACCCCCTCCTTCTGGGTGAAACCTTTTGCGACCAGTCTGGCTCGATATCGCACACTGTTGTCACTTTCATATTTTTTCTTAAATACCCACCTACACTGTACTACTCTGTCAGCCTCTTTTCTTTCTACAAATTCCCATGCTTGATTATCATCAAAGGCTTTTAGTTCCTCCATCATTGCTTGTCTCCACTGTTCCTTCTCTGGTCCGTTCATTGCTTCTTCATAACCGAGTGCTTCATCGCTTGACTCCAGGTTATCCAAGATACAGAGATTAGTCATGCCATAGCGTTCAATTGGTTTTCTTTTACGCTTACCAATCTCCTCCACTTGAACTTCTTCCTCCATTATGGAGTCATTTTCTATCACTGATTGAAAAGAGTCATCTTGGGAAGTTGACGAGTCACAGGTATATGTTGCATCAATGGGATCCTGAACTGAATTTTCTGAGAAATTTTCATCTCCATTTAAGTCTTCATCTATCTTTGATATTTCTTCATTATTTATTGAACTTTCTTCTTCTTCTAAATTTCCATCTTTCTTTGACATTTCTTCATTATTATTTACTATAACCTGAGCTGTGTCTGAGTCTTCTTTTTCCATAATAATGACGTCTCTGCTCATAGTAATTTTTTTAGTTTTAGGGTTATACAGTCTGTATCCTTTTATGTTATCTGGAAAACCAACTAAAATCAATTTGTCAGCCTTCTTGTCCCATTTAAGTCTTTGTGCTTTGGGGACATGCACCATTACTTTACTGCCAAATATTCTAATGTGGCTTAAATCAGGCTTCTCACCTGTCCATTTCTCAAATGGTGTCATCATGCCTAAACTGGCAACTGGCGTTCTATTCATTAAGTATACTGCGGTGTTAACTGCTTCAGCCCAGAAACTTTTGCCAAGATTGGCTTCAAACAGTAAACATCTTGCCCGTTCAACCACAGATCTGTTAAACCTTTCTGAGAGACCATTCTGCTCTGGAGTATGAGGATTAGTCTTCTGATGGACAATACCTTTTTGTTTTAAGTAATTTTCCATCTCACGCGAACAAAATTCCCCTCCATTGTCGGTCCTCAATATTTTAATCTTGTTTCCTGTCTGATTTTCAACCAAAACTTGAAATTCTTTGAAATGCTGGAATGTTTGGTTCTTTTCCTTCAAGAAATAAACAAAAGTCATTCTGGTGGCGTCATTAACAAACAAAAGAAAGTACTTTGCCTGACCAATTGACCTGGTCTCCATTGGGCCGCATAAATCTGAGTGCACTACTTCTAGTAGTTTTTCACTTCTATGATTGGCCGATGGGAAAGGGAAACGAGTCTGTTTACCCTCACAGCAAACTTCACAGGTTTTAAACCGAATGTCAGCTTTCTTTTCAAAAGATACCCCTACTACAGCACCTTCTTGCATTTTTTGTAAGGACTTACTATTGATATGTCCCAATCTTTTGTGCCATGTTGACATTGCCGATAATGAATTCTCTGATTTCACTGTGTTTAACTTGTACACACCATTCATTAAATTTGCAGTACCAATAAGCTCATTTGCTCGATTGTATATCAAACAGACTTCTTCTTTGAATACTACTCTATTGCCATTAGCAATAAGTTGGCTTACTGACAATAAGTTTGTCGTAAGATTCGGTATATACAATACATTCTTCACAATCACATCGTACTGAGAACTGTTAACACACGTCGTAATCTGTGTTTCACCAACACTAACTACAGGCACAGTCATTTTGTTAGCCACTACGATTTCTCTGTTCTCATGCACTGGTCTGGTTCGCAGTAAACATTTTCGATTTGATGTCATGTGTGCGCTTGCGCCCGAATCAACATACCAGTCTTCTGTGCTATAACAACCGTTGAAAAACGCTGCACTAAAAGCATTTACATGTATGTTTGTTTTTAAATCGGGGCATTTATTTTTAAAATGGCCTATCTTCTTGCAATTAAGAATAGAATAAGAATAAGAATAAATTTATTAACGAAGGAATTTGGTAACACAACAATTTTTTACAAGTTAGGAATTAAAAAGAACTTATCTAAAGGGTTTGCTGGTAGTCCCCAAACTAGGTGATCCTGTCTTTTGGGGGCTCGAGTTTGGCGAATACATAATAAGATTATTAAAAGGATTTAGATCGTTGTATATATTATGATTTTAGGTAAATAAGAAAAGTTAAAACATAGTTATAGGGTATTAATTATAGCATCGAATTTGTTTACTTCCTGTTGACGAGCCGTTTGACGTTGACGTTGATGGCATTTGCTTATGGTTGGTGTTGCCATTTTTTAATCGCAGTTTTGATGACCAAAATGCGGATGTTCCAGTAGTGCCAACCTCAGCACACATATCCAATAACTTTGTCTTTATGACGTCAGCGCTAATGGCGATTCCAGAGTGTTCTATTGCCATTATCATCGGTGAATACTTCTCTGGAAGTCCAGCCAAAAGTAATGAACCTATCCACTCATCTGTGATCTCAAAACCTGTCCCCTTTAGTTTCTGTGCTGTATCAACCATTTGAGATACATATGATGTCATGGAATCACAGTCATCAAGTCGTATCGAGATCAACGTTCGAAGTAGGCTTATCTTCCTTTGGAAACCCGTGTCATCGAATAACTGCTTTAATTTATTCCACACGCCGCTCACTGTAGTCTCACTCTTGATATGCACATATAAGGAACAGTCAATAGTCATCACGAGTTTAGCTTTTGCTTTTTTCATGTCACTATCACTTAGCGTAGCCGGCACATTTTACTTACCTCTGAATCTCGGCATTATCAACTGAATGTTTGTATAAGGCAGAAAAAAGGCGGTTGTTCAGTTCTTTCTGCGGGTCCACTTGTAGGCTTGTTGTGACGGCAGGTGACTCCAAACCAGGACTGTTGGCATGGTTGGAACAAGGAGGGTTTCTGGAAGTTAAGAAATATTTATTAAAGAAATTTTTCATCACATTCATCGAAAATCTTCAAAGTCAGTGTGAAAGTTACTTCTTTCTGGGTAAGCTCTTTTAACTGACTTTGAAAAAGTTGTAGTATTTGAAATCTGCCAACATAACGACTCTATCATGACATGGCATAACTTTCAGTCTTGCGTCAAGAGCTGAAAAAACATGACGTTATATACAATCAAGGCGGCCAATCCCAATTGATATTAGTCATCAGCGCGGGACATTGAGTGAACCATATTTAAATGCAAACTAATCTATTACATCTTATTCACTTATTATAGTACTCAAATGTGCGCGTAATACACATGGTCACTCTCTGTTCCTTCTCCCTCGGGAGCCGTTAGTCCTGTTCCTGATATCTCACAGTTCCTGATATCAAAAAAAAACTATATTGTCTCGAGGGTCTGGATGTTGTGGTACCACCGTTATTTCCATAACACAAGTGCAATAGCTAGTTACTTTGGGATCAGAGGAATGTATGTGATTGATGTTCAATATTACTTTACTATATATTACTTTATTACATCCTAGCTGCATGCAGTATTCAATACTCCATTTTTAGCCTTAGTTTTGTTTCTCAGATCTTTTTGTTGTGGAACACTCTCATTCGTCACGTTTAGGTGGTCATTGTAGATTATTAGCTCAGTATAATAGTCATTTGTAGTCAAAATTCTGTGGGATTCTTGTTTTGTAAGTAGTAAAATTGATTGCTTACTCTGTAGAGCTCGAGCAAGTGGGCAGGGATCCGTCGGCACCCAGCTCTTCATTGCTGTACCCGTCTAGTTTCCTGGTGTTGCTCCCATTACCATCCCTCAGTAAGGGTTCTTCTTCCTCAGGTTGCCCTCTCTCTACATCTGGAGACAATAATAAATCTGTACTAAAAAGAGCATAAGCCTATAAACATCCCACTTCGGGGCAAAGACCTCACCTCAAATTATGCGGTTGTATGAAGTATACCTACTTGACCAAGCGGGCTTTTTGCTGATTAGTGCAAAGGTGTTTGCGAGGGAAGCGACCAACCTTGCTGACAGATGTTATCAAGTCGCCCATAGGGCCTCTAATAAGGCTTAACGGCTAATATCAACCGATAGTTATTAGCCGGGAACAACTGCTTATATGCCTTCCAAATCACGGAGATGTTCTTACGTCTTTTATAGAGTCGAATGGTCGCCTATCTAAACACCGTCGCTGTAGGTTACTTAACGAAGCGCTGCGTCCACTGCACGACGAATACTTATTTATAAAACTGAAAAAGTTTGTTTGTTTTAAACGCTGATCTCAGGAGCTGATAGGCCCATTTTAAAAATGATTACTGTGTTATATAGCTTACTTTATTAAGGAAGGCTATAAGATTAAAAGATATAGTATATTGCAATATAATAATGACGGACGAGAATATCAAAACGCGCGGAAGAAATGGCGGGATATCACGGTCATCCTCAGAATAACGGATATAATATTACGTTATCAGTGTGTCAGTGTGGTGTACGTCACTCTATGAGGGAGCCGACAACGTCACGTCTACGCAAGAGATAAAGAACTTTGCCAGAAGCCAATTTAGTTACCAGTAGTATCACTGCTCGGGTGTATTTTACACGATGATTCCCGATCCTAGTCTGCCCCACATATTTACTTAGTTTTGTGATAGTATAATTAAGCATAATCAACATACATACTGTGTGTGACTTATGTGAATCCAGTAAATTTACTTAATTACACATTCCCTTCAATACATCGTAAGTTATACACTTATCTAGATTTGACTTATTTTATACGTTTGTTATGGAAATTCCAAGTGTCTACCATGTTGAGTGTAATTCGGCTATGATATTAGAATTACTTGGATTAATCTTTAGTTTATTTAACAATTGTAAGAATATTTGATTAATTGTAAGTTAATAATTTAAATATTATTGGGACACATGTTAGATGTTCATGTCTGCCGTATAACATAAATGTTCATTTTGGCGCCAAAAGTAAGTTGACTCTGATTTAATAGTTGAGGTTGGATTTATTTCAAGTATTATTAGTATGAAAATAATAATCGAAGAGGCTTACTAAATTCAGGACGATTAGTAACTTAATTATTAAAGTATTTGCATTTTTATTAAGCAATTTTTTTTATATTTTAGTAAATGTTCAAATACGGAAACCGGTGTCGTCCCCACTTTATTTCTACAGTTGTACAGGGTTTTGATTTGTATAAAAGCGGGCTGCATGCCAAAATATGCTCTCTCTTTGTGCCCTTTCTTTGTGCTATTTTGTTAGAATAAATCTATTGGAGATGAACCTGAAGATGGATACCACGGTGTTATTATTCAAGCATCCCACACGCGGTCACACGTTTAATCTTGACTCGAATATAAATTGACATATTACCAAAGTACTTATAAATAGTCGCGCTATCTATGACGCACTGATTTATACCTAACAACTTTTGTTTAACATGTGCCTTCCATGCACTCAGGGCTCCCGTTGTAGCATATTAGTCATCACAATTATCAATGTTTCGCATTAAATGCAGGGAAATCAACGGACAGATAACAAACTAACCTACAACGTCTCAAGATTGGCTTATTTATAGAATATAAGTTTACAAATCAGATTATAGGTACTGTACCTAATACCACAACTAACATAGAATAAGCTAGTATTAGTGTAGTATTCGTATGAAAATATTGTTCAAACCAATTTTCGTTGAAAGTCTTTGTCAAAATTTTTACTTTTTTAAAATTTACACTCGCTTAGCTTAAAAGTTAGATGGGGGACAAAGGGGTTTAAAAGTTAGACGCCCATTTTACCACAATGGGATCGTCTATCTCTCAGACGTAAGACTTTTAGAGAAAATGATTGTAGAAACCTCAAAGCTTGATGTCATTTTGAAAGACCTATCCATAAACACCCTACACGCATAGGTTTGACCAAAAAAAGGTTTTAGTTTCATGTATGGGAGCCCCCCCATAAATATCATTATGTTTTGTATGAGAATCGTAAAGCGGTTAATAGGATACATCTCCCTACAAAGTTTCAACTGTTTTATACTAATAGTTTCAGAATAATGTAGCTGTGACACACGGACGGACAGACAAACAGACTTAACGAAACTATAAGGGTTCTGTTTTTTGCCAAGCCTAAATAAGTGAGCGAAATCGGTGGAGTTAGGTATTTATTATACTTATACATACAGTACTTACCAATGTAACAAAATAAATTTATGAAAGTTATACTATTAAATGACAAAATACTTTTTTAACAAAAACAAAACCTCATAAGTCAATATCCCCTTTATATTTCATCATCGTCATCTCTATCTTGGCGTTGCAAATCAGTTTTCATGCTTTAACACTACACACATAAGATCCTACTCACACAAAAAATGTAGCAAAATGATAATGCAGACATACTAAATAAAAAAATACTTTCCAAAAGTCGAATGACAGAAACACTCTTACCGACTATCTCGATGCGCAAGCGCCGGTATTTTGTTTATTTATCATTAATCTATGTCTTAATTTACAGTGGTCCAAAGCCGAATCTTGCCAAAGACAACCTCACAAAAAATATTTAAAGTCTGTGCGTAGTCTGTGCCAAATTTGCCGTGTTTGTTTGTGTTTGTTGTCATGACTATGAACTTATAAAATTCATTATGTATTATGTTTATTCACTTTTTACAGGTATGTTAGTGTTTTTACATAGTTTATATGATAAATAATGCGGTGGAATAGTATTTCTCTTGATCTCTTCGTACCCATGTGGTTACTTGATTTGTTTACGTTTTTTCCAAGCAATTCACTCGGTTTTGGGAAATCATCGAAATACAAATGGTTATTCTAGCAAAACTATAGCATAATACGAGATAAACAGTGTATTACAAGAAAGGTTAATTAGTCAAGATACCATTAAAACTATTAAACTGTTCAGACATTAAAAGATAAAGCTACATTTTAAGTGATAATACAATTCGAGTGCAATTTTGGCGGCAAAAAATGGCCGATACCTACGTAAATTAAATTACGACTTTTGTCTTTATTTGTGTTGTACTTGCTATTAGTTTTGATTTATATCAGACTATTATATATCATTGTAATAAGCTTTTCTTTTAGAAAACAATAGTAAATATTCCAAGTAACTATCACTAAGGTTTATTCATAAAACACATTAGAAACGCAGAATAATATTGTGGAAAGTAGTATTCCTTCAGTGTTTTACTTATTTCTCGACATTGGTTTATTTAATCTACTTTGTATTGACAAATGTGGTTACTCTAAGAATGTAGCTATTAAACCATATCAATATTTTTACTTGATCCTTATAGCTAGTATAACTATGATTTTTTTGATACGGCTAGAAACTTCCGTCAATCCCAAAATTTTATGATATTTTTAAAAGGCCTAAATTGATAAAAAATATACGGAAATGCCTCGTTTTATTTAATTCTCTTACGTAAATTGAACCAATCTTCCTTTTAAATCATTAAAAATAACACGTCATCGATCTACTTTTCAAAATAAAAATATCTAAAGGCAGAAGTATGATCATTGCGGTACGATTTTGACATTCACAGCTCAATATGCTTATTCAGGTAGAATGAAACACAACAAACTCGACACTGTTTAAAAGCTTCATTCATTAGCTACAATTAAATCATCACTTGAGCCGACCCACTTCTGTAAACAAGTCGTAAAAACGGCATGTTTACGACCCGGGCTCGGCGCGCAGCGGGTGACGTAATCGATCATGCTACATGGCCCTTTTTTTTTCGCCGCGTCAAGCTTCTAAAGGGTAACACATGGCCTTGAATATAGATTAAATAGAATCACTAGCTTTACGTACCGTTCAAATCCAAAGGCATTATTATCACAAAATTTAACATCAAAACACTTGGAAAGATTTTGCATTCATTTGTGTATTTAACCGAGATCACGTAGAGCTTTGTTCGCGGCTATATGAGTACTGAATGAGTAGCACTATAATACGATGTTCATTCCAGCTGTAGGTATTTCGAATTGTGATAACGGCGACCTTGAAGTGTATTTTCTGCCAATGCTAGTTCAATGTCTAGATCTGAGATTATAATTTCTATGACTCATTTCAAGATGTCCCTGTACCTGTAATTACACTTTTGAAAAAAAAGATAGTATTTTATTTTGCTTTTGTAATGTTATTATGGAATGTTAATACATCTGACACTATATGTTCAGCATAAGGGTTTATTCCGTATAGTTTTCACACTCATCTTTAACTTTAAAAAACGTTGTAATCTAACATTAAAATTATTCCCAAAGATTTGTTTTTTTTTTTAAAACAATTTGTTTACAAACGAAGACAAAGTGATCTTCAGTTATACAGTGTGTCCCTGAATAAAGTACAATCTCGATAGGAGATGGAAGTAGACCTAAAATGAAACAGAACAGTAAAAAAAAAAACTTGTTTTTCTTAGCTTCTACTGAAGAAATATTTCTTTTCCTTCTTTTGTGCGTAAGTTTAGGTCTATTTTTATCTCCTATGCGAATTACACTTTATCCAGAGACACACTGCATAACGTCAAATAAAAATTAATAATCTTTGAATTTACTCTATGAAATTAGATGTCGTCAACTTTAGGTTTATATTTACGATCCCAACAGTTAGTCAAACAAAATGCAACACACAATCATTTCGTAATACCTAGTTCAGCTTGTTTCAAAATGAAAATGTTACTTGCATTTATGAAAATCACTTCAACAAGTCTCAAACAGAACACCGGGATTGCGCGAAATAACTAAAGATTTGCGTTGCAATATTCCATATGCAAAATATTTTGCATTTCGGTATATTCTTAGTTGAAATAACGGTGGAACCAGAAAAGCGACAAAATAATAGAGATCTGTATTGGTGTTACTATAAGCTGTCCTGTAAAAATATAGGTTTTGGTGTTATTTTTCATAACTGAAATATACAAGTTGTGGCCTGTTATAGGAGCAAAAAACTTTGATATAAGCCCTTTAAGTAACTAGTTTTTAATTTATTGTAATGAAAAATAAATCTACTGTTATCTTTACTAATATTTTAAAGCTGAAGAGTTTATTTGTTTGAATACGCTAATCTCAGGAACTACTGGACTGATTTGAAAAAATATTTTTGTGTTTGATAACTTATTTATCGAGGAAAGCTTTAAGCTGTAGTACATCACGCTGTAACGGGAGGGGAGGCAGCAAACTTAAAACGCGCAGATGAAGTCGCGGGGGACCGCTAGTGTTATATGAAAGTTGTTTCAATAACAATCATGTAACCGCTAAGATATTGGAAACAGTATTACATAAATTACATAATATGTGACAAAACTAATTATTATTATTATTAATCAGTATAAACTTACAGGAATATTTTTAATAACCCTGTCTAGGTGGCGAACCTACGTGTCAGGTGTTTAGTAATCATTTATTTAGAGGTTTTCATGTAATAAAAATATTTATTGGAATTTCGAATATATTATAATATACAAAAATTAAACCGAATTTCGAAAAAACCGAACATTTACCTTCTATACTCACAAATATACCCCTTCTCTAACATTGAAGCCAGGCGATCGTTTATTTAAACATGACTTTAATATATTATTAATGCCATATTAAGGAAAAAAAATATCATCACCGCGGTGTCATATATACACGCAGCGCCATCTCTCGGCGCGTAGCCGCAACTGAACAATATCAGAAACCACGTCCGAAACACCTCATCTCGTCTCCATTATTCACTCTTTCATTAGTCGGATAGCAATTTTTCAGGTCCGCGAATGGTTTACGAGTTTAGAACAGCCGTGGGTAGTGTAAACATTTTATGGAGGGTCGCTTCATAATTACATACCAGGATAGAGTGTAATAAAGATCGCAGGAACACAATAGATGCAACTAAACGCTATGTTGAGCCTGATAATGATGCTGATAGAGTTATAACACAATAACGCTTATAAAATTAATCATCATTTTCATTATCAGCCAAAAGACGTCCACATGCCCACTGAAAATAGGCCTTCCCCACGGTTTTTCTCTGCGACCGGTTGTGAGCTGTCTGCATCCATTGTTCTGCGATCTTTACAAGGACGTCTGTCCATCTTGTCGGTGGACGTCCTACGCTGCGCCTTGGGTCAACTAATATAATGATCATGCGTTTCCGCATTGTTTAGTTATTTGGGTAGGTATACCAGTGCATTGCAATGACAAAACTGATATAACTGATACTCTCTCTCTCTCTCTGAACTGAATAATCTTATTCGTATTCGGTTTGATTCGAGTAAGTAAAACAGATTCGATTGAACGTCCATTGCACTGCATTTATAAGAATTTGTTTTTCAGTTATTAAATATCAGTTACACTCTTGTGTGCGGAATTATCTTTATTTTGGAAAATCATCAAAGAAATACCTACTTGATAACAAAGAAAATTTTTAAAAACTGGCGTTACTTTAAAAATATGAACCATTGCCAACAAATGACAAATCCACTGCAGAAAACTGCATTTCAATCGGTCAAACTGTTCTGGAGATACATGGGAACAATCGTTTGCAAACACACAAACGTCCTCTCAACTCAAACGCATACGCCTACTCCGTTTCGTCGCGGGTAAAAAGATGGCGTAAAGTGAATATGCAACTTCAGTGTCGGAAGTCTCGACATAGTCCCGTGTAAAACCACCAGGTGGCGCTCGAAAAATGCTGAGACAAAATTGGTGTTTTCGTGTATTTATTGATTGAGAAGAATTTTTGAATGATGCTTAAAAATCTATAAATATTTTTTAAGATTTACTAAAGATATAGCTACGTAAGTTAAAATGATATTTGATGAATTAGAAAATCATAAAATTTAAATTGTCGACGCGAAATGTCAAAAATGATGCATCAGACTACGCCCGCAGGTCAAAGGTGGTTAGGCGGCTGAAAAGGAGAGGTGTGAAGGATGGATATCGAAAAAAAAAACACTACTAATTATAATTACTGCAACTTGAGAGTTTAATTGCCATCAATGACCCTTTATGTAATACATCCGGCACAGTTCCAGTTTACAGATTTTACAGTAATATTGTTTTTACTACAACCGGATAATAAACTTTAATAACTTACCGAAAAATTTCTTTTAATTTTGTATCAAGGTGTTGCAGTAAAGAGAGAGATTTACGATCCACCCTTGTTGCTAAGGGAGCGGAATAAAATGACTTTGTAACGCACACTGAATTCATTTAATAATGTTTTTTCTATGGTAACAATGCTTTAAAAAAATACTTAATAAATCAACTTCTCTGACGCGGGGAATCGAACCCTGCGGTCTCCGCTATCAGTGCGAAGGCCTATACCACTCGGACACCCAGACATTAATGTGATTTCAACAATGTTTACATAGGTCTCATTACCAGTGCTGTCACACTCTCAACAATCGAATGTTACCGTAATAACATATGAAAATATTTCTCACGTGCATCATTTATTACATCAAAGACATGAAATCATAAAAAAATACTTATTCAACAACGAAACGGTTTCTTTGACGGCGCGTTTGGAATGATGGTTAGAGCTTCTGACTAGTGATGTAAAATGAAAAAAAAAACAATTTGTTTTTTTTCAGGTTTTGAAAAAAAAACATGAAAAAAAACCTAGCACCGTTGTTTTTTTTCTAAATTTGGTTTTTTTTTCTACCATACATTTTAGTTCAATGATAAATGAAATTTGTATTATAAATCAACTTATTTATTTAATTATAAGTAACTTATAACAACTTCCGATTTCTCCGTGTGCAAATGTAATTGATTTGGGGATTTCCCTTTCGTTGATGTAAATGTCAATGAATGTTGCCAATATATTCATGAAATCTTGGTACCACTCAACCAGAAAAGTATAGTAGAGTTAAAAATAGGCGAATAACGAAATTGTATTCTTAAGTATTCATCTTAAACGGTTACTGTCTTAAAAGTTTTGGATTTCATACTCTTGAAAAAAAACATGGTCTAGAAAAAAAACAGTTTTTTTCAGGTTTTTTTTTCAACGCTTTTTTTCACACTAGAAAAAAAACGTTTTTTTTTGCAACACTACTTCTGACTATTACGCCGGCCGTCGCGGGTTTGAATCCCGCAAGGGGCAAATGTTTGTGTGATGAGCACGAACATTTGTACCCGAGTCATGGATGTTTAATATGTATTTAAGTATGTATGGGAGTTATGGTAGACGCCCCCATTATAATCGTTGTCTGGTATTCGTAACACAAGGAAGAAAATTCCTTACTTCGAAACCAAGACAATTTGTTGTGTTGTCTGGCGCATTTTTTTTTATTTATTTACTTAAGGAGGCGATGATGTTGGCTGGAATATACTATATTTGATACAAAAGTTGTGATCTAGAATGTTACGGAAATCATTTTTAAAATCATTTGCTAAAAAGGTTAAATAAAGTCAAATCATTATCTTGCTTCTAAGTTTTGAGGTAAGGTATTTACAAAACCAATTGTGTTGTAAAGAACTTAGTAAAATCATTTAACGTTTTATTGAGCAAGAAAACTTTAATGTTCCTGGCAAGCTTATAACTTCTAGATTTTAATCCGACATTCCGCTAAGTGGAAGTAAGTGGATCTCTAATTCTCTAGTTAAAGTTGGCACGCAACCCTTTTTATCTTTGTATGGAGAAAATGCCAACAAAAACAGCTTATGTAAAGTTAATCGCTTTCAGAATGATTGCCGTGAATAAAATGTTCGAGTTTTTGAAATGTACTTTTTTCCTAGCCGTTGTGGTCCCACTACTGGCCAAAGGCCTCCCCCAAACTACTCCATGCGTCCCTGTTCTTGGTAAGGTAAGGGATTGCCAGTCCTCGTGGTATTGTCAAGATATATCTTGACAACTAAGTACTTTAATTAGGGCTGATTTTTCAATAGTCAGATAATAAATATTCGACGAACAAAATACAATATGCCTAATATGAAAACGTCACCTAATTGTTAGCAATCATACGTAACTGCGTTTTTTTTTTAATCCGTTGCTTTATAATTTATCAGTCTGATAAGTTTATTCTGACCATTGAAAAATCGGCTATTAATAAAATTTTCGAATATTTCATCAAAAACTATAAATAGTAGCACAGAAGTCAAACTACATACAAAGCGCGCTCGAGCAACGCACACAAAGGCACCACTCGCGGACAAGAGATCTCGGAACATTTCGGGACAGTGCGAGCACGAGTGCCGTCCGCTTGAGACACGCGTCTTGGAAGTGTTTTGTAATGTGAAAATATGTTGTTGGGTCATCTCGGCTCTTTTTTTGTAATGTTTCTTATTTTGAATCTAAAAATCATTCATACAAAAAATATTACGTAAGATAAAAATATGTTTTTTTTTATTTATGTAGATATTGTGTAATTTTTGTCATTTAATAGGATTAGGTCTAAAACTGAAAACTCAAAAGATATTGCGTCAAGTATTAAACCGTTTAGAAGGGGGAACAAATCACTTAACCTCAATTTTCTTCAACGATTTTCATTCCCCATAAAACTATTCGCAGATAATTAGCGAGCTAAATTAAAATAGCTAAACGATATTCAACATACTCTAGAATCATGTTACATCACAATTTCATTTGATCGAATGCTTATTATCTACAAATTTACTTTATCGTTACTTCTTTTCATATATTATGTATTTTATCGAAGTAACGTTAGTTCACTATTTTGTTTTCCATAATTTTATTTCCACCTAAGTTTCAATATGCAGAATCGTTGAAACATCGAATATTACTTTACTAAAGTCCGTATATTGCATACTTTATTAATAGACAATTTAAAGCATAACTGATGTTTAGAACAAACTTTGTACTACAGTAAGTTTAGGCCAAATGGAGCATCCGCGTTTATAAGTCTGTTGCCAGAAACTACCATGTCAAAACGTCCCTTACGTCAAAAGCCAAAATACAAAAAATACTTAAATATCTATTACAGAGTCTAGATATTTTTGTTTAATTGTCTGTGTATAGAATAATTAATTCTGAATAAAACTAATTTACTATATGAGCAAAAATTATCTCAGTGCTTAACGATCAATTATGCCTTAAAGTCAAATCCTAAGTTTTTAAAATGAAGCATCTCGTTAAAAAGGAATGAAAGATTGTTTACGATATTCGACTAGCAAAGAAAAACGGACTTTAAGTAAAAATCGGTCTGGAATAGTATTGTAAGATAGGTACAAATTATATTGTTATAACATTGGTAGGCGTACAAGAACCCTTCATTGTGGATACAATATCATATTTATTCATATAATAATATCAAACATTATAAGGCAGAAAACTAAAAACCAGCAAGGTGTCATATCTGTTCCATTACTCTTTGTTACCCTTTACACCCTTTTGCTACCTTTGTCCTGTTTGGAAGAAATGGGGAAAAATGATGGATGTAAATTCTTTTTGGGATTCGCTCGTTTTTAGGTGATTAGTTTTCTCTTACGCTTATTTGTTCTGAACAGCGTGTCTAGTATAATATATATAAGTCTATTATCAAAATACATAGGAACAAAAATCACTATGTACTCGTGTGTACTTCCCAGAATCAAGTTTCGCATCCAATGTGGAGGCAAAGCGTCGAGACATACTTGGCCTTTGTGCAATATCACTTACATTCGCCCGAAAATTGGCGAACGTACACTTGCGAGCAAAAAAAGGGAACCACTGCCGAATTTTCGACAAATCTTCTTTTTTCAGACATTTACATAGGTACCGAAAATAAACAATGAAAAACATTAAATATTGCTTGCCTCGATTATCACATTTGTCATCGATATGTAGCTAATAATAACTGCATAAATAAACTGTGTATTGAGAATCTATGTAACATAAACTATTATTGAAATTACGTTCTTTCACCTTATTTCTCGCGTATCATCAGTTTTTTAGCTCTTTAATATTGGAAAGACCACAGGTTTTAGCATATTTTCATTAGAGACTTTCTTAAATATACCTCGTACCGTCGCATTTTTTTCATTCAAGAAAGCTGTGTGTATACCTATCTTTACGTCATCAGATTACTTTCTTCAAGTTTCCATTAGTTCACTGCTCCGAAAACTTATTAATTTATCATACAATAACAGTTATTTTCTACATTTAATACTATAACGCTCAAATTCAAAAATATTAACTCTATTTCCTATCTGTCACTGTCCCTGTGCCGATTTTTTGTTCCAACGTGTATTCAAAAGTATGCAGCCAGGTGTTCATTCCCAGACAACGTATGGGCAAAATTCCCAAACGCCTGAATAGCTGAAGTCATGTGCGATGTTGCCTAAATGCGAACACTTGCTATGACAATCAAGACTCCGACCACAGTTCATAGTTAACACTGCCTCAACTCTGAAACTCTGTCTGCGCGTATATCATAGTGAGAAAAGAATAGAATCTAATTTGCAATATCTATCAAATACTTCATACCATTTGACTTCACATATTACGATTCTTTGGTAAGTACGTTTTTAAATCCAAAAAGCTAAAATATACCTGGTATCAAAAATATTAACCCTACTTCCTCGTATCTCTAAATGTCCATGTGCAATATTATAACCTGACAGATTTTTTTTGTCCCAATGTGTATTCAAAAGTATGCAGCCAGGTGTCGATTCAAAGAAACGTTCCCAGACAACGTATGGGCAAGATTCCCGTGTACATCCGGCCGTCTGAGCCAGGCTTCTATAGAGATCTTGCATATCTAGGCTTATAAGGAATCGTTAGTGACACTGATGTATCCAGGTTTCATCGTTTGTGACGCAATAGTTTTCGTGGAAAATCAAAAAAACTAGGCTCAGACAGCCAGAATTTCGCATTTTCTGACTTTCCAGATCTCAACTATCAGAGGGTTTCAGGTCGCTGTTTCTTATAAAATGTGATGTGACGCGTTAGTGACGGTCATCCGAAGTAGTTTCATCCATTTTAATCCAGTACTTTTTGAGAAATCGTGATAAACGTGTGGCTCAGACAGCCTGATATCCGGTCGTCTGAGCCAACTTGTTTTTCTCTATATTTCACGAAATGTTACGTTTCGGAAAAATGTTTTTAGGATTTACTGATGTGACGACGTTAGTGACAGCTCTCGACCAGATTTGAACCTTCGTGACGCACGCGTTTTGGAGAAATTGAGAAAAAACTGCTGGCTCAGACAGCCGGATGCTGGCTGTCTGAGCCACCCAGTTCTACCACTTCCAGGTGTTGTACGAATCTGAAAACTCATCTAATCTGATGTGACGCGGCCTCTAAGTACAAAAAATCGTAAGTGACGGCTCTATATGCCGCCAATCAAAAGTTATAAGCATTTCAAATGTTTTCCATACATCGATGCATTTGGGTGGCCACACTTCGCACTCTTTATGGAGACGGAAAGACGCTAAAGCCCCTTATATTAAAGCGGATGCTTTCTCCTGCTATTTAAATATTTAATTACGTAGTCAATAACTACGCCGATAGGTACTACAATATTAGAGAATTTTGGTAAGGTACATACTACTTACATATAACTCGACTCTTCCCATGTGATTACGGCCCACTTGGGACAAGATGCAAAAAATCAATATAAATACTAACTTAATCCTGCAAGTCGTTTCTTTTTTTGTTTGGATGGAAAACTTAGTAATTCATTGACTCGTCCCACCATGCCTTTATAATATTTGGGACGAAATGCGGAAAATCAAAGATATATTTACAAACTGCAGCTCGTCCTGAGTAATTCTTAAACTTTCTCAACGTTTAAAAGAAGGCTTTTATTTTTATTTCTAGTTTAAAGAGATGACCTTACCAAGATTATCAGACCATGTACACTTGTACAGGCACATATTTTATTCACCATTTAAAAAATCAGGAATATGCTTTCAAGTTAAAGAAAATATGTTAAATAAGAACATTAAAACACTTTTTAATCACTGTTAATTCGACATGCAAGATAGCGTCAGACGAAAAAGTTGACATTTACAGTGAGGACAGTTGCTGAAAAAAAAAACCGCACTACTGATTAGTGACTGATGTACTGACAAGGAAACCTGCACTTACGAAGTTAATCATTAAAAAAGCATTTCAAGAAATTCATGGTGATAATATTGGGCTAGTTATACTAAAAGGGGGCACAAAGTCTTATGACAACAATCAGGCATGTTTCGACGTGAGCTCCAGACTCAGACCTCAGTAAGCAGAGCAGTATTTAGTTGGACTACTTACTACTTTTACTAGGCGTAGTCAGCGTTCTCTTGAAAAAAGCTAGGCTCCAGGCTGACTGGCATACTCAGCGCTTTGCACTTACTTTTTTACTCGGCGTTTAGATAGCTGTTTACTGATAATTCTGATATCGTCCAACGTCTAAGAATTACCATGTGGAAGTCTCCTGTTATTGATATTTTAGTAAATAATTAAGTTATTTTACGAATTGTTTCTGGTGTAGCATTTAAACAAATAGTAGTTCATCAATTCATCCCATACATGTCTACAGCTTATTTTGGACGAGATGCAGATAATTTAATCAAATGTTTTTTAACGTCATTTAATGTAGGTAATCAAAAAGTTAACACTATCAATATGAGTATAATCAGAAAAAAACAATAATATTGTTACAAAAAAGTTAACACATTTTTTTTGTATGAAAGGATACCCTTTTAATGATTACAAAGTAAAATATAATATACATCTGATAAAACAATTTTAGTCAAATGTGAATAATACTCCTCGTAAATAGGTATACTATACTCGTCATAAAATCAATTAAGTCTACGAACTAAGTAAAAATCCACGAGCACAAAACTTATATCATTGCTTTATTAAAACATAATAATTAATAATTATTACTTGTCCTATGAACATAAACTTTATAAGAAGATAAACGCTTCAACCTGTGGTAATAAACATGACAGGTCCAAAACAAAAAATATTTTTTTCATTTTATTTTATTATTTTCGTAAGTTGGTTTCTACGCACCTCTCTTACCGCCATATCCATTGTTACTTACTTACATTTTTATTTATTATGTATACATTTTGTAACATAACATATTTAAACTTTCTTGTAAAATTCAACAACAATCTTTTGGGCTATAAAAATAAATGATATTAAGTGGATGATTTCTTTCCATCCTGCATAATTTTATAGTCTATCTATATATTTTTATATATGTATATGATCAGCCATTTGACCACTATCACAACTGGTGGTAAGTGATGATGTCGTCGAGGATTGGTCATGTCTGATCAGTAATAGCGTAATCATTCTTCTTTTGAAAATGCCCAAATTAAGGGTTTCGGGAACACCTCAGCCGGTAGCGCATTCCATTCTTTATTCCCCCGCATCAGAAATATTGTTCGAACAAAGATGGACACAAAAACGGCGCGCGTCTCGTGTTCCGAAGGTGAAATAAATAAATAAATATCCTTTGTACATTCCCACACATCGCCGTCTAGTCCCAAAGTAAGCTACTCAAAGCTTGTGTTATGGGTACCAGACAACGGATATAATACTTAAATACTTTTTTTTTGTAAATACATACATGATATACATAGAAAACACCCAGACCAATACAAACAGACATGTTCATGCACACAAATGTTTGTATTGTGCGGGGATCGAACCCACAACCCGCTGCGTAGTAGGTGATTTCTCGACCACTACACCAGATGGGTCGTCAAATAAGGCTGTCTTAGTAATTTTTGTTCGTAATTATAATAAGCGGTCCCAGAAAACTGCGTTTCACCTTCTGCGCTGTTTTATGGTTATTATTTTGCACCCAAAAAAGCAGGAGACTATTTGCATAATGATTAAAATTAATTATTGCATCTTGTCCCAAATGGACCGTAATAATATGGGACGAGTTGAGGAATGAGTACTTAGTATGTATTTAATACCGAAAAAGTCTTATATTGTAGTAACCAGCTGGAGCTAGTGATTATTTTTAAATAAAGAGTAATTTTAAAAACTGGAATACCCCATACATAATTAACATATTTTCCTTCATCGGCGTAGTTATTGACTACGTAATTAAATATTTAAATAGCAGGAGAAAGCATCCGCTTTGATATAAGGGGCTTTAGCTTACATTTTCTACTAAATTGTCTTTCCGTTTCCATAAAGAGTGCGAAGTGTGGCCACCAAAATGCATCGATGTATGGAAAACATTTGAAATGCTTATAACTTTTGATTGGCGGCATATAGAGCCGTCACTTACGATTTTTTGTACTTAGAGGCCGCGTCACATCAGATTAGATGAGTTTTCAGATTCGTACAACACCTGGAAGTGGTAGAACTGGGTGGCTCAGACAGCCATCATCCGGCTGTCTGAGCCAGCAGTTTTTTCTCAATTTCTCCAAAACGCGTGCGTCACGAAGGTTCAAATCTGGTCGAGAGCTGTCACTAACGTCGTCACATCAGTAAATCCTAAAAACATTTGTCCGAAACGTAACATTTCGTGAAATATAGAGAAAAACAAGTTGGCTCAGACGACCGGATATCAGGCTGTCTGAGCCACACGTTTATCACGATTTCTCAAAAAGTTCTGGATTAAAATGGATGAAACTACTTCGGATGACCGTCACTAACGCGTCACATCACATTTTATAAGAAACAGCGACCTGAAACCCTCTGATAGTTGAGATCTGGAAAGTCAGAAAATGCGAAATTCTGGCTGTCTGAGCCTAGTTTTTTTGATTTTCCACGAAAACTATTGCGTCACAAACGATAAAACCTGGATATATCAGCGTCACTAACGATTCGTTATCAGCGTAGATATGCAAGATCTCTATAGAAGCCTGGCTCAGACGGCCGGATGTACACAGATTCCCTAACGCCTGAATAGGTAGAACCGTGATGTTTCCTGAATGCGAAAGCTTGCTATGCAGAAAATTAAGGCACCGACCACTGTTCATAGCTTACACTGCTTGGAGTATTTTCAACTCTGAATCTGTAACTCTGTAGTTACCGTGAAATGTATACATTTTGTGCAGACACCACACACCACACACTTACACCATTCACTGATCTTAAAAGTGCCAATACTTCAGCATATTAAATTGTAACTGGTCTCTCAAGATACAGGCAAAGCCTAGTTTGAGAGCCTTTGGTAACGCGAGATTTTATGACTTTTTCTTTGTATAATTTAGGCTTAGACACATGTATTTTTTGTCGTTAATACATATATTTTTGTTTATTTATTTCATATATTGTAGTTCTTTTTTTGGATTAAACTAAACACTTTATTAACTACACAAATTGCTTATGTTATGATTTAACTGGTGACACAGGTCCCGTATCCATAACAAAAGCATTAATATTGAGAGTGGTACCTGCATAAATGGTAGGTACTAAGTTTAAAACTAGAAACAAGAATAAGCTTGACTTGAAAAACTTCAGACTTCAGAAGGTAAATCATTTATTGGAAGATAAACACTCTTTAATAAATTACCTCAAAATATAATTGAATTTCCCATAGATGAATTTAAATCGATTGTTAAACATAGTTGAATGAAAATAAAAATTATTATAAACTAGATGATTTTATTATCAATTAAAATTATGTTCTAACTTGTACGAACATTACATTGACAATAATGACTGAGTTTGTTGCGCAGCATCTTTGCAGCACTCGCCCAAAATTGTGCCGGAGCTGTGCTAGGGCCAATGTTGGGACGTGTATAAGTGCTAGCAATAATATACAACTTTTTGTGTGTAGTTGTTGTTGTAGTTGGTTAATTAGATGTGTTTTCTGTGATCCACTGAGATTTTTCTCATTTGTGAGTTGTAAAGAAAGAAAATATGCCTAAATATGTTTTCACACTCAGGTGGAAACATCCTTATTTTTGTGAGCTGTTTCTATGTGATTTGCAGAGAGATTGACGACTTGGAATGCCATCTTTTTGCATGACCTAGAGGTTTGGCTGGCTAAAAATGCTTTTAGCATTAAGTCCGCTTTTATACACCAAATTAGTACAATTTTGTCTTTAAATAAACTAGTAATCAATAGACCCCTTAGATTCTGCATATTATTTAAAGACTAAATAATTATGTTATTCATTGTGACGACCTCCGTAGTGCAGTGGCTAAGCACGCTGAGTTTCATGGCGTCGCCGCCCCGAGGTCCCGGGTTCGATTCCCGGTCGTGTCGATAAAGAAATCAAAATTTTCTATACCTCCTTGATTCCTCGTCTGTCACATAGCCAAAGTTTTTCACAAGTGCAATTTATATTATTTTGTTATAAAGTTTGTATAATGACAAAACACTATAAAAACAAAAGTGTAATTATAAATTGGCTTCCTTCATTTAAACAGATTGTTAAATATTTGTAAAAATATTTCCTTCGGATATTGTGAGAGCAATCTCGCAACATTGATGACGTTACGCAGCCTACACGTTAAAGTAAGCGCTTGCAAAATACAACAGACTTGCCAATGTGACGGTTGCCGAGTGGTATAGCCATACGCCCGGATAGCGTAAGACACGGGGTTCGATTCCTCATCTGTCACACAGCCAAAGTTGCTTTTTACAAGTGCAATTATATTTTCAATATTGTCTCGGGTCTGGGTGTAGTGTAACCACCGTTCTATCTGATTACCTTAACACAAGTGCATTAGCTACTAACTTTAGGATCAGATCAATGTATGTGCTTGGTGTCCAATAATTATTATAGAAAAAAATGAATAAAGTCATTATAACCAGGTGTACACTCTATTTCATTTCTACCTACATGTTTTCCTCAACGTAACCAGAGAGTGAACATTCTGAATTCATTATTGGCGCATGTTTTAATTTAAACAACCGCCACAGAGGGCGCCCCTGACTTCGAGGGATTACTCGCAAATTGAGAGCTTTGTCCCGTATGGAGGTAAGCACGACTTAAAATTTTATTAATCGTTCCGTATATTCCTGGAGCAAAGTTCAAAAAACTCCAACTCTTATTAGAAAATGCTTAAGGGTACTCACATAACCACTGCGCTGCTGATGCGTTGCGTTGATCTTGCGTCGTTGGAGCGTTGCTGTTCCTTTGATCTAAATATACAGGATGTTGTTTTGGTCAGTGACATCCAACTCAGGGATGATAATATAAGTTATGCTTATTCTAAAAATAAAACTGTAACTTCTGAGCAAGTTTTATACAAGAAAACCTCTTCACAACATTCAAAAAAATACAAAACGAATGAAAAACTCGCACCCTAGCGCGTAGCTAGCGCTTATCTACGAAATACTACGCCGTAGCTAGTAAGCTACGAAGAGGCTACCTGGTGTTGGTGGTTTTGACTCGATTACTGATAAAAAAATTGATTTTGTGGGTTTTTTTCCATTTAAATAAATATATTTTTTATAAATTATTTTTAGCATCAGTATCGTTTGTATAGCCACCCACTCGTCGCTGACCAAAACAACACCCTGTATAGTGTAAGCAATCGCGTAGTCAGCAGAGGTGCCGGGCACAGGCGGGGCCGTTCGGATGACAGACAGACCTTGCCGGGACTCCATATACTCAAGACGTGTGTGTGCTACCTATGTAAAACCCTTTGTTTGTGGTGGCTGATTATACAACGTATGGAAGAATAATAGTTTTATTTACCATCGATCCCATAATCGATTACAATAGCTTATTTATCGAAGGCTTTAGACTATAAACATTGCACTGCGAGGGTAGGAGAGGGAGCAAACTCAAAACGCGCGGACGCAGTCACGGGGGACCGCTAGGTTCTTAAAAATTATCGTTAGCGATATCTGTTTATTACTTCATACGAAATGGCGGTCATTTTGAATTATTCGTTGTATAGTGCTTATTCGTCTATGGTGAAACAGCCACTTACTTATTTTGACGGCCATTGGAGCTAGAAAGTCCTAGATTGGAACCCAGAAAATGTGGACGTCCTCCTCAAGTTGTCGCTCATCAAGTGCTCATCACACAAACATTTGCCCCTTGCGGGATTTAAAGCCGCAACGGCCGCGTTATATTCAGGAGCGCTAACCAATACACCAAACGCGTCGTCGTATTTCGTGTCAATACAAACTGTATTTACTTATTTATGCTCTCTTTTCTCACCGCGTGATGGCAGTGACCGGTCCATACTTACGGTTGTATATTTCACTGTTTAAAAAAATTAAATCACATGTTGTTTATTGTTTTCATCACACTAGTTGACAACGGAACCCAAAAAATGTCTGTACAAATGAATTGAAATTAAGCAAGCTTGTTTTACATGGAGTGTCTCATTTCTGCGAAAAATTCCCCATTTTTCGGCGGCACAGTGTTTGCGAATATTTAACCTGGTGATTCCCAGATGGTATGTTCGTTTTAATCTATTGACATTTCGGGTATATTCGACTTTTTTGAGGGAAAAAGAAAAAAAAACATAGTTCGTCGAACAATATTGTAAGTAAATTTTATTTTTCATAACCTTTTCTTTCTCCTTTAGCTTTTATTTAATCACAGACATCTTTGCTTAGGTAGGTAGTATTCCTTATATCAAAAGGTATAAGTAATACGTAGAAACTTATTTTACAAAATCACAACATTTAGAAATCATCATTTTGATTATTTCAAGTACAATAAAAAGGCATCTGCATAGGTATTTACAGAAAAAAAATTACAAACCATTTTTAACAAAGGAATTTAGTTCATAAATTAAAAAACACTTTAAAATTTAAGTAGCTATCTACAGCGCCATCTTTTATTAAGCAGGTAGACAAATCTACAATTTAATGCCCGATATCATCATATATGATTCTTAGATCTATTAACTATAGGATTAGATACAGTGTATTTAGAAGTTTATTCACTCACCGTAAAATTTATCATTTTTGTTTAAGATGGTTTCAAAAACATGTGCGCTGGATCTGACGCGAAGTACGTGAATCAACTAATTTAATTAACTAAGAGAGTCCTAAACACCACATACATTCCCCACACACTACGGAGATGCATTTCAATGTTGTGTGCAACGTTCAATGCAACTCCAAGACCGGTCTATGGAGTCGAATAGTCAATTGAAACTTCCTTATCCTATATATTCGAGCTCAGTGAGCTCAGAGCTCATTGCTGTGAGCTACATAGTTGCGTGAGTTCAATGTAAAGGGTATATGGGACGCTTTTTGAAAGCATTTTACCAGAATGCCGTAAAAATCGCAAATGGTGACAGAGTAAAGTGAACGCGCTTTAGAAGAATGTGTGAGAAGTAGATAGATAGATAGATAACTCTTTATTGCACATAACATACATTAATTAACAAATCCGTTTTAAGGAAATGTACAATTTAGGCGGTCTTAACGCTATAAGCGATCTCTTCCAGACAAACTTTGGGTAAAGAAATTATGAGTTTTATAGGAAGGGGTATTTTGTGCATAAAAGAAAATAAACAGCTGAATAATTGAAATAGAGATATGTTTATGATATGGTATGATAAAATTATAATAAAATAATTATATAAAAATTAAATACAAATAAATAATTATAAATAATATACATGTTTATAAAATATAACAGATATATATACCAACACAATAATAATCATACATAATAATATACACAAACCAATATGAAATGAAAGGAAATAACCTGAGACATAAAAGTAGACAGAATTATTTTGAAGAGAGTAGATGTACTTTAAGCAGTTTTATGTACTAAAAATATACAATAAATCACAATATTTTAATAAGAATACTTATAATTAAGTTAACTAAAAGGTTATGATTTCCCTAAAATCCCTAAAAAAATAAAATAAACGGCAATCCCGAAAGATGCCAATTATACACACTTCTAATAATTTGCATGTATTTCCTTGTCTTGCTATTATGATCTTGGCTTGGCTTGATCCAACATAGGTTGTTTCGCTATAATCTAGATTAATTTTAATAACAAGTAAGTGCTCTTACAGCCGGTTTCTGAATTGAGCATTTGACGTTGAGAACAACATAAGCTCGACTTAAGTATGACTCAAAAGTATTTCTGTTTCTAAATTAAGTTTAAGTGTAATTTGAGCATTTGAGGTTGAGAATTCTCAACTTTGACATCAGCTAGTGCTTAACTCGAAATTTGCGTTGCACAACACTACTGACAGTACTCAAAGCCTGCTCACTGTAAACTTAAGCGTCTGACAGCTAAGCAACCCAATGAGGGTACTTAAGTCCTACTTAAATTCAAATTTGGGACAATTTGCGACCAGCTTAATTGGGAAAGGCTATAGCTGTAATAAATCAAGCTCCAACAGGTGATGAGGAAGTGCAGACAAAACGCTTTAATAATACAAAGTTAAATTAATCTCAAAATATACTATAATTCAAACAAAGTTATATTAATTACAAAAATACAAAGGTGATTTCAAATAGAAGGTAAAAAGGATTGGCACATTGGTAAGGGTATGCGATCCGGTCCATACAAGATTGCCTGCATCCGGTCGATTTTGTTAGCTTCTTCCAACTCCTTCTTTAAAATCTTTACCATTAACCTGCAAATCTTGTTTTTTTTTATCTAAAGTATATTTTTCTTAATAATTTTACTGTGTTATTTTTAAAATCAGGTTTGAAATGGTGTTTTTTATTATTTTTCACCACTATAATTTTCCTTCTCTTCCTGTATGTAGTTGAGACATCTTTTTTTCTTTGTGGTTTCCATTTCATAAATTTTAAACTATTTCTACTTTGAGAAAGAGGTCAATCGTCGGATCCTAATCTGCTGGGCAGCGTTCAGGAAACTGCGCAAGAGCGTCTTCTCGTCTGAATTACCTCAGTGTCTGAATACGAAAGTATTTAACCAGTGTGTGTTACCAGTGATGTCATACGGATCCGAAACGTGGTCTCTAACTATGGGCTTCATAAAGAAGCTCAAAATCACACAACGAGAGATGGAGAGGGATATGCTGGATGTTTCTCTACAAGATCGAATCAGACGATACAGAGATACGTAGAAGAACTAAGGTAACGGACATATCCCTACGAATTAGTAAGCTCAAGTGGCAGTGGGCAGGGCACATAGCGCGAAGAACTGATGGCCGCTGGGGCAGAAAGGTGAAAGTTCTAGATTGGAGACCTTTCGATCAAAAGCGCAGCGTGGGATTTCCACCGACAAGATGGTCGAACGACCTTGTTAAGATCGCGGGATCACACTGGATGCAGCCCGCTTGTGATCGGCCGCAGTGGAAAACTGTGGGGTAGGTCTATGTTCAGTTCAGCAGTGAACGTCCTTTGGCTGATAATGATGATGATGAATCTATTTCGAAGTTCTTCAACTAATAAACTTTTCAATCATAAACATTGCAGGAAATCAAACATTATCAAGTTTGAGTATGACATTGACATACATTGATTGATTGACAAAAGAGATTCCGTTCTCGGCAATCGTTCGCAATTTAATTTTAAGAATTTAATCAAAATGTAGAATAGTGCCTGATACATACGAAACGCCTTTTAGGAAACTAGGCTTTATTCAACATAAAGAAATATACTATGTTAATAAATAATTACAGACATTATAGACAGACATTGACACACACAGATTGTCTGATAGAAAATTCTATAGACGTATGATCTATGATCTATGGATGATACCGAAGAGGTTCATAGCATTCTTCCCCCCTTCAATTCCATTCAGGCACAACTCTCGACTAATTACTACAAACGTAGTCAACGAGGTAGCCTGGTCTTCTGCGGGGTCTGCTAGAAGATCGAACCTGAGATGCTTCTGAATCTTGAGTAGGGGCAATTTTATCATCAGCTGTTTCAGATCCATCTTCAGATGTTCCATCAGTTGCGGGTGTCTCATCTTGCCAAGTATTATCCCCATCTGGCAAAGGTGCTAAATGTCTGTTAGAGACGGTAGTTTCTCTACCATCTGAGAATCTTACATGCGAATAAGATGGATTCGCTTGTAATATTTCAACTTCTTCCACTAACGGGTCGTATTTTGAGGAACGAACATTTTTCTTCATTAAAACAGTTCCGGAAGACGTTAGCCAAGTTGGTATAGATTGTCCGTTCATTGTTCTTCGAGGGTGACTAAACAGACGTTCGTGAGGAGTATTATTCGTGGCTGTACATAAAAGGGATCTTATCGAGTGGAGTGACTCAGGAAGTACTCGCTCCCATTCTGTCACATCTAAGGCCTTTGATTTTAAAAATAACTGAATAGTTCTCCATAATGTTCCATTTAAACGTTCGACTTGTCCATTACCTTGAGGGTTGTATGGTGTAGTGCGGCTAGTCGCAACGCCTAGAGATAGCAAAAAATTCTGTACTTGTTCAGACATAAAAGCAGATCCTCTATCAGAATGAACAAAAAGAGGAGTGCCAAACACAAAAAATACGTCTTTAAGGCATCTGATTACAGTGTCTGCTGACAAATCATGACATGGATATGCAAAAGGAAATCTGGAGTACTCATCGATGATAGTAAGGATGTATTTGTTTCTCGTGTTTGAAGGTATCGGTCCTTTGAAATCGATACTCAATCGTTCAAAAGGAGATGTTGCCTTAATCAGTTTTCCTTGGGCTTTATGAAAACGTGGTTTTATTTCGGCGCAAATATTACATGTAGAAGTAACTGATTTTATTTCGTTAACTGAGTATGGAAGATTCTTAGACCTGACCCAATGTATCATTCGTGTGACACCAGGATGACCCAGAGCGTTGTGTAATTCTGTTAAAGTATTAGTTTGAACTTGAGCACAGACACGTGATAGCGCATCAGCAGCAGAATTTTCTGTTCCAGGTCGATATATAATATCATACTTGTATGAGGATAGCTCCAGTCGCCAACGTTCTACTTTTTCATTCTTGATTTTACTATTATGCGGTTGGAGCATAAAAGCCACGGACTGTTGATCAGTAATCAAGATAAAATGCCTTCCCAGAAGAAAATGGCGCCACTTACGAAGAGCTTCAACGATTGCACATGCTTCTTTTTCTATGGAAGAGTGACGTTTTTCTGGAGCTGATAATGATCGAGAAAAATAAGCAACAGGTCTTTCGTTTTGAGATAAAATAGCTCCAATTGCAAAGTCGGACGCGTCCGTTTCAACAGTGAATGTAGCACTTAGGTCAATGGCATGTAAGCTGGAGCAAGCGAGTTCATTCTTCAGACTATTGAACTGTAATACTGCTTCATCAGTAAGAGGGAACTTGGTTATATCAATCAAAGGTCTTATTTTATGAGAAAAATTTCGTACCCATGGGCTGTAGTGTGCAAAAAGTCCTAAGGTTCTTTTGAGAGAACGAGAGTCTGATGGTATGGGTAAATCAAGTAGAGCTTGTATTCGTGATTTATCCGGTTTTATTGTCTGGTTGCTAATAGTATGCCCTAATAGGTTGATTGTCTGTGAGCAAAAAGTGCATTTGTCTCTATTCAATGTTAGTTTATATTTTTCAGCTGCCTTTAGAAATTTGTTCAAATTAGCGTCGTGTTCTTCTTTGGTAAGTCCGCAAACTGTCAAATCATCGAGATAAGCGTAGGTTCCAGACAACTTTTCTTTCTCTATTATAAATTCCAGTGTTCGCTGGAACGCTGCTACTCCATTGGTGACTCCAAAAGGAATACGTGTAAATTCGTATAGTTTACCACAAGCCTCGAATGCAGTATATTTTTGTTCTCTTTTTAGTATAGGAACTTGATGGTATGCGCTTTTCAAATCGATTTGGCTGAAGTATTTGAATTTAGAAACTTTGGAGATAATAGATTCTATTTTAGGTAAAGGATAAGCGTCTAATTCTGTAAAGTTATTGATGGTTCTAGAATAATCGATGACGAGACGTTTTCGATGATTATTACCTCCAGCGACAAGAACTTGCGCTCTCCATGGGGAGACACTTGGCTGAATTACGCCATCTCCCAGCAGCTTAGATACTTCTTGTTTAATAAAAGACTCGTCTTCCTCACTGTATCTTCGAGATTTCACAGCAATGGGCTTGATAGATGGAGATAAGTTAGTAAAAATCGAAGCCGGAGGTACTGTAGCTTCCATGACATTGCAAATGTTAAGGGGCTCTTGCTCGCCACCAAAGTTCAATATAAGCGACGAGTGCGTTTTTAGTATATCATGCCCAATAATGACGTCAGCACATAAATTGTTTACTATGAGCAAGTTCTGTTTATGATAAGTATGCTTATCGATTTTGAGAGTAGCAAAACACGATCCTTCTACGACGGAGGTATTGTTAAGTGATGCAAACGTAATTGACTGGTTGCAGTGCCTCTTTTTCAGGTTTAATGTTTCAGCTAAACCTTTGTCGATAAAGCTTATAGAACTTCCTGTGTCCACGAGAGCATCAGCAGTATAATCATTTATGACAATGGGAATAGTAGCTTTCCTTAAACTTCCTGGGGCGGCAGCAATGACAGATGCTGTTTCTTCTAAAATGTTTTCTTGAGTGACTGCATTTACTTTGGGGCTAGCACCACCGACGCTGCGACAAACATTTGCAAAGTGTCCTTTTTTGGAGCATAATTGACACTGAGAATGAAACGCAGGACACTTGATGCGTTGATGTACATTCCCGCCACAAAAGAAACATCGTCGTTTTTTTGAAAAATTTACAGCTGCTATATTAGTTTCAATCTCTTTTTCGTGTTCTCGAATAGTGTTGAGCGTGGGCATGAAAGAAGTTGGGTTCGATGTTAATGAAAACGAATTTAAACTCTTTTCAGCGTTTTCTAACGTCAAAGCTTGATTTAATGCGTCATCGAATGACAATGTCAAGTTTTCCAAAAGTCTTTGACGATTTTTTTTTGAAATTATGCCCGATATGAATGCGTTACACATAAAATCATTCTGATTTTGCTCAGCGGATACGGCTTGAAAATCACATTCTTGAGCTAGTAGTTTAAGGGCCCGGACATAGTCAGATATAGATTCTTCAGGTTTTTGTAGTCTGGATGATAAGATGTGTCTAGCAAGTATACGATTCTTTGGCTTTTCGTACGATGCCCTCAAAACTTGTATCGCTTGATCGTAGGTACTGCACACTTTGATAAGAGCATATACTTTTGGAGATAAATAATTAACAAGTAACTTAAGCTTCAGTTCAGTAGAAGCGTCAGGAACTTCTTCGGTTATAAAGTTTTGAAAAGTATGGAGCCAATGGTACCACTGCAACTCGGCACCCACTTCACCAGGGTCCGTACTAAATTTCTCGGGGTTTAGGTAACGGGATCCTCGGGTTGTCACTATTGGTACTTTATTTTCGCTCATCGTGCAATTTTAATTTTAATAATATCTGTCAACTTCGTCTATAATGAATAAATTGATACATACGAAACGCCTTTTAGGAAACTAGGCTTTATTCAACATAAAGAAATATACTATGTTAATAAATAATTACAGACATTATAGACAGACATTGACACACACAGATTGTCTGATAGAAAATTCTATAGACGTATGATCTATGATCTATGGATGATACCGAAGAGGTTCATAGCAGTGCCTATTTAACTTAAAATCTTATTCGCAAACTAATGCTTTTAGGGATATATGAGTGACATAATGAAATCCAGAATTTATTAATGCCTATAATGAAACCAAATCTCTTTTTAAATAAAAACCGGTAAAAATCAGTTGTTTTTACTTGTAACGGAACGTTGCAGTATAATCAAGGATAAATCTCAGTTGAATGTGGTTTGAGACAATCTAAAATTTACGAATGAAACGTAGGAAACTTAAGTACTCATCAACTATTTGAGCAGATCTCAACAGATTTTCACTCAAATGCTCAAATCAGAAACCGGCTGTTAGTCATGCAAATACGTACGCACGAACGATCCGGATCCGAACTATTAAGGTTAAAGCAAATCTACCCACCCGGCACGGGAACAGCACCAATCAGGCGTCAACCATACGGAAGCACGTTACGTAAAGGGAACAGCACCGCCTCAGGTGGTATCGGCATCGGATAGCAAACGCTTCGGATCCAGTTTGCTACAACTTATGACAGTGCTTCTTGTGAATGACAGCCCGTTTGACAGGGTGGACGGATAGTCGTCAACCAGCGGGCGAGGCGCAGGCGCGTTACAACAACGCATGCGCCGCTGGTCGAGAGTGGGTCCCGAGTTGGTCTCGATCCGAGGTGACCTTACGAAGTTGACAGATGTGCGTTGAATTATGGACTTTCAAACAAAGCATACTGAACGCCTCGAATTGATACGGTGCTGTCACCGTGACGGGTTGATAAGTAGGCTTCGACCTTAAGCGTCGACTGTGTCCGATTCATTTTTTACCTCTATACAGGATGTCCAGAAAGTCAAGGTCAAGCCGAAACCAGGTGATAACCAAAGCCAGTCACTAGAAAAAAAACTTACTTAAGTACTTTTCGGGTTATGGACTTTAAAAAAAAACTTAAATTGACTTAAAAAAAAACTTGTATTGGTTTGTCGACTACTGTGGCTAAAGATATTAAGTTTTTTCAATATTTTCTCGTGCATTGTAAGCCTATTGTACTATTACCGTTAGTCTTAAATTTAATCACAGCTACCTCAATTTTCATTTCATGACACTTCTAAATCCAACTAAGAATTCAAACTTATTGCATGGCCCAACTTTATTTACGATATCTTGTAAGATATAAAGTAACATATTCTTCGCATGTCACGTATTGTAAACAATCATGACATTAACGAAATGATTCATTACAAAGTATGATAAACACAAAACTCACAACCTACATAAATGTAGGTTATTTATCGTTAAAACTTATATTTTTTTAAACAAATAGTTTATTTGTTATAAGTTAATATCAAAATATTGTTTACAATATTCAGCTAGCAATGAAAAATTGACTTCAGGTTACATACTACTATAAGGTACAATAACTGTCTCGGTGGCGCAACGGTAAGAGGGTCGCACTTTAAGCGGCGGCTGCGTAGAGGTCCCGGGCTGAATCCCCGGGATGGGCCAAAATTATATATACATAGGTTTTTCTGTTCAAAAATTCTTAGAGTAGCCCAGAGTTTGGAAGTTGGCGGTGTTACACCCCCGTGCCTCGGAAAGCACGTGAAGCCGTTGATTTGCGCCTGATCTCCCTCTGGTCGTGTCGGATTGCAGTCCCATCGGGCTATGAGAGTGAAAGGAAGAGAATGCACCTGTGTTTGCGCACACACTTTTGCACTATAATATGTCCCGCGCAGTCGGTTAGTCGTTGTGACTGGCCTCTGTAGTCGAAATTGGCTAGGGGAACTATAATTATTTTAAAGGTACAATTGTACGACCTAGATCATTGACACCCGGTATGGAATCGTTAAAAAATAATATCTAACTTATATATTTTTCATATTCATAAAGATGAAATAAGAAACCAAAAATTTGCGCACGGGCGGGACTTGAACCAGAAATATGACATATGAAATATGATATATGAATATGAAATATGACACTGTGAGTGTTAAATACATTCTAAAGCATTAGATAGCGAAGCGACATCAATTTCCAAGTTGAATTTATTCTGTAAAGAATAACTGCTTGGGCCATCTGTTTCATAAACAGACGGCTAGATGGCGCTAAGCGTCACGCAATTGACGTTTTCATAAGAAACCACAAATTTCGCAGGGTCGGACTAACAGCACGGTAGCTCAATTGGTAAGAGCGTTTGGCCCGGTTTGCCAAAAGGTTGCTGGTTCAAGTCCCGCCCGTGCGCAAATTTTTGGTTTCTTATTTCATCTTTATGAATATGAAATATGACACTGTGAGTGTTAAATACATTCTAAAGCATTAGATAGCGAAGCGACATCAATTTCCAAGTTGAATTTATTCTGTAAAGAATAACTGCTTGGGCCATCTGTTTCATAAACAGACGGCTAGATGGCGCTAAGCGTCACGCAATTGACGTTTTCATAAGAAACCACAAATTTCGCAGGGTCGGACTAACAGCACGGTAGCTCAATTGGTAAGAGCGTTTGGCCCGGTTTGCCAAAAGGTTGCTGGTTCAAGTCCCGCCCGTGCGCAAATTTTTGGTTTCTTATTTCATCTTTATGAATATGAAATATGACACTGTGAGTGTTAAATACATTCTAAAGCATTAGATAGCGAAGCGACATCAATTTCCAAGTTGAATTTATTCTGTAAAGAATAACTGCTTGGGCCATCTGTTTCATAAACAGACGGCTAGATGGCGCTAAGCGTCACGCAATTGACGTTTTCATAAGAAACCACAAATTTCGCAGGGTCGGACTAACAGCACGGTAGCTCAATTGGTAAGAGCGTTTGGCCCGGTTTGCCAAAAGGTTGCTGGTTCAAGTCCCGCCCGTGCGCAAATTTTTGGTTTCTTATTTCATCTTTATGAATATGAAATATGACACTGTGAGTGTTAAATACATTCTAAAGCATTAGATAGCGAAGCGACATCAATTTCCAAGTTGAATTTATTCTGTAAAGAATAACTGCTTGGGCCATCTGTTTCATAAACAGACGGCTAGATGGCGCTAAGCGTCACGCAATTGACGTTTTCATAAGAAACCACAAATTTCGCAGGGTCGGACTAACAGCACGGTAGCTCAATTGGTAAGAGCGTTTGGCCCGGTTTGCCAAAAGGTTGCTGGTTCAAGTCCCGCCCGTGCGCAAATTTTTGGTTTCTTATTTCATCTTTATGAATATGAAATATGACACTGTGAGTGTTAAATACATTCTAAAGCATTATATATTTTTATCACACAAGGCATACAAAAAGAGCAATAACAGCCTAATCAAAAGTAACACCCGAGAACTCGCTAATAATACATCACAGTCACATCACAACACAAAGTTATCCTCTGAATTCATGTCCCTAATAAGCGACGTGTATATCTCATTTTCCTCCTTCAAGCCGTCTTTCCCTTTGTAATACGGAAAAACATTATTCGTTGGCAAATAGTATATGCCTGGCTTTGAAAAATCCGTGTTCGGACCGAAATAATTGGTTTCCGTGCTGTTAAAACAGTTCGACAGGCGAGCTTCTTGAATCGATTCGCATTTCAGACCTATGAACTTTTTCGGGTGTTCTAAAGCTTGCCAGTAGTATATGACAGCTCTGAGATGGCTGCAGATGATGAGGCAAGGGAGATAAGGTATATCACTCGGTTGGTATTCGCCTCCGTTTGCGTAGAAGTCAACATGACCTAATCTTTCGGCCATGCCGAATCCGTCGATGTTTGTGTGTATAATATCAACTCTTTCAGCGTCTGATGGGTTGATTCTTAATTCAGGTGATAAGGTTCTATAACACGGGCCTGCAGGGTCGAGTCCTGTGATTCGTGAAGGTTTCTTGCCGGTGGCTGCGTAGAAATGCTTGGCCGCATAACCAGCTATGTGAGCTCCTACGCTGAGGCCAGCTAATTCCAGGTTCTCAGCTGCTAAGCCAAGCTCGGTGAGTTTCACGAGGAATTCGCCGATCCTCTTCCCAATGACGCGGGTGAGACGAACGGATCTGTGACGTAAACGCAATATTAGAGAATTGGCAATTAAATTAGCAAGGCCTTCGGCGTTTTGCGGGACGATCTAGGTCAAATAATTTTCTCCTGATATATACTAATATTATAAAGCTGTAGAGTTTGTTTGTTTGAACGCGCTTTTCTCAGGAACTACTGGACTGATTTGAAAAACTATTTATGTGTTGGAGAGCTTATTTATCGAGGAAGGCTTTAAGCTATGAAACATCACGATGCTACGGGAGGGGAAGGAGCAAACTCAAAAAACGCGGACGAAGTCACGGGCGACCGCTTATGTCCCTATACACATAAACGCTAAAGATCTTACTGTAGCTGACCTATTTTGCGAACTTAATTGATTACTCCAACAACAAAACTAAACCAAGTTGTAACATTCTGAGAAATGTAATCGAAACGTTTTCTACTAATATAAAACCAGTGTGAATGAAATCACAAGCAAATGCTAGTCTAATTTAAATTAATTCAAACGTCAAGCTTGCTGTTTATACATCGCTGAATGTTCAAGACGGGTATATGGACAGAAAATTAATTAACACTTTGAATTAAGTCTGTTGGTTTTGGGCCATTTAAGACTTCATGGTCATATTAGCACTTTGAGGTGGTTATGAATACGGCGCACGTTAAAAGGGGTCTTGTTTTGGAAAAAGGCTAATATTGATTTGGTTTTATCCTCTTTCTTTAGGATCACTAACTCCGGTTCGACCTGGGGCTCTATTTTTAAATCGCTCGCGTCAATATAACGAGTGATGTTTGTTTGAATATTTAATTATGATACAACTTATATCACGCAAAATATGGACGGGAGTAGAGTCCGTTTTTCTTTGCTTGTCGAATATTGTAAACAATCTTTTCATTACTTTTAAAATAATGACAATGAATGAAATTTATTAATTACTACTACTGGATTTAAAAAGATCTCAGTGTTTAACATGTAGGTTGTGAATAGTATGTTTATATTACTTTAAAATGAGTAAGTTTGTTAAAGAGGAATGTCAAGGTGGTTGACAAAATTCGACTAGCAAAGAAAAATAGACTTAAGTTACATTTTTTGTAAATTTTTACTGATTTTCATTCGAAAATCGAACATTAATCAAAGCAACTCACACGCCTTTTTGACACAAGTGATTCAAAAATTGAGCCCCTGGGGATCATTGAACCCGGGACCTTTATTGCAGTGATTAATTCATACGAGATTGCTACCATGCACCGTTATCATACATGGGGTTTGCCACACAATGCCGAAATAGAAAAAAAAACTAGATAAAAAAGATATTTTAATAGCAATGTGGTAAGTAACGATGAAAGTTTAAAACAATATTTACGGGCAAAAAATACCAATTTTACTAATACAAAAGTGTTCTCATTCAACGGGCTTCCTCCATTTCGCTACTATTTACTATTTATTACGTACGTAAAAAAATAAAATAAATCACTCCATAAATATATTTCTTGCTTGCAACCATTCATTCATACAGTCAAACGGTCACCCATCCAAAACGTGGCCACTCAGATCGTTGCTTAATTTTTACCATGATTTGTGAGAATTCTTACTTACTTCGGGTATATCTGGGTAAGAAAAGCGATGGTCTCGCTAGCGAAGACGTTGTACCCTCGCTTCGCGTACGCAGTGCTCACTGCTTGAGAGTGCAGGAACCAGGAGCTGTCGATGAAACCGCCCACGTAGAACACTGTCTTTTTGTTTCTTAGATCTGTAAGTTGTAAACAGTACTTTCAATAGTAATATCGTCTCTTCATATTATTAGGTGAGTTATAAATAATAAATGATCTCAATAATAGCAATCTAGAGGTTCCCACAATATGCATTTACAACGACTTGCGGTTGCGCGTTTTTGAAACTAGAGACAGTTTCGCAACTCCAGCAATGAACATATTTTGGCATCGATGATCGATGCGTCGATGCTGTCGCGCGTTAGTATCGGGGCAGTCACGCGTTTGCATCAATGCTAACGCGCGTTAGTTCGATACAGTTGCCAATATACAGACAGACGTCTAGGCTAGCTTCAGAGGAGCGAAAAACGAATTTCGTCAATACGAACATCGATATATGCGGATCTGAAGCATTTTTATTATGCAATCCGTACTTCGAAAAGCTTCGGATCCGCAAAACGATGACCGTATTGACGGATTTCGTTTTTTGTAGTAGGCATTCTGCATCAACACTAACGCGCGACAGAATCACGACTGTATCGATGCTAAAAGTAGCGCAAGTCTGTAAAGGTCGACCATTTGCGACTGCATCGATACTACATCGCGACGCGTGTGTATCGCTGCTAATAGCCGCAGTGTGAAAATGATCTTTGTCTACAAAATGATTAGGCATTGCAATCGGCTAAAAGCATTGAAACATATCTACTCACCCATAGTCTTAGTCCTGGCCAGCATCTTATGTGCTGTCGTCAGAGGCATGGTTCTCCGCACCACCGACCCTTTGTCGTCCAGTGAATGGTAGACCACTTGCAGAAGGTGGATCGTGCTGTTGCTGATGGTGGCGTTCTTCGTTACCCCTGGACCTGAAGATTGGAGGATTAATTTATAAGGGTGACGTAGCAAATACCTAACTACCTGAATATTATGCGTATATGCCTGCTGACAGATAAAAGGATGGATGGACGGACAGTAGCAAACCATTGCATTTGAGCACGAAGAGAATCTTTTGATCAAGCAGTTACTAGTAGTCATAAGAATTGTGCATCTTTTTCTAGAAGCAAAAATAAAATACCTTTATAAAGGCGCTTGAATAACTAGTTTTAAAGTGGTTTCAGTAATATAGTGGTTTCAGTTCTATCCACTTATTTATTCTATGTTCAACTTTAAAAAAGAGGTCAATCGACTAATCCAACTCGGCTGGGCAGTGTTCGTGAAATTGCGCAAGAGTGTCTTCTCGTCTCAATTACCTCAGTGCTGAAGACGAAAGTCTTCAAACAGTGTGTGTTACCAGTAGTGACATTCGGATTCAAAACATGGTCTCTTACTAAGGGCCTTATGAGGAAGCTCAAAATCGCATAGCGAGCGATGAAGAGGGCGATGCTCGGTATTTCTCTACGAGATCGAATCAGAAATGAGGAGATAGAATAACTAAGGTAACGGACATAGACCTGAGAATCAATAAGCTCAAGTGGCAATGGGCAGGGCACATAGAGCGAAGAACTCATGGCCGTTGGGGCAGAAAAGTTCTAGATTCGACGTCCACCGACAAGATGGACGGACAACCTTGCACAGATCGCAGGATCGAAGTTGATTCAGACCACTTGTGATAGGTCGCTGTGGAAACCCGTGGGGAGGTCCATGTTCAGCAGAGGACGTCCTTTGACTGATAATGATGATTATGATGATTATGGTACTTTAAGAGCAAAACAATAAGCGATAAGGTTACTCTACCTCTGTGTAGTGATATTAATTAAAGGTCAACTTATATGAGATGTTTTTGTCATAAATAAACATACATATCCAACTAATTGGAATATACAGTCGATCGCATTAAAATTTGTTCGTATGATGATACTATATACTTGTTTAGGTACCGCGTTGTTTATTTTCAGGAAAACGACTAGTACATAACTATATTTTGTTAATAAATGCTTCTGGTCCATCTTATTTTACCAGCACAGAAATAGTGTCAGTAATTTATGCTCATAGTAAGTGTGCTAGAATAGAACCTAAAATTCAATTATTTAAGCAAAAAACATACCTTCTCTTGTGTGAAATTTCACTTTTTTTTGTTAAATTTATGCATTGCATAAAGCTTTTTTACGTATTTTTACACCGCATATTTTTTAATCCACGTGTACAATCCAATCTGCTCTGATTTCAAGTGTTTTTATAAACTTTAAAGGTCACTTGTTTTATCGTAAAAATAACTCGAAATAATTGTATTGCAATGGCAATGAACTTGACTTCCATTATTAGATTACAAGCAAATTCGATTTATGATCGCGTTACGTAGTCGTTTTGTTCGTATTCGTTTTGAGTAATGTAATTAAATACAAGCACCTAGATAACTTTATAAGATTTAAGTTTTCAATAATATTGTCATTCTAAAATATGTAAAGAGAAAATACAAATTCAGTCAATAAGGATACTTTTTAACCAACTTAAAAAAAATAAGGAGGAGGTTATCAATTGGACTGTTTCTTTTTTTTGTGGTGCTGTACCTCATATCGCAGTCATTTATGAAATGACTTGGTTTTGTTTACGTGCCTAGAGGTTATGCCTTCTAGTTGGTCCCATTGTTGCCAAGTCAGGATCGAATCGAGGGAAACCCTCAAATTTTAAAGGCACGTATAGTGTTTTTGTACTAGATCTTAATGACGACGTGTTGTTACGTCTGACAGTCAACATCATGTGGAGCTTTGCTGATGGTGGAACTCCTAAACGCTAAAGAGTTCAGTGATTATAATGACACTGATGATAGATAATTTGTAGCTTCTGAAAAAAGCCCCTCCCCCCTCCCCCCTTTTATAACCACTAAAAATTAACAAATAAAATTTACTTTAAAAAAAGTTAAAACCGACTTCATAAACAAAATTAAGTAAAAAGCCTAAAATAAACTCTTGACCCTTTAAAGGAAAGGATCCATTTTAGGCGATCAATTTATTTTCGGAGTCGGTGCCATCCCTTTGAACATCTCAAGTATCAATTATCAGTGCACCGATTCCAAAAATAAATTATTGGTGCATTTTGGTTTTGAAGTAGGTTTTTAGTTTTTAAAGTTAATATGGTTTTTTCACCGACCAATACCTGAGTTAGATATAAATTAGCACTAAATCATACACCCTGTATAGATTCCTATTTACTAAGATATGCTATGCTTGTAAGCGATACCTAGACATATTTGTCTTGTTTAAACTTGGATTCACAGCATAAAAGCTTATCTTCCAATCTAGTTAATTATGACATAATGGCAATTGCATATAACTGCAGTACGGTGAAATAGGTTCCATACCAGAACGCATACCTCTGTATGGAGAATCACTGATGACAGAACAGTTACGAAAAATCATGTTTAAAAACGTGTAGGTATGTCTAGTTTCTGTTTGCTCGTTTGTTTGTCCTTTTTAAATTTTATTACCTGCCTATTTTGACCCGGTGTTCTTTTGATATTGTTTTTATGAAAAATAACTAAAATTCGGCATTCGAATTATTATTATTTTAATTGTAATTGTTTTTCTGCGTATTTTTGTATGTAATTATGCATTATTTTGCGGTTCTGCTGACATCAAAATCACATACATAAAACTTGCAAAGTTGCGGAACATAATTTTCTCAAATTTGATCTGCAACTTTATTTGACCTTATTGTAAATAAAAACGACTGGATCCCCATTATTTTGCACAGGATGTACCAAACACCTTCTATATTAAGAGTGGTCTAGTTACCCATTCCTTTTAAGCAGGGCTAAGTGAGTACAATGCTTACAAAATTCCTTTATTATATCCTCGTCATTTGATCGCTGCCTTGATCTTTTATGAATAGCTAGTAAAAAAAAATTGCCAAAAATCGAGTTACTAGCCAGCCCAAAAGTAGAACCACTCCTGAGTCCTCTTAAATTTTAAATTACGAGTAACAATATCAAAGTTCGTCCTACAAATAAATTCAAAACTTTTACAGAACGTTTCAGTACTTCAAGTTTTTTTTTCAACCTATGCGTGTAGGTCGACGGTATCGAGGTTCCTTAAACCATTTTCTCTAAAAATCTAACGTTTGACAGATGGACGCTTACCTAACCTAACCCCCCCCCCCTCCCCATCTAACTTTTAAACTAAGCGAGTATAAATTTAAAAATCTTGACAAAAACTTTCAACGAAAATTGGTTTAAACGAGATCGACCTAGTGCACAATAACCACAAATATCACTTTGTTATTCATTATTATAATATATTAGCTTATTAGTGTGCGAGTCCGTCTCGCACTTGTTTATTTTTTAAATATCCATTTAAAGAAACTAGTCATTAGGTACTTCTTGCAATAATTAATTAATCTAACAACCTTAATCTATACTAATATTATAAAGCTGAAGAGTTTGTTTGTTTGTTTGTTTGTTTGTTTGTTTGTTTGTTTGTTTGAACGCGCTAATCTCAAAAACTACTGGCCCGATTTGAAAAAATTTTTTTACGTTGGATAGTCCATTTATCGAGGAAGGCTTTAGGCTATATAACATAAAGATACGACTCATAAGACCACAGCAGCAATGAAAAATGTTGCGAAAACGGGAGAAATATATTCCTTTTGAGAGCTTCCGCTGCATACGCTGCGGAAACCGCTTAAGTTACACAAAAATCATGTATGACAGGATTGTTCAACATTAAGAGTTCTATAATAAAGTCCGCGACAGAATATGTCTATCTTTTATGGTTGACATACTACAACCTGTTTTATGTTAATAAATTTGTAAAAAAATAATGCATTATTTTTAGAGGTGTATTATACACACAGGTATTTAGTCTTATCAAAATAAATACATTCATCATCACGAGCATTTCATTTAGAACAAAGTTGCCCTTTATATCATTTAAATTCAATAAATATCTTAGGAGCTATCACAGTTTTAACATAACTCCGCACCAAAATAATGTTCGCAGCTAAAGTACGACGTGCGCTTGCGCTAATAATATTATAAAGCTGAAGAGTTTGTTTGTTTGAACGCGCTTCTCTCAGGAACTGCTGGACCGATTTGAAAAAATATTTCTGTTTTGGATAGCTTATTTATCGAGAAAGGCTTTAGAGTAAAGAACATCACGCTGCGACGGGAGGGGAGGGGGCAAACTCAAAACGCGCGGACGAAGTCGCGGGGGACCGCTAGTAATTTATAATGTCCGTATTGTTATGTAAAATAGTGCAAACTCTGCACCTGCATTTATCATTTGCACCGCGTCTCTGATGCATTTTAGCCTTGCGTTTAAAATGCATGGAGATGACTATGCACAAATAAATAATTGATTAAAGGATTAAAGTGACATCATTATATCAGCTCCCGTGTTCATTGTATCATTTAAAAAGGTTATGTGCAGCATATTAAACGTACAGCAGAGATCTCTTCGCGCTTTTTTTGCGGTGGAAATGCTTAATGCATATACCGCTACAGATAGTTTAAATCAGTTGTGCGCGCGGCCCTATGTGTGCGTGGGCTTGTAAATATACAACTTTGATTCGTGTGGCAGTGACGCGGCAGTCGTCGTCCGAGCAAGACGTGTCCTTATCGCTTTTTCTTACGGGTACAGTCGTTTATGAAAATGTCTAGTTCTTCACGGAGAAAATGTTTAAGGAGTCAGGTAAATATTAAAAGATTTTTATTTTATTTATTTATTTTTTTAATTTAGATGTAATTAATATTTATTATTCAGAGATCGGAATTGGGTGTGTGAAAATACCTAAAGTTTGCAGCGGGACATAATATGGAGCACGTGTTATATTCTCGATATTTTGTATTTTCACACACCTAATTCCGATCTCTGATTATGATTCTATATAAGAAAAAAATTTTCCTTGTTGACGTTAACGTATTATTGTTTTAGACTCGAGAAACCATTGCTAAGGTATACGAATTTCTGAAAATAGATGCGAGAGATATATTGGAACTAGTAAGTGATCCAGTTTGCAGCGCAAGTCCAATTTTAATATCGAAATTAAGTGAACATTTAAATAGCGTACGGAAAAGAACAGCAATGGCAGTGGGGGTATCAGAGAGAACAATTACTAATATATTGGCTGAAGGAAAAGAATCTGACTCTAAATTTAAATCTCCGCATAAAGACCGTAAAAAACGTTTAAAGAAGTTAGAATTAGACAACTTTAACGTTGATGTTATACGTTCCACTATTCAAAATTACCATTTAGAACATCGTGAATTACCTACGTTGCTAAAGTTGAAAAGAATATTTCAAGATAAACTTAACTATGATGGAAGTATTTCGACTCTGCGTACAGCTTTGTTAAAGTTGGGATACAAATGGCGAAAAACTGTGGATAACAGACGTGTTATTATAGAGCGGCATGACATCCAAAAACTACGATTTTCCTACCTAAAAAAATTACTCAGATACCGTCAAGAAAATAGGTGTATCGTATATACAGATGAGAGCTACATCTTAACTAGCCATGTGCAAAACAAAGGATGGGGTAATAAAGATGGACCACCTTTAAAGAGAAACCTGTCGAAAGGACAAAGAATTATCATTGTGCATGCTGGTTCAGAACAAGGTTTCGTACCTAACGCACTATTGACATACAAAGCAAATAGTGTTTCTGGTGATTACCACTCTAACATGAATGCAGAAAACTATGAAAAGTGGCTGAAAGAACGTCTAGTACCGAATCTTCCACCTAACTCTGTGGTTGTGCTTGATAATGCCTCATACCATAACGTTCAAAATGACAGAGCCCCAAATTCTAATTAAAAAAAAATAGAAATGCAGAGATGGATGACAGAAAAAAATATAGCTTTTAATCAAGAAATGAAAAAAATTGAACTGTATGATTTGATTAAAAAAAATAAAGAAAAATATATTTCTTACAAGATTGACGACATACTTCAGCCATATGGCATAAAAGTTCTTCGATTGCCACCATATCATCCTGAACTAAACCCCATAGAAAATGTGTGGGGAATTTTAAAAAATTATATTGCTTCACATAATGTCGATCAAAATGTGACGGAAATAATGAAACTCATAAATGAACGTTTAAGTCAAATTGATGAAGGGATGTGGGGTAATACTTGTCGACATGTACAAAAGAAAGAAGAAGAATACTATAGACATTTTGACATGGAGTCAGATATCATAATTAACCTTGGTGAGAGCAGCGAATCCGAAAATTCATCATTAGATTTTTCAAGTAGCGATGCAGAATAATGTTCAATAAATAAACATTAAATTACGATATAACTGTTTTTTTTAAACCCGTATATTATAACCCGTAAATAACAGTATTTGTATTTGTACCCGACTGTACCTCTTGTCACGCACACAAAGTCACTGTATATGTACAAGGTTTACCCACACATAAGGCCGCGCGCACAACTGAGTTGAACTATCTATACCCGTGTGGGGACAGTGGTTTAGTTGCGACTCCTTCGTTCGTCCAGGTTTCCCCACTAAAACCTCCGTGGTTTCCCTCTCGACGCATGAAAAAAACCGCTTGCACACACGACCAAAAAGCGGGCGCCATTTCAAACAAATGTGACGCGTCGTGCTAGCAATTTTGAGTCCTAAGATAGTAAGGCGGTGGTGTCCTCTATTTAAATGAGGTGATTATAGCTTTTACATGGCTTCACCGAAGCAAGACAGAGGAAATACTCGTTGATAAGGCATTTACAAGCTTTTTATTAAAATCAAATTCTTGCAAATAAAAAATAGGGGGCTTTTGCTGAATTAAACCAAGATTTTTTGATCTGTTTTCCAAAACGTCCTAAAATATATCTTCTCTCTTTAAAATAATTATATCTAATCTTATGTCAGTTAATTTCCTTTCATTTCATATTGGTTTGTGTAAATGTTGTATGATTATTATTGTGTTATTGTATTACCAATACAATGATATAATCTGTTATATTTAATAAACATATATAATATTATTTATTCATATTATTCTTTATTTGTATTTATTTTTATATAATTAATTTTACTATAATTTTATTATACAGATATACGATATAAAAAAAACCCTGTCCGAGCCGAAAGGGTCATAAAGTTGCTTTAGGGCCGATTTTTCAATGGTCAGATAAAACTTATCAGAGTGATAAATTATAAAGAGACAGATTTTAAAAATGCCAGTTACGTATGATTGCTGTCAATGAGGTAACGTTTTCAAATTAGCCATATTGTATTCTGTACGACGAATATTTCTTATCTGACTATTGAAAAATCAGCCCTTAATATCATAACCAAAACAAGTATTAAGATTACGTCATTCATTAAATCATTTTATTTCGATTTTCCAAGTTGTGGCGAGATCCCACATATTATATCTATTTAATCTCTTTTTAAAACACATAAATATTTACAAATATTTAGTTTCTACTGAACGCGCGACCTACGGCGCCGCGAAGATGGTATCATCTATGGTTTCCATGGCAACAAGTTTTGTGAAGGATAAAAACATCGACGACTTGTACATGTAATTTTCACTTTTCTAAAATAACTAGCGGTCCCCCGCGACTTTGTCCGCGCGTTTTGAGTTTGCTCCCTCCCCTCCCGTCGCAGCGTCATGTTTTATATCCTAAAGCCTTTCTCGATAAATAAGCTATCCAACACAGAAATATTTTTTCAAATCGGTCCAGCAGTTCCTGAGATAAGCGCGTTCAAACAAACAAACTCTTCAGCTTTATAATATACTAGCGGTCCCCCGCGACTTCGTCCGCGCGTTTTGAATTTGCTCCCTCCCTTCCCGTCGCAGCGTCATGTTTTATATCCTGCAGCCTTTCTCGATAAATAAGCTATCCAACACAGAAATATTTTTTCAAATTGGTCCAGCAGTTCCTGAGATAAGCGCGTTCAAACAAACAAACTCTTCAGCTTTATAATATATTAGCGCAAGCGCACGTTGTACTTAAGCTGCGAACATTATTTTAGTGCGGAGTTATGTTAAAACGGTGATAGCTCCTAAGATATTTATTGAAATCAAATGATATAAAGGGCAACTTGGTTCTAAATGAAATGCTCGTGATGATGAATGTATTTATTTTGATAAGAATAAATACCTGTGTGTATAATGCACCTCTAAAAATAATGCATTATTTTTGTACAAATTTATTAACATGAAAAAGGTTGTAGTAAGTCAACCATAAAAGATAGACATATGCTGTCGCGGACTTTATTATAGAACTCTTAATGCTGAACAATCCTGTCATACATGATTTTTGTGTAACTTAAGCGGTTTCCGCAGCGTATGCAGCGGAAGCTCTCAAAAGGAATATCTTTCTCCCGTTTTCGCAACATTTTTCATTTCTGCTGTGGTCTTATGAGTCGTAGCTTTATGTTATATAGCCTAAAGCCTTCCTCGATAAATGGACTATCCAACGTAAAAAGAATTTTTCAAATCGGGCCAGTAGTTTTTGAGATTAGCGCGTTCAAACAAACAAACAAACAAACAAACAAACAAACAAACAAACAAACAAACAAACAAACTCTTCAGCTTTATAATATTAGTATAGATTAGCGCAAGCGCACGTTGTACTTAAGCTGCGAACATTATTTTGGTGCGGAGTTATGTTAAAACTGTGATAGCTCCTAAGATATTTATTGAAATCAAATGATATAAAGAGCAACTTGGTTCTAAATGAAATGCTCGTGATGATGAATGTATTTATTTTGATGAGAATAAATACCTGTGTGTATAATACACCTCTAAAAATAATGCATCATTTTTTTACAAATTTATTAACATAAAAAAGGTTGTAGTAAGTCAACCATAAAAGATAGACATATGCTGTTGCGGACTTTATTATAGAACTCTTACTTTTGAACAATCCTGTCATACATGATTTTTGTGTAACTTAAGCGGTTTCCGCAGCGTATGCAGCGGAAGCTCTCAAAAGGAATATCTTTCTCCCGTTTTCGCAACATTTTTCATTTCTGCTGTGGTCTTATGAGTCGTATCTTAATGTTATATAGCCTAAAGCCTTCCTCGATAAATGGACTATCCAACGTAAAAAAAATTTTTCAAATTGGACCAGTTGTTTTTGAGATTAGCGCGTTCAAACAAACAAACAAACAAACAAACAAACTCTTCAGCTTTATAATATTAGTATAGATTTCATTTGAATTATCTAATTCATGCGTTTTAATTATTAAAACTCGTATCTACGTTTATGATCAACGATCGATATATCGTTTGTAGGAGTAATCAACTCCTCACTGGTGACCCAACTTGGACACGGAATTGGTAAACATTCCTTCTAAAACCGTAAGTGTTTAACCATATTCATAATGAGTATCGAAACGGAAGCACAGAAAGCTGCAAATGATAAATATTCGGATGCGTCAAGCGGTGAAAATGTTGTCAACTAAGGGCTGCGTTCCAGCGGAAGTAGCGATATTTGTCGAGTTGCTGCACGACTTCCTCCGTTTTGGCCACAAGAGCCAGCCGTATGGTTCGCTCAGGTGGAAGGCCAATTTTTACTAGCTGGAATAACTGCAGATGAAACAAAATTTTACTATGTACTTTCAACGCTAGAACATCAATATGCAGCGGAGGTTAAAGACATAATTATTTCTCCGCCGGCTAAGGGCAAATATGACAAATTAAAGAGCGAGCTTATAAAACGCCTTTCTGCTTCCAGAGAAAGAGAAGTTAAGCAGTTACTTGTTCATGAGGAGCTAGGGGACAGGAAGCCGTCTCAGTTTCTGAGACACTTGCGTCACCTCGCGGGTCCAAGCATGCCTGATGACTTTTTGAAGACTATCTGGACCAGCCGCCTGCCTCAGAACATCCAAACGGTCGTCGCTTCACAACCGCATTCGACTCTGGAATCACTGGCAGAACTGGCAGACCGTATACAGGAGATCGTCCCTTATGGCTCACAGGTAGCTAGCACTTCCTATAGCTCACCTCTAGATGCTATGGCCAAGCAGATTTCTGAGCTGACAAAGCAAGTTCAGGCGCTGTCAACGCAAGTCAACCAGAGGTCGCGCTCGAATACCAGACGCACTGACCAGAACCAGCGAGAAAAAGCCGCACCAGGTCACAGTCGAGTTACAAGAGACATCCCATCTGTTGGTACCATGCCAAATTCAACAACAGATCTACCAAATGCCTCAAGCCTTGCGATTTCTCCGCGAACAACTCGGAAAACGATCTGGGCAGTCGATAATGGCGACAAGCGACAGCCCAACAAATTCTGGTCGCCTATTTGTAACTGATCGCAAGACCAAGATGCAGTTTCTCATTGATACAGGCAGTGATCTCTGCGTCTTTCCTCGGTCAGCCTTACACGCACGTCGACCACCTGCTAAATATCAACTTTATGCAGCCAACGGGTCAGTCATCCAAACTTATGGGTATGCACATCTACATCTCAACTTTGGTCTTCGCCGAGAGTTCTACTGTTAATTCGTCGTCACTGATGTGACCAAGCCTATAATTGGAGTGGACTTCTTATCACACTACAATCTCGTAGTTGATATAAGGAATAAACGCCTGCTAGATCGCACGACAACATTGTCTACGTCTGCCGTGACAATCACACCCTCTGACGCCATATCGTCAATTAAGGTACTTCATGGAGACTCTAAATACAATGACATCCTTCGTGAGTTCCCGGAAATAACTCGTCCGCCTGGCATACACCGCGTTATCAAGCACAACACCGTCCACCATATAAAAATAACACCCGGCCCACCTATTCACTGCAGACCTAGAAGACTGGCACCAGATAAGTTGAAGATAGCTAAAGAAGAGTTCGAGTCTATGTTGAAGAACGGAACTATCAGACCATCAGAGAGCCCCTGGTCGTCACCACTCCATCTAGCTCCAAAAAAGGATAATAGTTGGCGACCTTGCGGCGATTATCGTATGCTCAACGTTCGAACTGTTCCAGACCGCTATCCACTACGTCATATCCATGACTTTAACCACAACCTGGCTGGATGTAGCGTTTTCTCCAAAGTAGACCTCGTAAAAGCGTATAACCAGATACCGGTTCACGAGGATGATATTTGCAAGACTGCGCTCTCCACACCTTTCGGATTATACGAATTCCCATTTATGCCATTTGGCCTGAGAAATGCCGGACAAACTTTCCAACGATTCGTTGACGAAGTCACTCGTGGATTGGATTTTGTATACGCATACTTGGATGATTTTCTGGTATATTCACCAGACCGGGTGTCCCATGAAAACCACCTCCGCCAGCTATTTACACGACTAAAAGAGTACGGAATGTCAATTAACCCGTCCAAATGTATCTTCGGCGTCGAGGAAGTAGACTTTTTGGGTTATAACATCTCGGCACACGGCACCAAACCCTTGGACGTTAGAATAGAAGCTGTTAAATCTTTCCCAGTACCCAAAAACGTCAAAGAACTGCGAAGATTCTTGGGGATGATAAATTTCTACCGGCGGTTTCTACCAAACGCAGCGAAACTTCAAGCCCCACTACACGGTCTTCTCATCGGCTCAGTCAAAGGTAACCATCCAGTTGACCTTAAAAGTGAAACTCTGGCAGCCTTTGAAGCCTGCAAATTAAGCCTCATAGAAGCTGCACTACTAGCTCATCCTGACTGCGATGCTCAGTTAGCTCTGGTCACTGACGCATCAGACACTGCAATGGGAGCAGTTTTACAACAGAGAAAAGGTATGCAGTGGCAACCTCTAGCATTTTTCTCGAGGAAGCTAAACTCAGCACAGCAAAAGTATTCACCCTATGATCGTGAATTACTGGCGATATATGAAGCAATACGCTATTTCAGGCATATGTTAGAAGCACGAGTTTTCACCATATTCACTGATCACAAGCCCCTTTGCTTTGCTTTCACCTCGAAGAAAAATACCTGCTCGCCGAGACAATACAGACACCTAGACTTCGTTTCACAATTTTCAACGGATATTAGGCACATATCAGGCAAAGATAACGTAGTAGCTGATACCTTATCCAGAATCGAAGCACTAGAGGAGCCTGTCAATTTAGAACTTCTTGCTGAGCAACAAAACCTCGACCCAGAGTTGAATACGATTGTGAACGGAGACACAACTTATTCCCTGCGTCTAGTCAAAATGAAAATGCCTGGAACTAATGTCGAAATTTACTGCGATGTCTTAAAGACACCAAGGCCTTACGTGACCCCTCAACTTCGAAGACAAATCTTCAAATGCCTTCACTCGCTTAGCCACCCTGGAGTTAAAGCCACGACCAGATTAATATCTGAACGCTTTGTGTGGCCAAACATGAAGAAAGACTGTCGTGAGTGGACGCGAGCATGTACGGATTGTCAAAGATCAAAGGTCACTAGACATGTACACTCACCTTTAGGCACCTTCAAACTACCCAGAACCAGATTTCGCCAACTCCACATTGACATTGTCGGCCCACTACCAGTATCCGACGGTTACCGCTACTGTCTTACCGCCATTGACAGATTTACTCGCTGGCCTGAGGCAGTCCCGATGGTCGACATCACGGCTGAAACTGTGGCCAAGGCACTTTTGTCCGGATGGATAGCACGTTTCGGGTGTCCTGAAGATATAATAACAGATCGTGGTCGCCAATTTGAGTCTGCTCTCTTCAGATACCTATCTCAAATAGCAGGTTTCAAACACAAAAGAACAACGGCGTACCACCCTGCCTGCAACGGATTAGTGGAAAGATTCCACAGGCAGATGAAAGCAGCTATTATGTGTCACGGAGATAATTGGACCGAATCTCTTCCACTAGTTCTACTCGGAATCAGGAGCTCTTTTAAAGAAGACCTACAGACTTCTTCCGCCGAACTGGTATACGGAGAAACGCTAAGATTGCCCGGGGAGTTTTTCGATTCCATCTCAAATACCACCACTGACATCACGGACTTCACTGCAAGACTGAGGAATGTTGTCCAAAACCTTCGACCAGTACCGACTTCGAAGCATGGTCAAAAGAAAACATTTATATTTAAAGACTTAGCTTCGGCCACACATGTTTTCATCAGAGAAGATGCTGTTCGTGGTGCTCTACAGTCTGCATATACTGGACCTCACGCAGTCTTACAGAAAAATGATAAATATTACACAATTTAGGTGAAGAATAAACCTCTGACGGTATCGATAGATCGGCTAAAACCGGCCTACATACTTGAAGAAAACACACACGCCGAATCGAATAGAAGTCCTCAAAAAGATGATCATAAAAAAACTGAAAGCAAAAAAGTAAAAAGTGAAGAAAGCAAAGAAAATAAAAGCAAAGACAGAAAAGAAAGCATAAAAAATGATATAAAATATACTAGATCGGGACGCCAAGTACGCTTCCCTGACCACTATCGCACTTGACGCCTCTGGGGGGGAGTGATGTGGCGAGATCCCACATATTATATCTATTTAATCTCTTTTTAAAACACATAAATATTTACAAATATTTAGTTTCTACTGAACGCGCGACCTACGGCGCCGCGAAGATGGTATCATCTATGGTTTCCATGGCAACAAGTTTTGTGAAGGATAAAAACATCGACGACTTGTACATGTGATTTTCACTTTTCTAAAATAATTTCATTTGAATTATCTAATTCATGCGTTTTAATTATTAAAACTCGTATCTACGTTTATGATCAACGATCGATATATCGTTTGTAGGAGTAATCAACTCCTCAAAGTCAACAAATTTAGCACCTATTTACCCTAAATCAGGGAAATTTTCAAAATGCGTTATCACTCCTGTCGCGCTACCTGCGAGTGCCGGCGCAACTCCGCGCCTCACGCGTGCCCCGTCGACCCCCTTTGAGTTGCCATGTATGATTTTGTAGGGTTCCGTAGCCGAATGGCAAAAAACGGAACCCTTATAGTTTCGTCAAGTCTGTCTGTCTGTCTGTCTGTCTGTCCGTCCGTATGTCACAGCCATTTTATTCTGTAACTATAAGCATTACACAATTGAAAATTAGTAGGAAGATGTGTCTTGTTAACCGCTTACCGATTCTCATACAAAAATAAAAAATATTGTCATTTAAGGGGGGCTCCCATACATGAAACTAAAACCAAAATATGTTTTTTTAGTCAAACCTATGCGTGTGGGGTCTATGGATTGGTCTTCTAAAATGACGTAGAGGTTCCTAAAACCATTTTCTTTTAAATTCTAACGTTTCATAGCTAGACGCTTCCAAAGTGGTAAAATGTGCGTCCCCCCCCCCTATCTAACTTCTAAATCAAACGAGTGTAAATTTTGAAAAAAATATGTCATGTAGACCTTAATAAATACTTTCAACGAAAATTAGTTCGGACGGGATCGAACGAGTAGTTTTTGAGATATAACACATTTTCAACAACCGCAAACATAACTTTGTACTTCATACAAACACTATGAAAAACAAAGTTATATTAGCAGTCAAAAAAATATTGTGGTATTTTACTAAGTAGAAGTAAGTGGATTCCCTAATTCAGCTAAAGTTGTCACGGAACCCTCATTGCGCGAGTCCAACTCGCACTTGGCCGGTTTTTAATGTAGTGAATTTCGTTTTTTTTTCTAAGGATTTTTTTTCTTATATTTTATGAAAATAATTACACAAATAGAGTCTAATATCGATACCTACTTACCCCTTAATGGGTCGGACAGGGTTTTTTTTACACACTGTATTTCTTTTTCACTTATTCAGGTATTCATTTTCTTTTATGCACAAAATACCCCTTCCTTTAAAACTCATAATTTCTTTAACGAAAGGTTGTCCGGAAGAGATCGCTTATAGTGAGAAGATCGCCTAAATTGTACATTTCCTCAAAACAAATTTGTAAATCAATGAATGGTTTGTGCAATAAAGAGTTATTTATCTATCTTGGTAACTTAACGGGTGGATTGGTTTTTCGACATCTTTGTTTTCTAATGGACAATCGTATGGTTCCTCAAAGTGGAAATAACTATTCATGTTGGAGCCCTGTTTGATCAGACGTTACAAGGGACACCCCTATCCATAATAATAATAATCCCCTAATAGCCTTCCCAACATACTAATAATAGTGCCAGTCTCAACGACTAGCCGTCTGCGCGAGACATAACAATGCGCAAGTGTGTGCACAAAGACAGGTTCAATCTTGCGGGCAACGAGAGTGAAACTAATAGAGATAGGTCAGCAATCCGACACGACCGGAGAGAGACAGGCCTAGGACCAACGGCTTTACATGCTTTCCGAGGCACGGGGGTGAAACACCGCCAACTTCCAAACTCCGGGATGCACTAAGATTTCTGATCAGCAACACCCAGGTACATATTTTTTGGTCCGACCAGGGGATCGAACCAGCCACAGCCATCGCTTTAAAGTGTGACCCTTTGACCGCTACGCCACCGAGGCAATTGAACTCAGCAATTGCCTCACAACTTATTATAGGTTAAATCAAAGGATCCTCTCATTAGAAAACTAGTTGCACTTCACCTAGCGAAATTCATTATAAATAAGGTGAAAACAAACGCCTAAACCAGTTATGATACCAATACAATTCAAGTACTAGGGCACCCAGTCAAAACGGCGTAGTTAGTTACATAATGTAAATGGTGTCAGTAAACCTATTCCGTTACCATAAGTTTACGGCGGGTTTTAGTTTCTGGCGACGATGTAAGAAAAGTGTATGGAAAATTTTAGTTCTGCAAGTGACCGCTAGAGGCGCTGTGCAATTTTCCATACACCATGAGATAACGTCGTCGCCAGCGAGTAAAACCGCAGTAAACTCATGGTAATGGTACTGATCTCTCACTCTAGGGAATGTGTTAGGTCTAACAACAGCTAATAAACCAAATAGGCATAATTAACTATCCCTATTAACAAAGTTTGACGACCTCCGTAGTGTAGTGGCTAAGCAGGCTGGGTTTCAAGGCGTCGCCGCACTGAGGCTTCGATTCCCGGTCGAGTCAATGTAGAAATCATAGTTTTCTATTTTGTCTCGGGTTGGGTGTTGTAGTACCACCGTTGTGTCAGATTTCCTTAACACAAGTTCATTGGCTACTTACTTTGCGATCAGAGCAATGGATGTAATTGGTGTCCAATATTTACATTTAAACCACAAAACTACTTAACATTACTTTCAGGTCTAAGTGTTCTTTCACATTAGAGCGACAGCAGCGCGTCTCTCTAATGTGAAGGGCTTACTGCTGTCATTTTATGTAATAAATTGAAAGCGGCGCGACTGCCGCGCGACCGTCTTCCTGCTAAAAACGTCTAAGTGTGAAAGCGCGCTAAGAAGATCCAATTATTGTTTCAAATAATGTTTCTGAAATCTTATCTTAACAATCTTTGGCGATTTGCGATCTTGGCGGCCAATCTCAACCAATAAGGTACGCAGACCATATGCAGAAAATCACAAATGAGCACGAAAATGCGCACTCAGTTTCTCTCTTACTCTAGTTTTATGACATAGTGAGATACATAATAACACCCTAACCTAAGCCCGAGCTGTTTAAACCTTTTTTGGCTCAACTCAGCATTCGAACCCGAGATTTCTCATACCAGCAAACTGCCCCTTATACCAACGAGGTAGTAACGTAATCCAACTAGTTAGCTGATGGAGAAGTATATATCAGAGAGCACTACTGAACCTTATTACTCTATAACACCAAATGTAGTATTATAGTAGGTAGGTCTAGGTTTCACCTAGGTCAATGCTAGCCACTGACTCCACTTAAGGTGAATAACATATTCTCAATCATGATGCATTTTCAATGTAGAACAAGGCAATTTTAAGCCTAGTGCTAACCCGTTAAGTAAGAATTAACGTAATTATAAAATAATTAACTAGTAATCTTAGTCCTCAATTGAGAAACCAGTTTGAAAGGGTTTTATAATCAGAAGATATTATAAAAATATCCAAGTTGCTTGATAATATTAAAAGTGGATATTATTATTGATGTAATGATATACACAGTTATCGTGATAATAAATTGTTGTATCTTTAAATTAATGAATCGTTTTATTCAACCGACGAATGAAGTACTTACATTAATTGCAAAGCTATATAGTCATTGACGGACATCTATACTGATACTAGCTGATCCGGCAATGAAAACTAATTAAATTACTAAAATGGCTATAAAAAATAGGGGTTGGTTATAATAAAGTAAAAATTGAGGTCTGTATGTAAGTTTTGATGCCACATTATAAAGAAACAAAAAATTTCGTCCAAAAATAAAAAAAAAGGTTGAAAAACCCTTATCACTTAGGGGTATGAAAAATAGTTAGTAGCCGTTTCTCAGACTTACTGAATACGCAGTTATAATTTGGTAAGAATCGGTAAAGCCGTTTCGGAGGAGTACGGTAACTAACATTGTGTCATGAAAATTTTATATATTAGATTATGAAGCTGAAGAGTTTGTTTGTTTGTTTAAACGCGCTAATCTCAGGCACTACTGGACTGTATTAAAAAAAAATATTGTGTTGGATAGATTAGTTATCGAGAAAGGCTTTAGGCTATAAAACATCACGCTGCGAAGGGAGGGGAGGCAGCATACTCAAAACACGTGGATGAAGTCCGGACCGCTATTATTAAATAATTGTTAGGGGTTCGTTTAAAGGTATTTAATTTCGAGACTAACAAATAATCATCATTATGTTGCTTTTGCCAAACACAGGAACAACGTTCATTGGTGATGAAACTCACTTACAATTTTTATTATTTATTTATTAGGAACTTTTCGACCATTTTCCCTTTTTTTATGTGAATGGATATTACTACATAGCGTGATATTTAATCCTAGAAGACATGCAACATAAAAAAATAACTTAAAATTTATTTAACTACAAAAATCAACTTTTTTTAAATTTCAATATTTTGTAATTTTCAAATAAATAACTGCTATCATTTATTCGAACTGGTACTGGTAACGGTTACATTTAAATTTATTTACTGGCAACACTGATATATTTTTGGAGGGGAGTTTTGTATTCGGGGTGAACGCGGAGTCCGGCAGTTCAGTTGGTTTTGCCGCAAGCAAGTTAAAGAGGTTGTACCCTGTTTGAAGAACTAAAATGTTGAAGAAGTCTCAGTGTTATAATTTTATTACAAATGTGGCTCTATGTCTAAACAATCGCCAAACAGCTGTCACGCTGCATACGAAAATACATGAGAGACAGTTATGGCATAGGTTATTAAAACTTTGGCTAAGGTAGGTACAGCAACCGAGCTTTAGGCATGTGTTATTTTCCTGCTGAACCCTAAAAGAGTGTCATTTAATTAAGTGCTCTGAGCCCATCGCGTGACAACAGATAACATGACAGGTCAGACACAAAAAAATTTATTAAGAAGTAGGATTACCTACTGAAAACTCGGATGTAAAAAAAACAAGTAATTTATTTTTTATGGTTATATGAACCTTATTCACTAGGACACGATTTAATACTATAAAATCAAAAAATAACGCCTTTGGTTTCAGCGCATTAATGAAAGTAGCGTCGCTTTGTTAATGACAGCGAACTATACTAAACATTAAAAGAAATAATTAGAATACGTGTTTTGAAATTTTCTTTCGTGATGTCTACTAACTTACGGCGTAAGTGTTTATTTTTTGTGTTCTTTGCATCAGACTTTTATTGCAGACTTACTGCCCTCACTTATACTGTGGTAAAGTGACACAGCAGTCATCACAACAAATAATTAGCACTGTCATTGTTTAGACTGGACTTAAAAAATGCACCAGCGAATTAAACACATGAGTACTTTAATAGGTTAATTGTACATCACGAACCATTCATCTAATCTGTGGAAAAACCGCATCAAATCTAAATCAGTTAAGACAATAAATATCCTTAAATATCCTTTGGACATTCCCACACATCGCCATCTAGCCCCAAAGTAAGCTACTCAAAGCTTGTGTTATGGGTGCCAAACAACGGATATAATACTTAAATACTTTTTGTTTTTTTGTAAATACAAACATGATATACATAAAAAAATACCCAGACCGATACAAACAGACATCTTCATGCATACAAATGTTTGTATTGTGCGGGGATCGAACCCGCACCCACTGCGTAGTAGGCGATTTCTCGACCACTACACCAGAAGGGTCGTCGTAGGTAGAATAGGTCTGTTGTTGAGGTTAAAGTTCGATAAAGTTAGATATAAAATAATCTTTACTTATATTATAAAGCTGAAGATTTTGTGTTTGTTTGAACGCGCTAACCTCAGGAACTAAGGGATAAAATGTGTTTGTGTTGGACAGCTCATTTATCGAGAAAGGCTTAAGGCTATAACACATCACTCTGCGACGGGAGGGGAAGCAAACTCAAAACGCGCAGAAAAATTCGCGGGGGAACGCTAGTAATTTATATAAAATTAAACCGCATTCAAATAACTGACTAAAGAGCTTAAAATAACGCATCAGCCAATCTACTTAGGACAAACAAATTCATTTGGAGTCGTAGAATGATGACGGTTTTTACATTTTTTTTTAAATATGAGTTAGTGATCATTGGAGTCAATTTCGTACCGCATGAGAGTAGTTAGTGAAGTCAGTTCCATACACTAGAAGTTCAATGCTGTATACTCACATTCTGATATGAACCCAGCTGATATCCCGACGTCTGGATTAGGTTTCCAGGTCCCAGCATCAGTAAACGTTGCCATGGCAACGAGTGTTGTTGCTACGGCCACCGCAACCGAGGTACTTGGAATTCTCCTGAAAATTCGTAACATTATTTTCATGAAATATATCTAACTGATAGATAATATTAATTAATCATTCAAGCAAAATATTCTAGTTACGAATTCTAATGTTGGATTAAGAAAATAAATAGATAATCGTGCATCAAGATAATATAATTCAAATTATGATGTTATTGATAATTACTTTTCAAATACTTCATTTATAAAGACTCTGTGTATTGCATAATGTAGTATCTATCCGTTTCCTTGTTCTAAAGAACTTAGTGCTTAGCAGTTCAGCAGACATGTTATAAAAATATTGTGTTTTTGTTAATCTTATTTTTGTTTAAGTATTCGGTATCATGTTTTAATAGTTTCGAAATGTTTGACCGATTTCAAAAAAGGAGAAGGTTTTCGTTTTGAAGTATTTTTTTTGAGTTTTCTATTACTTATTTACCACTGTTAGATACTTTATGATATTTCAAATTATTGAGTTGGTAATGAATAAATATCATTCACGTTTGTCTTCTGGAAAGGAATCACAAACTGTTTTACTTTGGATCGCATTATGCATGAGGTAACCTAAAAATAACAATTTGGAACAGATTATTTCAATGTCCAGTCACTTTTCTGTCATAAAATTATAATATTATAGTTAGGAAGGTAGTCAATGATGTTAAAGATGAATATAAATACATTGTCAGTCTTCATAAAGTCCACATAATAAAATATGGCATTCTATGCTTAATTTTATCGACGGAAAACAAATTTTAAAAAACCTTAAAAAAAAGACTTTTAAAGATTTTTGTTGCCTACTGTGACCTATCTCCTCCTCATAAAATTTTGATCTATGAAAAAACTGCACGCAGTAATATACATTTTTTTCTCATCATTATCATTACTTTTAGTATCATTAATTTGTATATTTTTTTAATGTTTTCCGTCGATAAAATGAGAAAAAATGCCATATTTTTTACATTTGCACTTCATGAAGAATCACACTGTATATTCACACAATAAAGTAGAAAAGTGTTTTTTTTTTCTTTACATTATTTTTTATTTTAGAGCAAGATAGTCCGTTGGTGGAAATAAGCTATACAACATCAAACTACGACTAGTGGTGTAACAACATAAATTAAAAACAAAACATGAAAAGGGTAAACGTAGTTGCGAGATATCTCCAGCGCAGCCATACTCAACCTGTGGCCCGCTGAGCCTTTTTGTGCGGCCCGCCAGCGTGACCCAAGACTCCCATGCAAGGCTCCCTAAGAAGCTGGGCATGAAAGTGCAAACATGGATCTAAATTTTCCCGCTTCCTACACTCGCGTTCACATTATAGTTTCGTGGCTTACAGACCTAAACTCGTGATCGTTCTCTCTGATCCTCTGACAACCTTCGGCTAGGAACGCAGGCTCACCGCTCCTCGTATGTTTCTAGGTCATTTACAGTGACAGCTACACGACTCTGGAACTCTCTTCCCCTAGATGTAAAGAAGACTGATTCGAGGTTATCCTTCAAGAGTAAAGTTACGGCTAGCGGCGTACCATTCGGCTACGGAACCCTAAAAAGGTTGAGTACCACTACTCTAGCGTAAATAGGAAAACCTTATGTCCATCTGCTTAATTCCTATAAACGTGTCGACATCTTTATAAACCGCTACAATGTTGCAAGTAGCTACATAATAATACAAATATTGAATAACTAATAACCGTTTAATAAGTTATGGCTTTTTTTGACTTTTATAGCCAAGCAATTGCTTTAACAATGGATACTCGTCTCGTAAACGGAAAATCAATTTAAAATAAGTCAGTACTTTGTGGATTTGTGCTATCATTATATAATACACTAGCGGTCCCCCGCGACTTCGTCCGCGCGTTTTGAGTTTTCCCCCTCCCCTCCCGTCGCAGCGTGATGTTTTATACCCTAAAACCATTCTCGATAAATAAGCTATCCAAAACAGAAATACTTTTTCAAATCGGTCCAGCAGTTCCTGAGAGAAGCGCGTTCAAACAAACAAACTCTTCAGCTTTATAATATTACTAGCGGTCCCCCGCGACTTCGTCCGCGCGTTTTGAGTTTGCCCCCTCCCCTCCCGTCGCAGTGTCATGTTTGATACCCTAAAGCCTTTCTCGATAAATAAGCTATCCAAAAAAAAAAAAAAATTTTTCAAATCGGTCCAACAGTTCCTGAGATAAGCGCGTTCAAACAAACAAACTCTTCAGCTTTATAATATTACTAGCGGTCCCCCGCGACTTCGTCCGCGCGTTTTGAGTTTGCTCCCTCCCCTCCCGTCGCAGCGTGATGTTTTATACCCTAAAGCCTTTCTCGATAAATAAGCTATCCAAAACAGAAATATTTTTTCAAATCGGTCCAGCAGTTCCTGAGAGAAGCGCGTTCAAACGAACAAACTCTTCAGCTTTATAATATTATAGCGGTCCCCCACGACTTCGTCCGCGCGTTTTGAGTTTGCTCCCTCCCCTCCCGTCGCAGCGTCATGTTTGATATCCTAAAGCCTTTCTCGATAAATAAGCTATCCAACACAGAAATATTTTTTCAAATCGGTCCAGCAGTTCCTGAGATAAGCGCGTTTAAACAAACAAACTCTTCAGCTTTATAATAGACTAGCGGTCCCCCGCGACTTCGTCCGCGCGTTTTGAGTTTGCTCCCTCCCCTCCCGTCGCAGCGTGATGTTTTATATCCTCAAATCGGTCCAGCAGTTCCTGAGATAAGCGCTTTCAAACAAACAAACTCTTCAGCTTTATAATATATTAGCGCAAGCGCACGTTGTACTTAAGCTGCGAACATTATTTGGTGCGGAGTTATGTTTAAACTGTGATAGCTCCTAAGATATTTATTGAAATCAAATAATATAAAAGGCAACTTTGTTCTGAATGAAATGCTTGTGATGATGAATTTATTGTTTTTGATAAGAATAAATATCGGTGTGTATAATACACCTCTAAAAATAACGCATATTTTTTTTAACAAATTTATTAACATATAAAAGGTTGTAGTAAGTCAACCACAAAAGATAGACATATGCTGTCGCGGACTTTATTATAGAACTCTTAATGTTGAACAATCCTGTCATACATGATTTTTGTCTAACATATGCGGTTTCCGCAGCGTACGCAGCGGAAGCCCTCAAAAGGAATATCTTTCTCCCGTTTTCGCAACATTTTTCATTGCTGCTGTGGTCTTATGAGTCGTCTCTTTATGTTATATAGCCTAAAACCTTCCTCGATAAATGGACTATCCAACGTAAAAATATTTTTTCAAATCGGGCCAGTAGTTTCTGAGATTAGCGCGTTCAAACAAACAAACAAACTCTTCAGCTTTATAATATTAGTATAGATTAGCGCAAGCGCACGTTGTACTTAAGCTGCGAACATTATTTTGGTGCGGAGTTATGTTAAAACTGTGAAAGCTCCTAAGATATTTATTGAAATCAAATGATATAAAGTGCAACTTGGTTCTAAATGAAATGCTCGTGATGATGAATGTATTTATTTTGATAAGAATAAACACAGGTGTGTATAATACACTTCTAAAAATAATGCATTATTTTTTTACAAATTTATTAACATAAAAAAGGTTGTAGTAAGTCAACCATAAAACATAGACTTATGCTGTTGCGGACTTTATTATAGAAATCTTAATGCTGAACAATCTTGTCATACATGATTTTTGTGTAACTTTAGCGGTTTCCGCAGCGTACGCAGCGGAAGCTCTCAAAAGGAATTTCTTTCTCCCGTTTTCGCAACATTTTTCATTGCTGCTGTGGTCTTGTGAGTCGTATCTTTATGTTATATAGCTTAAAGCCTTCCTCTATAAATTGACTATCCAACATAAAAATAATTTTTCAAATCAGGCCAGTATTTTTTTGAGATTAGCGCGTTCAAACAAACAAACAAACAAACTCTTCAGCTTTATTATATTAGTATAGATAAATATTGGACACCAATCAAATTCATTGCTCTAATCGCAAAGTAAGTAGCTAATGCACTTGTGCTATGGAAATCAGACACAACAGTGTTCACCCAGACCCGAGACAATATAGAAAATTATGATTTCTACATTGAACCGACCGGGATTTGAACCTGGGACGTCGGAGCGGCGACGCCTTGAGACCCAGCTTGCTTAGCCACTGCACCACGGCGGTCGTTTAATTCGTCAAATCATTATTTCTCGAATTATGAGATTGTTTTTCATGGTTCTCTGAGTCAGCTGATAATAAGATAAGATATATTTACTAACGTAAACATGTTAATAAATAAATAAATATCCTTTGCACATTCCCACACATCGCCATATAGCCCCAAAGGAAGCTACTCAAAGCTTATGTTATGGGTGCCAGACAATGGATCTAATACTTAAAAAAAGAAATTGTTTGCCTAAAACGGATTCCTTTCCTTTCAATGATGAAGAGTTTATTTAAGTCTTTTTAGTGCATTTTGGTTTTGAAGTCGGTTTTTACTTTTTTTTAAAGTTTATTTTATTTCTTCAGTTTTAGTGATTACATAAGAGGGGGGGGGGGGGGGGGGGGGGGGGGGGGGGGGGGAGTTGCACCTTATGATTCAATTTTTTAAGAAGCTACAAATTACCTATCATAAGTTCCGTCATTATAATTACTGAACTCCTAAGCGTTAAGGAGTTCCACCACCAGCTCAGCCCCACAAGATGTTGACTATCAGACGTAATAACACATCAACATTAAGATTCTAGTAAAGAAACACTATACGTGCCTTTAAAATTTGAGGGTTTCCCTCGATTAAGAAAGAAAGAAAGAAAGAAAAAGTATTTATTGGAAGGACATCACAAACACACACATACAAAAATGAGAGGAAAAATAATATACGATGTATACTCGTATGTACTACGATGCATAAAAGTATCCATGCCAGCCAATCTGTGCATGCTGCAGTGTGTGTGTGTGTGTGTGTGTGTGTGTGTGTGTGTGTGTGTGTGTGTGTGTGTGTGTGTGTGTGTGTGTGTGTGCGTGTGTGTGTGTGTCTATGACGTCTATACCCAAGAGGACCTCACTCAGCATAAGCCAGGTCTCCTGGAGAACCTGACGCTGGTTTTCAGTGGGCCCCTACTGAGTGAAGCACACAGAAGTTGGCGCCAACAGTGCGTTTATAAACTACTTAAATTAATATAAAAGTAAAATAAGTTTATGCATATACTACATAAAGATTATAATAAAAGAAAATTAAGTTATGTATTGATGGGAGCTGCAACAACAACATTGCTTGAGTATCCTCGTGAGTCATCATCATGGTCATAGCGAGCGCGGGCACTGCGCACGGCGTACCTACCTACCATTCCGCTAGATTAAACGATACATATGCTTAAAAGAAAGTGGCTTGGACCGTAAAATAATAACAATAATAATCTTAATATAAAAATTCAGAGTCATATTAAAATGTTAATAGTAAATGTCAGTCAACGTACATATTACGAATATGATCAATCCATAAAAAGAAAAAAAACGAAACTTTGTGACGTGAGTAGTCGACTGGGATCGACTCGTCCTTCCGCCGCGCCCAGAGTTGCAAAAAATGTGAATATGTTCGTGTTTTGTCGTTCACCTTACCTACTCCTGTTGTCTGGAACCTGTTGGTAAGTTATTAAGGATCAAGATCCCATCATCAGTTCCCAAAATGGAAAAAATGGGACCAACTAGAAGGTACACCGTCTAAGTAGGCGAGAAATTTTTCGATTCGGTCGACAAACGACTGAGATATGAGGTAACATATACAAAAAAAAATGATTAAAAAAAAACATACAGTCGAATTGATAACCTCCTCCTTTTTTGAAGTCGGTTGAAAATACTTTTTTTTTGTAAATACATACATGATATACATAGAAAACACCCAGACCAACACAAACAGACATGTTCATGCACACAAATGTTTGTATTGTGCGGGGATCGAACCCGCAACCCGCTGCGTAGTAAGCGATTTCTCGACAACTTCGTCAATAAGATATGATATATTACTAACGTAAACATGTGGACAGTTACAGAATACAGAGTATTTTCAAACACAGTAGCAGCGATGTTCACCGAATTAATTACATTTGATTGGTATTAACTGCCTTGCTTATTATAAGATAAGATAAGAGACTCATACTCACTCTTTGAACATTGAGTAAAGTAATACTTCGTTATATCATTGACCAAACGTTTTTAGGGTTCCGTAGCTGAATATCAAAAAACGGAACCCTTATAGTTTCGTCAAGTCTGTCTATCTGTCCGTCGGTCCGTCTGTATGTCACAACCACTTTACCACTTATTTTGCAACTACATATTAGTATTACACGGTTGTAACTTAGTAAGTACTCAGTAGATCCTGTTAACCACTTTACGATTCACATACAAAAAATAAAAATAATGATATTTAAATGGTCCCATACATGAAACTAAATACTAAATTTATTTTTGTTAAACCTATGCGTGTAGGGTGTCTATAGATAGGTCTTTTTATATGACATCGAGGTTTCTAAAAGCCATTTTCTCCAAAAGTATAACGTTTGAGAGATGGACACTTCCAAAGAGGTAAAATGGCCGTCCTCCCCCCCACTCCCCATAACTTTTAAACTTAGCGAGTGTACATTTTGAAAAAAGTACATGATATAGATCTTGACAAAGACTTTCAACGAAAAGTGGTTTCAACGAGATTTAACTAGTAGTTTTTGAGATTAGATCTAGATTCATTGGTAGAGAGAGCACATTTTCAATTACTGCTCACATAACTTAGTTATTCATACAAGTACTATGAAAAACAAAGTTATTTTTGATGTCAACAAAATATTGTGATATTTTGGCTATTTGAAAGTAAGTAGGTCTCTAATTCAGTTAAAGTTGGCACGGGACCCTTAGTGTGCGAGTCCGACTCGTACTAGGCCGGTTTATTTTTTGGAACGCTTATAAATGGCATACCTACTATATTTTATTTTGCCTACCACTGTCACACTTCATAAAAGACAGTGATTTTCTAAATATAGAAATATGTGACAAATTTCGTAAACATGTTACTAAAATTATTATCTTTCATAGGATTGGAAACAAAACATTTAAAATAAGGAAAATTCGAGAAAAATAAGTGATTGAGGATAACAACTAAGTACCTCATTTAAATTAAATACAGCGTGATGGAAATATCTTTTTTACCCGACTGCGGTGAAGATAAAAGAGGGGTTATGTGTTTATAGAGCAAACAATGTGTATTGTTTCTTCTATTTCCCGAGAGGGAGGCACCTGCATTGTTTTCATTCTGTCATCAGTACATTATGCATAAGGACATCCTATAAACCGTGCCATGTTTTATAATCGATAGTGATTTCTTGCGTATTTATTAATTAGGTAATGGTAGATTTATGTAATTTTATTGTTCATCAATCCCACCGAAAACATAAATGTAAAAAAAAGTTAATAAAACCAAAAAGGCCGACTTCTTACAAAAATGCACTAGAAAAAAAAGAAAAGGCAAGGCAAAGGTTGTTGGCTCCTCCGGTGACTGTTGAAATTTGATAGTAAGATGTATCCTGTTGACCGCTTTACGATTCTTGTACAAAAAATAAAAAATAAAAAAATTAAGGCCCCAACCAGGGCAATTATATTTATAAATTAATTAAAAATATATATTAAAACAACATAAGGAGACATAAAACCAAAACCGGAATAGAAATAGAATGGTTCTAAAACCATTCTATTTCAAAGTCTAACATTTGATAGATAATAGACGCTTCCAAAGGGATAAAATGGGCGTCCCCCCCCCCCCCCCCTCTAACTTGTAAACTAAGCGAGTTTAAATTTTTTAATAAATGTATAATGTAGATCTTAACAAATGCTTTCAACGAAAATTGGTTCGGATGGGATCGAATAAGCAGTTTTTGAGTTAAAGCACATTTTCAACAACCGCACACATAACTTTGTTGTTCATATAAATACTATGAAAACAAAGTTATATTTTCTGTCAACAAAATATTGCTGTATTTTAGCAAAGTGGAAGTAAGTCGATTTCCTAATTCAGTTAAAGTTGACACGGAACCCCTTAGTGGGCGAGTCCGACTCGCAATTTCCCGCTTTTAAAAACACTCAATTTGACCAAAGTAACTGCTTTAAAGTTTTGATATCTAAAGCTTATAATAAGTTACATTTGGGTTTATTATTTATTTATGAAAAATTGGTCGTCGGGCAAGACGATGCATATCGAGCTGTATAACAATTTGCGTTATATTTATTATATAAATATGTTATATTATATGATATAATTATAGATTTTTGTAATGTTCTTATTACTAGCTTTCATTTGATTGATACCCATAGTGCTATAATATGAAAAAAATACATCCCTCCTCCCCCTTTTTTTTTTAAAAAAAGGTACCAAATGTATATAGACTATGTTACTCCTTGTATTATAACAAATTTAATGACCTACTCATATATCTTAATCCGTTAAGCCGTCTGGGCTGGAAAGCGTGACAAAGAAATTGTCATATATATACACATACATACATACTCGTATACGCGCTCGAAAAAAATAACCCTCCTTCAGGCACAGTCGGGTGAAAATGATAGTCAATAAGATGACACGTCTATGATGGTCCGGTTCGTCAGAGGTCATGGGTTCAAATCCCACTCGTGCGAAATTTTTGGTTTCTTATTTCATCAGGGTTAAAAATAAAAACTGTTACTGGTAAAATATTCAAAGCCAATAGCAGCTAAAATAAATATTAAGAATGTGTTTGATTGTCAACTTCGCAGAAAAAAGGTTTTGAGATTTAAATGAGTGCCAAGTTCCACAGTAAATCCAAAAAAATATTGACAAGAAGAAAATAACCATAATAAATAATAGTCCTAGTATTTCGACTACAGTGACCAGGGACACAAGTGTGTGCGCAAACACAGATGCACTCTCTATTCCTTTCACTCTCATAGCCCGATGGGACAGCAATCTGACACGGCCGGAGAGAGATCAGGCGCAGGACCAACGGCTTTACGTGATTTTCCGAGTCACGGGGTTGAATCACCGCCAACTTCCAAACTCCAGGCTACCCTAAGTATATCTGAACAGAAAAACGCAGGTACGAATTTGTGGTCCGACCCGGGGATCGAACCCGAGACTTCTGGCGCAGCCGCCGCTTTAAAGTGTGACCCTCTAACCGCTGCGCCAGCGCCACCGAGACAGTTAAATAAGCAAGTAGGTATACAACTTTATTTTATTGTTTTATCACATAAACTGCAAAAATGACTGTTTATCACTTTATTTTAATACCACTTTCTATAAAATTAAGCTAGGGATTTGACTTCTCCAGTTTTTACTAATAATAAATATTGCGTTTAGCCTAAATAACTTTTAAATATTTTTAGGTACAAACTAGCCAAGTCAAATCTTAAGCTTAATTTCATCATAATAAGTGATATCTAATAAGAACATTTAGGTATTCTAAATTCAATTTTCTTTTTTCTGTGGAACTCAGATCTCAATACTTTTTATCGGCGAAGTTCTCAATTAAACACATTTGTAATATTAAACTTGGCTGTATTTTTTTTACATTTATATTTTGGTGGGATATAAGTTAACAAAGGCTTAGTAGTGCCATGTCTCTACAACCGTAAAACATGTTTTTTTAATACTAAAATAACTTTACTTGTTAGTTAAATGGTGCAATGAAGCCTAATTAAGTTATGAAACAGATTATGCTAGTATGTCAAAGTACTACACTTACCAATCCATGTTCTATAGAAAATATTCATTAACACTTCATTTAGTTCAAAAATCTACACAAAAAGTTTCCTACTTTTCAAATTCAAAACATTCTTAGTCCGAAATTGTGGCCAGTAGCGAAGCTATGCAATTTTTTTTTCTTGACGAACTTTCACATTAGTCATATATTTATTCTCTTAAATTATTATTGGCCAGTACGTATCAAAAAAGTATTCCACTAAGACCACAAAGTTCTAAATTCAAAAACAAGCCGCCAACGTGCGTCGGTTACACCACGCATGCGCGCGACTACAGTGCAAGTTTAAGGACACGAAGGGACCGATACACTTGCGCACGAGCAGGTCAGGTTCATACAACACGTCACCACCCATTGAAATGTACATTGCATTTTGAGAGTCCGCACAGAATTTTTATTAGTTCACAACGCGTTATGAAGCAAACAATGCTTATTTTTGGCTGAATGATCGCACTGTGGAAGTTTAATGATAGTATCAACAAACTGAAGTAGGCTGTAATTTCGATTTTAAAAATATATGTTTTTTTTTTTGTTTTACAGATGGGAGTCAAGAAACAGAGCAATTTAATTCCTTTGCAAAAAAATTGTTAATTCAATGACAAAACAATAAAAATATCGTTAATACAATGCAATTCGTAGACGAAAAAAGTTCACCAATGGAATTTTCTTTGTCAAAAAATTAATAGTTTTTGATTTCTCAGGGTCACGATTTCTATGTGTTTATATTTTATTCGTGCGATATTTTTTTACGTGTAGATATAAAAAAAACGGTTAAACTCACAATCGAATGATCACACGAAAAAAGTTCGATTGCCGCCAGAATCGGCCTCCTGTATTATTATTATACGAGTACATTATATCGCATTATTTTATTTTAAATTATTTTATTTATGATGAAAATCTGTACTGTGTCTAAAGATCTTTATTGTAATATATTGTGCTTGTTTCTTATTTTAATAACCGTAATTTCAAAATTGTGCAATGTTGTATAATATAATCCAAATATTTTAGCGAAATAACTAAGTATGAGTATGGTACGTATAATGATTCCCATTTGTATAATAAAAATTAACGACTACAAGGCAGTAATAATGTTATAAATGAGTGCTATAAACACTCAATAATAATTTTAAATTTAAGAAAAATTTATTGTCTTCCTACTATTATTAATATTAAAGTTGCAATGCGAAGATTAAAAGTAATGACTTACATGATAATACATTTAATCTGCTCATACCACTGCTTCTGATGCTATTTATCATCACTGACCAAAGTCACATTATATCCCATAAAACATTACATTATGTTACACTAGAAACGGTAATTATAAATATAAAGGATAAATGTGAAAATAAACTGAACTACGTTACATTCTGTGTGTTTGTTTGTCCCGAAAAAAAATGAAAACGACATACCAGAAACTTGTTAACATTTTAAATGTTTTACGTGGTTGCTTGACATTTACCTCAGTAGGCAATAAGTAGGAAAAAACCGCCAAGAGCGAGTCGGACTCGTGCACTGAGGGTTCCGTGCCAACTTAAACAAGATTAGAGGTCTACTTACTTCCTCTTAGCTAAAATACCACAATGTTTTGTTGACAGCAAAAAAAACTTTGTTTTTTTATAGTGTTTGTATGAAAGACAAAGTCGTATCTGCGGTTGTTAAAAATGAGCTCGTTTTAAGAGACCTATCCATAGACCCCACATACATATGTTGTGAACAAATTGTTTTTATTGTTTTAGTTCCATGTATGGGACCCCGCTTTTTAAATGTTTTTTTTTTATTTTTTTGTATAGGAATTGTAAAGCGGTTGGCAGGATATACATACCTACCTAGTTTCATCTATGTAATGCTTATAGTTGCAGAATAAATCATACGGACAGAAAGACAGACTTGACGAAACTATAAGGGTTCCGTTTTTTGCCATTCGGCTACGGAACCCTAAAAATTAGTTAAAGTTGATAATAAGTGCATCTACGAATAAATGTAATAAAGTCGTAAATGCTAATCGTTTTATTAGTTAATAGTGATTTGATTTCCAAACTTTACTAACTTTGCATTCTTAATTTTAGGTTATGTTGGTATTTAGAGTAAAAAAATAGCTCGCCGCGAATTCGTCAACGAAAATGTCCGGTTTCGAAATACTGCGTAATTTTTTATTCGATAAAAGTTTGTAAATAGGGAAATATGGATGTTTTTTTTTAGAGTACAGCAAAAAATAAATTAGTTATCTTTCAGCGTCACATGAGATACAAAGAAAAATATGACCTAGGTATTTCGATATATTTAGTACACGCAACGGAAGTCACGTTTATGTAACTTAGCACTGTTTTTACCACCATACCTTTCATTAATTGCAATCAAACACGACATGATACTAATATAAAAAAGTAAACCCCAATTTTAGTTTCCGAACTAAGTAACTATAGGTTTTAGTGGTAATTTTGAAACGCTATACAAGGTGTTTCATAATAGTCATACGTCTTATGGCTTAAAAGCTGCACTTTGTGATTAAAGCAAGCCACTTTGCACATTCATAGTAAGGACCGAAATAAGCGATTTCACCTGCAGCAGCGACAGTTTCACCCCTTAGCAACAGAGATGGCGCTACTTTAAAAAAAATCAAATAGAAATTTCTACAAGCCTAACTTTTTCACCGATTTTTATAAAACAGGTGTCAAATGAAAGGTCATTTTATCATCTATCATAGGGAAAATCATTAACAAGATATTACCTTCTTAACATGCACAATTAAATTATTTTAGTTTAGAAAAAATAGTTTTCGTCACTTTTTATGTTTTGGTATGTTTTTGGTAAGTTCGTATAACTGCCAAGTAAATACGGTATTTATTAAAGAAAACCGCACTTTAATATCTTTAACAGTTATTGAGATATTTTTTTTAATGTGGGAATTAATTTATCGGGCGCACCAATATCAATGATTTGTATGTACCAAATGTTTTGTTTTATTATTTTTAATTAATATGTTTATTGAAAAGAGCAATAGGCGACCAAATATTGCTAAATTTAATTAAATTTCATTTGCAGTAGCGAATTTTTTATCCCATAGTTAAAAAGATGGCGCCACTTTCTTTGAAAATATCAAAAAAAACTACAATCCAAAGCACCGCACCGATTTTGATGAAAAAGGTGTCAAATGAAAGATAAATACATAAAGTGGTCATACAAAGAAATTATTTTAACCTCACGACTTTATAAATTGCCCATTTATTTTTTTTTAATTCCGAAAATAGTATGTTTAGCTGCTTTTACTTTATTTTATTAAAAAATAATGAACGTGGGGTATTTTAGGGCAATTTATATTATTGCCAATTCAGTGTTGTAATATACAAAGAAAACTGCATATCAATACCCTTAACAATTATTGAGATATAACATTTATCATTGCAAATCTATGCGCCCGAGAAAATAATGCCCACATTATAGTACATTATGATACAAGTGTGCTAAGTTGACCATAATATACAAGGCGTTATTGTGTGCGCACGAGCGAACGCGAGTGCGCCATAAGACAGCCGCGTATATTATGGTCACAGGCACACGTGTTTCATACGACGTTTTTCAACACACTTGCGAGGAATAAACAAGACTCGTCATCAAGTAAGTTTTAATTATTAAAACAGTAAAAATACATTTCACTCCATTTTGATGGCAAAAGACTACCGCACGCGTTATTCGCCTCGATACGTATGTCCGGCGGAGTTAATAAAAGGTTTTCTTCATTTTCTTCACTTGAAGAAGACATTTTCGTAAATATTATACTTCACAATAATAAATCCAAACTTCGTCACAGCCGACAATTAATTTGGAAAAATGGCGCGTTTTTTTTTCTTGCCGCGATACCGATGCGCGCGCAAGGCTATAAGGCGCGAACTAGATCGGCCCCACAGCCAAGATTTAAAATGTAAAAATTCGTGTTTGAAACACAAATTTCAGAAAACGTTAAATGAATTTGTTTTATTTTTAAGTAATAAAGCTGGATTTAACATTTCTTGAAATATATATGTAGATACTGTTATTTATCGCATAAATACGGTTTGTTGCTTAAAGAAAAAAATATAACCCGACTAAATTATATCGCTTCTTCTTCTTACTTACTGCTTGGCACTAGGGTACAAATGTAAATTGGTCGGGTTAATAAACTTAAGGCACTAGTGCAATAATATAATGAAAAAGCACGCGTGTTTAATATCTAGGTTTATGAGCCAAAAATCGGTGGAATAAAAACGTCATTTTGAGCAAGTGTGTTGAAAATAATTTTATATCTCAGTAATTATTGAAAATATTGACATGCGGGTTTCTTTGTATAATATTGTTCTTAATAGGCTAAAATATTAATTACCCTTTAAAAACCCAACGATTATTATTTTTAATAAAATAAAGTAAAAAGTAGCTTAACCTATTTTTTACTGTTCTAAAAAAAATGGACATTTTAAAATGTCGCGAGGTTAAAATCATTTCTTTCTGTGATATCTTTCTGTATTTATCTTTCATTTGACACCCTTTTCATCAAAATTGGTGCTGTGGTTTGGCTTGTAGATTTTTTTGATATTTTCAAAGAAAATGGCGCCATCTATGTTCCTTTGGGATGAAAATTTAGCTACTACTTCAACACCTGGGGGCCAATTCTCGTAAAGTAGTACTTTTTCCGTGTGGTAATTCGTATACGAAGTTCACAATTCTATTGTAAAAGTTCGAGTGATACATAAAACTGCTATTCTCATGCACCGATAGAACATTTCACGTTCGAATTTCATTACAACGTTCCATTGCAGAGATCGTACGGGCGTTTTTAAAAACGCCGAAATAAAGTATTTTTAAAACAAACAAATAAATTAGACAATAAATCTATTTGTTTGTTTAATTTGGTGTATATATTCACAAAACTATACATATTGTTAAAAATATAATAACGGTAGATCAATAATTAAAATTTCATTATTCATGCATAGCATGAAATGAAACGCAGCGAGGCGCCATATTACCTTACTCTATGGCCCTAAATGTCAATGTGTGTGTGTGTGTGTGTGTCAAAATTGTTCCAAATATCGATTTTTTAGTGACGGAGAAAATTTATTTGTTTTCTCAAATTTTGCATAAAATAAGAATTACAATGCTAAATACAAACAAAATCTAGATATTTTCTAAGGTTGGTATGACGCTGTGTGATTAATAATTTGCTTTTTTATTTACTTAACTAGAAAGAGGCATTCAATTATAGTAGTAATAGGTTCAGTTAACTAACATCACAGATATTAGTGCACCTTCTTAATATAAGGCCTGGATAAAGTTTTAAACATCCTTTGTAGATATGTAGTGTTCTTACAAAACAAACTATTTTTATTTACAGATAGTCTGGATTATGTTGTAGCAGGGAGAATATTTAGTTGCCAATGTAAGGCAATAAAAGACTGGTTAAAATACATGGGAATACTTGAATACCTTAATTCTCTGATATCTAGGTAAGTACCTAATTACCTAGACACATACATAATGATAGATTTATTTTCATAATTTATAAATCAAACCATCAGATTTTCCATTTACAATTTAAATCTATGTGTGTTATAGTATTGCCTATAGTTACCTTATTATAAACAAATAGTACATTAGCAATCTGTTCTATGAGTGCTTGAATGTGTTCAAATATAGTTTATGAATTCCACCTACAAGTATCTAAAATAATCATTATTATCCCAGAAAAGAGTAGGTATCTCTTAAGCTAAAAAAATGATGGTGTTCAAGTTTTGTTTTTATTTGTGTGTAGTAGGTAACTTTCTGTGATATTTGAGTTGGTTATTGTTTTTTACAGAAGTGAGCAGTACAACAAATTATAATAATCCAAAAGGACGAAGCGCCAAATGAAGGGATTTTAAATACTCCTGGGAACACAACGGCATGCATTTCACAACAAAATAAATTATTAGTTAGCGAGTTGGATTAGAAGATGGAAACTTTCCTGATATGACCAATGGCTTTAAAATGTTTTTTTTTTTAACAATAACATTATTGCTTCTTAAATGTTTTGTGTTTTGACTGATGTATGAAGAAAATAAAACCACTTGCTAAATTGGTATTTTTATTTGTATGAAATTTATTTATTTATACTGTTTAATCTTCCTAAGTCATTGACATAAGGAAATTTAAATTCAGGATTGTTTTCAATACATAGGGGCAATCCATGTTCATGAGCTTGAAACAGAGTCAAAATATAAAACCAGGGTCTGAGAATGAAGCTGAATGTGACCGAAGGTACTCCAAGACAACAAAACCTAATCGAGTTGGGCTCGTAAGATTCAATCGAAATGTTCGTGTGACGTTCCATCGAATTAGTTCGATTGTGAAGGTCTGAGAATACACAAGCCTTGTTTCCTTCGAAAAAAATTCGAGTGGTGAACTTTTTTACGTGTGTGAACTTTTTTCGATCATGCGAGAATCGGCCTCCTGAGCGGTTGCATGAGACCGCATAACAATAGAATATCTATTGTGTCTCTTTCACATACGCTTAAGGGATTAAGATGAAATTAAATTAAATTAAGCATGATTTTGTCACTAATCGCTCTTTTCAATATACATATTCCTTAAAAATGATAAAACAAAACATTTGGTACATAATAATCATTGATATTGGTGCGACCGAAAAAATCCTGCCAATATTAAAATATATGTATCTCAATAACTATTAGAGTTATTGAAGTGCGGTTTTCTTTACCAAATAGCGTATTTACTAGGCAATTATACAAACTAAGAAAAACCATAGAGCCGTATATTTTTTTGATAAAATGAAGTAAAAAGTGACGAAAACTATTTTTTCTAAACATAAAAATATGTTTAGAAAAAATTGTGCATGTTTGGAAGGTACTATCTTAACAATGTTTTTTTATATAAATATCTTTTATTTGATACTACATTATAAAAGATTACATAATTATCTTTTATTTGATACTATTTTCATTAAAATTGGTAACGTGGTTTGACTTGTAGAATTTTTCAATAGTTTTTTTGAAAAGTGGCACCATTTCTGTTTCTAAGGAATGAAACTGTCGCTGCTGTGGGTGAAATCACTTATTATGTTCCTAACTATCACTGTGCAAAGTGGTGTGCTTTAATCATAAAGTGCAGCTTTTCGACGAAATTTCGCCATACGATATACTATAACAACACGCAAAGAATCAAGGGAGCTACTCAGAATTAGTAACTTAACAACGAAATCCCTATAGTTTCGTCAAGTCTGTCTGTCTGTCTGTCCGTCTGTATGTCACAGCCACTTAATTCTGAAACTAGGGATAGGTCTTTTAAAATGACATCGAGGTTATTAAAACCATTATCACTAAAAGTTTATCGTTTGAGACAAAGAAGCTTTCAAAGTGGTAAAATCGGCGTCCCCCCACCCCCCCTCTTACTTTACTAGCGAGTATAAATTTTGAAAAAAATGCATGATGTAGATCTCGACAATGACTTTATTCTTCATACAAACACTATGAAAAACAAAGTTATATTTTCTGTCAACAAAATATTGTTGTATTTTGGCTAAGTGAAAGTAAGTCGATCTCTAATTCAGTTAAAGTTGGCACGGAACTTTTAGCTGTTTTTTTTTTCATGGTGTCAATTCCATCCTGGTAATCGTTGTTCAATGAATCTAATAGACACTCTAACGTATTTTATACCCGTTAATAATACCTATCAGAAAAGATAAGTATGGAATTGCTAGGCGACTATGTTTTAACAGTTAGATGTGAGTAAGTACTAGTTCTAAAGTCCCTTAGAGGGCCCTTAACCCCTTAGATAACTATTTGCCTGTTATGCCTTCATGAATAAAGTGGCTAAGTGTAAACCTGAGTCTGTGCCTAAGTTAAGTACACTAGTATAGAAAACATATCTCAGGGAACTAACATTCCTCATGAAATAAACTTAAGTGCCGGTTTTTGTTTTTATCATTGACACAATAACACTATCCAGGGAATTTATACTAATATTTTATAGCTGACAAGTTTGTTTGTTTGCGAGCGATCATCTCAAGAACTACTGGTCCGATTTACAAAAATATTTTTTGTGTTAGGTATAGCTTATTTATCGAGGTACGGCCTCGGTGGCGCAGCGGTAGGAGGGTCGCACTTTAAAGCGACGGCTGCGCCAGAGGTCCCGGGTTCAATCCCCGGGTCGGGCCAAAAATATATACCTGAGTTTTTCTGTTCAGAAATTCTTAGGGTAGCCCGGAGTTTGGAAGTTGGCGGTGTTTCACCCCCGTGCCTCGGAAAAGCACGTAAAGCCGTTGGTCCTGCGCCCGAACTCTCTCCAGTCGTGTCAGCTCGCTGTCCCATCGGGCTATGAGAGTGAAAGGAATAGAGAGTGCACCTGTGTTTGCGCACACACTTGTGCACTATAATATGTCCCGCGCAGCCGGTTAGTCGTAACGACTGGCCACCGTAGTCGAAATCGGCTAGGGGGACTATTATTTATTGAGGAAGGCTTTGAGCTATAAATCATCACACGCGACGCGGCGGGAGGGGTGGAAGCATACTAAAAACAAGGGGACTTAGTCGCGGGGGATCGCTAATGTCATTATAACTTTGAATTTAAATTGGCATAGATTATAAAAACCGTGTCTACCAGAGAAACCCTGTAATATTTGTAAACAACCGTTTCTTATGCATTGAACTAAGTACTTACGCAGACTGCCCTCACATTTTGAAATGATTCATCCCAAAAATCAAAGCATTTAGATTGAATTTCTCAAATTATCATCAGAAATTGAGTTTACTAGTAGGTTAACGAGAAGTTGCACCTGAGACAGGAAATAAAAATTGGGAAACAGAAACAAACCAATGAAATAGGTTGACGAGAGCGAATTGGACGGAGAACCTACTCCAAACTCGGTTTACGATGCTTAATGAACGGTTGTTTACAAAATGTTATAGATGTTTACTGGTAAATACGGAATTTTTAGGGTTCCGTTATGGCAAAAAACGGAACCCGTATAGTTTCGTCAAGTGTGTCTGTCTGTCTGTCCGTCTGTCCGTCCGTATGTCCGTCACAGCCACTTTATTCTGTTACTGTAAGCATCACATGTCTAGATAGGTGTTTTAAAATGACATCAAGGATTATAGAACTCATTTTTTAGTTTAACGTTGGAGAGATAAATGCTTCCAAAGTAGAAAAATAGACGTTTCCCCTCATCTAACTTTTAAACTAAGCGAGTGTAAATTTTGAAAAAAAAAAATGATTAGAAAAAGATCGAACTAGTATTTTTTTGTATAGAGCACATTTTCTATAACCTCAAACACAACTTTATTTTTCATACAAATATGTACTATGAAAAACAAAGTTATTTTTGCTGTCAACCAAATACTGTGGTTTTTTGGCTAAGTAGAAGAAAGTGGATCTCTGATTCAGTTAAAGTTGGCACGGAACCCTTAGTGTGCAAATCCGACTCACACTTGGCCGGTTTCTTTGCTAGTCGGACATTGTACTCGTAAACGTGTAAGAAATGAAACATCGATTAGGACAAAATACGGTTTTACTTAGTAGTAAGTAGCAGACTAATTACCAAATTCCTTTACAATAAAATTCACCGTCCGGATCGTACCAATCCATCAGCTTCTTATTGTGCCACAAGAAAGTGCCTTTCATATTAGGGGATGCTTCTAGAATCAAATAGAGGATTAATTTTGCCGCTTCATCAGGATCTGTCACACCTTTTCCGTTCGCCATATCAGTATTAAGCAGTCCAGGATTTACCGCATTGATAGAAATGTTCTTATATTTTCGCGCCTGCACCATCGTCAAAGCTGTCAGAGCTATTTTAGACACTCTGTGCTCAGCATGCTTGCCATCATCAGAAAAGTCGTCCTTATTAAACGTTCCGTTCTTCACACTCTCCAAATACTCATCAACAAACTGATTGATATCTTCAGTCTCTAAATCTGGCTTCAATAACCTATCGATCCATTCCTTTTTCTTCAAATTAGATAAATGACCACATGAACTCGAGACATTCACCACTCTAGCCCCATCTCGGAGTAACGGATACAAATATTTTTCAATACTCAGAAGACTTCTGTAGTTTGTATCGACGTTCCGTTTCGCAGATTCGTAGTCCGGGTAAACTTTGTCCCATTCCAAGGTGGCTGCGTTGTTGACCAAAACGTCAAATCCACCGTGTTTTGTTTTGATGTAATCCGCGAATTGTTTGATGCTCTCTTCGCTTGTTATGTCTAGACGATGGTATGAGGCCTTCAGACCAAGGTCGTTCAACTTTTTCACGGCTGCGAAAGATCTGTCGTCGTCTCTGGAGGTCAAATACACTGTGCCATCGAACTTCTCACACAATCCTTTCACTATAGCGAAGCCGAGACCCTTGCTGGCTCCCGTCACGACTGCCACTTTTGCCATTTTATTTTTGCCACTATAATCACAGCAAATGTCTGTTCTGCGTGAGATCTGTCAGGCGAATACAAAAAAATAAGAGTGATAAATATTCCATTCAACGTAAATAAAAAACATACTTATCAGAGCTGACAAAAATATCCTATTGTTACCTACCTAGGTACCTACTTATCAAAAGGTGATGACGACCTTAGTCTGTAGGTAACTTGTTTAATTAGTTACGTTTCTTTTTACGCTGTTTTGTTCCGAGATCTTCACTTAGCTAAAATTACTGTAACAATTTTAACTTACTATCGTCGCGTCGGTCGCGATTAACTTATTTTTATGCAAATAATATAAAATTTACTCGATCTTTTTCTAAAGAATGATGTCCGCCTTACACAGATTTCCACATTACGCAACGCCTGCTCATCAATACTCATCCTGAATGTTTTATCCATAGGTCATTTTTTTAATTATTTAATCAATATTTTAATACGAAATTAGTAGTACATAGTTACAAAAACCGGCCAAGTGCGAGTCGGACTCGCGCACTGAGGGTTTAGTTAGCAAAATTTAACTGAATTAGGGAATACACTTACTTCCACTTAGTAAAATACCAAAATATTTTGTTGACAGGATGTTTGCGGTTTTTGAAAATGTGCTTTGTTTGAACTTTCACTTTCGATTCCGTCCAAACTCCAAAACAATTTTCGTTGAAAGTATTTGTTATGATCTACATTATACCTACATTTTTTTCAAAATTTACACCTGCTTAGTTTAGAAGTTAGATGGGGAGGGACGCCCATTTTACCACTTTGGAAGTGTCTAGCTATAAAACGTAAGATTTTAAAAGAAAATGGTTTTGGGAACCTCTGTGTCATTTTAAAAGACCAAACCATAGACACACATAGGTTTAACTAAAAAAATTTTTTCTGCGTTATAGTTTTATGTATGGGAGCCCCCCCCCCCTTTATATGTCATTATTTTTATTTTTTTAAATGAGAATCGTAAAGCGGTTAACAGGATACATCTTCCTACCAAATTTCAACAGTGTGATGTTTATAGTTACAGAATAAAATGGCTGAGACACACGGACGGACGGACGGACGGACAGACAGACAAACAGACTTGACGAAAATATAAGGGTTGCGTTTTTTGCCATTCGGCTACGGAACTCTAAAAATGACTTTACCAAACTGAAAAACAAATTTTTCGGCAGCAGTTCTAGTGGGTTTTTCTTATGTTTATCTAAATAAATAAATATCCCTTGGACATTCCCACACATCTCCATCTAGTCCCAAAGTAAGCTACTTAAAGGTTGTCTGTTGTTGTATTGTTGATATAATACTTAAATACTTTTTTAAAAAAAACATGCATGATATACATAGAAAACACCCAGACCAATACAAACAGACATGTTCATGCACACAAATGTTTGTATTGTGCGGGGATCGAAACCGCAACCCGCTGCGTAGTAGGCGATTTCTCGACCACCACTACACCAGACGGGTCGTCGGTTGTTTGTCTAGTATTATAATGACTATATTATAATACTAGACAAAGAAATAATAAACTAAATTTTAAGAGACCCCAAAATTATATATTTAACATTAACTATTACAGAAAGAACAAGATGGCCTGAATAAGCCTTAACTATGGGCATAGCGACAAATAGTGCTTCTTTAACAGTATTTTAAGATGGTTCTTACTTTGTGCTTTATGCATCAAATCCTTGGGCAAGTCGTTCATACTGGGGTTTATTCTGGGCTTAGCCATTTCCTAGTGCGCTTATCTACCAAAATAGTTATTGACACGAGGAACGATCAACTTTGGTTTAGTGGCAGCACGGGTTGGGAAAGTATGCATTCGCTTACTTTGTGTGTATTGTAAGCTTTATTTTCATGAAAGTGTCAAATATAATAAATGAACTCATTTTATTAGAATAATATTCAAAATAGGATTTAAAACTACATGGAGTTATTTCCGGCTTATAGATTTTAATAAATCCTAGCTTCATTATTCAATATCATATTATTTAATTAGTGCAATGTGAATTTATTAATCTTAAATATTATTATATATGAAATGTACAATTATTAAAAATAGCTTTAAGATAGTCAAATACATTTTGAGAAGCGATTATTATCGTAACTTCCGTTAGCAGATTTTAGTAAATTCTGGATGCAGACCCATATGTTATTAAATATAAAAACATTAAAAATCATTAAATATTTATTTGTATACTATAATCATTTTAAATAATTCAATTTAATTATATCACAATAAAATCAACTATTTCTGTATCCGGCACGCTATGGCGTGAGGGCGAGCAAACAGTACGTACCCCTATCACGAATAATTTGCGTCAAAGTATTCGTATAGTAACGTAATCATTTGTATGAGAATCTGAAAGCGCCTCTATCGGACGTAAAACAAACTAAATTTGGCAGCTCAAATACCTGACATTTATTGTGCGTAAACATTTTCTATAGTGTTAAACTGGATTTGCGATCATGAACCTTTCTTTGACGTATAGTATCGTGAGTTGCAACAAGATTACTTGAGATTCTGTGAGTCAAAAATGAGCGAAGGGAAACTAGGTAACTTTTACGGATAAGACCGCCTAAATTTTTGTTTTTCTAAAATTATCATACAGCTGCATTTGAAGACGGATTCAAGCTCCTCCTGGAATGGGAAAGATTCGGCATCAAAGTCAATAGCAAATACATCTCTCACCTCCGGTTTATTGATAATATACTTTTCGTGCAGGCAAACATGAGATTTTGGAACTACAGTCGAAAGCCTTAACCGAGCCTTACAATAAGTGGTTCTAAGAAAGAGGTCTATCAACAAATCCAACGCGGCCGGCTAGGCAGAGGTCGGGGAACTGCGCAAGAGCGTCGTCATGTCTCATTAACCTCAGTGTTTGAAGACGAAAGTCTTCCACGGGTGTGTGTGTACTAGTGAGAACGTACGGATCCGACACATAGTTTCTTACTATATGTGCTCAAAATCGCACATATTACAACAGACAGAGCTTTGGCTTTTGGCGAGAAATAAAGAAACGTGTGGAATAAAGAAAACGTTAGTGGTCATATTTATAATTCTAAAATTACGACATTGCAGTAGAAATATGAAATTTATTACAATATTTATATCTTATACTCCTTATATTTAACTTTAAAAGGAATCAGGAACAGGGCACTTGTAACAGGTGTATCGATTTTGATCTTGTTGGGTTCATCTTTGCTCTCAATATGAAATATGGGAGTAACGAAGACCGCTGGAACTGCTACACTCACTTTATTTCTTCTACATAGTTGGGTAGGCGTATTTCTATACATTGTATTTTGGTCTATCTTCATTCTGAAAAACAATATATATATTTTATATTGACGTTAATGATTTTCATTCCATTTGTTAGAAACAGCGTCCTCTTGGAGAGCTGAGGGCTTGGATATATCACAATATCTTGAGAAATAAGATCTAGCTAGAGTTTATCTCGCTATAATAGCCAATGAATAAAAGCATTTTAATCACTTATCCTTGTATTACTTTTACGCACTTACTTTTTCAAAAAACAAATATTGTTACGTTGTACTGCAAACGACTTGTCCTCGTTATTTTAATATTTTTTCATAATTTTCAACTAAATCTTTTGTAAAACTTTGAAATTTGTCACAATATGATGGCATAACGTCAATCAGTCTACTAAACAGTTCAAAAATCCAAAGATTATAGAAAAACATATATCTTCATATTTTCATAGACCAAATTTTTACATTTGCTAATCCTGCCAAACATATTGATCGTAATTTTGTTCCGTTATTGATTTCTCTTAGATTAAACAGAAATATCGTGATATATTTCGATAATATTCATAAAAAAAGATCGCTTAACTTGTTTCTGGACGTGTCATTCAACTGCCATGTTTACGTTAGTATGACGTCGTCTTCGTCAATGCTATCGAGTTTACTACACGACACGAGAGTGCTCCGCCGTGATGCCGACTAACGTTGTACTACGTAAACTCGCTACGATAACATGACGAATACGTCAAAAGTTCGTGATCGGGGTACAGAATTCATGACATTGAGTCGTTAGCTTTTGTGCAAGCAACTTGTAAGCTCTAAATGAAGGATTTGTAAGGAAAAGTCTTTGTATTATTGTGAGTTTGCTTAAAAGTGAAATAAAATTGTTTTGCGTGAAATTGTGTTTGAACTTTCGACTGACGCCTAAACATGTTTTATATAACTCTAAGCATTTCGTTGATACGTATAAAGAAAAACAAGATTTGATATCACATACGCATCGTTCTCCAGTAACGAAATAATAAAATATACGTTACTGACAGCACTTAGATTTTTAATTTAAAGTATAACAGTTTCATAAACTGTTCGATAAATTATAAACATATCGCATCCCTAGCTACGAAAATATCCATTGAAATCGTAAATATTTAACCTTTGCGTTTCAATCTATGTCCAAGAGGTCTTTTTCAGTTGAATTTTATGGGCGCAAGACGGTGTAATAATTTTTAAGTCCCTAAAAAGAACTTCTGGACCGCTATGATTTTAGAATGTTTTTTAATATGCTAATATTCTTTCTGAGGTCCTGAAATAAGTTATTTTTTAATGCATTATGTTTTTTTTTAATACAATTATAGCAGTTTGAAATATAATAATATAATATTTATAAATAAGAAATCTCTAATAATAATTCAATTAAAATTAAAGTGTTAGTTTTTTGCTTTATAAAAGTATTGCAATATCAAATAATTTTGTTACAGTTTGTTTGTTTTTTCCGCATCATAATATCAATCAACGCTTTAGATAAAATTGTATATTTTATTACTCAAAGTAGTGTAATAGTGTACATAGTTTGTAAATAGCTAACTATCGTAATTTATATATTGTTAAATTTGTACCCCTTCTGGTAACTAGGTTATAAGTACACTTAATGAACACATATATATCACCTATGTAAGTTTGTAACACCTAGTATGCATGCATGAATAAATGAAATAAAGCCGTCGTAAACTCATGGTAACGGCACTGAAGTGAGAGTACTTATTATAGTGCACAAGTGTGTGCGCAAACACAGGTGCACTCTTCATTCCTTTCACTCTCATTGCCCTTAGGGACAGCAAGCTGACACGATCCGAGAGAGATCAGGCGCAGGACCAACGGCTTTACGTGCTTTTCCGAGGCACGGGGGTGAAACACCGCCAACTTCCAAACTACGGGCTACCCTGAGAATTTATGAACAGAAAAACGCGGGTACATATTTTTGTCCCGACCCGGGGATCGAACCCAGGACCTCTGGCGCAGCCGTCGCTTTGAAGTGTGACCCTCTAACCGCTGCGCCACCGAGGCAGGTAGACAGTACTTACTATAGGGACCTTTAGTTAAGTGTTCCCAACTAACTGCGGTAACTAGAATATGTAAACACAGTGAAAATCAAGTAAAAGCTACTCTCTTCATATTTTTTTGCGGAATCCTTGAAGTAAGTATCTTATCATGGCTCTTTCAGACCCCTCCACTTTCAGATTTCCTCCATTATCGACAATAATCGTGTTAGCTCGCCTAGCTCTTAGAAATGTTTATTTTTTCAGCGAGGGGTAACTACAGGGTTCTTGAGGCCGCATTAGACGTATTTGTGTGTATTCTGAAGCTCCATTATCAGTACCAATCAGGTATTACACTAATTCCCATACTGTTTCTATCGATAAACTATTCTTGGCAAAGTAAATTGCAGGCTTGAAGTACTTAAAATATACTACAGGTTGATATATTAAGTTGGTATTAAAAGTTCAGGTGAAAAAAAAACATTAATCAATAGTTACTTCATTTTTTTGTGTCTTTTGACACGTGTATTTAAGTATGCCTTCACATTACAGCGACAGCAGTTTGGTAGTAGCCATTTAATAAAAAAAATATCAGCAGCGTGACTGTCGCGCGACTGTCGCGCTGTTAAGACCCCTTACACTCTGCGATTTTTAGCATCGGTGCAGTCGCGCGTTTTGAAAACCCGCTTCAGCATCGTGATTCACGGAATTAAAAAAAATTGGTGAGTATCCATGCAGTCGCCAAGAGTTTCCAATCCATTCAGTACATACTTTGACTATTTCCTGCTTCTGCGTCGCGACTGTATCGATGGTAACGCGCGTTAGCACCGCGACTTTATCGATGCTTGAAGAAGCGCAGTGTATAAAGGTTGTCATTTTGCAACTGCATCGATGCTAACGCGCGTTAGCATCGCGACTGCATCGCTGCTAAAAGTCACAAAACGCTGTAGATCGAAATTAATTGCCTGTATATTTCAAAAGGAAAAATAAAAAAAGGATAAAATCAGAACTGGGATTGATTTCATATTTTAGCCATAGCCTAAAGGCTATTTACGCTTAGTTTAGTGAAATATGAAATGTTAGTTTAGTAAATATTATTATTATTATAAAAGGGGCTTTTCTATAACTATTTTTTTTAATAACTGTTTTTGAATAACTAATACTTATTTCAAAAACAGCTTCTAAACTCAATGCCACCAAAGCACCAACTTCTGCCCTGAAATGCAGAAATAAAATATTATATTTTCATCTCGGCCCAATCTCGATGTTTGCCGTTGCAATATTTCGTTTGAGTTTTATGTCCTATGAAAAGGACTTGTTGCTCGCAAACGTGTTTTATTTATCTTTTTGAAATGTCGCCTTTATCTCGCTGATTTATGGAAGCAGAGGCAACCGATCAATTGTCAATAACTGTCGTATGGCAACGCAGAGTTGAAAAATATTTTGTTCCTTTCAAAGAATAGAGGGATGCTGATGTTGTTCGTTTATGCCTTCCTAGAGGTTTACCTTTTAGTTGGTCCCATTGTTGAAGGGATCTGATGATGGATCTTGGTGCAATCGAAGAAAACTCTCAAAAATTAAAGGCAAGTATAGTGTTTTTTTTACTGTAATCTTTATGTTGACGTGTTCTTGCATTTTGATAGTCAATTTTTTGTGGAGCTGAGCTGTTGGAACTCCTTAACGCATATTAGGAACTCACGGATTATAATAACAGAACTTATGATAGGTAATTTGTAGCTTCTTAAAGAACAGAGTCATAAGGTGAAAACTCCCCGCACCCCTTTTTGTAATCACTAAAAATAAATAAATAATATTAACTTTTGCAAAAAAGTAAAATCCGGCTAAACACCAAAATTCACTAAAAAATCTCAAATACAATCTTGACCTTTTAAAAATCAATTTTAGCCTAACAATTTATTTATTTTTGGAGTCTGTACCATCACTTTAACTATCTCAAGCATCAACTGTCCTCTGATACTCACACACTGCGAAAAGAAATAGTTAGCCTAAAATAGATTCCTTCCTTTAGAATATCAAGAGTTTATTTAAAACTTTTTAGCGCATTTTGTTTTTTTTGAAGGTCGGAAAAAACAGGCTTCAAAGCCGCGTTTTGTTATTAAAAGCTTGGAGTTCAAAATGATACAACCTCTAATCTTACGACTTCTACTTTGTACCCATTTAACGTGCACATGCTCCTTAATGCACTCCCATTAATATTTTAATGTGCTTCTTAGCTTCATTAATTAAAACAGTGTAATAAAGTGTAGTCAATACTGTAGAAACCACAGCTTAATTGTATGCATATGCAGCCCCAGGCAGCGAATTTGTCATTTCATTACCCTTTGTTGTACTCAACTGAGGACATTAAATAGCATAGCCTAGCCAAAATAAAAGTATTGTTTTTTTATAGGTTTTGTACGCCCATTTTACCACTTTGGAAGCGTCTATCTCTAAAATATTAGACTTTTAGAGAAAATAGTTCTCAAAACCTCGATGTCATTTTAAAAGACCTATCTACAGACATCCTACATGCATAGATTTGACAAATAAAATTTTTTGTATGAGAATCGTCAAGCGGTTAATATAATACATCTACCTACTAAGTTTCAACTGTGAATAAAGTGACTGTGACATACAGACGGACATACAGACAGACTTGACAAAACTTATAATTTTTTTGCCATTGTGCTACGGAGCCCTAAGGAAAGGCTTTAAAAGGTTAAAATCTTAATAGTTAATAATTAAAATAAAAGTTAGATAATTCTTGTATTTTTAATGATTTCCAAAGTAAAATTGAGGCTGGTGTTGATATTAACTGTCGGATTTGTTTGTCATATGTCTCAGATAAGCTTCACCGGTCCTCTGCGCCTCGTGGCGTGTGCAATCGGTTTGTGTATAACTACTGAACGTATTCTGTTTGTGTGCAATTTATACTGTTTCTCTAATTTGAATTTAACCTTTCAAACTTAGCTGTAGTTTAATAACTCTCAAAAGTATTATTGTCATCATAATCAGCAGAAGGACTACCACGGTTGGGACGTGACCGCTGGCGAAACAAACTTCTCCCAGTTCGCTAGTATTTTGTATAGTATATGACATGTGCTCTGTATAAGTTTATTGCTTAACTTTAGACCCTTTGCACAATTTGACTTTTAGCATCGGTGCAGTCGCGATGCAAAGCTGGACATTGACAGCTTATGAACTGTGTATAAGCGACTGCATCAATAATAACACGCATTAGAATTGATGCAGTCGCGCTTATGCATCGATGCTAACGGGCGACTGCATCGATGCCAAATTAAATCTGTTCATTTCGTGAGACGCAATGCTATCGCACATTTTCAAAATGCGTGACTGCGTCTATGCTAAAAGTCGCATTGTGTACGGGGTGTCGGGGTCTGAAGCATCAGTCAACGGACTATAAGTAAACAAATATGCGCCGGATAACACACGAATCATCTAGTTTCGAAGTAAAGAGTTTTCTTTCTTGTGTTACGAAGTGCCATGCAAGGTTTATGACTGGGGCCTCTCCCATAAATGATTACATACATATCATCCATGACTTAGGTACAAATGTTCGTGCTCATAACACAAACATATTTGCAGATTCAGATTCGCGACCGCGCCGGTTGAGTAGTCAGGAGCGCTAACCACTACCAAACGTGTTGACTTTGAAAGTATGCATTAGAGTTCACTTCGTTATCAAAATTCCACCAAAAGGATATACACTCTGGGGTGCGATTGTGGAAAGCAATCGTATTCATTTGATAATTCAAAACGTACGGTATGATCTGTCAAACGGCAAAGAACAAAGGGTTTGACATATCAAACCGTACGTTATGAACTGTCAAATGAAAACGATTGCTTTACACAATTCCACCTCTGATTTTTAATTAGATAGACCAAAATGACAGTTTCAATCAAACTTTTTCTTTTTTAATGTTGCCAGCGTCGTACTAGTAGTGTTGTAACAATTCAATTGTACGCGATCAATTGAACTTATGCTCTGAATTAATTTTGCTCATTTACTAAAAAAAATACATGTCAAACGTTAATGAAAGCTATAAAAAACGTAATACATAAAACAGTTTCTGAAAAGAGCAAAAAAGAATCTAGGTACTTTTCCTTGTAATATTAATATTCTTTTACCTGTTTTAATTTTTACTACTTTTAAATAAATATTTTATTAGAAATTATGAAAATATTTGATTAAACGTGATTTTCAAACTGATTTTATTTTTGTAGTTTTATTGTAATACAGCTGCTATAATAATTCATGCTTTTAAGCTTCTGCGCAACAAAAATTCAAAATACAACTATTAAAATTGTATAATCGCTTAAGAACACGTGCTCATATCCAAAATCCCGAGAGCTTTCAACTCGAGTTGTCAAACCGCTTTGATTGCCTAGAAAATTGCGTTACAGTGGACGAAATTAACAACGGGTTTGTGGAAACTGTTCAAACGGTGGGGTCTAAGTATTTTAGGCCTGGCCGTAAAAATAGACCTCAAAAACTGTCGGTCCACACTCTCGACCTTATGGCAAAACGTCGATCTATGGCACTGCAGACCTCCGTTAATGCTGAAAACTACAGGCAGCTCAATAGACAAATATGGAAGTTCCTGCGACACGACATTCGTTGCTTTAACACTAATAGTGTTAAAGAAACGATAGAGCGGAACCAAGGCTCCAAAGTGTTTGCAAGAGACATGTCTATTGGGCAGAGCCTGTTGACGAAGCTTAAGACAGAGGACGGCAGTGTAGCGTCGACAAAAGTAGAGGTTTTGAGGGAGATCGAAAGGTTCTATGGGCAGTTGTACACCTCAGTAGCCAAACCCGTTAAAAGCTCGGTCAGAGACCCACGAGCTATCCTGACCCGACACTACACCGAAGACATCCCGGACATCAGCCTCTACGAGATTAGGATGGCCCTGAAACAGCTTAAAAACAATAAGGCACCTGGCGAGGACGGAATTACAGCAGAGCTTCTGAAAGCGGGTGGAACACCGGTACTTAAAGTCCTTCAGAGACTATTTAATTCCGTTCTGCAAGAAGGCATCACGCCTAAGGCATGGAACAGGAGTGTGGTGGTGTTGTTCTTCAAAAAAGGAGACAAAACCTTATTGAAGAACTAAAGACCCATCTCACTCCTGAGCCATGTCTACAAACTGTTCTCAAGGGTCATCACGAATCGTCTCGCACGTAGGTTTGATGACTTCCAGCCTCCCGAACAAGCCGGTTTCCGAAAAGGCTATAGTACCATAGACCACATTCATACGCTTAGGCAAATTATACAGAAGTCCGAGGAGTATAATATGTCTCTATGCTTAGCGTTTGTGGACTATGAGAAGGCCTTTGATTCGATCGAAACTTGGGCGGTGCTTTAGTCTCTGCAGCGGTGCCACATATACTATAGGTATATAGAGGTGTTAAAGTGCCTTAACAATAACGCCACCATGTCGGTCCGAGTACAGGAGCAGAACACGAAGGCGATTCCATTGCGGAGAGGTGTGAGACAGGGAGATGTCATATCTCCGAAACTGTTCACAGCGGCATTGGAAGACGCCTTCAAACTTCTGGAATGGGAAGGAATCGGCATCAATGTTAATGGCGAATGCATCATACACCTCCGATTTGCCGATGATATAGTTGTTGTGGCAAAGACGCTGGACGATCTTGGCACTATGCTCGAAGACCTTGACCGAGTATCCCAACAAGTGGGTCTTAAAATGAATATCGTAGAGGGATTACTTTACTCCCCAAACACAAACACAATCACTAACACAAACTAGAATAAGAGCAATATTGTTTAATATTGTATAGCAAAATCACAAGGATAATAGAATTCCAAAACCTTATAGAATAATACAAATATGTAATAATAATAATAATAATAAAAAAAATCAATACAACAAAAATATATGCACATGTACAAATAATTATAGAAAAAGAAAATAGCAACTATAACCACAACACAAGAAAAAAAAAAAAAAAAAAAACAAAAAAAAAAAAAAACAACAAAATATATATTAAGTTATCTTAAGTAGAAATAAGAGACGATGTTTAACTTATAAGAGAGTTATAGCATAAACTAACAACCCTAGTAATAAGTATTGTAAAAAGCACTGTAAATTTTTGCGCGGAGCAAAAATAAAAAGTAACACACATAACAAAAACCTAAATCAAAAAAGGCACGGACCAAAGAGTCTGTGGACTGTAGTTTTTATTAATGAAAAAAAAAAAAAAAAAAATGAATATGGAAAAGACGAAAATTATGTCGAACTCCCTTGTCGTACCCACTCCAGTATCCGTTGGGAACTCAACTCTCGAAGTTGTCGACGAGTACGTCTACCTGGGACAAGTGATCCAATTGGGTAGGTCCAACTTCGAGAAAGAGGTCAATCGACGAATCCAACTCGGCTGGGCAGCGTTCGGGAAATTGCGCAAGAGTGTCTTCTCATCTCATCTACCTCAGTGTCCGAAGACGAAAGTCTTCAACCAGTGTGTGTTACCTGTGATGACATACGGATCCGAAACATGGTCTCTTACTATGGGCCTTATAATGAAGCTCAAAATCACACAACGAGCGATGGAAAGGGCTATGCTGGGTCTTTCTCTACGGGATCAAATCAGAAATGAGGAGATACGTAGAAGAACTAAGGTAACAGACATAGCCTTGAGAATCAGTAAGCTCAAGTGGCAATGGGCAGGGCACATAGCGCGAAGAACTGATGGCCGTTGGGGCAGGAAAGTTCTAGATTGGAGACCCTTCGACCAGAGACGCAGCGTGGGACGTCCACCAACAAGATGGACAGACGACCTTCTAAAGATCGCAGGATCAAACTGGATGCAGACCGCTAGTGATCGGTCGCTGTGGAAAGCCGTGGGGGAGGCCTATGTTCAGCAGTGGACGTCCTTTGACTGATAATGATGATGATGATGATGATGATGATTAAGAACAAGTGATCCAATTGGGTAGGTCCAACTTCGAGAAAGAGGTCAATCGACGAATCCAACTCGGCTGGGCAGCGTTTGGGAAATTACGCAAGAGTGTCTTCTCATCTCATCTACCTCAGTGTCTAAAGACGAAAGTCTTTAACCAGTGTGTGTTACCAGTGATGACATACGGATCCGAAACATGGTCTCTTACTATGGGCCTTATAATGAAGCTCAAAATCACACAACGAGCGATGGAAAGGGCTGTGCTGGGTGTTTCTCTAAGGGATCGAATCAGAAATGAGGAGATACGTAGAAAAACTAAGGTAACGGACATAGCCTTGAGAATCAGTAAGCTCAAGTGTCAATGGGCAGGGCACATAGCGCGAAGAACTGATGGCCGTTGGGGCAGGAAAGTTCTAGATTGGAGACCCTTCGACCAAAGACGCAGCGTGGGACGTCCACCAACAAGATGGACAGACGACCTTATATGGATCGCAGGATCAAACTGGATGCAGACCGCTAGTGATCGGTCGCTGTGGAAAGCCGTGGGGGAGGCCTATGTTCAGCAGTGGACGTCCTTTGGCTGATAATGATGATGATGATGATTAAGAACAACCATTGAATATAAATTGAATTTTTCGATTATTTAGGAACAACACTATTTTTTAATTACGAAAAAATGGCATCATAATATATCATTTTGGTCTATGTAATTAAAAATCAGAGTATGTGCGCCTTCACATAAGAGCGACAGCTGCGCCGTCGCTCTAATGTGAAGGGCTGACTGCTGTTATATATATGAAATTATCAGCAGCGCAGCTGTCGCGTGACCGTCGCGCTGTTAAAGTCGCCTAAGTGTGAAAGCGCTCTTAAGGTATAGAAGATCCATGAAGCAACTTCCTTTAAGTAAGTATTTTTGGTAACTTCAGTGCTGTTGTTGCTAACACAATGAAGATTAACTAACAGTTTCTCGCCTAACAAGCAAGAAGCAGCCAGATCTAACCGTAGCTCTTAGTGACGTAACTTCAAGTGTATAATGCACTAGCAAATTCCCGCAGCTTCACCGGCGTAAATATAGTGTCTATTTATAGTGGCTATTTCAATGAAGAAGCTATATACTGAATAGTTTTATCAAAATCCATTCAGTAGTTTAGGCTTGAAGGAGTAACAAACATACCATCCTCACAAACATTCACGTTTATATTAAAAAGACTAAATACTAAATAATCTAGTGTATTCATAGGTGCTCGTAGCGCAATGGCAGCAGCACTTTGGTAAAGATACCGAAGCTAAGCACAACCTACCAAGGTCGTGTTTGGATGGGTGACCATACGGACCATTTAATTGTTGTATATCACTAGCATTATAGTGCTTCGAGAGGCACGTTAAGCCGTTGGTCCTGGCCAATATCGATTGATATTAGTCGTTAAGATGCCTTATGGGCAGTTTAATAACATCTGACAGCAAGGTTGCCCTGCAAACACCCCGCAACCAATCCGTACTGAGCCCGGGTGGTGGAGTATGGGTTAAACTACCTCATAGTCGAGGTCAGGTCTTGCCCAACAGTTAGATGTTACATGCTAACCTTACTTTACTAGTGTACAAAGATTTAATCACACAGAAACTATCACAGAAGTGGAAGCAAAGCGCAGGAGCAGACACCTAACGCTAGACACTGGTCATTACCGACTGCAAAAAAGGAGGTAATCAATTCGACCTGTATGTATGTGATCTCGTCAGAATTGGATATAAATTAAGTGTGTTGATCTATGAAGGTTTCCTAATACAAGTAAAAAAATTCTGTATGTTTGTATATTAGTGTATTAGTCTCAAGATTTCTCAAAAACGAGAAGTCATAGCGAGATGATTCTCTTTTAGTTCAATGAAGTACAATTCAACAAATAATCAGTTTTTGAAGGTGTTTAAATTTTTAAATATTTTTTTGAACTTACTTTAGGTTTAGACCAATGTTTTTTTATTGATGTCCAAATATATTTTTTAAAAGGAATAATTTAAGCTAGAAGACTATTGAACTGACTCTAAAACAAATATACTTTTTGCAATCAATCGGAAATGCATAAGTTAATAACATCCTGTTAAAAAACTTCCACCTAATCTCTTTTGAAATAATAGCACTTAACGAGGACGCTAAAAGTAAGTAAATCCACGTGGCAACATACGAATCACGAACATTTAAATAACTGCCTAGTCTATACTTAATATTATAATGCTGAAGAGTTTGTTTGTTTGTTTGAACGCGCTAATCTCAAAAACTACTGGCCCGATTTGAAAAAATATTTTACCGTTGGATAGTCCATTTATCGAGGAAGGCTTTAGGTTATATAACTTAAAGATACGACTTATAAGACCACAGCAGACATGAAAAATGTTGCGAAAACGGGAGAAAGATATTCCTTTTGAGAGCTCCCGCTGCATACGCTGCGGAAACCGCTTAAGTTACACAAAAATCATGTATGACAGAATTGTTCAGCATCAAGAGTTCTACAATAAAGTCCGCGACAGCATATGTCTATCTTTTATGGTTGACTTACTACAACCTTTTTTATGTTAATTACGCTGCGACGGGAGGGGAGGGAGCAAACTCAAAACGCGCGGACGAAGTCGCGGGAGACCGCTAGTCTAGAATATAAATTAGGGAGCAAGCGACGTCTTAAGTTAAACTCGAGCTCGTACTAGATTTTTCATTTAAAGTCTAGTGTGAGTGCGGCTTACTTACGACAAATTTAGAGCATATAATTTAAAACTATTTACATCAGAAATAGTGCATTTTAGTTTATTCATGTATAACATTATTGCACTGTGCATTGTACGATTGACTGACTTAATGCCTTAGTACATTCTCAACCTGTCAACCGGTTGGAAATGCAGAAAATTGAATCGGTGGCGATACTTATTACCTTTCTATGGGCTGTAAGCGCATTAACGGCGTGACTAACACTTATCATTAATATAATCTAATCGTTACGGCAACGCACGTGCCACACTATTATTATTATTTTTTACCCTGTAATACTTGTTTTTCAAACAGCACATAAAAAGATACCTTACGTTAGGTATTCTGAGAAGGACATAATGAAATGTGAAATTACACAGAAAAATATTGAAAGAATATTTTTTTGTGTTATTTCTTGGATTCCTTTAATCAAAACATTCATATACGGTATGATTTTCCACAGAGCCTTGAATGGTTTTAATAAAAATTCTATTCAACGGTTTTGATGTTAACAATAATGATTCGATTTATTTGGAAGTACAATTCGTATAAATGAAGTGTTATTTATATAAAACAGTCCTATTGTATTTTTCCTCCAGTGAGCAGTTTTCTTCCATCAGTTCTCACTAGTTCTCACTAGATGGATTTGAGATACTTTTAAAGTCTGTTTTCCTTTGCTTGTCGAATATTGTAAACAATCTTAGTATTCCTTTTTAAAGGGGCTCCCCGAATTTTGACGTGCACACTAGCGCCACTCTATTTAAAATAATCATTATTCCTTAAATACTTAAACAATCAAATTCTGGTATACACGATTGTAGTAAAGGTTCTATAGTTTATTTAGTACGTTTAAATTGTTTCCAAAGTAGTTAACTGTAGTTAGAGTTAGAAAAACTGCTATATATGGCCACTTTGGCATTTTTTCTAACTGTAAGTGCAGATAACTCTGTTTTATTGAACTTAAACATTGTATCTAAACCACATAACCAGAGCTACAATCGCATAAATCAGATTTTCGTTTGGTCTTTTATTTAACGAGTTATGATTTCTACTAAGGTGGCGCTAGTGTGCGCGTTGAAAATTCGGCCCCGAGCGATTCGAGCCCCGTTAACGAAATGCTTCATTTTAATATAAAATAAATACAAAATTCACAACTTATAAGGTAATTCATTGTCAAATATTGGCACTGTTACGTCAAACGGGGTGAATGAACTTTGCGCAAAAAATATCATAAGTCTTGAATTATGACAATGTGTGAATATAGTATCAAAATTTGAGTTATATCTTGCAGATTAGGGCAACATTTATAATAAACAATGTAAAGCTAGGTCTTGAGCATATTTCTTAAAAATATAGGTCGTCCCTATTTAAACTCAAGAAGGGGTTAATAGAGACGATAATCGGGTTTTAAGGGAAAATCGTTAGGGCTGTCACAATTCAGTCTAACTTTTTCAAATTTTAGGTGGGGTATGTAGGTACCTATTCAGTGTTTACTTAAATAAAGGTAAGTAAGTACTTATTTTGAATTAAAAAAAAAAAGTTTTTTTACCAACAAAATATATTTTTCTTATAAAATTATAGAAATGTTAATTTCTTGTAAGTATTTACAAGAAATGTTAATTTCTTGTAAGTATTAGCATGAAAATTTTAAAAACATTTTACTCATATACCTACCTATATTAATAATACATCTAGAGCCAAAGCTGTTTGTCCACCTTGTTCTTTCATGATGAAAGTGTTGTGTGTATGGAGTACTGATTTAGTAATATTGTATTTTTCGGCAATATCTTTTAGGGATTTTCTGCTACTATTGTATTCGTTTAGCGCTAGTTCAATAAGTTCTTTATCATATTTTTTATTATTTTTATTTCTACTTGGTTTATATGTTCGTGGCATTTTTTGGCAGGTAAGAATCTGAAAATAAAAAGCTCTAGCTAGGTATATACAATTAAAGATACTCAAAGTTAAAAAAAAACACTTTTCGATGTCTAAAAATATAAAAAATCTCGAAAAATATTCGATTTCCGAACTATTTACATACACAAGTTTGTACAGAACCCTCGGTGCGCGAGTCCGACTCGCACTTGGCTTCACGTCATATCCAAATATAATAAATAAAGGTAGGTATGTTAGGTTCTTGTATTGAGAAAGCATAATAAAATCTCGGTGTCAACCCTGCCCCTATATAAACGTTACCATTCCCATACTCTGGTAGCTCGTCTCTATTTATTTACAATGACGAGTACATTTTCCCCACTTTCGTCTCCTTTCACCCCTTTCCCGTTCCTATTAACTACGAAATTAAATACGAAATACGTTAAGTTTCATATTTAACATTTCTGCTAAAAGTTTTAGAAATAAAGACTTAGACTCAGTTTATTATGGATTCCCAAGAATATTTTGCACAATACGTGCCAAGTTTCCGGGACCAAAACTCACTATTTATGATAAAACTCATAAAGTTTTGAACGCACTGTAACGATCACGTTGAATGCATTACTTTCAAAAAAAGGGTTTGACATATTACTGACATTAAATTTTTAGCAGGTGTTGCCATTTGAGAAAAAAAAAACTACTAATATTTGTACACATAAACGGAACATCGATGGCCAGCATTAACTCGATAATAGATTCGATATTTCGAATCGGATTTTTTCCCTATTCCCCCCCTGCATTCCTATTTACCCCGTTTGTATTTTAAAAGTAATATAAAGATTGTTTACAATATTCGACTAGCAAAGATATTCGGACTTTAGGATCATTTTTTTTACGTTGACGGAAAACTATAGACAAAGAAAAAACGTACAAAAGTAAATATTGTAAAATGCGTTAATGACCTTTATAATTATTAGGGTACTATTTTAATAATTATATTTAAAGTAATTCATTTAGTAGGGGTACACTTTAAATATATTTAATTGTTTATTATTTACGTTGGCGAAAAGTAATTAACATCTGCTATTTTACTGAACCTACATGTTAAATAAAGTTTAAAAAGATTTTTCCTATAGTGACGTCATTTATCGATGATATAAACATCCAAGGACAAGAAGACTGCTCATTGAACAAAAAGGCGTTACAATTGAAGACACTGCACCTATTTGAAGCTTATTTTTAATCGTCTTGGGAGTCGAGCCTAGTATTTTATGTTGCCTGTAAGTAAGATCATTAAGGGAGTATATTGTAAATACAAATCCAAGGATGCATGCAATAAGCAAATCGTTATTTATTGTTATCATTTTATTAAAGTAAATTTTGGTTATTATTACTGTATTTAGACCATGATTAATACACAAATACTTCAGCCATACACAATTGACGACAAACTAATACTAAATACAATCTAAAGATAACCATAAAATACCTGCCTTGATTACTCCCATTTTAGATATATTCCTAAGACCGCACCTGACAAGTCAATATGGGTGCAGTTGACCCGGCCACCTTCAGCCTCAAGACGACAAACATTGACTTTTACTATCTGCTACTCCCACCTATACCTATTCGCCGTAACGAGACCGCACGTGACAAGTTAATATACGGCGCACTTGCCCCAGCCACCTTCAGCCTGGACGACAAAAAGTAGCCATCACTTCTGTTACTGCTGTCTTCGAGCTATTCACTTGAAAATAGAACTGTCTAAATGTGAATATGATCAATTGGCAACTTTGAATTGAAAAAAAAAAGTTGTCAGCTTCAAAGGCAGTTTGATGGTATTGATATTACTGTGTATAACGATAATTCAGTCAGAAAAAAATGGTTTATAGTATTAAGACCCTTCACTATCAGCGATGCTAACGCGCGTGAGCATCGATGCAGTCGCAAAATGTCAACCTTTACACACGCGCTATTTTCAGCATCGATAAAGAAGCTGGAAATCGTCAATTTATGTACTGAATTATAAGCGACTGCATCGATGCTAAAATTAATCTGTATATTTCGTAAGTCGCGATGCTGAAGCGCGTTTTCAAAACGCGCGACTGCATTTATGCTAAAATTCCTACTGTGTAAGGGGTCTAATTCCTATTTGAAGATCTGGTGAGTTTTTAGGGTTCCGTAGCCGAATGGCAAAAAACGGAACCCTTATAGTTTCGTCAAGTCTGTCTGTCTGTCTGTCTGTCCGTCCGTATGTCACAGCCATTTTATTCTGTAACTTTAAGCATCACTCTGTTGAAATTTGGTAGGAGTATGTATCCTGATAACCGCTTTACGATCTTCATACAAAAAATAAAAAATAATGACATTTAAGGGGGGCTCCCATACATGAAACTAAAACAAAAAAATTTTTAGTCAAACCTATACGTGTGGTGGATAGGTCTTGAAAAATGTCATAGAGGTTTCTAAAACCATTTTCTTTTAAAGTCTAACGTTTCATAGCTAGACGCTTCCAGAGTGGTAAAATGGGCGTTCCGCCCCCCCCCCCCCATCTAACTTCTAAGCAAAGCAATTGTAAATTTTGAAAAAAAATATTATGTAGATCTTAACAATTACTTTCAACGAAAATGGGTTTGGACGGGATCGAACTAGAAGTTTTCAAGATATAGCACATTTTCAACAACCGCAAACATAACTTTGTACTTCATACAAACACTAAGAAAAACTAAGTTATATTTGCTGTCAACAAAATATTGTGGTATTTTACTAAGTGGAAGTAAGTGGATTCCCTAATTCAGTTAAAGTTGGTACGGAACCCTCAGTGTGCGAGTCCGGCTCGCACTGGCCGGATTTGTTTTTTCAGACAATCTCAATTTGATTTAATTTGTTGTGAGCTGAAAAAATAATGGTAAATCTTTTGACGAATTATAAACTTTTTAACTCTTTACCAAAAAAATATTAATAAATATGTAAGCGGCAGCAACAATTACTGTTTTGCAAATTCAGTCATCATTATCATTCTTATCAGCCAAAGGACGTCCACTGCTGAACACAGGCCTCCACCACAGCATTTTCCACAGCAACCTGCACCCAGTTTGATCCTGCGATCTTTACAAGGTCTTTGGAAAAGAGGAGCATACTCACAATGGCCAAATCGTGAGGTTAAGTGCGGAAAACACCCCAGCTTAACTAACCAACTAACTAACTAACTTTACGAGGTCACGTGTCCATATGGACGACCTACGTTGCGTTGTTTTAGTCAAAGTGTCTTCTAACTAGAACTTTTCTCTATTCAGTACCTTTTTAAAATCTCCTGTTTACTCATGTATAAAACTACTTTGACTCTGTGATCAATATCGCAGTCTGCATCCCAGTTTGAACCAACACCTGTGATTTGTGTAACAATAAGTAAGCGACGTACGTAGCACGCTCGTTTGGTGCTTAATTATAGTGACCATGTCTCTGTTTTTTTAAGAGACTGAAATTCCATATAAATTGTTAGTTGTTCTTAAGTTTACGTTAGTAGCATTCAAATTCAATAAATATTAATTTCATATTGTCATGTTGTTTTTTTGGGATTTTATTAAATAAATCACATATCTATAATAAGTAAAACGCTCATAAACTACAACGGATCTCAATCCGCACAGACATAAGAAATATATGATAAATTTTTGGTTTTATTTTATTTTATTATTAGGTAAGTAGATACACATAAAGAGTGTATGAATGAAAGTTTGGTCAACACTTAATTGTTACCAATTATTTACTGTTAAACTAAAGCTATTATAAATCTAGAGACTGTTTTTACTGATCAAGCTTATCTCAGATATTAGTTAAATGAGATCTGATTTGAAAAATGAATACGACTATGACCTACGGGATTGAAGTAAAATACAAAACTAAACTATGTTTTTGTTTACCTTAAGATCACACCAGTAATGGCTTTCTTTTGGAAATAAGTTTAGTAAATAGTTGACTAGGTGTAAAAGACCCTATTATATTTGAGTTTCCGATATTTTGTAACCGTTCAAGAGCCTTAATAATGTTAATGAACGTTCATATTCACGCAGAAAGATCTTACTGAGTGTTTAATATACTAATAAGGCGTCATAATGTTTTTTTTTTTCTTCAAAATTATGTAAATGACAAATAATATTTTAGTCTTCCCGTGACCACGAATAAATAATATTATATAATAATAGATAAAATTTAATAAATATTTGCGAAACGTATCCGTCAATTGGGTTTTATTAACGACTAAAGTTATTTGCGTAGGTTCAGAAACATAATAAACCTGTTTACTATTGTGAATAAATAGATGAACAGATCATCATGCCATCATATTTTATTCAAATAAAAATAACTATCAGAAAAAAACCAGAGCCAACTTAGTGAACAAATGGTTCCCTAAGTCTGGTGTATACGTATGGCAGGAGGCTGCCCTTAAGGCATTTTTACATACTGCCCAAAAAACATGTTTTTATCTACATCTCACCAAATTTCTCAGTCAAATGCAAAGTAAAGATTGCTTGCTAACTTCAAGGTTTAAAATTGCAGGCCTAAACCGTTTTCCGTTTGTCCTAAAAGTTCCAAGACCCGTGGTGACTCTATCTCTTTTCTCGGTCTAATTGGAAATGCAGCTGTTCCACACTTGCGTCTGCGACACTAATTGAGGAACGAGCCACCCAGGTGAATGGGATTCAATTATGTTTTTCTGGGGTTTTAAATTTGAATTTCAGTTTTAAAGTTACTTTGGGTTATAGATCTTTGCAAAGTTAAGTATTCACCCTTAAAGTACTTTTATTCAGTGCACCTTTTTTTAAACGAACATTATATTTAACTAGCGGACCCAGCGAACCTTGTTTTGCTCCCAGCCCGACCCGCCCCACCCCTGTAATTAAAAAAATATATCTTATTCCGGACGGTGACAAATTTGACAAAGTAAAAATCATAAAAATCGGTTCACCCTCTGAATTTCCTTTTTTTCTTTTTATACGATTCTTATAAAAATAACAAACATAACAAAAAAAGAATCAAAGGAAAATATGGTTTCATTTTTATACCTCAAATACCTAGATTAAGGTGAGGCATTCGCCTAGCAATAGGATGTTTGCGGCCTAACTTAAGGAAAGTATACATCACAAACAAGAACCAGTAAAAAATCTAAAAAAATAACCCTGTCCCTGACTCCTTCGCAATCCAACGTTCGATTTTTAAAACAAACATGTGACAAAAGTGTCTTTTAATTTTCATCGGGGCAGATCGAGTTCTAACGTCTCTCAAAAACCGTACGAATGGCTATATTACTGGGACCTACTACCTATACACAGAAAACAAAGCTTTTTGAGTTTTAAAAAAGCATAATTGTTTTTAACATATATAAATGACTTTCCAGACGTTCAATCTAATTCTATATTATTTGCTGATGACATTTCAATTATAGTGACTAGTAAGAATAAAACAACTTATGAAAAGGACATTAATACCACAGTTGACAAAGTGGGAAAATGGCTTAAGTGTAATAATTTGTACTTAAATGTTTCTAAGACAAAATTAACACAATTTCACAACATTAAAATGAACCCATCTAAAATTGACGTTGTTTGTAATGGCGAGAAAGTAGAATTATCTTCGAATGCCATATTCCTAGGATTAACGTTAGATTCAAATTGCTCCTGGAAATTGCATATTGAGAAGTTGCGTTATAAATTAAACCGTTTTATTTTTGTTCTGTATAGAATACAAAAAACGAACAATTTATACTTTCCCTCCTTGCATATCACGGTTATGTTGCATCTATTCTAAGATATGGAATAGTAATCTGGGGGAATTCAAGTGATGTTGAAACTTTATTGAAACTCCAAAAAAATGTATCCGAGCCATATGCAACGCACACCCTTTAGACTCATGCAAACCTCTGTTTGTGAATTTGGAGTTGTTGACATTGCCAAGCCTGTACATTTACGAAACCGGAGTGTTCGTTAAAAAATATCCAGATTTCTTTACAAAATTTAAAGAAAATCAGTTATATAGTAGGAGACACCCCGATAGAATTTTTCCAAATATGAAGACAAAATTGTTTAACAATAACTGTTACGTTATGGCCATTCGAATTTACAATAAAATACCAATTTTCATAACTGATTTTCCCCTAAATATATTTAAGAAAAAACTGTACCAATGGTTATTAGATAAATGTTTTTATTCTGTTAAGGAATTTTTAAATTTGTAATTTGTAAATTAGTAATTGTATAAGTAGCTGACATTTTATATTTAATCGACTTTATTATTGTTATTAATTTGAATATTAACCCACCTTAACATTATATCATAGATTATAATTCTAATACATTTAATATTTGCATGTCAGACCAGACAAAACATGCGGAGCTTTTAAATTTGTACCACCTCTATCTTCTTGACCATGTTTTAAGCAAATAAATATTTCATTTCATTTCATTTAATAATTATTAACTTAACATATTCGCTTAGTATTGTTTTAAATTATGCAAAAAGCCCTGAATAAACTATTCTATCGCAATTATAATAAGCCCTTGTTTTTACATTATATTTTATAAGAGGCATTTATTTGCCGCTCGATAAGGCTTAAGTATGATTGTGAAACCTAACTTAATTATAACAATAGAAGTCTTCACAGCATGATAACTACAGATCTTATCTCAAATTATAATTATTAACTATTTTCATAGTACCCTGAGGACAAAGCATGACTAAGACCCCTTGCACACTGCAACTTTTAGCATTGATGCAGTCGCTCGTTTTCAAAATCAAAAATCAAAATCAAAATTATTTATTTTCAGATAACATTGATCCATATATTCGTACAATTCATTAAATAAAATAAAGGGAAAATATGTGATAAAATAATAATAATATGTCAAAAAGAAAATACTAATAAGAATTAAATTGAAATGAATATTAAAATTACAAAGTATCAGAAATATATATTATTATTATTATCATTACAATCAAATTATATAAAAATAAAGATATTTACTTTTATTATTTTAGAAGCCCCTTACCTCAGCAACTACTGGGACATGTCTGTCGCAGCAGTGCCGGAGGAAGGGACAGTCCAGTCTGTCTCCTATCGCCTTCAAGATGACATTGGAGCTGCCCCGCACTCTGCGCACCATTGACGCGCACCTCTTACGCATGGTAGCGTGGAAACATGCAGTGCGCGCCTCCGCAAACATGCCCGAGGCACTACAAAAACGGGGCAGCCCCAAAATCACCCTGAAAGCGTTATTGTACAGGATACGGAGATCGCTGTAGCACCGTTTATTGTAGTCGGCCCACAGGCTGGCCCCATAGAGCGATGTACAATACGCTCGGAATAATGTTATTTTTATGTTTTAAAAACGCGCATAAGGATCGCGACTCACTCAATGAAGAGATTTGATTTGGTATCAATACAGCCGCGTGTAAGTATCGATGCAGAAGCACGACTGCATCGTTGCTAATAGTCGCAGTGTACAAAGGGTTTAATAATGCTGCAGTATTCATAAAGATGAAACAAGAAAACAAAAATTTGCGCACGGGCGGGACTTGAACCAGCAACCTTTTGGCAAACCGGGCCCGGTTTGCCGCTCTTACCAATTGAGCTACCGTGCTGTCAGTCCGACCCGGCGAAATTTGTGGTTTCTTATGAAAACGTCAATTGCGTGACGCTTAGCGCCATCTAGCCATCTGTTTATGAAACAGATGGCCCAAGCAGTTATTCTTTACAGAATAAATTCAACTTGGAAATTTATGTCGCTTCGCTATCTTATGCTTTAAGAATGTTTTTAACACTCACAGTGTCATCTATACTAATATTATAAAGCTGAAGAGTTTGTTTGTTTGTTTGTTTGTTTGTTTGTTTGTTTGTTTGTTTGTTTGTTTGTTTGAACGCGCTAATCTCAGAAACTACTGGCCCGATTTGAAAAATTATTTTTACGTTGGATAGTCCATTTATCGAGGAAGGCTTTAGGCTATATAACATAAAGATACGACTCATAAGACCACCGCAGCAATGAAAAATGTTGCGAAAACGGGAGAAAGATATTCCTTTTGAGAGCTTCCGCTGCGTACGCTGCGGAAACCGCTCAAGTTACACAAAAATCATATATGACAGAATTGTTCAGCATCAAGAGTTCTACAATAAAGTCCGCGACAGCATATGTCTATCTTTTATGGTTGACTTACTACAACCTTTTTTATGTTAATTACGCTGCGACGGGAGGGGAGGGAGCAAACTCAAAACGCGCGGACGAAGTCGCGGGAGACCGCTAGTCTAGAATATAAATTAGGGAGCAAGCGACGTCTTAAGTTAAACTCGAGCTCGTACTAGATTTTTCATTTAAAGTCTAGTGTGAGTGCGGCTTACTTACGACAAATTTAGAGCATATAATTTAAAACTATTTACATCAGAAATAGTGCATTTTAGTTTATTCATGTATAACATTATTGCACTGTGCATTGTACGATTGACTGACTTAATGCCTTAGTACATTCTCAACCTGTCAACCGGTTGGAAATGCAGAAAATTGAATCGGTGGCGATACTTATTACCTTTCTATGGGCTGTAAGCGCATTAACGGCGTGACTAACACTTATCATTAATATAATCTAATCGTTACGGCAACGCACGTGCCACACTATTATTATTATTTTTTACCCTGTAATACTTGTTTTTCAAACAGCACATAAAAAGATACCTTACGTTAGGTATTCTGAGAAGGACATAATGAAATTGATGCTGAACAATCCTGTTGTTCAGCATCAAGAGTTCTATAATAAAGTCCGCGACAGCATATGTCTATCTTTTATGGTTGACTTACTACAACCTTTTTTATGTTAATAATTTTGTAAAAAAATAATGCATCATTTTTAGAGGTGTATTATACACACAGGTATTTATTCTTATCAAAATAAATACATTCATCATCACGAGCATTTCATTTAGAACAAAGTTGCCCTTTATATCATTTGATTCCAATAAATATCTTAGGAGCTATCACAGTTTTAACATACTCCGCACCAAAATAATGTTCGCAGCTTAAGTACAACGTGCGCTTGCGCTAATCTATACTTATATTATAAAGCTGAAGAGTTTGTTTGTTTGTTTGAACGCGCTAATCTCAGAAACTACTGGCCCGATTTGAAAAATTATTTTTATGTTAGATAGTCCATTTATCGAGGAAGGCTTTAAGCTTTATAACATGAAGATACGACTCACAAGACCACAACAGCAATGAAAAATGTTGCGAAAACGGGAGAAAGATATTCCTTTTGAGAGCTTCCGCTGCGTACGCTGCGGAAACCGCTAAAGTTATACAAAAATCATGTATGCCAAGATTGTTCAGCATTAAGAGTTCTATAATAAAGTCCGCGACAGCATAAGTTTATCTTTTATGGTTGACTTACTACAACCTTTTTTATGTTAATAAATTTGTAAAAAATAATGCATCATTTTTAGAGGTGTATTATACACACAGGTATTTATTCTTATTAAAATAAATACATTCATCATCACGAGCATTTCATTTAGAACAAAGTTGCCCTTTATATCATTTGATTCCAATAAATATCTTAGGAGCTATAACAGTTTTAACATAACTCCGCACCATAATAATGTTCGCAGCTTAAGTACAACGTGCGCTTGCGCTAATTATATTATAAAGCTGAAGAGTTTGTTGGTTTGAACGCGCTTATCTTAGGAACTGCTGAGCTGATTTGAAAAAATATTTTCCGTGTTAGATAGCTTATTTATTGAGAAAGGCTTTAGGATATAAAACATCACGCTGCGACGGGAGGGGAGGGAGCAAACTCAAAACGCGCGGACGAAGTCGCGGGGGACCGCTAGTATTTTATATTCATAAAGATGAAATAAGATAACAAAAATTTTGGCCCGGTTTGCCAAAAGGTTGCTGGTTCAAGTCCCGCCCGTGCGCACTCAATCAATTCCCAAGTTGAATTAATTCTGTAAAGAATAACTGCTTGGGCCATCTGTTTCATAAACAGACGGCTAGATGGCGCTAAGCGTCACGCAATTGACGTTTTCATAAGAAACCACAAATTTCACCGGGTCGGACTGACAGCACGGTAGCTCAATTGGTAAGAGCGTTTGGCCCGGTTTGCCAAAAGGTTGCTGGTTCAAGTCCCGCCCGTGCGCAAATTTTTGTTTTCTTATTTCATCTTTATGAATATAAAATATGACACTGTGAGTGTTAAAAACATTCTAAAAGCAATGCTGCAGTAAATAATCTAATGAAAAGTAGTGTTTTGGACAAGGTAATACATTTACTTTAGTTCCAATAGTGCGGTTCTCCTCCTAAAATGACAATAAATACATAAATACATAAATACAACCATCAGTTGTACTATTAACACCTCTCAGAAAAAAGGTCTTTGCAGACTTAATTAAGTCCACATTTCGTACACTGTTTTTTGTGCAATAAAGATTTGAAATGTATAAATCGATCATAGCCTACTTATCTGATTGCTGTGCAATATCGATTTTTTGCATAATTTCTATCTTATCTATACTAATATAATAAAGCTGAAGAGTTTGTTTGTTTGTTTGTTTGTTTGTTTGAACGCGCTAATCTCAAAAACTACTGGCCCGATTTGAAAAATTTTTTTTACGTTGGATAGTCCATTTATCGAGGAAGGCTTTAGGCTATATAACATAAAGATACGACTCATAAGACCACAGCAGAATTGAAAAATGTTGCGAAAACGGGAGAAAGATATTCCTTTTGAGAGCTTCCGCTGCATACGCTGCGGAAACCGCTTAAGTTACACAAAAATCATGTATGACAGGATTGTTCAGCATTAAGAGTTCTATAATAAAGTCCGCGACAGCATATGTCTATCTTTTATGGTTGACTTACTACAACCTTTTTTATGTTAATTAATTTGTAAAAAAAATAATGCATTATTTTTAGAGGTGTATTATACACACAGGTATTTATTCTTATCAAAATAAATACATTCATCATCACGAGCATTTCATTTAGAACCAAGTTGCCCTTTATATCATTTGATTTCAATAAATATCTTAGGAGCTATCACAGTTTTAACATAACTCCGCACCAAAATAATGTTCGCAGCTTAAGTACAACGTGCGCTTTCGCTAATATATTATAAAGCTGAAGGGTTTGTTTGTTTGAACGCGCTTATCTCAGGAACTGCTGGACCGATTTGAAAAAATATTTCTGTGTTGGATAGCTTATTTATCGAGAAAGGCTTTAGGATATAAAACATGACGCTGCGACGGGAGGGGAGGGGAGGGAGCAAACTCAAAACGCGCGGACGAAGTCGCGGGGGACCGCTAGTTTTTAAAATAAAACTTTTAATTCAAGTACTAATTTTGAGTAGCTCCCTTTATATCTGAGATAAGTAATTCGAAAAACTTCGTTTTAAAGGGTCGATTTTACCAACGTCAGGTGAGGAATATTCGTTGAATATCATACAAAACGCCTAATTTGAAAACGTCACCTATTTGTCAGCAATCATTTACGTATAAATGCCATTAAAAATCAGTCGTGTTATACTTCACTTATAAGTCTTATCTGATGTTAGGAAAATCGACCTTCAGTCAGATAAGTCTTCAGTGACGTGAATAAAATCAACCCTAAGGGACAATATTTTGAAGGACATTTCTACAGAAGGGCACTTTTTTTCTCAATTCGGTGGTTGATTTTTAATTTGGATTTTGTAGTAGTTTAAATAATAAAAAATGAAGTTTACTCCATCCTGAAACATATAATAACGATTTGCCTAAATTTTGTTGATTGATCTATGAGAAAAGTTAGGCTCCGAATTGAGAAAGTACCGAATTGAGAAAATGAATCACCGAATTAAGAATAGATGCAACATTATCTAATGTATTGTATTGTATTGCATTCTATTGTGTATATATAATGTATTTGAATGATCAAAATAAAAATAATACTTAAAGCGTTATGTTAACTGACTGCTGGTCTATCGGTTTAATAGTTTATGTGCCTATCTATATCAATAATTATTCTTTGTAATGTTAATAATAAAAAAAACTGATCAACATGTTTATTTTTCGATATAACTAATAATCAGTCTTGTTTTTAAAACTCAAACAATTTAAACATTACAATTTTCAAAGAGGATAACACAAAACTATTTATTATCGATATATTTATATCTTTATTGTTTTATATATATAAAGATGTATATTGTCATTTTATCTTTATTGTCTTTATTGTATATATTTATATCTTATTCTTATCCTTGTTCTTTATTGCTTTACTTAATTGAAGCGCTAAAGGAATCATTCTGCTAACTGAACGAAAGTTCAAATTAACCACATGATAGTAGCTAGTTACGTATCAGGAGCCGGGTGGGGAGTTTTTAAAAACTAACTAAATTAATTAAAATTAAAATCGAGTAATGTCTGCACTGATTCGAAGATGATTTATTACTGGCTAACTTATTCTTAATACAGGCACGGGCCGTTGAGGCTGAAAGGGCTAAGTCGATAATAAAATACATGAGCTTGCCCTCAATATGCTGAGGCAACCCTAATCTAAGACAGAAGGGAGAGGGGGTTCCATAACTCCTCCCTTCCTAATAATGAAATTATCAGAACGATCATTTTCAATATCTTTCCGATCATTTTGCAAAATTTTTAATAACCTTTTACGCAGCACATATAAAGGGAATACAATTAAACATATTATAACTAAACATAATATGACAAAATAATCTAAATTAACGCTAAAGTTAATGTCTTTTTTATCACTCAAAACACTTTCCACTTCCGCACTGTGCTTTAGAGCATATGACATATATTTTATTTCATCCAGGTTAACTCCATGTTTAGTGCGTGTGTGCTTGATAGATTCGTATGACCGTGCATCATAGGTAAGTTTATGATCGGGATCAGTTTCGCGGTATCTAGCGACTCGTAGATATGGTGATTGATTTTGAGTCCAAGGACTTCTAGGTTGCAGGGTTCATCAATAGTAACGAGGTAAGTCCCAAAAATAGGCTGCTTACTGTTCTGGTCGTGGTTATCACACAGACTAGTTATCGTTGTTGGTCTTCGACTATACAAGATCCAATTGTTGGTATTAACCCTCTGGATTCTTACTTCTTCGATTTGAATTTGATGCTGGTGACAATGTGTGAGAGTATTGTCAAACTCCATAAGCTGCTCCGCACAGGTAGGTTCATGGTAGACAGCTTGGTTGTCTGTCGTACATAAGAAGTGGTCGCCAGCAGCGAGCGCGCGGCATGGCTTGGAAATTGGTAAGTAATTAGACTTTCTCGCCAATAGCTAAGGAAATTCAGGAAATATTGATATTGTGATGTTTTGTGACTCGTGGAATATTGGTAAGGAATAAATCTTATAATAACTATAAGTATGATTATCAGTTATTGGTATCTCCATTATAAATGTTATCTTGTCTTTCTTAACGTATGATTTGACAAACATTGTTTCCTCTAATTTAAAAAAAAACCTCTAATTTAATACCTCGTTAGGTAAATACAAAAGATTTGCAAATTGAGCTATCGATTTTAAATGGTTTATTAATTCTTTCAAATTAACTACGGCTTGATGTAAAACTGACAATTTACTTAAGGCTAGAGCTGTTTCAATCTCCCTTAATTGTGAATTTAGACACACAGGGAAAACGCGGAAACTCCTTGAAAAATCCGATCCGGCTGCGCCAGTTACGTATCGGGAGCCGGGTGGGGAGTTTTTAAAAACTAACTAAATTAATTAAAATTAAAATGCGAGTAATGTCTTCACCGATTCGAAGATTATTTATTACTGGCTAACTAATTCTAAATACAGGCACGGCCCGTTGAGGCTAAAACGGCTAAGTCGATAATAAAATACATTAGCTTGCCCACTACTACTACAAATAATCTAAGACAGAAGGGCGAGGGGGTTCCATAACTAGCTACGTGGTGCAGCATGTTTGTTAGTAAATTGAGTCTTCATAATATTTTGTTACATTTAATATTTAAATTCAATTAATCACATAAAATATTTTATAATAATTTAATATTTAAATACAATTTATCGCATAAAATAGGAAATTAAATATGTTAGGTACGTTCGTAATATGTTATTGTTGAACTGTTAATTTGTCAATTTTAAGACACTTGTTGGTATTTTTGTACTAACTTACTGATAATTTATAGGGTGATCTGTAATTGACCATACCCAATGTATTAAAACGTGAGTTATAGCAATTAAAAAAAATTAAAAATTAAAATTCATTTATTTCAGATAATAAGTATCCATAATTTACATAAAACGACAATAATTAATTAAATACAATAAATAAAACGAAAATAAATAAATTACAATTAAATGATGATCAAAACTAAAATTTAAAAATGTCACGTTCTTACTTAATAAAAGGCGATGAATTGGCATGCAGCTTCATCCACCTTTGCATCATCGGGGAATCCCACCGCTCGGCCAATGCACTCAGGACACTGTTGGTACTGCTCCGAAAGCGTTTAAGCAGCGAGGCACTCCTCTTTCGGATGATGGCGTAGAAATCATCTATTTGTGCCTGAGCGAACATCGTTGAGGCGCTGCAAAACCGTGGCAGCCCCATCAGCGCCCTGAATGCATTGTTGTACTGGACGCGCAGGGCGCCGTATGCCCGCTGCGTGTAGCTGGTCCACAGGCTGCACGTATAGAAAGACTGGCAGTAAGCCTTAAACAAAGTTACTTTCACTGGTATAGTACAGCGTGCAAACCTACGAGCCAGCATATTACACCGAACTGACAGCGACCTGCGCTCCCTCTCAATGTCCTCATTATCACACAAAACATCTGTGACCCAGTGACCCAGATATTTAAATTTACTTACCCTGTTTAAAGTAACACCACTAAGCGTGATTTGTGCTGCAGATGAGTAGGTCTTGGTACCGGCTTTAAAAATCATGTACTCACTCTTCTTAGGGTTGTATCTGAGCCCATGGGCCCCAGCATATGACTCACAGATGCGAAGGAGTCTCCGTAACCCACCAAGCGACGGGCTCAACAGCACCATGTCATCGGCATAACTGATGTTATTAATGGTAACCCCACCAACAGAACACCCGACATTGGCATTGTTGAGCTCCTCGATCAGCTGGTCCATGTAAAGGTTGAAGAGGCGTGGCGAACTCAACCCCCCCTGCCTCACCCCGCACTCCAACCCATACACGTCCGAAAACTCCCCCGCCCATCTAACAGTGTTCCGCTGGTGGTTGTACCAATACCGGAATATTGAGACTACTTCGCTAGGTAGATGCGTGTTATTGTGCAGCTTACTCCACAGCATGTTGTAATTTACTAAATCAAAAGCTTTTGAAAGATCTAGGTAGCAAGCATACACGGGAGTCTTTCTAGCCGTGTAGTACTGCACAGTCTGCTTGAGACATAGAATCGCACTTTCAGTTGACAACCCAGGCGTGAAACCGAACTGGGCATCCTGTAGATGCAGGTGCGTCTCCAATTGATGGTCAAGCAGCCTGTCCAGCACCTTAGCTATCACAGTAGCCAGCGAGATCGGTCTATAATTAGTGACATCAGATACATCACCGGTTTTGTTTTTCAAGATTGGCACAACCACCGTGAACATTAGGCAATGAATGTGCTGTTGATTTTCTCGATAAACAACAATAATCAACAACAACAATTAGCTAAATTAATAATATAAAAGTAAAACCTCAATTCGGTGTAAGTTTTCTCAATTCGGTGCACCATTTTCCACGGAATTGAGATCCATGGAATTGAGAAAATAACACAATACTTCAAATTACCCAAAAATGTTATAAGTTACAGTAATTTCTACTAAACCTAACGATAGAAAGCTGTTAAACACTCAATAGTTTTAGCACAAATCTCATATAATTCTTTAGATACATAATCGAGGTGGCACACCGATTTGAGAAATTACCCTGTACCAAAAACACCGAACGATTTCGTACCTTTGAAAATTGCTCCTGAGTGCTACAGATCTCCCGTTTACACTGTTCGTCCGCTCGGGTGCAACTGTCAGATGACGGGAACAAGAAGTGCGCGTACCTATTATGCATAGTTAGTGCTACAGGTACATAAAAGTAAATTTCACCGAATTGAGGCATAAGCCTCGGACAAAATTTAAATGTGTCACTGTATTCAAATTAAAGGATTCAAGATATATGTGAGCACGTATATGGCTTCATTATTTATTCCTTGTTAAAGGAATGTAGGAATAATAATGAGCAACTTATTATTTTAAAAGTTATGAAACGAAAACGAGTAAATTCTGGAAACCGGACACTCCATTTTAGGCCAAATTCTGCCCGTTTTTGAACTTTCCGATTTTTTTAGACCGTATGTACAACCTGGTGGTCTTCTTGATATGCTCTCCATCAGGCCAAGAGTTGTATAAATACGTGTGATTTTTTTCAGACACGTTATTCAATTTTAAAGGTAGGTTTTTTGCTCCAGTCGGTCAATCAGTCGCTTCTGTAGAAATGCCCTGAAGTATGGTCAAGTTACGCACCGTCATCGCGAATGTCATCGTAACAGTATTTCGACATTAGTAGTACAAAATCTCTCCTTTACGAATACTGCCTCTGGACATTCTGTACACCCTTACACTAGGAACATTATTTTTAGAACTCATTCTTTTGTAATATACATCTACTCTCTTTTTAACTGACTTAAAAAAAGAGGAGGTTATCAAATTTGACTGTATGTTTTTTTTTGTGGCTGTGTTATATCATATCACAGTCATTTGTAGATCGATTTTAAAAAATTGGGGCAAATCCTCCAATTTTGAAGGCACGTATAGTGATTTGGTACTAAAATCTTAATGTGGACTTATTGTTACGTCTGACAATCAACATCGTGTGGAGCTGAGCTGATGCTGAAACTCCTAAACGCTTAGGAGTTTGGTAATTATAATGACAGAACCTAAGATAGGTAATTTGTAGCTCCTCCATGAACGGAGTCATAAGGTGCAACCCACACGCACGAGGTAACAAGTAGTGTTTTAGAAATTAATGTCATAGAGGATATAATTGTCAACGTTTATGTTTAAAATTCACTGGACCAGCCGTACCTTAAACGTCAAGTCAAAGTACTGCAACGTGCCAAGTGTAAACGTGAACTGATGTCAACTATAATGAAAAAGGAAGGTTGCCTTCTTTGGACATATGCAAAGAGGTTCCCTATATGAGTTTTTAAGGCTTAATTTCGAAGGCATAATTGCTGGCAAGAGATTAGCAAGCCGACCCAAAAGAAAATGGATGGATGACATCAAATACTGGACCAAACTTCGTTTTTATGACCAGCTAAAGAGAGCGGTTCAATACCGCATCGGTCTCTACATGCTGACCTCCAAACTTCAATTTGAACAGTGGCGGCTGGTGGGTTATCGAACTGGTAGTGTACTTTAAGAAAATCGAAACAATAACTAAAAACAATTATATAAATAAACAATAATAAATGTGTTACAAATACAGTGAAACTATACTGGTAGTCTGATAACGAGACGTATATCATGGCTGTCGTCGTCGCCTCGCGCCCATGCCGGCCGGCCAATTCGTCAAACATCGGGTGCTCTCGGTAATCGTCGGTTCGCTCGTGCGGCGCTCGACAACTCACTCATTCCTCGGTACATTTCTATGAATTATCTTTTGTTTCACGCGTCAGGCGTATCAACTTGTATCTCCTACAAGTTATATTAGCAGTCCTCGTGCACTCGCCGAAGCGCACGAGAATCTGTCTTTAAAGGGAAATAAGTCTTAATAGTTTAATAAAGCGCTCAAACTGTTTCACCATAATTGGAGATTTAATATTTTATACGTTTTGTATGTTTAAAATGGTAATTTAAAAATGAAGATAAAGTACTTAATATTTTGTAATTTTTAAATCTTTTGAATAGGTGGTTCAGCGCACGAGCGCACTTAAGGTACAGCTGCCACTGAATTTGAAGATGGCACTCTAACGTCTCAACCCAAAAATATCATATCGCAGGCTTTGCTAACATCATATTTCTCTGAAAGGAATTGATGTTAATTAAAATTCAACGAAAACCCGAATCGAATTAAGACTGGGGCTGGTAGCGTATGCGGCTAGATCAAAAGAGACGACAACTTCAAACAACATGCCGCCAGAAGTTATGTTAGAAAAGTTTCAAATTTTATTCCAGCAGGAAAAAGCATTCTTTTGGCAGGTCTCGTAGACTTTTTTTTTTTTTAAACCGGCCAAGTACAAGTCGAACTCGCGCACTGAGGGTTCCGTGCCAACTTTAATTGAATTAGGGAATCAGCATAGCTAAAATACCACAATATTTTGTTGACAGCAAATATGACTTTGTTTGACATAAATAAATATCCTTTGGACATTCCCACACATCGCTATCTAGTCCCAAAGTAAGCTAATTAAAGCTTGTGTTATGGGTGCCAGACAACGGATATAATACTTAAATACTTTTTTTTGTAAATAAATACATGATATACATAGAAAACACCCAGACCAATAAAAACAGACATGTTCATGTATTTGTATGAATAACAAAGTTATGTTTGCGGTTGTTGACAATGTACTATATCTCAAAAACTACTAGTTTAATCCCGTTCTAACCAATTTTTGTTGAAAGTATATGTTAAGATCTACATCACATATATATTTTTTTCAAAATTTACATTCGCTTTGTTAAGCAGTTAGATGGACGGACGGACGCCCATTTAACACCACTTTCGAAGCGTCTATCTATCAAACATTAGACTTTAAAAGAAAATGGTTGTAGGAACGTCTATGTCATTTTAAATTTAATTAATTTTTTGTATAAGAATCGTAAAGCGGTTCACAGGATACATTTTTTTAAATTCTTTATTGCACTGACAAAACTAAAGTACAAATGGCGGACTTAATGCTTAAAGCATTCTCTACCAGTCAACCATTGGGTGAAACAGAAACGATTGAGGCGGCGTAAAATTACACATAAAAGCAACAAATTAATCTTTCTACCAAATTTCAACAGTGTGATGCTTTAAGTTACAGAATAAAGTGGCTTTGACAAACGGACGGACAGACAGACAGACAGACTTGACGAAACAATAAGGGTTCCAGTGTTTGCCATCGGATACGGAACCCTAAAAACATATAAGTGTAATAGAGTTAATTACATCAAACAAAACATTCTAAACTTATCTTGAATTTCAGAGCAGATGTTTGATCAATCGTATTGCTGTTAGATTTTGGTGATCTAAAATGTTTACTGAGAAGATAGCTTTTTGGTTTCGTCATGATAATATAATTTCCTATTTTTTTAAAAAATACTTTTAGGAATGTTTTTAACACTCACAGTGTCATATTTTATATTCATAAAGATGAAATAAGAAACCAAAAATTTGCGCACGTTCGGGACTTGAACCAGCAACCTTTTGGCAAACCGGGCCAAACGCTCTTACCAATTGAGCTACCGTGCTGTTAGTCCGACCCTGCGAAATTTGTGGTTTCTTATGAAAACGTCAATTGCGTGACGCTTAGCGCCATCTAGCCGTCTGTTTATGAAACAGATGGCCCAAGCAGTTATTCTTTACAGAATAAATTCAACTTGGAAATAGATGTCGCTTCGCTATCTAATGCTTTTAAGAATGTTTTTAACACTCACAGTGTCATATTTTATATTCATAAAGATGAAATAAGAAACCAAAAATTTGCGCACGGGCGGGACTTGAACCAGCAACCTTTTGGCAAACCGGGCCAAACGCTCTTACCAATTGAGCTACCGTGCTGTCAGTCCGACCCGGCGAAATTTGTGGTTTCTTATGAAAACGTCAATTGCGTGACGCTTAGCGCCATCTAGCCGTCTGTTTATGAAACAGATGGCCCAAGCAGTTATTCTTTACAGAATAAATTCAACTTGGAAATAGATGTCGCTTCGCTATCTAATGCTTTTAAGAATGTTTTTAACACTCACAGTGTCATATTTTATATTCATAAAGATGAAATAAGAAACCTAAAATTTGCGCACGGGCGGGACTTGAACCAGCAACCTTTTGGCAAACCGGGCCAAACGCTCTTACCAAATGAGCTACCGTGCTGTTAGTCCGACCCTGCGAAATTTGTGGTTTCTTATGAAAACGTCAATTGCGTGACGCTTAGCGCCATCTAGCCGTCTGTTTATAAAACAGATGGCCCAAGCAGTTATTCTTTACAGAATAAATTCAACTTGGAAATAGATGTCGCTTCGCTATCTAATGCTTTTAAGAATGAACATTCTCAAAAGCAGGGTCGGACTAACAGCACGGTAGCTCAATTGGTAAGAGCGTTTGGCCCGGTTTGCCAAAAGGTTGCTGGTTCAAGTCCCGCCCGTGCGCAAATTTTTGGTTTCTTATTTCATCTTTATGAATATAAAATATGACACTGTGAGTGTTAAAAACATTCTTAAAAGCATTAGATAGCGAAGCGACATCTATTTCCAAGTTGAATTTATTCTGTAAAGAATAACTGCTTGGGCCATCTGTTTCATAAACAGACGGCTAGATGGCGCTAAGTGTCACGCAATTGACGTTTTCATAAGAAACCACAAATTTCGCAGGGTCGGACTAACAGCACGGTAGCTCAATTGGTAAGAGCATTTGGCCCGGTTTGCCAAAAGGTTGCTGGTTCAAGTCCCGCCCGTGCGCAAATTTTTGGTTTCTTATTTCATCTTTATGAATACTTTTATGATTTTGAAGCTATAGTTAAAAAAAAAGTAAAGTAATTGACTGCTGGGCAAAAGCCTTACCTCAACTATGATTTAGTTTGAGCCATACTCCAACCACGCGAGCTCAGTGTGGATTGGTGGAGGGGTGTTTGCAAGGCAAGCGACTAACCCTGCTGTTAGATTTTATCAAGCCGCCCAAAAAGCCTCTGACTAGGCTTAACGACTAATATCAACCGATTTTAGCCGGGACCAATGGCTTAACGTGCCTTCCGAAGCACGGAGATGCTCGTGATGTACGTCACTTATATGGTCGGAATGGTCACCCATCCAAACATGACCGCGCCGTAGGTTGCTTTACTTCGGTATGACTACGAAAGCGCTGCTACCACTGCGCTACGAGCACCACAAGGCATAGATTCATTTGAAGCTATAGAGGGATAAAATGATTTTAAGCAATCTACTCTGAACGTTCAAATTATTTTTTGTATTGTACGCTTACCGATAATATCAAATAGCCTTTTCCTCAATCAAAGTCAAGCGTCTCAGTAAAAGTTGCAATTATTGTCGAGGCTCGCCTATTGCAAAATAAATTGATTTTTCACCGGAGAGCCATTAAGTATCTAGATCGCAATCCGGTTGTAGTTGGACACCAATCACATACATTGCTCTGATCCCAAAGAAAGTAGCTAGTGCACTTATGTTATGGAAATCAGACACAACGGTGGTACCACAACACCCAGACCCGAGACAATGTAGAAAATTATGATTTCTACATTGACCCGACCGGGAATCGAACCCGGGATCTCGAACCGGCGACGCCTTGAAATCCAGCGTACTTAACTACTACACCACGGAGGTCGTAGTTTGTAGTCAATATGTTCTAAGTAAGCACTTAAGACATACACACGGACGGCAACTGCTGGTGACAGACGGTTTGAAATTGGTGCATTTCGCACAGCAATAGTTTCTAGACTGCTGTACAAATCACGCAAGTGCTGTTTCATTAAAGGATCATTCGCATCGGCCAGTTAATTAACGGTACGAATTGCCCAAGGTTTCTTTGATCGACCCATGTAATCGACTAACGAGGTGAAAATAGCACTTAAGCGATTCGCTCTGCGATCCGAATACCTCGTGGTCCAAAACGGATCCATAACCAGTAATTGCAGCCGTGGTATCTGCCGCCAACATTCCATCAACACTGTACTACGCTGCTTGCCATTGACGTGCCGAAGCCATATCATCGGATTTCCAACGACGATAATAGTCGCAATCAATGTACGGTTGGCATAACGTCGACAAGCTGTCAACTCACCGTTTAAAAAACTGCGCTTGTGTCATAAGCATTTTAAAAAAGTCATCGCTTACTCTAGGTATACCACATACAGAATGTAATTCAATCAATTCGCCATTGCTTTCTTTCAAGTTACATAAACACCCTATGCTATGCGAGTAAGCCTGCCAATACTTGAGATTTATGAGTGGAAAATACCGAATAGCTCTTACATGCATTTTATTACAGGGTCTAGTATACTTTGAAGATATATCAATAAATAGCTTGGCGTTACAGAATAGAATTTGAAGTTAAATCAAGAACTAATGCTTTTGTTTATCAATGGTTCCCAAAGTGGGCAATAACGCCCCCTTGTGGGCGCTGGAGGCCTAGAGGGAGTGGTAAGGGGCCCAGAAAAAAATAGGGGGCCCTCAAGCGTTTGTAAATAAGGCACGATAGAAAAACCATTGTTATGCGGTGGCATGCAACCGCTTGGGTGTTGAGGCGTTAAGGGGGCGTGGATGGATTTGTAACTTCAGCTACTTCATATTTTAAATTTAATTCTCCTACTACACAACAAACATTAACTAGGTCTCATATTTTTTATTGAATGAATAAACTTCTTTTGACTTAAAATACATTGAATATTTATTTTTTAATATATCTTAAAGATATTCAGTAAGAAATATTCGTCTCTCTCGTCCTCCAAAACAGGCGCGAATACACCGTATTTAAGGCACGGTGGGCATGCCCTATCACCTAATCACAATTACAAGCGCCATAAACCAAATTATTGCGTGCTTGCTTCGCTTGCGGATCAACGGTTATCATGTTTTTAGTTGAACAAGCATCTTAAACAACAATTTTGCGTGCTCGCTTTGCTACAATTATCATCCTAATGGTGAACAAATTTTCATGCTCGCTTCGCTCGCGCTTTAACTATTATATATATTTTCTCTCTATTAGTTTTATCGTCTAAACTCGATAAATACTTGCCAGTTTTGCTTGCGCATCAATGTTTATAGTATTCTTGGTTTAAAAAGCAGCGTATTTTTTATTCAGGTTTTAAAAAACTAACGGGGGGAGGGGACATAAAAAAATATTTTCAAAGTGGGTGCTAGACAAAATCAGTTGGGAACCGCTAAATTAAATGTAAATATACGGAACCGGGTATTTTTCCATGTATGGGAACCCCCCCCCCCCCCCCCTTGATATCATTATGACGTCGCATTTTGTTAGTGGTTAGCGACCCTAACTATTACGCCGACCGACGCGGGTTCGAATCCCGGAAGGGGCAAATGTTTGTGTGATGAGCATGAACATTTGTACCTTAGTCATGGATGCTATATATAAGTGTTTAATTATTATTAATTATTTATGTGAGACGCCCACGTCATAATAGTTGTGTGGTATTCGTGACACAAGGAAGGAGATTCCTTACTCCGCAAGTACGACAGTTTGGTGTTGTTGTCTGACACATATTTATTTTATTATTATTATTATTTTTGTACAAATCGTAAAGCAGTTAACATAATGCACCTACCTACTAAGTTTCAACATTGTAATACTAAGAGTTTCAGAACGAATTGGCTGTGACATACAAACTGAAAAACTTGACGAATCAATAAAGGTTCCGTTATTTTCCATTCAGTTACGAAATCCTAAAAAGAAAGTAGTATCAAAAATATTCATGAGGTCATATCATAACTTAGCACAGTTCCTTTTACAAGTACACTGTAACAAAACCAGTGTTGTGTGCCTAACCTGTTATTTGCCTTACTGCTTAAATTGTAGAGTATTTGCAAACGCCCAGGGTGTACTCTTATGAGAGACCTCATACGTGGGGTAGGCTTATGTACATTACAGTGGTGACACGAAGATATAGAAGGATGGAAACTTTGACATGAAGATGATGAAATATTAATAAATTGTTAAAGTGATTTGTATTGATGATATAATTAATAGTTATAAACGGTAATTTCAGCAGTTACATTTAATGTTAATAAACATTTCTTGTAAAAGAATATGTAAGATTTCTATACTGTATTAATTGGATTTCCGAATTTGTCCTTTCGCTTCTCATAAAACTAGGAGAAAGAGTGATTTCCTTTCTATTGTAGTGTGTAAAAATAAAAACGTTTTTTTTTAAAAAAAAAACAACTAAAAAATTTTTATTTCTCAAATAAACTATAGTTATTGATACCTCAGGGTCACGATGGATATATTAGTTGTTTTTAAAAAAAAAAAACAGTAAAGCTCACAATCGAATATTATATCCTACAATAATTAACTCTAATATTACGACATGTAACTAATAATTTCATTAAATTACTTAGTAAAATATCGTTTGCATTTGTGATTGTACCATGTTACTTTTATCAGAATTTATCAGCTACGTTTGTCGTATGAATTTTGACAGCTATTTGATGCCTCTTTACGTAGGTAAAATAAGAGGCGGGTGCAGCGAAACATAATAAATATTATTACAACTAATCCAAGGAAAAATCGAAAACTGTGACTGATTTTTATTTACATAAAAATTTCCTTGAATATTTTCACTTTTGATGTCACTTCCATCAACTCACAACGCTTCGTTCCCACAACAGAAGGCGCTATTGTCTCGGCGGCTCTTGGAGGCTTTCTACAGGTGGCTCGGAAGTGGAAGTAAACTAGTTTAGACCGGCTCCAACCGGCTGTATGGAGACTGATGCAACCGAACTTGGGTCGATCTTAACAATATTGCGTAACCTTGGTTGTCACTTATGACGTAAGAAACCTAAATAAGTAGGTTATTCCATAAATTTAGCTCCATTAGTTCCAAAACCGGCCAAGTGCGAGTCGAACTCGCACACTAAGGGTACAGTGTCAACTTTAATTAAATTAGAGATCCACTCACTTCCACTTAGGGCATTTCTACAGAAGCGACTGATTGACCGACTGGAGCAAAAAACCTACCTTTAAAATTGAATAACGTGTTTGAAAAAAATCACACGTATTTTTACAACTCTTGGCCTGATGGAGAGCATATCAATAAGACCACCAGGTTGTACATACGGTCTAAAAAAAAACGGAAAGTTCAAAAACGGGCAGAATTTGGCCTAAAATGGAGTGTTTGGTTTCAAGAATTTACTCGTTTTCGTTTCATAACTTTTAAAATAATAAGTTGCTGATTATTATTCCTACATTCCTATAACAAGGAATAAATAATAAAGCCATATACGTGCATACAGATATCGTGAATCCTTTAATTTGAATACAGTGACACATTAAAATTTTGTCCGAGGCTTGTGCCTCAATTCGGTGAAATTTACTTTTATGTACCTGTAGCACTAACTATGCATAATAGGAACGCGCACTACTTGTTCCCGTCATCTGACAGTTGCGCCCGAGCGGACGAACAGTGTAAACGGGAGATCTGTAGCACTCAGGAGCAATTTTCAAAGGTACGAAATCGTTCGGTGTTTTTGGTACAGGGTAATTTCTCAAATCGGTGTGCCACCTCGATTATGTATCTAAAGTATTTTATGAGATTTGTGCTAAAACTATTGAGTGTTTAACAGCTTTCTATCGTTAGGTTTAGTAGAAATTACTGTAACTCATAACATTTTTGGGTAATTTGATGTATTGTGTTATTTTCTCAATTCCATGGATCTCAATACCGTGGAAAATGGTGCACCGAATTGAGAAAACTTACACCGAATTGAGGTTTTACTTTTATATTTTTAATTTAGCTAATTGTTGTTGTTGATTATTGTTGTTTATCGAGAAAATCAACAGCACATTCATTGCTATACATACATGGGCCTTGATCCATCATTACAGATGATTCAATAAGCGTCTATTACAATGTCTTTCATGACGTAGAGCCCTATACGCGAACGACAAATACGGTTACACACTCGGCATTTAAACTGCATGTTGCCCGGGATCGCAGCATCACTTCCTGATCTATGCCGTCTCAATCGCTTGTCGGCGAGAGAATCAAACCATGTATTGTCGTGTGATGTGCAACTCTCCGCAAGTAATTTCCTCCATACATCGCAGTCATTGGCAAAGCTTTCCCACTTATCACAATCGATCTTAAACTATCACTCCATGCGGTGCACGTATCCAAGCCATCTCGACTGCCTTTGCTTTAGTAACGCATTGCTATAACTCACGTTTTAATACATTGGGTATGGCCAATTACAGATCTCCCTATAAACTATCAGTAAGTTAGTACAAAAATACTAACAAGTGTCTTAAAATTGACAAATTAACAATTCAACATCCGCCCGAATGTTCTTAACATATTACATTTCCTATTTTATGAGATAAATTGTACGTAATTTAAATTATTATAAAATATTTTATGTAATTAATTTAATTTAAATATTACATGTAACAAAATATTATGAAGACATAATTAACTAACAAACATGCTGCACCAAGTAGCTAGTTATGGAACCCCCTCGCCCTTCTGTCTTAGATTAGGGTTGCCTCAGCATATTTAAGGGCAAGCTCATGTATTTTATTATCGACTTAGCCGTTTCAGCCTCAACGGCCCGTGCCTGTATTTAGAATTAGTTAGCCAGTAATAAATCATCTTCGAATCGGTGCAGACATTACTCGCATTTTAATTAATTAAGTTAGTTTTTAAAAACTCCCCACCCGGCTCCCGACACGTAACTGGCGGAGCCGGATCGGATTTTTCAAGGAGTTTCCGCGTTTTCCCTGTGTGTCTAAATTCACAATTAAGGGAGATTGAAACAGCTCTAGCCTTAAGTAAATTGTCAGTTTTACATCAAGCCGTAGTTAATTCGAAAGAATTACTAAATCATTTAAAATCGATAGCTCAATTTGCAAATCTTTTGTATTTACCTAACGAGGTATTAAATTAGAGGATTTTTTTTCAAATTAGAGGAAACAATGCATGTCAAATCATACGTTAAGAAAGACGAGATAACATTTATAATGGAGATACCAATAACTGATAATCATACTTATAGTTATAATATTCCACGAGTCACAAAACATCACAATATCAATCTTTCCTGAATTTCCTTACGTATTGGTGAGAAAGTCTAATTACTTACCAATTTTCAAGCCATGCCGCGCACTCGCTGCTGGCGACCACTTTTTATGTACGACAGACAACCAAGCTGTCTACCATGAACCTACCTGTGTGGAGCAGCTTATGGAGTTTGACAACACTCTCACACATTGTCACCAGCATCAAATTCAAATCGAAGAAGTAAGGATCCAGAGGGTTAATACCAACAATTGGATCTTGTATAGTCGAAGACCAACAACGATAACTAGTCTGTGTGATAACCACGACAAGAACAGTAAGCAGCCTATTTTTGGGACTTACCTCGTTACTATTGATGAACCCTGCAACCTAGAAGTCCTTGGACTCAAAATCAATCACCATATCTACGAGTCGCTAGAAACCGCGAAACCGATCCCGATCATAAACTTACCTGTGATGCACGGTCATACGAATCTATCAAGCACACACGCACTAAACATGGTTGGAGTTAACTTAGATGAAATAAAATGTATGTCATATGCTCTAAAGCACAGTGCGGAAGTTGAAAGTGTTTTGAATGATAAAAAAGGCATTAACTTCAGTGTTAATTTAGGTTATTTTTGTCATTTTATGTTTAGTTATAATATGTTTAATTGTATTCCCTTTATATGTGTTGCGTAAAAGGTTATTAAAAATTTTACGAAATGATCGGAAAGATATTGAAAACGATCGATCTGATAGTTTCACTCTTAGGGAGGGAGGAATTATGGAACCCCCTCTCCCTTCTGTCTTAGATAAGGGTTGCCTCAGCATATTTAAGGGCAAGATCATGTATTTTATTATCGACTTAGCCGTTTCAGCCTCAACGGCCCGTGCCTGTATTTAGAATTAGTTAGCCAGTAATAAATCATCTTCGAATCGGTGCAGACATCACTCGCATTTTAATTTTTATTAATTTAGTTAGTTTTTAAAAATCCCCACCCAGCTCCCGATACGAAACTAGCTACTATCATGTGGTGAATTTGAACTTTCGTTCAGTTAGCAGAATGATTCCTTTAGCGCTTCAATTAAGTAAAGCAATAAAGAATAAGGATAAGAATAAGTTATAAATATATACAATAAAGACAATAAAGATAAAAAGACAATATAAATATATAAAACAATAAAGATATAAATATATCGATAATAAATAGTATTGTGTTATCCTCTTTGAAAATTGTAATGTTTAAATTTATTGAGTTTTAAAAACAAGACTGATTATTAGTTATATCGAAAAATAAACATGTTGATCAGATTTTTTTTATTATTAACATTACAAAAAATTATTGATATAGATAGGCACATAAACTATTAAACCGATAGACCAGCAGTCAGTTAACATAACGCTTTAGGTATTTTTTTATTTTGATCTTACAAATACATTATATATACACAATATAATGCAATACAATACAAAACATTAGATAATGTTGCATCTATTCTCAATTCGGTGATTCATTTTCTCAATTCGGTGCATCGTTTTCTCAATTCGGTGCTTTCTCAATTCGGAGCCTAACTTTTCTCATAGATCAATCAACAAAATTTAGGCAAATCGTTACTTTTAAGTTTCAGGATGTACTCAATCCTGAAACTTCATTTTTTATTATTTAAACTACTACAAAATACAAATTAAAAATCAACCACCGAATTGAGAAAAAAAGTGCCCTTCTGTAGAAATGTCCCTTAGTCAAACTATCACAATATTTGGTTGACAGTAAAAATAACTTTCTTTTCATAGTATTTGTATGAAAGACAAAGTTGTATTTGCGGTTTTTAAAACTGTGATATATCTCAAAAACCACTAGTTCGATATCGTTCAAACTAATTTTCTATTGTGCATCTTTCCAAAATTGACACTTGCTTTGTTCAAAAGTTAGAAGGGAGGCGCCCATTTTAGCATTTTGGAAGCGTCTATCTCCCATACGTTAAAATTTCAGGAAAAATGGTTTTAAGAACCTATGCACCCCCCACATGCATAGGTTAGAGCAAAAAAAAAGTTCTAGTTCTATCTATCACCCATACCTGCACCGCGGGAAAATGCCATCAGTGTGAAACGTACAGCGGCTATCAGTGTGAAACGTACATCAGATTATATTTTTTTGTTGAAAACTGACCCTTATCACAACCGCGTAAAATAGCGCAGTGTTTACCTTGGCGTGCTGTTGTCCGTACTTAAGCATTGATCAAATATCAAACAGACGTCGATACCTCCTATTCGACCTATAAATAACTCGTTTTGTGTGCGGAATCTATATTCGTAAGTATTTGGGTCACAAAGCCATGGGAATCTTGACAGGTATTTGACTCCGCCATCTTTTTCCCGCGAACTCAAGCCAATAGCAAACAAAATAGGCCACCGTCCGATTTGGCGGAACAATAAAAATGAGATAGAACCGATACCGTGGCAATTGCCAAAAATAAAATGTATTCCAAGATTCCCAAGGAATTTGTTTTTATCTTGAACCCGAAAATGTGAGAGGTTTTATTTCGGGTAAGGTTGAAAGAATGTCGTTCGGTGGGAGACACACTTTAGATTCACTGATTTAGGATTAGGGCTATTTGTGATTTTGAAAAATTTCAAGAATATACTTCTCAAGGACTTTACTTAACCTCTCAAGGATATCACGCAGCCACTTAATTCAAAAAACTTTATTCTAAAACTATTAGCATAACACAGTTGAAACTTGGTAGTTAGATGTATTCTGTTAACTGCTTTACGATTTTTATACAAAACTTAAATAAATAAAAATAAAGGGGGGCCCTCCCATACATGAAACAAAAACTTTTAAAACATTTTTTATTCAAACCTATGCGTTTCTATGGATAGGTCCTTAAAAATGACGACGTCACTAAAACCATTTTCTCTTAAAGTTTAGCGTTTAAGAGATAGACGTTTCTAAAGCGGTAAAATGGGCGCCTCCTCCCCCCTGTAACTGGTAAACTAAGCGAGTGTACATTTTGAAAAAGAAGTACATTATATAGAATTTTACAAATGCTTTTAATTAATGTGGTTTGAACGAGATCGAACTAGTGTGTAGTAGTAATTTTCAACAACCGCAAACATAACTTTATTCTTCATACAAACAATGTTATACTCAAAGTTATATGTATAAGCTGTTTTAACAAAATGTTGTGGTAATTTTGCTAAATGGAAGTAAGTGGAACGCAATTTCATTTAAATTTGGCACGGAACCCTTTTTGCACGAGTCCAATGCGCACTTGGCCGGTTTTTTGCATACCGCTTCCACTATTAATTATGCATTTTAATAGTGTATCTGTTATGGACCAGGTGATTTAATGCGGGCATTGTTTATAATGCACGAGTATTATAAATAATGTCTAGCTCTATCGTCCTAAGTGATTAATTACTATATTAACTCCATTATTTGTCAAATTGCAAAGTCATTATTATATTGCTACATGATAGTTGGGCAATTTGATAAAAAAGCTTTATTTAACGCGGTGCTAGGGCGGGGAGGGAAGTAGGCATTATAATAAGTCATTTCTATTAAACAAAGATATGTTGTGAGAGTTTTGTTCTAAATTTAACTATATTTTATGTTATATTTTTAAAATGACTTTCCTAAGTTTTAAATGCTAAAAGTAGTGGATTTTTAAGGTAGAAGTCCTTCGTCCAATAAAAAATAGTCATAAAATATGTTTGTATTACTCTGCTCAAACGGCGATGGGCAATATGTATACTGCCCGGACAATTTGATTATTTGAATAATTATTATCAAATTGCACTCTCATATTAGGCATTTTTCATAATGACCGGGCATTATGTATACTGTTCAATTTATCACTTGGTCCATAACATATCCATACTATAAAATTATTATCCTAGTACTTTTAAGATCCACACCGACCAGCAGCATACGTCACATACATACAGGTCGACTGATAACTTCCCTTTAGCGAAGTCGATAGAAATATAAAATATGCAACGAAACGAAATATAAAAATCATCTTTTGGTTTATATCACAAACACACCCATACACAATATTAGGTACTTGCAAAGAACAATAAAATGAACGTTAGAAATACAGGGTGTTATTTCAGTCAGGGAGGAGCGACTCGGGGTGGTTGTACAAACGATACTGATATCAAAAAGTTTTTTTTTGAAATGGAATAACTAGAAAAAACAATTTATTGTGGCGATATTAGCGAGCAATTTTCGTGTAATTCTTATACGAAATAAGTCGTATGTAAGTCGAAGAAAAAATGTTTTCGTTCTCTCAGGGTCACGATTTTTATGTATTCAGATTTCGTTCTTGCGATTTTTTTTTTACGTGTAGATATTTAACTTGATTTTTAGGTTAAACTAGCAATCGAATTACCTCATGAAAAAGTTCGATTGCCGCGAGAATCGGCCTCCAGTTCGCCTCATCGTAGCTTACTAGCTTCAGCGTAGTATTTTGTAAATACTCGCGGGCTACCTGCGAGAGAGCGAGTTTTCCTATAAATATTTTTTTTAAATGTTGTGAAGAGGCATTTCATAAAACATGCATATAATTAAAAAAAAATATATAAGCATAACTCATATTACCATGCCTTGAAATCCCTTTGATATCAGTATCCAAAACTACATTCTGTATATTCAATCTGTGTGCTGTGAAAACAACCAAATAAATCGTTTTCGATACTCGTGCCATTCGCTCGCACGAGTACATCGCATCGCAAGGCAAGTAACGAGCATACTATTAACACATTTGTGCTCGTTAATCGGCTTGATACTCGCCTCGCGATCCGCGCAAATGTGTAAATGCAACATAATATTGGCGATGCATTTTATTGACTATGGCCCACGAAAAATCAACAATTTCAATTAATTCCAAATCGCATTATGTACTTAACGTGACATTATGTGATCCAAAGTCAACTTCAATAAAATCTGTGCTTAAGAGTCAGTAGGTATTCACAGGCGATGCGAGCCTTTTTTTTCACCTACGACGTTTCACCATGTGCGTGTAAAAAATCTGTACTTCTATTGTACATAGAAATCTGATTTTTATGGCGGTTATATTCGTAAACTATGTTAATTTCTTGGTTTATGTTTTGACCCATCTTTTACTTGCACTATTTCCTAAGTTAAAATATTTTGTAAGTAAGAAAACGTTTTTATTTGGTACACATCAAACAAACAGATTAGAAAAACATCTGAAGAAGTTAAAATAAGAAACAAAATATTAAAATTAGGATATGTTACCAAATTAGTCCCCACTCAGCTCTTTGCGATGGCAGGCCATTGAATTTCTGAGCAATCCGTTGAGTATCGTACAATGTATGTTACACACGAAACTTGGCATACATGTTTGGAAACTTAATTAGATCGATATGCACTTAAATTATTTTAATTCCAATATTATTAATAGTCCCCCTAGGTGATTTTGACTACGGTGGCCAATCACAACGACTAACTGATTGCACGGGACATATTATAGTGCACTAGTGTGTGCACAAACACTGTCTATTCCTTTCACTCTCATAGCCCAATGGGACAACAATCTGACACGACCGGATAGAGTTCAGGCGTAGGACCAACGGCTTAAGGTGCATTTCCGAGGCACGGGGGTGAAACACCGTCAATTTCCAAATTCAGGCTTCCTTAAAAATTTCTGAACAGAAAAACTTAGGTACATATTTTTGGCCCAACCCGGGCATCGAACCCGGAACCTCTAGCGCAGCCGTCACTTTAAAGTGCGGCTCTCTAACCGCTGCGCCACTGAGGCAGTCAATTCCAATATTATCATTTAGGTATAACAGGTCAAATAGTATAACTCTTTTTTTATTGGTATATAAAAAAGTTGTTTAAAAATATTTGAACCACGTCTATAAATGCCCTTATCTTAGCTGTCTTCTACACACCACAACAGAGGCAATCCGTAAAACGCGCCCTTAAGGACCGTTCCCGAACTTGACATAATTAAAATTAGATTAAGGGAATTCATTCTATGCCAAAGTAATTAAAAATAAAATTGCTGGATTACGTAAGATTTTTAGTCCCTCGAGGATATCGGTAATGAGTTATCTAATTGAATGAATATCGGTAATTTGATTTTGATTAAAACAGCCACTTTGATAGAAACCTTTGAAGTAAGGAGCGGATTGGTATGAACCTTCTTTGACGGAAATAAATCTACAAATAGCTATTAACTTTGGTGACGAAATTGACACTTATGGTTGTAAAGCCTTAGGGACAACTTTGCTGATGTTGAAACGCGACGAAAAATGTCTTAGTGGTTAAAAGTGGTAATGTAAACAGTAATTCTGTTAAAATTTTTGTTTTATATTGTTTTGTCACTTTACAAACTTAATTATATAAATTGCACTTGCAAAAAGCAACTTTGGCTGTGCGACCGACGAGGAATCGAACCCCGTGTCTACGCTTTCCTGCATATATAGACATACGTCCGGATAGCGTTAAAACACGGGGTGCGAATCCTCGTCTGTCACACAGCCAAAGTTGCTTTTTACAAGAGCAATTTATAGTAATTATGTTAATAAACATGCCATAATTACCACCCCCACAACCACCGTTACTACCGGTACCACCATGGTGACTGATTTCCATAACACAATTGCACTGGCTATTAACATTGGGATCAGAGCAATGCATGTGATTAATTAATTTATTTTATTTTATTAAACTTTATTGCACTGTTTATGGTATAATTGGCGGACTTAATGCCTTATGGCATTCTCTACCAGTCAACCGCTTGGGAAATGCAGAGAGTTAAATCAGTGGCGGAATATTTAAAAGTACTGATAGGGACAAAAATTTAAAAAGCATTAACATAAACATACATACAAAAATTACATAGATAAACAAAATTATTTGTAAATATATAAGCATTGTATTAATAAACTTACATAGAATACATATATTTAATAAAAAATAAAAAATAAACTACAGATAGGGAAGTGAAGATATTGATGACATCTATTTAAATATTACCGACAGCAGTGAATGAAATTGTGGTTAATTCTGAAGTGAGCCAAGGTTAAGATAGTGGGTGCAAAGAGACTTCTTAAAATAAAGTTTGTTTGAGGACATTCTGATTTCCATGGGAAGAGAATTCCAAAGGCGAATCGCAGAGATGGTGTAAGAGTCCGACATAAAGCCGGACTTATAAAGAGGAGTGTAAAGAGTAAGAAAATGGGAAAATTAATGTCAAAAATTAACAAAAATATATAGCTAAGACCCAATACACACTGCGACTTTTAGTATCGATGTAATCGCGCGTTAGCATCGATGCAGAATCGCGACTGCATCGATGCTAACGCGCGTTAGTATCGATGCAGTCGCCAAAATTTAGTACCTACATAATTTGAAAATGTCCAGCTTCTGCATCGCGACCGTATCGATGCTAACGCACGTTAGCATTGCGACTTCATCGCTAAAAATTGCAGTGTGTAAAGGGTCTCATTAGTGTTATAAACATTAACAAGGTATGTGTTGTATTTCGATTCAATCATCTCATCATCTCTCTTGTTATCAACCCATAATTCTTTATATTAATTTCCGTTTTCAGAATATCATATCGCTATAAAAGGTGAACTAAAGGAAAGTAGTACCTCGTTTTTGATAAAGATGTTACAAAAACGCATAAAACCTTCGAAATTCACCTTCCTCCGCCGAAATGTCGTTTTTTAGCAGAAGCTTGACATAAAACTCCGCTGAGTATGCATCCTCCTTTGACACAAAATCCGACCATAAACCAGAGTTGCCTTAAGCCCACACTTTACATGCGCGTCAGAGCAAATGAAAATAGTGGGGGTTTCCCGAACCGGGAATTTCCCACCGGAGTACCGTATCCGGGCCGGCAGAATTATCGGCTGAGGTATAACGTGACTAGGTGGCGATCGCTATGTGATTGTAATCTGTGTGTGCATGGCTGGAGTAAGTTCTAATATAATTAAAATGATGAATAGAATCATGCATGCTCTTAAACATAACTAGTTTTAACAATGATAGTGTTAAACTTGACTAGCGGTCCTCCGCGACTGCGTCTGCGCGTTTTGTGTTTGTTTCCGCCCCTCCCGTCGCAGCGTGATGTTTTATAACCTAAAGCCTTCTTCTATAAATAAGTTATCCAACACAAATTAAATTTTCTAATCGGTGTAGTACTTCCTGAGATAAGCGCGTTCGCTCGTTATATTTACGAATGTGTGTGTTTTAAAAAAAACAAGCACCCAACCTATGATCTTTAAAATAGTCATTCTGATATTTAGTTAAGCTTTTTTTTTCTTTAAAAACTCGTAAGATCGTGAATATTGTAATGACATTAACCATTAGTTGAGTTTAATTTCAATCATGCAACAGAGTCTTAGTGTTAAAGGCCTAATTGCTGCATCAATGTGAAGGTAAAATGTCGTTAGTAGAGATTAACCATTTACTATTGTGTGTGTTTAAAAAAAATATAGCTTAAATGTCAGAGTGACTAAATTAAGTATCTTAAGAATACTCATTTTAACCATTTAGTCCTAAAGCTACCCTAACGCCATCTAGTGAGAACTATAAAGTGACTGAAGAAAACTGCTCATTGGTTACGTAATAAGTGCCCAAAGATCGGTGCAACGTTTCGGAGACGTTTCCCCGATACGTAATGTCCCAGCAAATGTGGGGTGAAGTTCGGGAGACACCGCTGAAACTAGCTTAGAAGCTAATTTAAGGTAGTGTATTACGTAAACTGGAGTTAGCATGAAAAACGGAAACTTTTTTTCCTATTCGAGCATGAGTTAGCTCCATCAAATTACGAGAGAAACGAATACAGGTCACTTAGTGTCGATTTTACAAACATCAGATAAGACTTGTCTCACTGAGTAAATATAAAACGACCAATTTCAAAATAAAATTTAAATAAATGATTGGTGACAAATAGATGACATTTTAACTAGACGTTTTGTGTGGTATTCGACGAATATTTCTAATCGGACGTTGTAAAATGGATACTTAATCATACTAGACCATCCTATCTCTAATAATCACTAACTAATTAACTATTCATAGGACGTTTTATAGGTAAAGTATTAATTTCATGTAAAATGTATACACATACTTAAGTATATACGTTAACGAAATAACAAATTTTTTATTGCAGATTGAACGCACGCGCTCACACACACACACACGCACATGTGCACATTAACTGAATTAACTTATCATTTATCAAGCTTGTTTTATTGAAATACAACCACCTTCCTGCAATTCAATATTGCCAGCTAAGCGAGGATCCAATACCTTTTGCCTTATCTTGCTGCTAACAGGCTATATCTCAGGCTATTAACGCGTTACCCGATGGTATCGAACAAGAAGTGGTCTACTAAGACGTATTTGTTTTGTAAAAAATAAAACAAAATGAAAATTATTAAGAACAGTACGAACATGGTTCATTTTTATAATAGAAATGGATTACAATACATAACATCATATGAAGAACCACTAAGACCAACTAACGTAACTATCACGGCGGTTAAGCTCTACTGAGATTGGTCTCTTCGCCACTTAATCAATGTCCCATTGTTTACTAAAGAAACTAACACGTAGTAAATAAATAAACCCGTGATATTTATCCTTGCTGACCCTGAGCAGATATTGAATAATTTCAATGCAAAAACAATGAAATAGCCAATAAAGCTGGCTGGTTCCTAGCTCAAAGGATTGGCATAGCTATTCAACGTAGCCTCCTTGCCACAAGGAAATGGTTTCGTATTTGAATAGGTAGATTTTAAGTTATTTTGTTTAGTTGCATGTCTTAGTTTTATTTTTAATGCAAAAACTAAACCACTACTACTAGACCAAGAAAACTTAGTACTGTACCCCAAGTTGAAAAATACCTGAGCGAACTAATAAAGAATCATTTCGAATGACTTCTCGTTTTGGAGATATCCGTGGATATACATACAAATGTACAAATATCCAAACAAACATACACTTACGGCACACGTGTTTGGAAGCCTTAAAAGTTCAACATAATCAAATTCCAATCGTATCGCAAACATTGAATTAATAAACTCTTTATTTGGAAGTCGGTAAAAAGACCTAAAACAATTTTAGCCCGATCCGAATTTGAACACGAGACCTTTTGGTTAGAGACTGGGACGTGGTCGTTTGATTTGTGTATTTATAGGCGCTGGGGTGTCTACGGCTGGACATATTTCCATAAATGAAACACGGCACGTATTTGCTTGTATTAAGAGGAAGAGAACGAGTGTAGCCACAATTAAAAAATACAAACTTAATGTTGCTATGCAACACGAACCAAATACAACAATTTCAAGATCTTTCATTAAAACCGGCCAAGTGCGAGTCAGACTCGCGCACTGAGGGTTCCGTACCAACTTTAACTGAATTAGGAAATCCACTTACTTCCACTTAGTAAAATACCACAATATTTGTTGACAGCAAATATAACTTTGTTTTTCACAGTGTTTGTATGAAGAACAAATTTATGTTTGCGGTTGTTGAAAATGTGCTATATCTCAAAAACTACTAGTTCGATTCCGTTTAAACCAAATTTCGTTGAAAGTATTTGTTTAGATCTACATTACATTTTTCAAAATTTACACTTGCTTAGTTTAGAAGTTAGATGGGGGGACGCCCATTTTACCACTTTGGAAGCGTCTAGCTATGAAACGTTAGACTTTAATAGAAATTGGTTTAAGAAACTTCTATGTCATTTTAAAATACCTATCTATAGACCCCACACGCATAGGTTTGATTTAAAAAAAACGGTTTTTGTTTTATGTTTGGGAGATGGGAAATAATATATCATTATTTTTTATTTTGTGTATAAGAATCGTAAAGCGGTTAACAGGATACATCTTTCTACCAAATTTCAACAGTGTGATGCTTGTAGTTACAGAATAAAGTGACTGTGACATACGGACGGACGGACAGACAGTCAGACTTGACGAAACTATAAGGGTTCCGTGTTTTGCCATTCGGCTACGGAACCCTAAAAAAAACAGGCAAGATCAAAAATATGGACGTCTTTTAAAGTAGGTCCCCTGGATCTTATAATTAACATTAGTCGAATAGGGGATCCTGCCTGATGATGGCGTCAACGTATTCATTGGTCCTGGGTTCGATTCTTATCTTATACTATCGAGGATATTGCATGCATTTAGGTTCTAGACACTTATATAATACTAACGGTCCTCCGCGACTGCGTCCGCGCGTTTCGTGTTTGCTTCCTCCCTTTCCGTGTTTTATAGCTTAAGTGCGCTTTCACATTAGAGCGTCAGCAGCGCGACAGCAGCGCGGCCTTTACATTAGCAGCGCGACGGTCGCGCGACTGGGTTGGTCCCACTACACCCATTACCCTTTAAGTGCTAATACGGGGATGGTTTTACCACTGCAATGGGTAATGGGTATAGTGGGACAGACCCGCGCGACTTACGCGCCGCTGCGGCGCTGCTACCGCGCTGCCGTGTATAGTATGAAATCATCGGCAGCGCGACTGTCGAGCGTAAGTCGCGCTGCTAAAGTCGCCTAAATGTGAAAGCGCTTTAAAACCTTCCTCGATAAATAAACTATCCCATACAAGATTAAATTTTACTTATTAGAAGCAGAATAGACTATGGCTCCTTTTTATATGATTGCAGTGCTAACTGTCATGTCTCTAAACTTGACAAACTTCAAAATCAAGCTTTAAGAGTGATAGGAGGGTTCATAAAGAGCACTCCTATTCATGTTATGCAAAGTGAATTAAGTTTACCACCATTATTCATTCGCAGACTATATCTAGCCTACAAGTATATGCTGAAATGCTTATCGTTTACCAACAGTGTAATTGTTTCAGATATGTCTGTACTAAGTAATTTGTGTGATCAAAATAATTACTGGCAAAACAAGAAAAAACCTCTCCTCACAAAAGTGTACAGCGAAGTTTGTCACTTGGAGTATGCTTCTTCTGAGGTTCTTAATATGTTCAAATTAGATATCTGGGTCACCGGCATTGACTTGTATAATATTGTGAAATTTAATCTTAGTAGTATTCTAGAATCAAAAAAATCATACGAACCTAATTTATTAAAAAACAGAGTTATTAAGGAAATTTATCAGAAATATGAAGGTTGGCATAAAATTTTTACTGATGGTTCAAAGAGTCCTCTAGGTTCGGGTGCTGGTTTTTTTGATCAAAAAATGAATTTGTCAGCTGGTTTTAAAATTCTGCCACATGTGTCCATTATGACGCTGGAACTTATTGCAATATTTAAAGCCTTAACATATGCGATCAATAAAAAAATTAGGAAAATTGTTATTCTTTCAGATAGCAAAAGCGGTTTGCAGCATCTGGCTCGCTGCGCCTCTGGTTTCAGCAGAGGACTGACGATAGCCTATAATATTCTTAAAGTTATTAATAGTGTGAAAAATACAAATATTGAGCTGATACTGCAATGGGTTCCAGCTCATATTGGCCTTTTAGGCAACGAGAAGGCCGACCTCGTGTCGAAAGAAGCCGCGAGTGTTGGTAGGACGTTCGAATATTTGCCTGACTACTCTGAAAAGGTGCCTTGTTATAAAAATATATGTTTTCAAAAATGGAAACAGCATTTTGATACAGTTTCTATTGACAGGGGGATATGGTATAAATCCATTCAGGGAGAACCTAATCGTGTGCCTTGGTTTGATGACATTAACTTGAATAGAAACTATATCAAGATGGCACTACGTCTTCGTTCGGGGCACTTTCCATCGGCAAAGTTTGCATATCTAATGAAAAAATCTGATTCACCTAATTGCAGAGCTTGTGATAAAATCGAAGATGCACAACATTTGCTGATGGAATGTGTCAAGAACCAAGCTGAAAGGGAATCACTGTTTAAAGAATTTAAATTAAATATTCGAGATGTAGGATTAGTGCAAAGTGTTCTAGCAGAGCCAACATCAGAAGCAGCTAAAAAATTATGTAAATTAGTAAAACTAACAGAACAGTGATTCCCCATCATTGATTAGTAAGTAAGCATCTGCTTTTTAGTTATTGTTTTTTTTTTTTTATATCTAAGCAGTATTATGTATATTAACTTTGATCCTAACCAAATCTGTAAATTGCGAAGATACAATGGGACTGGCGTATCCATGTGGATAAAAGCCCCAAATTAAATAAAGATTAAAAAAAAAAAAAAAAAGATTAAATTTTGAAATCAGTCCAGAAGGTACTGAGATTAGCGCGTTCAAAAAAACAAACAAATTCTTCATCTTTATAATATTAAGTATAAATACGAATGATATTAGAAAACAACATCGTTTCGATATCGGGCCGGGATATCCCTGGACACCACTCGAACCGGGCTAGGCTTTACCCTGGACACCATCCTTGCTCCAGAACATTTCTTTCTTCGTAATTCTGATCAGTTTTTTATAATGATCTTCTTCTTAATATGGTTGGCTTAGGCTGGTTCTTCTTAATATGTGTGCTTGGTTTTCTTGTTACAATTTTTCATGATGAATCTTCATAATTTTTCTTTCAAAGTTGTCATCAAAAATTGTTCTTCAAATGAAACTAAATCTTTAATCTTCCATAAGTTTGTAGTGTTCAGCTGGTAGTGTCGCCATGTGATAAAAGGTTCTCGATATGGAGGCTTGTCGAAACAAAAGAGATGTTACTCCGATAGTAGCTGGGTTTAATCAAGAGAATCTACGTATTACAAATCAATATATTATAACTTACACTCTACGTCATTAGTACATAGTTAGTAAGGTCAGTGAGTTTTTGATTTTTGATAGCATGCCAAGCACAAAACCAAAATTTTATGTCATGTGTGTAGGCGATTATTATTTTAAAGTGGTAAGGCAATAGATACCTTAACCGTTGAAACCTAGTTTGATCTTTTGAGGAAAATATTTCAAACGCATTCAAACATATAATCATTTATCTCCGATTTCGTAACTATCTATTGACAGTTGTGTCTGATATATCCGTGTAGACCTGCGAAACCTACATGTGAAATTCAATAATTCCATAAAAATACACGTGAAACTGGTGGTTTATGTTTGAACTCAGAGAAAATATTTTGAGCATTGAATCCAGAATATTGTATAAGATTTAGAGGGACTTCTTTACACGCTGAATTTGCGGTTCTATCTGTCTCGCTCGCCCGCATTGTCTTGCAGTTATTAATATCAGGAACAAATAGCGTCAAAAATGTTCTCAAAGTTGTTAGTTGTTCTCACAAAATTGAGCAAATTGTTTTTTTAAATCCCACCTGTGTGGATTTCAACTAATTTTTATTCCAAAATTAGAGTTAAATCAATAAATATCACACGCCATCTTGAAGCGAGTAATTCAAAAATAGGACCCCAGATTTGGTGTGATGTATATCCTATTTACTCCTTGATTGGTAGAAAACATTGATGCTAAACATAATGTAAACAAAAGAAGAGTGACAAAGGTCATGTCCCACATCTTGCTTAGGCACACAATCAGATTATCAAAAAGGTAAGGTGCTTAAGCAGCGAACGACTGTTTCTATGGAAGCAGTTTCTCCGTAACAGCAGATAATGTAATTTTAGAACAGTTAGGTACGGGAATGCTACTATGTACCTTATTATTTATTTGCTACACCGAATTCATGGCAGAAAACCTGTATCATTAGTTAACACGTATGTACGAGGGTCAAACTGAAAGTTCTTAGAAAATCAAAAACTGATTACATTAGCCAGTTATAAGTTTTATTATATCTTTTCAAAATATTGTCCATTGACGTCAATACACCGCTGCATGCGATGGAACCACTGGGAAAAGCACTTTGCCCACTCGTCCTTAGGGGTCTCTTCAATGGCATCGCGATACGCAGCCACCGCTTCTTCAGCATTCATAAACCGCTTTCCTTTAAGTTTTTCTTTAATTTTTGGAAATAAATAAAAATCACAAGGCGCGAGGTCGGGGCTGTACGGCGGGTGACCCAGTAATTCAACGTTTGATGTCGCCAAATAGTCGATCGTTCGCTTGGCGGTGTGCGACGAGGCGTTGTCGTGGTGAAGGAGGATCCTACTGCGAGGTCGTTTCTCTCGAACTTTTTCCAAGACAAGTGGCAAACAATTGGTAGTGTACCATTCTGCAGAAACTGTTTTTTGATCCTCTAACACAATTGTTGCGAAATGACCTATCCTTCCAAAGAACGAGGCCACCATTTTTTTTCCCGCACTTCGATCTCTCTTCACTTTAGTTGGCAACTCCTCGAAAGGAAACACCCACTGAGCAGATTGTCTTTTGGTTTCAGGATCATAACAGTAAATCCAGCTTTCGTCACCTGTTAGTATGTCGAACACAGCATTTGAGTCACCTCCGTTAAATCTTTCAATCATTTTACGGCACCAATCCACACGATGGAGTTTTTGAGCCTTAGTCAAATTATGAGGTATCCACCGGGCGCAAAGCTTACTGACCGCTAAATGTTCGTGGAGGAATTTGGGCACTTGACTCATACCGATGCCTAAGCTTGTCCGAATCTGCTGATAGGTCACTCTTTTGTCAGTCTCTATCATACGCCGCACAACACAGATGTTATTTTCAGTCGTCGCCGTAGAAGGCCGTCCCTCACGTACATCATCAGTGAGATTAGTGCGACCACGTTTAAACTCATTAAACCAGTTGTAAACAGTCGCACGAGATGGGGCTCCATCGTGAAAGGCCAATCGTAGTCTATCATAACTTTCTTGTTGACTTAAATGACATCGAAAGTCATAAAAAATCATTGCACGAAAATTTTCTCGTGTTAAATTCATGTTGACGTGACACAGACAATTTTCAATTTGCCGCCAAATCGTAAAACAAATGACAAATGAATGAAATATATACTCAGTAATATTGGCAAAGAGTTCTATTTTCAAATTTTAGAATATTTTTTTTATTATATTGTTTATAAGTGGCCAGTTCTAAGAACTTTCAGTTTGACCCTCGTATAAAGTAGTTTTAAATTCTTATGTTAGTGACTATGACAGCTTAAAACGATATACAGAATATGTGAGTTAATTTTAATTACACATTTTCAAGACGAGAAGAAAATTTAAAATTAGAAAATATTATGTATAAACTAAAATTATTACCGCTCGTCTTACATACAAGATTTACTGTTTAAATTTTATTTTTAATAATGCATACATTACTATTGTATTATGTACCATTATTTATAATGCATACATTACTATTGTATTTTATACCAGCCCATCAATTGATCAGTTATTTTTTACAGCCATTTTAAAGTCATTTACATTTTATTATTAAGAGCCTGTGGTGTCTCACTGCAGGGCAAAGGCTTCGCTACCCTTTTTCCACTCTCTATGGTTTATGAAGTGATGGTATAGCAATGTTTAAAGTTTTTTGTCTACTCTACCACCTCCACCGGTGATGTGTGGCTGGACATTTCCCGATTGCTTTAATTTCGTGAATGATAAAATGTACAATACCTGTACCTACCTTCTCATGTTTTTCTAATTAGATGTGTAACATGTGTTTTCAGAGTGACTATCTGCAACAAAGCTTACAGGCACAATTTTCATCCAACTTGCTATACTTTTCCCGGGCCATATTCGAGTATAAGATATGCTTACATAGCTACTCCTGTTCACTGGGTACTAGTAATTTACGGAGTGCACACTTATCCTTCACAATGTCGTACAAATGTCAATCAATCGAGTCAAACACGGGTTTTGTTTCGCGATCGGTTCAATCTCTTGTATTTGGTTCTATTTTATACTTGACTGCACAGCGGCAGACAGGGGAATGAAGGAATATGCAGTTGGCTCACAGAAATAAAGTTGCCGTTAAAAACAATATAGCCTGTAGCCTGTGGAAGGAGCAAAAACATAATCTATAATTCTTCTGAGTATAAGTAGTTGGCTTGACCTGGTCATAGTGCTTTAAATGGTGGTTGTACAAACGACTCTGATCCCAAAAATAAAAGATATATATATTTATTATTGCGACATTAGTTAGTGAGTCAAAACTACCAACGCCAGTAGGCCTAACATGCATGCGTCGAAACCGTTTATCGCGTCGATAAAATAATTTTAATTCCTAATCAACATATTTTCCCAAATTTTTTTCAAGTGTAAGGCAATTCTTATTGCAAACAAAAGAATACATCAAAATGAATAAAATCTTTTGAAATTCGATTAAAATGACATTTGAAATTTATCGGTTGTCGCGATAAATAATAAATAGGTGCGCATCTTAGGCCCGCAGGTCGCCTTTAAGTAGCTTTCTAGCTACGGCGTAGTATTTCGTAGATACGCGCAAGCTAAACGCGAGGTTGTGAGTTTCCCCATCCGTTGTATCTGATTTCCATAACAAAAGTACAATTAGCTATTTACTTTGGGATCAGAGCAATGTATGTGATTGGTGACCAATATTTATTTATTTATTTATTTATTAATATAATATTTTACATTATTATTGTTTCTATACCCAAGCGATGATTTTATCAGGCATTTAAAGTAAGTAATCTTTACTCGGGGGATGTCCAGCAGCAAAAACCGCCCAAGTGCGAGTCGGACTCGCGCACTGAGGGTTCCGTGCCAACTTTAACTAATTAGGGAATCCACTTACTTCCACTTAGCTAAATTGTTTTTCATAGTGTTTGTATGAAGAACAAAGTTATATTTGCGGTTGTTGAAAAGTGGTATGTCTGTAAAACCACTTTTCCGATCCCGTCCAAACCAATTTTCGTCGAGAGTATTTGTTAAGATTTACACTCGCGTAGTTTAGATGTTAGAGGGGTGCCCTTTTTACCACTATGAAAGCGTTTATCTAAATCACACGTTAGATTTTAAAGGAAAGGAGAACAGGATACATCTTCCTACCAAATTAAAACAGTGTGATGCTGATAGTAACATACACACATCAAAAGTGTCTAGGGATCAAGCATTTTTATGCGGATTTCTTGAGATTGAGATGTGGCTTTGTAATAAATTTATGATTTTATAAATTTATATGGATCCTTTTTGGTGCATTTCATAATTTGATACAGGAACTTTCAATCAAATTCGAGTAAAAGATGAAAATCAGCTGTCAATATTTTTTCCTATAAAAATATACAACGCATTGAAGACATTATTAGTGCTACTGTTTCTCTACTACTGATTAAAACCAACGTTATTATGGAGCGGCGACGTCATTTAAGAAGGGAAGAAATGCTCAGAGCCGTGGGAATGATAGAAGCTGGTTCCCGGCAACGTAATGTGGCTTTAGCTCTGAATACAAGTCAGAGTGTTATCAGTCGACTTTGGACACGTTACCGAAGCACTGGTACCGTGGCTGAGCGCCATGGAGGACGGTATCGCTGCACCACACGGAGACAAGACCGATACATTCAAATCACAGCTCGAAGAGCTCCAACAATAACCGCCATGATGTTAGCCGTGAGGCTTCATCACTCTTCAGGGAACTTAATTAGCGACCAAACAGTCAGAAACCGCTTGCATGAAGTGAACCTTCATTCCCGAAGACCGCTACGGGTACCACCTATAGCAATGCACAATCGTAGGATTCGATATCAATGGGCTCTTGAACACAGAAATTGGGCAGAAGAACAATGGCGTTTCGTGTGCTTTTCTGATGAGTCTCGTTTTGGTATGAGACCGGATACAAGACGTATACGACACTGGAGAACCCCTGGACGCCAACAGCGATTAAAATCCTGCCAGGAAGTCCATCCTTATAGTGGTGGAACCATCATGGTATGGGCGGGTATTTGGATCGGCGGAAGAACTGATTTCATTGAACTGAGACGATTGTATCAGACGTCATCGTCGACATCGACAAGTGCAAATCGGTTCCTTATTTCAGTTAATGCATGATAATGCACGACCGCACACCGCAAGAGTTGTAAGACAGACTCTTGCCGCAGCTAACATCAATGTCCTGCCCTGGCCTGCTCAGTCGCCAGACTTGAACCTGATTGAGCATGCATGGGATATGCTACAGAGAAGAGCTCTACCGAATATGGAGGGTATCCAGTCGCAAGAGAACCTTTTTTTGTTGTTGGAACGAACATGGGCGGCCATTCCACAGCGTGATTTGGATGAACTCATTTTGAGTATGCCAAACCGATGTTCTTGTGTTGTTAGTGTTCACGGTAGAAACACGGATTATTAATTGTACCCAATAATTTTTTTAAGAAAACTGTTATTTCAGTCTTTTTTTCGAACTTTAATGTTAGTGGTTCAAATGTCAAAAATCCCTTATAGTATATCCCTAATATGGCAAATTTCTTTATTAATGCAAAGGTGACTTGGTTTATCGTTACTGTAGACAAACGAAAACACTTTATTTGATGAATCCTTAAAGAAAATTTTAATTAATATCAATCAGGAGAAAAGTTATTGCAAAAATATATGTTGATCCCTAGACACTTTTGATGTGTGTAATAAAGTGGCTGTGACATACGGACGGATAGACAGCCAGATAGACAGACTTGACGAAACTATAAGGATTCCGTTTTTCGCTACGGAACCCTAAAAATGCTTAAACGTCGACCCAAAAATTTTAGTAAGGCACGATTTTCTCATTACTTTGAAATTAGTAATTCCAAAATTAGCTCTGTCATGTCAGATTTATATTTTTATTGCTACTTTAAAACTCTATCTAAAATATTTGAAAACAAGGTGAAATGCAGTCTTAGCACATAGTAAATGTGAAATTCATTTGTGAGCCTTTTGCACTTACTTACATTAGGGCACTTTGCCCTTTATCTTTACTCTTGAACGGTTGCCCGGAGTACATTCGTCGTTAATGTCATTCGGTTTCGGAGAAAACATTGTTACAGCGTCGTGATACTCGACAAAGCTAAATTTAATAAATAAATATATTCAGGCGTCACCACAGTAGGATAAATATTTAAAATCGCGATTCAATATTTATTTTAAACCACAGAAGGATTAATATTCAATATCGCGCAAAAAATAATAATTCGTCACACATTTTAATCGTTTGAAAATTAACACAAACTATCCCACCGACTATGGTGAATTTATAATGCAAGTGTTATTCATAAAGATGAAATAAGAAACCAAAAATTTGCGCACGGGCGGGACTCGAACCAGCAATAGCATTTGGCCCGGTTAGCAAAGAAGTTGCTGAAATCAATTCATTGATGCGATACAGCGATCCATTGAAAACTACCATCACCAGGTAGCCTCTTCAAGTTGCACTCATGAAAAACTTTTGTGTCCGACAAGGAATCGAAAACTGTGTCGTACGCAATCGGGCGCCTGTTGAACAACTCGATCACTGACACATTGGCAAGCTTGTTGAATTTTGCAAGTGCTTTCTACGCGTAGGCTGCGTCACCACATCAACATTTCGAGATTGCTTTGTCAACATACTTTCCATTAAGGTGTATAATGCGCACAGCAAGATTAAAACACACACTTGGCTGATCTCTGTAGACATTCCTCTCCAACTAAAGAAAGAGGTCCGCTCTTTCTGTCTTACTCCAAACTAATATTATAAAATAGTATTATTCGGAGTCGAGATTAGGTTCGTGGGTTCCCAATCTCTTTGCACAGGCAAATTGCTAAGAGGCTAACTGAGGTCAGTGGTGACCCAAGAGCTGGCAGCTGCCTCGCACAGCGAATAAGTATAGCCATTCAGCGAGGCAATACTGCCAGCATTTTGAGCACCTTACTACAAGGGCCATTTTTGTAATTTTATTTTAATATTCCTATTTTATTATTTTTAACCGACTTCAAAAAAGGAGGAGGTTATCAATTCGACTGTATGTTTTTTTTTTGTATCTATGTTACCTCATATCTCAGTCAATTGTCCACCGATTCGGAAAATTTTTTCGTCTACCTAGAGAGTATACTTTCTAGTTGGTCCCATTTTTGCCAATTTAGGATCTGATGTTGAGATCTTGGTGTAACGGTGCGGTTGCCATCCTTATAATGTTGACATACCATCAATGCGCACTTAATGATTCTGTTTAACATTTCTGAAGCGTGCGGCTAAGGAATGTGGATCTATCCAAAGCGTTTGATTGTGTGGACCATGAAACATTGCTCAAAAAAATACGTCATTATGGGGTATCATTAAACTCATTAAACTTAATTAATTCTTATCTATCAGGTAGAACGCAAAAAGTTTATGTAAACGGAATTGAGTCTTCTGGAGCGCCTCTAACAATGGGTGTGCCCCAGGGATCTATATTGGGACCACTTTTATTTTTGATATATATAAATGACCTCCCGTATTTTGTAGGAAATCTTTGTGATATAGTATTGTTTGCAGATGATACTTCACTTATATTTAGAATTCCAAGAGGTGAAGAAAATTTTGACGATGTAAATAATACTCTTTCACAAGTGTTACATTGGTTTACGATTAACAATCTCCTTCTTAATGGAAGTAAAACTAAATGTGTAAAGTTCACGATGCCTAATGTCCGACAGGCATCAACTCAGGTTAAGATAAAAGACAAATCGCTTGATATTATAGACTCCACAACATTCTTGGGAATCACTATAGACTCCAAACTACAATCAGGCCTCAAATAGAGGCCTTGTCACGGAAACTAAGCTCAGCTGCTTTTGCTGTAAGAAAGATTAGACGTTTGACTGATATAGAAACAGCTAGGTTAGTTTATTTTAGTTATTTCCATAGCTTGATGTCCTACGGTATTTTACTGTGGGGCTCGGCTGCTGATATAGAATCAATTTTTGTATTACAAAAAAGAGCCGTGCGAGCTATTTATAATCTAAAACCTCAAGATTCGCAAAAATGTCTGTCCGCAAAAATTTACATTCATTTAGGAAAAAAAGTGATATACACAATTATAATACTAGGAATAAAAATAAGCTTGCTATTCCACAATTAAGGCTTCGAAAGGTTGGTAATTCTTTCATAGGGAAATGTATTAAATTTTTTAATAAACTACCAGAACACATTGTAAACTTACCGATCAATAAATTTAAAACTGTCATTAAAGAAACCCTTATGACGAAAGGGTATTATAAAGTAGATGATTATTTGAAAGATAATAATGTATGGACTCGCATGAATACTACAAACATTGTAAACCTTTTGAAAAGAGGCATTGACAATAGTGACTGAGTTTGTTGCGCAGCTTCTTCTCAGCACTAGCCCAAAATTGTCCCGAAGCTGTGGTAGGGTTTATATTGGGACGTGTAAAAGTGTCCTCAATGGGCCTATTTGCATAAATAAATGACTTTTATGACTTTTTATGACTTTTAATGGAATGCACTACTAGCTGAAGTGTTCCCTACTATGATTTGGGCATTTTCAAGATAAGAGTGAATAGGCTGTTACTGGTCTGACATGATATATCCTCGACCACGTCATCACTTACCACCAGTGTGATGGTGATAAAATACCTGATCATTAATTATACAAAAATAGATAAATTATTTGAAATTATTGGTTAATTGTTACTTTTTTGTTGATTTTCTCTGAATTTATTTTCGCTGCACCCATTCCCATCTCACTGCATAACTTAAAGGTTTGACTGGCAGAGAATACTTTTTGCATTAAGCCTATCTTTGTACGGTATGATTTGTGCAATAAAGTCTTTAAATAAAATAAAAAAAGACATAGGTAGACTCCGGTGAATGAGTTTCTTCTGCTTGTACTTGTATTTGTATTGTGACCAATCTTTCGATAGCGGCCTTAAAAATTGTGTGTTATTATAAAAGCGACGTAAATTTGACTGCATTAAATGATAAACTGCAGTCATTGCAAGCAACATGCGCTAATAGACCTTATACGAGAGCTCAGGCGAAAAGTTTACGTTTGCCACAAAGTGAAAAATTAAAAAATATTGTTCTTAAGTAAGAGATGGTGACACCTTACAAACCGGTAGCTTTGTATAATAATATGTTTGTGATTTCACAAATCTATAAACACTTTTTCTATAATTCTACTTGCCACTGGCTGTCATGTAATTCAAATACTAACAAACTCTTTATTAACCTTGTTTAGGGTTATAGTTTCGTCAAGTCTGTCTGCCTGTCTGTCCGTCCGTATGTCACAGGAACTTTATTCTGTAACTATAAGCATTAAACTGTTGATTAACAAGAAGATGTATCCTGTTAATGTATCCTGTTAACCGCTTCACTATTCTTATACACTCACTTTCATAGGGGTCACTATGAAAAACAAATTCATATTTGCTGTCAACAAAATATTGTGGTATTTTACTGAGAGGAAGTAAGTGGATTCCCTAATTCAGTTAAAGTTGGCACGGAACCCTCAGTGCGCGAGTCCGACTCGCACTTGGCCGGTTTTTTTAAAATACTTAATTACATTTTACAGTCACAGAGCATGCAGGCTGCATATCACTAATATGAGTGAAAAGTATCTAACTAATTCGCAACTGCAAACTGACAAATCATTCTAGAAGCGCTGAGGCTGATCCTTATCCCTAAGTTTGATCGCTATTGGTGTTTTCGTGTCTGTATAAATATAAATAAGCGCCAAACAAGACACCTGTTTTCGTGGTTTCGAAGTGAGGAATTTACTTCCTGGGTTATATTTTTAAACTTTCGCGTTGCATTATAACTTATAACTGCGGGTCTAAACGCGACGTATATAATGAAGTAGTATTGTTACTACTTACACCCTCGACGTTTCGACGGTGTTGCAACCGCGTCGTGGTCACGAGGAGACTGACCACGTGACCTCGTGACCACGACGGTTGCAACACCGTCGAAACGTCGAGGGTGTAAGTAGTAACAATACTACTTCATTATATACGTCGCGTTTAGACCCGCAGTTATAAGTTACTTCCTGGGGTTACGAATACCAGACAACAATTATGACAGAGGCGTCTCTGATAAATACTTAAAAACATATGAACATCTATTATTCAGGAACAAAAGGTCGTTCTCATCACATAAACAACTATTGTCAAACAACTTGCCTTGACTAAAAAAACTACTATCAAATAACTTGAATGATGCTCAAGAAACACGCATCGAATTTGCCCTAGTAAATAAAATTATGCTGACGCTACTAAAATGTATGACTTAGTATTGCTGAAGATTATTTTTAGATGATGGTTTTAATTGGACTTTGGTCTACTTTTGAATTTTGTGTTAGTTTAGTTAATATTGTGAAATTGTGTAAGCCTTAAAAAGCTTGTGTAAGCTCTATTTAGCCTGAGATACAGGTTTGAACTAGTTCAGGTCAATAAGAGAATGCACTTAGTGACTAATTTTAGGTTCTACAATGTATCTCAGAACCATTGAATTTTAATAAATAATTTATTTTATTTATTAACATTTGCTCCTTGCGGGATTTAAACCCGTGACCGCCGGCGTAGCAGTCAGGAGCGCTACCCACTACACTAAACTGTCGACTACCTACACCTAAAATGTTGTCGTGGCATAGGCATGAAAATAGAGCAAAGACGAAAGCTTAACTTAAATCGCTTTCTTTCAAATCTCTCAATCCCACATAATAGCGACGATTTAAGCCACGTGACACAAATGCACTGCAATTCACTGAACTGTATGTGTTTGCAGCCATATTCAGCGCCACATAAGGTTGTTACCATAGCAAATACATAAGCAGTCCACATAATTTTCTATTAAGCACTGAACACACTGAGACGGTATTTATGCATTCCTTTGGTGTGTTTTAAGTACTAATAATAGTATTTCGACTACGGTGGCTAAACTTAACGATTAACCGACTTCGTGGGACATATTACAGTGCACAAGTGTGTGAGCTAACACAGGTATACTCTCTATTCCTTTCGCTTTTAAAGCCCGATGGGACAGCAATCTGACACGACCGGCGAGAGATCAGGCGCAAGACCAATATCCAAATTCCGGGCTGCTGTGAGAATTCCTGATCAGCAAAACCCAGGTTTTTGGCGCGGCGTTGGACGTCCACCGATAAGATGGACAGACGACCTTGTAAAGTTCGCAAGATCAAAACCGCTGGTGATCGGTCGATGTGGAAAACCGAGGGGGAGGCATTTGATCAGCATGGGTCGTCCTTTGGCTGATAATAATGATGATATAATTTTGGCCTGACCCGAGGATCTAACCTTGGTAGTCGTCGCTTTTAAGTGTGACCCACTATGTTGCGCCACCGAGATACTGTGCGGCATGCAACATAGGTCGTTACCGATCACTTTGTACAGTCGCCAGCAAATCAGGTTACCCACTTTTGTTGCAAACTAGCCCTTATTACAACTGCATAAGATACCGCAGTGATTCTCTTGACGTGCTGTTGTCCTTACTTTATAATAGTTTTAGTTTAGCCGCATGTATTTTTAACATTTTGCGTAGATAATCTCAATTTTCTGGGTTTTTGGCTGCATGGAATATCCATTTAACTTGCGCAGCTATATCTATACTAATATTATAAAGCATCTGTTTAAACGCGCTTATCACAGGAGTTGCTCGACCGATTTGAGTATATTTTTTTTGTGTTGGTTAGCTTATGTATCGAGTAAGGCTATAAAACGTTACTTTATTTTCGAGTGTTTGGGTTTTGTTGTAATAATATTATTAGTTGTAATAGCGTATGTAGGCGAAAAGACTGCAAAGCTTAAATGGCAGTGGGCGGGACATGTGTGTGGAATGCACCCGGATAGATGAAATATTTATATATATTGCGCTGCAGCGGGAGGGGAAAGAGCAAACTCGAAATGTGCGGACGCAGTCGCGGGGGACCGCTAGTCTTAAAATAGAGAAAAAAAATCAGGTTTTTTTCAGCTTAATTAAAAATTCTTATCAATCAATAAATACACGAAAACACCAATTTTACCAAGCGTTTTTCGAGCGCGACCTGGGGGCAATTCTCGCGCAATTCGTATACGAAAAAAGTTCACCAATCGAATTTTCTTTGTCGAAGAAAAAAAATAGATTTTAATTTCTAAGGGTCACGATTTTTATGTATTTAGATTTTGTTTGTGCGATAGTTTTTTCACGAGTGAATATTTTACTTGATTTTTTCGGTAAAATTGAATAACCACACGAAAAAAGTTCGATTGCCGCGAGAATCGGCCTCCTGGTTGTTTTACAGAGAAACTATGTCGAGACTTCTGTGCTTTTATATTAGCACCTATAGTAGGTGCAAACAATCATCTGATTTTTTCAGGTAATTTGTTTTTGAACCGCTTAGTAAGTACTAGGTACTCATAGAATAATTTATATGACGAACATATTTTGTTTGAAGGAACTGACCAGGCAAACTACTCGAGACTAGAGTACATAGTGATTGTGGAACAGGCTCAAATTTTTCCTTTCGGGCGTTTTCTTCTACGTCTGAAATTAATGCGCTTTAATTCCCAAAGACCGTAACATCCTACTAACATGCTAGGAAGTCATATGACGCTTTTGAAAGCTCGCACGAACTTCGGGACATGATACTGTGGAGTTGTAACTAAGCTCTCAACTTGATATAATAGATCTGGCTTTCGTGAAAGTTGTCTTTCAGGCAGGTTATTCAAATTATATCCGGGGGGCGTATTGCGATCCAACTTTAGCCGTACAATTTCCAGGCAGCTCAATTCCGACTCAGTGTAAACGGAATTATCAATATAATAAAATTATAATAAATCTGCAATGGAACGAATATCAATATTTGTGTTTTATTATAATGATTGCATAAATATCGTGCGAAATCGCAATAAGAATTGCTAATTTGACAGGAAAGCTGAGCCGCTTACCTATCAAAACTGCATCGCAATGCGCGCCCTGAAGTCTGTTCGGATTACAAGTAAAAAAAAAACTAAGAGTAATTCAGACCCCACTTTACTCTTACTTAAGTTTATATTCCGTCGCTAAGTGAGGTAACATTTGTAGCATAATTTTTAATAAATTAGCTTATTTCGTCGCTAATTTATTAAAAATAATGCTACAAACGTATTATCTTAAAATATATTATAAACGTAAAATATACGTACGTTACGTAAATATCAAAAAGGAAGAGGTTTTTAATTCGACTGTTTTTTTTTGTACTTTTTAGTTACAATTATCGTAAAGACTATGTCACAAACATAGTAATTACGCAAATTGTAACTAAAAAGTAAACTGTAAGCTTACTTAGTTTAGACATTAAACGTAGTCTTAAACTAAAATAATTTATAAGTAGGATAAGGCAATTTTCATGACGGTCTCGTACTGTCTCTGAATGGAGCAAATTAAATCGGAAAATACATAATTATTATTCGTCTTTAGCATGATCTAAAGGCATGTAGAGTCCTCGTCCCGTCCATACAAACAAAATACCTCCCTACAACTTAACTTCACTAAAACTACCTGCTCCAAATAATATACGGTTAATACACATTCTCGTATTGCACGCTAAATTTATGCTTTTAATCTTAAGTGAGAGCATTGTTTATTTTAAATTAAATTAAAATTTGCTAACCCGCCGCTGGCTTGGAGCTAGTCTGTCGCTATAATGAAAATAACGTGGTAAGCAAACGTGTTTTGATGAAATGTTCTGTGTTATAGGATAAAAGGATTTATCAAATGGAGTTTTGGTTGTAGATTGAGGGTAATTAGGCTTTTAGGCATAAATGAGAATCAATTTAATGCTTTTAGGCACGCATTGTGAAAATAAAAATAATAACTTATCGCTCACGTAAAATATATATTGTAACTAGCGGTCCTCCGCGACTTCGCCCGCTCGATTTGAGTTTGGTCCCTCCCTTCCCGTCGCAGTCGCAGCGTGATGTATTATAGCCTAATATGCTTCGAAAAATAAGCTAACCAACCCAAAAATATTTTTTCAATTCGGTTTAGCAGTTTCTGAGTTTAGCGCGTTCAAACAAACCAACTATTCAGCTTTATAATATTAGTATACATAAGTTTGAAATTATTGCCTGCATATTTCACTTGAACACTTCTCTTTGGACACCCTAAATCTTTTCCAAGAAATCTAGGAAGGAAATCAAGAAATTTCCATTAGTAACTGTCAGGTAATTAGGTTTTCAGTTAACCTACCTTCCTGATTAATAATTTGTTTTTCTGTGTCTAACGCTAGCAGAACCAACGGAGTGTCTTAAAGAATGATAATAATAATAGTCCCTCTAACCGATTTCTACCACGGTGACCAGTCGCAACGACTAACAGCCTGCGCGGGCATATTATAGTGCACAAGAGTGAGCGCAAACGCAGGTGAACTCTCTATTCCTATCACTGTCATTGCCCGATGGGACAGCAATCTGACACGACCGGGGAGAGATCAGGCGCAGGACCAACGGCTTTACGTGCGCACCGAGGCACGAGGGTGAAACACCGCTAACTTCCAAACTCCGGGCTACCCGGAGAATTTCTGTAATATGTACCTGGGTTCTTCTGTTACCTAAAAATTTAATATAAATGTAAATGCCCGTGTAAAACTTTTGTCTTTAAAATATATCTATCTATCTATCATTACAACGATGTTTTATAACGACACAGCTTTTGTAAATAAATATATTATAAATATCCTTTGGACATTCCCACACATCGCCATCAAGTCCCAAAGTAAGCTACTCAAAGCTTGTGTCGATCGATCGAAATCGAAACCAATACAAACAGACATGTTCATGCACACAAATGTTTGTATTGTGCGGGGGGGGGGGGGGGGGGGTTCAAACCCGCAACCCGCTGCGTAGTAGGCGATTTCTCAATCACTACACCAGACGGGTCGTCTGGTCTCTGATAACTCCGCTGTTATGTAGTCATACAAACTTGTTCCTTCAAAAAAGGTTTATATGAGCATCTTCAGAAACTATACCTTACGGTAGCAGCCTAAACAATACAGTACAAACGGCATGTTTGTATCTGCAAGAAACTTATTCAATATTCAATATAATTGTGTTCCATCTTCGATGCCGATCGGATTGTTTGTTAGTTTCTTAGTCAAGGTTGGCAAAGAATTTTAGATTTCCCTTTCAAAATTAAAATGCTTTAAATCTGTTGAATTTAGCATTTCTGACAAAGTTGCTGTTTACAAGTGCAATTTATGACAAAACACTATAAAAACAAAATTAAATTATAAATTGCCTTCATTCATCAATACCAATTATTAAAAAAAGATGACATAGTTTCTTCGCATGTTGAAATAGCAATCTAATCGAACAGCGTAATATTGACAACATTTCATTTTTGTAAAGGTATAAAAATTCGAAAACCATTTCAAAATTTTGCATTCCTAAACACGTTGAACATTTTTCTGATTTTTTTCGCTTTATTTTTAAAGTTAAATGAAAAAGACTGAAAAGAACATGGAAGTTGGCATTTCACAGGTTACGCCTTTGCAATGATATTTCATTCAGAAAAAAATGCTTTTGAACTTTCAGCTTGCTGTCAGTTGTTACTTTGACTTTGACTTGAACCAGCAACCTTTTGGCAAACCGGTTTCATAAACAGACGGCTAGATGGCGCTAAGCGTCATATTTTATTTCATCTTTATGAATATAAAATATGACACTGTGAGTGTTAAAAACATTCTAAAGCATTAGATAGCGAAGCGACATCAATTGCCAAGTTGAATTTATTCTGTAAAGAATAACTGCTTGGGCCATCTGTTTCGTAAACAGACGGCTAGATGGCGCTAAGCGTCACGCAATTGACGTTTTCATAAGAAACCACAAATTTCGCAGGGTCGGACTAACAGCACGGTAGCTCAATTGGTAAGAGCGTTTGGCCCGGTTTGCCAAAAGGTTGCTGGTTCAAGTCCCGCCCGTGCGCAAATTTTTGGTTTCTTATTTCATCTTTATGAATATAAAATATGACACTGTGAGTGTTAAAAACATTCTAAAGCAATATCATAAGTTTTGTCATTATAATTACTGAACTCTTAGGCCGCAAACTGGACGGCCGCGGATGCAGGCGCGGGGGCGACCGTGGAGCTCGTGCGATTTGATATTTATGCTCAAGTTTGTATTACCCGTTCCTGGGGGGCGGCGAAAATAGCGTAGCCGCCCGCGCCGCAGTCGCCCCCGAGCCCGCACCCGCGCCCGTCCAGTTTGCGGCCTTAAGCGTTAAGGAGTTCCACCATCAGCTCACCTCAACAAATTGTTGGCTATTAGACATAACAACACGTCAACATTCAGATTCTAGTAAAAAAAACACTATCTGTGCCTTTAAAATTTGAGTGCTTCCCTTGATCTAGCAAGGTCCCAGCATCAGGTCCCGAATCGGAAAAAATAGAACCAACTAGAACCTATACCTTCTAGGTAAACGAAAAATGATTTCGAATCTGTCGACAAAATGAGATTTATGACGTTGAAAAAAAACCGGCCAAGTGCAAGTCGGACTCGCGCACTGAGAATTCCGTGCCAACGTTAACTGAATTAGGGAATCCACTTATTAAAATACCACAATATTTTGTTGACAGCAAACATAACACGTCGTACAGGGGTCGCGTCAAATAATATTATGTTTGGCTTTTCCATAATCCGTATTTACTGCTATCCGCTGTATTCAGAGCCCAACCTAAACGCAGCTGAGTATTCGTCGAACAGAACATAAAAAGGAGATGCATCACGTCACTGCAGATCGCGGCAGTCGGGTGACGTTTAGTCAATTTATAAAATTATTTTATTTATGACTTAGGGTGACTAATTACCGATTTTTTTAAAAAAAGAGGTAAACAATTCATTGTGTTTGTACATACAAACTATGGGATCACATGATGTCATTGGAGTTTTATAATATTTGAGTATGTTGATCTAGTTAAGCTTCCAAACGGGAACCCATCACTTAAACGCAATTTTTTTCATCGATTTTCATTCCCCATTAAACGATTCGCAGATGTTTCATAATAATATTCAACAAATTCTAGAATCTTGAGACATCACAATTTCATTTGGTCGAATGCTTATAATCTACAAACTTACTTCATCATTACTTCTTTTCATAAATTATGTATTTTATCGAAGTAACGTTAGCTTTCTATTTTATTACCCATAATTTTATTTCCACGTAAGTTTCAATATGCAGAATTCTTGAAACATCGAATTTTACTTCACTAAAGCCCGTGTTTCCAAACGAATTTTTTACTAATATTATATTGCATACTTAATTAATTTTTTTTTTCAGAGACTCTTTAATTCCGTATTTTTTTTAATTTTAGCGGCATTGGAAGACGCCTTCAAGCTCCTGGAATGGGAAGGATTCGGCATCTCCGTCAATGGCGAATACATAACACACCTTCGGTTTGCCAATGATAAAGTCGTTGTGGCAAAGACGCTGGATGATCTAGGCACTATGCTCGAAGACCTCGACCGAGTATCCCAACAAGTGGGTCTTAAAATGAACATGGAGAAGACGAAAATTATGTCGAGTTCCCTTGTTGCACCCACTCCAGTATCCATTGGGAACTCAACTCTCGAAGTTGTCGACGAGTACGTCTACCTGGGACAAGTGATCCAATTGGGTAGGTCCAACTTTGAGAAAGAGGTCAAAAGACGAATCCAACTCGGCTGGGCAGCGTTCGGGAAACTGCGCAAGAGCGTCTTCTCGTCTCAATTACCTCAGTGTCTGAAGACGAAAGTCTTTAATCAGTGTGTGTTACCAGTGATGACATACGGATCCGAAACGTGGTCTCTAACTATGGGCCTTATAATGAAGCTCAAAATTACACAACGAGCGATGGAGCGGGCTATGCTCGGTGTTTCTCTACGAGATCGAATCAGAAACGAAGAGATACGTAGAAGAACCAAGGTAACGGACATAGCCTTGAGAATCAGTAAGCTTAAGTGGCAGTGGGCAGGGCACATAGCGCGAAGAACTGATGGCCGTTGGGGCAGGAAAGTTCTAGATTGGAGACCCTTCGACCAAAGATGCAGCGTAGGACGTCCACCAACAAGATGGTCAGACGACCTTAAAAAGATCGCAGGATCAAACTGGATGCAGACCGCTAGTGATCGGTCGCTGTGGAAAGCCGTGGGGGAGGCCTATGTTCAGCAGTGGACGTCCTTTGGCTGATAATGATGATGATGATACTTTATTAATAGACAATTCAAAGCATAACTGATATAAATATGTAATAAATATTGATCTAATAAAAAAACCGCGTTAATCCCGTCTCGCCGTGGTCTCCTCGCCGTGGTACTAGTCTGTCCGATACTAGAGTGTAATTCAAAAGCCGATGGCGCGGAAGGAGAGCAGCCTCCGCCCGCTGTAACAAGGTGTAGGCACCCGCGCGAACCGGAGCGGTTGAGACTGGGCGCCGAAGGCGACCAGCAAGCCGAAGCTGTGTAGGCGAGCATGGTTGACTGCACCTTGTTACGCAAGGGCGACGAGGCTGCTATTCCCGCAGCGCCGGAGACGAGGAAATCCTAATGCATGCTGCTTGTTTGCATGCCTGCTTGCTTGCTGCATGCATGCCTGTATGCTTGCATGCATGCATTAATGCATGCCTGCTTGCTTACTTGCATTCATAATGCATGCAAGTAGTGTATTATTGGGCATTCTGTCCCCCAGTCGTCCGCTTCGCTCCCGACCGTTCGCTGCGCTCACTCTGGTATGACAGAATGCCCAATAATACACTACGAATTAATGGGACACGATTAACTGCGGTTTGTAAATATCTTTAGAGAGACCCGTGGCAAGATTTGCTCTCCGAATTACTACCTATCATGATACAAACAGCTCCGGACCCATGACAAGATTCCATTACTGTATGTATCGCCTAGCAATTTCGGCTGAAGAACCAAGGTAAGTATCTTCAGAGAGACCCATGGCAAGATTCTCTCACCGAATTACTACCTATCATGATACAAACAGCTCCGAACCCATGACAAGATTCCATTGCTGTATGTATCGCCTAGCAATTTCGGCTGAAGAACCAAGGTAAGTATCTTCAGAGAGACCCATGGCAAGATTCTCTCACCGAATTACTACCTATCATAATACAAACAGCTCCGGACCCATGACAAGATTCCATTACTGTATGTATCGCCTAGCAATTTCGGCTGAAGAACCAAGGTAAGTATCTTCAGAGAGACCCATGGCAAGATTCTCTCACCGAACCTTCCTACTTACTAACATAATTATATTTTGTTTAAATATCAATTTAATTCAATCATTTTATTACCGAATGAATTCCATAAAAAAGTAATGTATTTTATCGTAATAAAAAAAATTAAATATTATTGTTAATCAATGTAAAATTTTAATTAATGGTAAATATTATGCTCAAAATATATACATTTTTTATTAACAATGCAAATTTTTAATGTGTATCTACCTACATAAGGTATAATAACTCTTGAACATTTTACATGTCAACAAAATAAAAAAAGTAGTTTGTGCTAAATGCAAAGAAAAGAATTAAAACACTTTCACACTAATCATCTCTTCTTGAAATACTTCACCAATATCTGATTGTTTTTCATAAAAATGTTCAACAATCTTCTTCATTTTTTAATGGAAATGTACAATTTAGAATTAATACATAATAAATCTTACCCATTTTCTTTATACGCAGTAAATATCTATACCGTTGTAATTTGTGTTGTATGGCAGCCTCCCTACAGCATAGCAACCTGAAATTGATAACAGCTGTATTTTAATTAACCAGTTTAAAATATGAATTGAAAGATCAATACGGAATACCTAAACACGGGTGGATCAGGGTTATGTTTTCAGATGACATTCCAAATGAGACATTTACAGTAAGATTCTGATATCAGAGTAGGTACTAGTTGCAATGTAACGCGAAAGTTTAAAATCTAATCGTATAATAAAGTGTTAGAGTAAATCCAAAAGTTATGATCGAGGTAATTCTGGATAGTAAGTAGGTACATTACAACAAAACAAAAAATAACATATGTAGATACAAATGAATTTAAAGGAGAGTCATGCTACTTTTATGCTTACTTGTCTTACTAAATCTTTTTCATCCAAATTAAATAATAATACATTTGATAAAATCAATTAATAAACTTTACTTACTGCTACAAGTCAAATAAGTGGATGAAAAAAAATATACTTACATTTTGTAATCAATTAAACACTGGCACACATTAAACACACTTTTAGTAATTGTCACTTCAAACTCATGCTAACTAACTCGGAGCTTAACTGATGCGATACGCGGCGCGTTGCGTGGGAACGTGAGTTACCTGTGTCTAGTCTAGGAGTCAGATGCATTAATCTGCCATTATTACTAGAACACTTTTTGTAGGTAGGTATGCTCGCATGGCATTTAAGATCCTAATGCTTTTTATAATTTGAAATATTCATGAATGAAAATCTGGATATCTACTAGTGTTTTTTTTTTTTCTTTTTTTTTTTTGTTACTTATAGACTTATAAGAATAATCTTAGATCGTAATTATATAAATGAACTGAACCACCAATTCAAGTTATAAGGTCAAAAAAAAAAAAAAAACAAGAAATAAAAGCTTAATATTCTTGTTAATGATTGATTAAATCATGTTGGCTCCTGTACTAACGATGCAGTTGCAGACTCAGCTTTTAAGCTTTCTATGTAAATGCTTGAGAGCTGTAACTTAACACTCATCGTGTTTACTTTATGTTGCATTAAAAAGAAGCAAATGACTGTTTGAGTTTTGTCCAGAAATACCTCATGGATACTATGTTTACCTCACGTTTACCTTTAATTTTATTATGTATGATATGCACTTTCAAATATTTATTTCAATTCTTATAAATGAAAAACTTTGACATTAAAACTGTGTCAAATGGATTAACTTTACAACTATCATATTTCGAGTAATAACTACTTATAAATGTTTCTGAAAACCATATATACCTACATAAAAAAGGCATGTACTTGGTAAGGTTATTGATTGAGTACCTACCCATTTTAAATATTAGCACTTATTGCACTCAAATTTCTTTTTCACGTTGACTGCTACATAATGAAACACGACTATGATTTCTTTAAATGTGAACATGAAATAACGATAATGTTGCAATGTATAAGGGAATATGTTACATACTTACTTTTCATAAAATGTATGGACTGTCTATTATATTACGGTATACAATCGCTTGCTGTTTTTGTAGCAACTTACGTTATCAACCAAATAATGATTTCATTTTGCTGATGATTCATTATTTATCGCATAAATACGGATTTCTGTGGCAAAAATTTATTATTCCTCAAGATTTTTCCTGTAAAAGCACAAGACACCAGATCCTGCGACCCAAAAATGTTAGTAAGTACCTTCATTATTTTATTATTTTAATCATTTTACAAAGTTTTATTTTAACGATAGTGATTATCTTCGTTACTTTCCTGAAGCAAGTATTAGGCAGTTTGATTTCCGCCTTGCCATTAATGATTATTTTTTTCGCTTTAGACTCAGTCCAAAATAATTGTTTTTTCTTTTTTATAAATATTATCATATTTTTTCTTTTAAGGTCGGATTCTGAGTACGCATCAAGCAGCGATGAGGTAGCAGCTGAAGAGCCCTTGCCACCACCGCCACCACAGCAATCGTCGGCCAAAAGCAAGAGCAAAAGCAAGAGCAAGCCTGCCCCAGCTGCCGTCGCACCAAAGCCCAGGAAGCGGAAATCCGCCATACCTCCTGTTATCAACGTGGAAGCCTACACACAGCCTTCCTCTTCCCAGTAAGTCCAGTTTAGTAGTATTTTTTATCAGGTTATAATACTTATACATGTGGTTGTCGATGCATTCAATTCAAAGCTCTCTGCTACCGCCAGTTGAGAGTAATAAAATAACCACTTAATAATACATACACAATAGACATAAAACGTTAAAAAAACTAATACACTATATCCAAACTAAAACTACTCTATACTTGTATACCTATTAACTTGAAGCATATCTACTATTTCTTATTATTATACTGACGACCCGTCTGGAGTAGTGGTCGAGAAATCGCCTACTACGCAGCGGGTTGCGGGTTCGATCCCCGCACAATACAAACATTTGTGTGCATGAACATGTCTGTTTGTACTGGTCTGGGTGTTTTCTATGTATATCATGTATGTATTTACAAAATAATTAAGTATTATATCCGTTGTTTGGCACCCATAATACAAGCTTTGAGTAGCTTATTTTGTGACTAGATGACGATGTGTAGGAAAGGATATTTATTATTTATTTAAAGGCTATTTATTATAATTGATTTTTCAGATCGCACAAAAAGCCGAAGAGTCTGTTCGCCATTATAAACAACGACGAGCGGACGACCAACAAGGACTCCGGTCGCCCCAGCCTTGGCTCCAGCTTTACCTCCCGCGTGTCGTCCGGTCAGTGTCGTCGCGCCGCAACTGTCGATGGAGAGTTTTATGTGGACCTGAAGGTGTACAATACCGACGACGCCAGAAACACCCCTGCAGACCAGCGATACAAGAAGGCGTTGGCGTCGGTGAAGCTGCAGTGCTCCGAACAGTCTCGCGAGTGGGAATCCCTGCAGGACTTCCTCGCCAAGGCCTACGCCATTTTTAATAATAGTGACCCGGTATATTACAGTAATAAAATTAATATTAAGTAAGTAGATTTTAGGAGAATTTAGCAATAAGTTTATAAATATTAATTACATTTTGAAATATTAATTACATTTTCGTATCTTATATTGTTTTTTTTGATTTATTATTGTTTTTGATAGGTAGGTATATTTAACATTGCAAATAAAAGTAAGTTAAGCAATTATGCCATTCTGTTCGGTTTGTAATACATCGATCGGCTCAAAGTCTTGGATAGGTCATATACGCAGTCGATCGCATAAACAAAATAACTCCACCCAACCGCATAGCGATGGCGTGGAAATTGTTGCATCTGCATTTCGCTCTCGTATCGTTTCATATCGAATCGTTCCAATTGAAACTGATAAAGCCTCGTTAGACTCCTTTTTGTATTCAATCAGTAATAAAATAAAATTACTTATTGATGATGCCTTAAAAAAGCATACCACTATAAAAGTTAATTTTGAGCTATTTTCCCTGTTCATACTATTTAAAGACAGCACACAAGAAATGAAATCATTTCTCACAAAAAATTTTGTTATTTATCAGAACTATGATTTTAACACTATTTTTTTAAAGCTTCAAAGTTCTTTAAAAAAGAAAATAGACGAATTTCAGGAGAATGATAGTGGTTGGGCATTTCTTGACAATTCACATTTAGAAATTAACATAAATAAATATCAACCATTAGGAGGCAGCTCTTTTTTGCCACTACCAAAATGCATTCAAAATAAGAAAGCATGCATAAACATTCATAATAAAGATCAGTTTTGTTTCTTATGGAGCGTTGTAGCTGCTCTTTATCCTTCGCAAAAGCATCCTGAACGGGTCTCATCTTATCCCGATTTTCATCTCGTTCTAAATGACGAAGGAATGTCTTTTCCTGTCACATTCGCAGATATAAATACATTTGAGAAAAACAATCCTAGGTTGAGTTTCATCATTTACGGTTTAAAAAATAATAAGACTATCATTGGACCTCTTTATAAGTCCGGAAACAGTCAAATCAAAAAGACTATTCATTTATTACTATTAGATAACGGGACTACTACACACTATTGTTTAATAAAAGATTTGTCGCGACTTATACGGAGTCAAATTACATCACATCACAGTAAAATCTATTTTTGTGACACATGTCTAGTGTATTTTACTACATGCGAAGAACTCGAAAGTCATTTATGTAGCGGTATCGTTACTGTTTTACCTGAAAAAGGTTCGGTAATTAAATTCAAAAACTATGACCGTAAACAAAACGTTCCGTTCGTAATTTATGCAGATTTTGAAACCATTTTAGAACCGTCTCAGAACAGTTCTTTAGTTTCCGATACCACACACACAAAAACGTTACAACACCATGTTCCAGCAGCGTTTGCATATAATATAGTATGTTCTGTGAATGAAAGTCATAATCGTTACGTCACTTATCGAGGTCAAGACTGTGTTCAAAAGTTTATAGATTCTATCTATCGCGATGTACGCGAGATTTATACAATTTTATCCCAAAACTCTCCAATATTTTTTACAGAACAAGATGAAGCTGACTTTATGCAAGCTACTCGTTGCCATATTTGCGACAATTTTTTGTTTACCGACAAAGTTCGTGATCATTGCCACATAAGCGGTTTCTATCGTGGCGCAGCACATAGATATTGTAATTTACAGTACAAAACACCAAAGTTTATTCCAATATTTTTTCATAATTTATCCGGGTATGATTGCCATTTATTTATAAAACAATTAGGTGAATTGCCTGGAACTATAAAGGTTATACCTAAAACGAAGGAGAATTATGTATCGTTTACAAAACTCATTCCTGTTTCTGGCAATGAGTTCATACAAGTTCGGTTTGTAGATTCGTTTAAATTTTTAGGTACCAGCTTGAACAGATTAGCTAAAACTATTCAAAAAGAAGAATTTAATCATATGCGTACCCACTTTCCTATTGAAACACAATTCAATTTACTAACACGAAAAGGAATTTACCCATACGAGTACATGGATAGTTGGGACCGTTATAAAGAGCGATCTCTTCCAGAAAAAAATATGTTTTACAGTTCTATTACAAATGAGCATATATCTGATGAAGATTATAAGCACGCACAATCCGTATGGACCGAATTCAATATTAAAAACTTGGGCCAATATACTGACTTATACCTAAAAGTCGATGTCATCTTATTGACCGATATTTTCGAAAAATTCAGAAGAACATGTAAACTTCACTATCAGTTAGACCCTGCGTTTTATGTCACTGCTCCGAGTTTATCATTTGATGCGATGCTTTTTAAAACAGGCGTTGAGCTAGAGCTAATTGATGACCTTGCCATGGTGCGCATGATTCAATCCGGTGTAAGGGGAGGTGTGTGTATGTGCTCACACAGGCATGCGAAAGCAAATAACAAATATGTTCCAGAATATGATAAACAACAACCCAAAACTTACGTGGTTTACATAGATTGTAATAACTTGTACGGATTTAGCATGTGTCAATCATTACCATTCTCGGACTTTAGGTTTTTAAATCAAACAGAAATTGTTAGACTCGATGTAACCAATATTCCTGACAACGCGGAATACGGGTTTATTCTCGAGGTCGATCTTAGCTATCCAAAAGAGTTGCATGACAGGCATAATGAATTACCATTTTGTCCTGAAAAATGTATTCCTCCTGGAGGGAAAAATTCAAAACTTGTTCCCAATCTTTATGATAAATATTTTTACGTAATCCATTATGTTCATTTAAAAACATGTATAAAACATGGGTTAAAGTTAAAAAAAATTCATCGAGCTATAACGTTTCGGCAGAGCCCTTACTTGAAACAATATATCGATTTAAACACAAGCTTAAGGCAACAGGCTCAGTCAACTTTTGAACAAGACTTTTTTAAACTGCTCAATAACAGCATTTTCGGAAAGACATTGGAAAATAATGAAAAAAGGGTCAATGTTCATTTAGTTAATAAATGGAGTGATAAACAAAATAAAACAAAAAAAAGATATTGTGCTGATAGATTAATAGCAAATTCGAATTTCCATAGTGCTTCAGTTTTCAGTGAAAATTTGGTTGCAATACAAACTAAACCTGAGCGTGTTGTTTTAGACAAACCAATATACATCGGGTTTACAGTTTTGGAACTGTCCAAAAGCCACATGTATGATTTTCATTACTCAGTCTTTGAGCCGACGTATACAAACCGCTTACGCATGTGCTACACAGACACAGACAGTTTTGTCTATCAGATTCAAACCCCTGATTTCTATAAAGATTTAAAACAATTATTATTGAATTATTTCGATACTAGTAACTTTCCAGCAGAAAATATACATAGCTTACCACTTTTGAACAAAAAAGTTCCTGGTCTTTTCAAAGACGAAATGGGAGGGAACATAATATCAGAATTTGTTGGATTACGATCAAAACTGTACTGTATAAAAACTGTTAACAGTACTATTAAAAAAGCAAAGGGGGTGAAATCATGCGTTGTTCGCGATATTTCAATATCTCAATACAAAAAAAGCTTATATGATGGGGATGTAGTGAGAAAAACCAACGTTTTATTCAAATCTATTAAACATGAAATATTCACACGTAGCCTTAAAAAAGTTGCACTAAGCCGCAACGATGACAAGCGTCACATTTTGTCTGACAAAGTATCTACGAGAGCTTGGGGTCATAGAGCCATTCTTAATATTTAAATTGTATCAAACGAAATGTATATTATTTGTTTAAAGTTAGGTAACTATTTGCACTGTAATTTTATGATGGTAATGAATAGTTTACAATGATTTGAAGTGATTTTGTGTCTTCTGATTATAATATGTCATAAGTAATGTATGTACTGTAAGAACCCATAATATAAGGTATTACACTGATGCTTGTGCAAGTAATAGAATGGACTCTTTTAATAGAACTGTTTTAGAATTTATATTCTAGAAATTAAGTTACCTCCTTGTACATTGTACTTATATCGCAAATAAATGATGATACGATATTTTTTTGATTTATTAAATATCCCCTATTTCTAATGAATAGTTAAGAATAGTTAAGAGTTTATGTAGGTATTCAGTTATCGCACAAAAACACGTGTGCAGGTTAAAACAAGTTGCTAACACGAGTGTTATTTAGCGCGCGTCGTATTTCGTTTCAACTTACTGGAAGAAATATTTGCTATACTGAAAAATGATTATTGAACATGTTAAAACATGTAGTACACGTGCTTATGACACTTCGTCTCACACGTCTCATGTTCTTGATTACCTATATAGACAAAGCTTAATCATTCTAAATTTAGTTCATTATTCGTGCTCAGTGCATTCACATAAAGATTGCGTCGAACTTAAAATGCAGTCCAACCATCAGTACCTCTCTTCACCGCAAACCAGCTACTTTGCATCGAATGATCATAGAATACCAAAGCTCATAATTAAAATAGAAATCATGGAAGCAGTGGATTCAGCGGATAAAACTGAAGTGGAAATCAGAGGGCGAGCAAAAAGCCAGTATTTGGTGTACGACCATTGGGACGTCATCTATTATAAGACAGAACAACTGCTGACTGAAATTAGTAGGAAACTGGGAGACCGCAACGAAAGACCTGCTTTGTGATTACTGTGAAATAATTATATTATAAATCAGGTATGTTGTAGTTATCCTTTATCGAATACTTTTTAAAATAAAAGGGTTATTATAGTTATAATAATAACTTCTTGATTTTAATATGAGATTTCTTTTCTTTACAGATAATGGCGGATGGATACGACGTTTTTCCTCAATACGCTCAAGACCCATTAGAAAACTTTACGCAACAATACAAGGATTTGTTTGGTTCGCAATCGACAGAAGTTAAACAAAAGAAGAGAAAACGTGTTCCATCAAAAAAGAATAAGCGAATAGCTCCTAAATCTTTTGTGGTGTGCAACGAACAGAAAGGTTTCAAGATGATCCAGATAAAGGTGCTGGACTTGGTCTGCGAATGTGAATCAACAAGGACAAGCTCGTCGACCTCGACGCCGGACGCTGACAGCGAGTGCGTGTTACTTAGTGCTCAATACGTTGTTCATGACGCAGTGGATGAAATAATGGATATGACAGAATGTGTAATTAAGAAGATATCAAAAAAGTTATGTGGTTCTAACTTTTAGTTGATTTACGTTTTTAAGTTATTAGAATATTGTTGAATAATCCTAGTTGTACATGTAATTAAATAAATAAATTAACTAATATGCAAAAAATATGTTTTTTACTAAGTCCCCTAAAAATGTAGGTAGGAATAAATTGAGGTATAAAAATAAATAAAACATTTAATTCAATGTTACAATTATTTATTTCAAAAAATAAGCATTAATAAAATACATTGTTATCCATACACCATTTCTTTAAACTTAAAACATTTCGTAACGCACAATACTTATCATGATAAAAACAATTAAACATAATTTTGTCTTTACAATAGAGTTCATTAAGATTATTCAAATTAGGAGTACCTTGACGCGTTATATCGAAAACACTATTATTATTATCACACAACTCTTGCATCCATTTTACTTTTTCTTCCCCTTTGACTATAATTCTTTTATTTTTCAAAAAACCATTGATCATTCTAAGAAATTCTCTGTAGTCTATATAGCCCTCACTCCATAAATAACCTCTATTTCTTTCAATCCAACGAACACATTTCTTTTCTTCATCACTCAATGCAGAGAACGGATACGGAGGCTTTATTAAAAACACGTAAGTATACTCTGGAGTAGCTACTGCCATTTCTTTAACCAAGAATTTATTATCGATGTCCTTGAACCCTTGCAAATCAACGATTACTGTATTATAATTATTCATGATATTTTCTTTACAATGTTACTCAAAGGCTTATATTCGTATAAACAATCGTTTAAAATCAAGCAGTATGCAGCTGTCTTATCTGGAATTTCTTGGTCTGTTTCAATTTCGACTCGCACATCAATAGATCCTTTAAGCGTTTCGTGTTGTCGTGAACAGTCAATAACGAATAAAGGAGCAATGTTTTTAAATTCGTTTAAGCTCAACAACGGCTCTGGTCGACGTCCATGATACGACTGTTGAAATCTTGTATATTGTTCATATAATAAAGTAAATTTGTCTTCGGAGAAATTGATGTTCAATCCTTCATATGGATAATATGATGAATTCAAAAATACTTTTACATCACGCACGTGACAATGATCAAACTCTGCCATTGACAATTGACTGTTGTGTTTCCGGTTAGTTTGTAAAGCAATGATAACAAAGCGCGGTTTCTCTATTTGCGATGAAGTTTTGATAGACCAAGTATGTTTGCGTGTTTTAGGTAGTAATGGGTATTCGTAAAGATCCCAGTTGCGAAACGCTAATGGAATAGCACGATCTCTCTCTAAATGCTTTAATAGATTTATTCTTTCTCGATCAGACACTTTTATGTGTGGCACTCTCCAAATGATTTTATTTATTGTAATATCATCTACAGCTTCTCCTGCATTTAATTTTATGGCATTAAGGTTCGTATTGCTTCTAAGTAGCACTAACTCGTGTTTACAGTTCATGATAATTTTTTGATAATCTTCTGCAAATCCTAATATCTTGCTTAAAGGAATTGATACAGAAAACGATCCATCTCCTATATTTTTGGTTCCCCCTGTTGACCACCCCCAAACACGAGCATATTTTGACTCGTTTTCACTTAAGGACAGATATGACTTTATAGTTGTAGTTAAACCAGCATTTTTAATTTTATCTATTTCTACTCCATTCAATTCGTAACGAATATCTTGAAATAGGAACAATGCCGGATTATTAACGAAGTTTACATCTGATATTTTTGCTTTGGTCGTGGTGTTATGAACACTCACTTTTCCCTCGATGTACAGACTACTAAGTGATGGCAGTACGTATAGGTCTTGCTGATTAATCGGAATTCTTATTTCATCATTCTTGTTGAAACTTGTTACGTATGGCTTGTATGAATGATACTCGAAACCTTCAATGCTGTTGTCGTATGTAGTTTGTTCAGATATATTTAAGATATTCATTTTATTAACCCAATTTTCTTTAGGAATTCTTTATTGGTCTTGGTAAGTTTCTTTTTAAGCTGTAGCGGTGTGCCTTTGCGGGATGATCTTTCAGCACTGACTCGAATATTCGACTGAGGGGAGCTTTTATTGAAATTTATCATTTTCTTCGAAAATGTAAATAGAGTTGAACTTCTTCACCTCGCAGGTTAATTTCTTTATTGTCTGCGTCCAAGAGTCTTATATTGATAGCGCTTATTGATGATTGATTAACAGGAAAATAAATCAATTTTTTTGGAACTTCAATTATTCTATAACCAGGTGGTACATTCGGCACAAATTCATAAATAATATGGCTTGCTTTCCCGTTTACAAATGAACCACTAACAACATCGCATTCGATCCGTACGATGGTCGTTGATAGAATGTTGACAGGATATTGTGAATCTGTACTTATATTAGCATTTATTGTTTCCTTCCCAAACCCTAAAATTTGAGCTAATGATGCACTCTTATTGAAATGAACATCTTTTGAACAAAAGATGTTTGTTTTTAATGTATTATTATTGCAAGTGATTTTTAAAATTGTGTTCTTAATGTTGCATTTTAAATAATCACAAATATCTTGAAGCTCGTAAGACCCTTCAGGAATTTCGATAATTTCATTTTCACCATAGTAAAACTTATTATTACGCTCATCTATATTAGGAATAGAGTTGAAAGTGGAAAAGTACAAAAGACCACATTCATAGTCTCCTTGAAGCTCCAATGTTGGTGAGTAATTTGTTGATAAGGAAGCTCCTCTCCCAGTTATAGACACAGTGAAAGACATTTTGAAACTGACATATTTATTTTCTTCTTTCATTATATAAATGATTCTTCCAATAATTTCTTAAAAATTTTAGACACAAATGCCCACAGTTTGTAGTACCAAATGCTTGATGTCTTGCATAATTATAGTTTACAGGCAAGTCATGTACATATTTCATAAATTCTATTGGTGGTTTCAAATTTCCAAAGCTATCATAATATTCTATGTATTCATTTTGCTTCACATAGGCTACCCAATGCGTGCCAGGATTTATGTTGCTATCCAAATTCATAATTCCACATTCTATCTTTCTAGGTTTCAATGGTAACGTATCTCTCATGTAAATACCACGAAAATAAGGTATATCAGTGGCATGTTGTATTATATCAAGGTTAGTGAGTGCACGTCTGGGCAGCCGTTTATTTAGTTTTTTGATGGACTAAGATATAAACCTGCTCCTTTTTTATGTGGTTTTATATATAATCCTTTTCCAAGAGCCACTGCTTCCATCATCCTGTTGTGTCTCTCAGCTTCCTGAAGACTTTTTTGTGCAGCCTTAGAATCATTAACAGCTTTCGCTATACCTGCTGCACCTCCAGCAAGTGAACCTAAAGCCGATAGCCCAGCAAATATGGGGATGAGTGGCAAAACTCCACCACTCTTTGGGAGAGGAATATAACGAGGCAAACGTATTCCTTTCTTATTCCGAAACAATTTCTTTGCCGCTGCATAAGCATATTTTATAGACGAAGTGTGATTTTTCGATTTATGTTTTTTTAAATGAGATTTAATCTTTTTAATTCCTTTATGAAACGATTTTATGGCTCCGCCTGCTTTGATTTTTGCTTTCATTGCGTTTTTTACTATCCATGAGGCAATTTTTTCTCCTTTGCCTGCGTCTTTCGAATTCAACCTTTTTTTTGCCATGTTCAAAAGTTCTAAATCAGCTTTACGTCGTACTTTTGAATCTTTATTAATGTATGCAATATCGTGATGCATGCAAGCTTCGTCTAATCTATTAACTCCTCGATCACCTTTTTGTATCCGTTTTTGAAGTTTTGTACCAGGACCACAAAATTGATAGCCTGGTAAGTGTAGCTCAACTGGCAAACGATCAATCAATTTATCAATTATACCACTGCCTTCCTTCATTGATAAGCAGTAAGTGTCGTGAAGAAATGATTTGTGTTATTTATATACCTCTCCACTACACCACTAATTCTTTTTTGTTTACCCAAGTGTTCTCTTCATTACCTAGCCCTAACCATTTTACAAATAGTTTGTTTCCTTTTCTTTTTATAACTTTTTCAATAAGGTAAATGTCAGGAAAATTAGTTTTTTGTAACTCATACCGGTAAAAAGAACCTAAGATAATTTGATTGTGTTTGTCAGCTATTTGATACGTTTGAGGATTGGTTTGACCGATTTTAACAATGCGAAATATTTCCGTAGACCAATTAGGAGTATAGCCTTTATAAAAATCACCTTTATATTTACTTATACGAACAAAATCACCAACTCTCAAAGTTGGACCTGGACGTGCTATCTTTCCATGTTGTGTTTTAAAAATATTAGACCTTACTAAAAGCTCATTTGAACGATTAACATTGATTGGTTTGAATTTTGTGATACAACACACATCTACACAACAGAATCTAAATTACTTTGAACCCATTCATATCGTCCGCATAAACTGAATGCTTTGTAAAGATGGGATTTTATGGTTCTAATTACGCGTTCTACTATGGAAGCTTTTTTAACAGAATATGTGGAATAATGGTTTATGTTGTTACTTTTCATTAATTTTTCAAAAGAATCATTGTAAAACTCTGTACCTAGATCTGTTTGTAATTTTTTTGGCTTTCGTGTGGATTCAGAAAATATGTTGTGCATAGCATTTGCAACGCATGTCTTAGATTTCGTCTTCAACGGTCTAACCCAAACGTATTTTGATAAAGCATCAATTACTACTAAAACATATTTGTATCCTTTATTGAATGATGCATACTTTTGAAAATCCATGAGATCAGCTTGCCATAAATCATCGATTCGTTTAATAACAGTATGTCGACGAATGAAATTTCTTCTTGCCGCCTTGTGAAGTTCGTTAACTATATCTTGTTTACTCATTATTAACAACTTTTGATGGTAGCATGAGGTCAATTTCTTTTTTTGTGTAGTACAATTTACTAAAATTTGTAGTAGTAAGTTTTTCTAAATTGTTAAGATACTTTTTTAAATTGCTTTGAATATTATTCAGTTCATTTTTTAGTTCATCAACACTTTTATCCACGTATTCTTTATTTACAGCCTCATCGTTCCTTTCCGGAATTTGTAGTCCCTTTAATCTCGATGATTTTAAGTCAAAGTCTCCTTCATCTGTTCGCACTAGGATGTCGCTTAGAATATTACTGAATTCTGATAGTCGTAAACGTTTGTGAATATGATGACCAAATTTGTCAATATTCATTGTCGTCTGGTCCGCTTCCGTAGTTTAATGACACTGCCCGATCCTCCTGATGGAAGCTTTATATATTTGATTTGTTTTATAATTCCAGCTTCATACAACTCTTCAAGTATTGCATAAATTTCATTTTGTACCCCAGTGTTGCCAGCAGCCCATGATCCAAGTAGTAATTTTAACCTTTCCACTAATTCATTGGGATCATCCCAGTAAACCAAATCGGTATCGTTCTTCACTTCTTTTAAAATATCGATGCCTTTGCCCTGTCGGAGACTTTCCAAACTACTTGTATGACTTCTAGCGAACTTAAATAATGGTTTGATTACTTTCATATACTTAAAACTTTTGTTACTGTTAATTGGTTTCGAAGAATCAAAGTTGCGCCTGTAAGCATTGGTATCCATAAGTATTAATTTATAATTTTGTAAATCTTGTTCTGTAATAATTTCTAAATTTGGGATCTTTTCATACAATAACTATCTTAAGCCAGGAGTCTTTTTGAGGCTACGACTTCCAATTTTTATAATATGGTCATCATCGTGAACACGCGTATTGCCAAGCATTAGTTTCCCCTTTACGTTCCTAATACCGAAAGGTATATCTTTCATTACTTCAGATGATACAGACCATGATAAAGAATCATTATTATTATTTCCAGTACTTGGCGAGGACTGAAGAGATTTGAATGAGCTCTCATGATCATCATCACCTTCAGTGGGTGGTGCAGTAAGGGTTTTGTTAGGCGTTTTACAGTTTTCATTTTCTATATTAACTTCATCTTCTTCAAAATATTCTTCGTTGTCATCATCCGCTTTAAAGTAATCAAAATCTTCGTCAGAAATATTTGATGACTCACTTTTTGTGTGTTTAGTTCTTTTCACTGATTGGCTTTGTTCTGTCTCTTCATATATGAGGCGTTTGTTGGCAGTTCTACAAGTCAATAGTTTAAGGGGGCTTACAATTGGTTTAAATATTGTTTCCAGAGCCAAGTCGTTGTTCTTTTTTGAATCCTTTATCATTTCTACCTTTTTTTTTACAGCTGATGCTGACTTTACAATTTGTTCCTTAAGGTTTCACTCCATTGTTAAGGATTCCACTTTGTATGACTTCCTGATTGTAACTGATTCGTTTTCGTCCAAGTAATAGTTACTTATACAATAAATAAAACATTTAATCCACTATTATGAATGTATCAAACTTCATTCTGTAACAACCTTTGTTTCGTTTACAATCCTTATTGATGACGACATAACTGTATGGTTTTTTCCACACTGTTGAACACATTTTACGGAACTGTGACCACGTCATATCAGATCCTACATGCTCATCGTATATATGTCTCAGGTTAATGTCGTCTTGTTTAAATAATATTATCAGATTAGCATTGTCTCTTACGAGTTGCTTAGGTATTTTGGTGTAGGTTTGATTAATATAAAAGCAGTCAATGTTTTTATGTCTTCCCATGGCAAAGTAATCGCGAATATTGTTTTGTTTCTCGCACGCAACATCATCAAAAATAAAAATTGAGTCGGGCAAAGCTTCGTGTGGCGTTAGAATTTTGCTATTATCATTATACTTGTAGTAAGATATTTCTGAAATTTTCTCCAATACCTTTTCTAAAAATATGTACTTAGGTTGATACAAAGACTTCGAATATACATAAAGGTTACGAAAACGAGGCCCATCCTGGTGTAGCAATAGACTTATTACTAAGTTAGTTTTTCCGCAGTTTGATGGACCACAAACAATGCTTCGGATAGTGTTTGGCAATAATTTGCCATGCCTCTTACACTGATTTGAAGAGACTGGACATATACATTGTAATCTAAGAGATTCTTTTTGTTTTATAAATCTCATTTCTTTTTACTCAACCGTTCTGATTGACGGTTTTCAACAGAATGATGAAAATAGTGACGATAGATAAATTTAATGGGATTCATGAAAAATTCACTGCCACGCAGTTTGTTGAACTTCCGGTTGTGAACTGAAGGTTTGCTGAATATATTGCACCACTGATTCGTAGTGTATTATTGGGCATTCTGTCATACCAGAGTGAGCGCAGCGAACGGTCGGGAGCGAAGCGGACGACTGGGGGACAGAATGCCCAATAATACACTACTCATGCATGTATGCCTTCTTACTTGCATGCGTGTGCATGCACATGCCTTCTTACTTGCATGCGTATGCAAAACTATATGGGAACCGTTACACATTGAAACAAGTTTTTATGAAAGGTTATATCAATAACTTAATAATTCTATGAATCATTAGTTTGATATATCGATATTCTTCTTAGCAAAACAGTTGCGAATCATTCTTTTGGTGAACTGTTATTCGATGTTTTGAAACGACGATTATTAACTATTCGATTAATCAAGAAAAAAAGATATTAGCATTTATTGAATAGTTATCTGTGAAATGAAATTCGATATCAAAAAATTCAGTGTTATGATAGATACCCCTTCCAAACACGTTTATTCAACTTCGTAAGTGTATGTATGTTTGTCCACGGATTTCTCGAAAACGAAAAGTCTATAACGAAATGTCTATAAATATAAGTCTAATATAAGTCTATAAGCATAAACAGACGGGTAGATCCGTCTGTTTATGCAACAGTGGGTCAAGTAGTTATTAGTAGTTAGGCCAAAGGCGGCGATACACAAGCCTGTAAAACGGATCAGTAGCTTGCATGCCAGTTACTAGCATATGAAAGTAGCAATATGTGTCCTTGCATGTCTATATTCATACTGTTGATCACACGCGCCAGTTTTGAAGCCCTCCGCGTCCCCCTCTCTCACATTGCATGCCAGTAAGCGTAAAGGCCGGCCGGGCCGGGCTCCAGCCGGTTGTCGGCTGGGGCACGGTCAAACATTATTGTATTCATTTCGTATGAAGTGATTTATGCCTGAACGGTTCGTCCACCCGGACGGGGCACGGCGTTGGAATGTCTATTGGGTTTTTTTTTTCGACACCGGCACGGTCCGGCCCCGGCACGTTGTAGCGTGAATCATCCTTAAACTAACACATAAAAGTAGATAGCACGTGTAAGGAGCTGGTATGGAAGTGTGCTAGCTGCAGGTCACTATTGGACAGGTAACTATTGGATAACTTTTACTTTATAAGTGACTGATCGCTATAACCTACACAATAGGTATTTTATTATATGAAAAATTATGGTGCCATTTCTACTTTATGTAATAAATTTTCGGTAATCATTGACCATGAAGTGAAACTCTGTAAACACTTTTGCCGTGATAGTGTGGCTTGATAGGAATTCTTATGTCAAAACACCCAGTTTATGTATTAGATGGAAAAATGTAACTCGAAAGGAGGTAGCTACAGTAATAAATAGTATGTCAACTCAAAAGTCGCCAGAATGTGATTCGATTCGTATGGGGGATGTAAAGTCATTTTCCAAAACAATTAGTACTAAACTGTATGTAAACAAAAATAATTTATTTTTGGCCATCCATATCCATCAAAATTAAAACAAGCAATAGTTCGTCCGATATTTAATAAAGGTAAAAAAGAAGACTCTAGTAATTACAGACCTATTTCAATATTGTCAAGTATAGAAAAAAATAACAAAAGATGTATTGTAAATCAGCTTAACTCTTACTTAACTGATAATAACATAATAAATGTCAGTCAGTACGGATTCCAATTCGGCAAAGGTTGTACATCTCTCATATCTTCGTTCACTAATGAAATTAACCAATCATGAAATGATAAGAAGATCGTGGTGGCTGTGTTTTTTGATTATAAAAAGGTCTTCGACACCTTGGAGTACGAGACTCTGCTTCTAGCCATGCGAGAGTGTGGAATAGAGCAGCCTCTGTGCCCGTGGTTCGGCTCGTTCCTGTCGGGGCGCTCGTACAGAGTGCGCGTGAGCGGCAGGGACAGCGCGTCGCGCTCCGCGCCCTGGGGGGTGCCCCAGGGCTCGGAGAGCGGCCCACTTGCGTACCCCATGCACGCCAACAGCTTCACCAACGTAATCCGTCATTGCACTCCTTACATGCTTGCTGACGACCTGTGCGTGCTCAGGGACGGCACTGATCTGCAGAGAATACTGGAACTCGTGCAACTCGTGATAATGGAATTGTATTATGTGCTCAGAAAACTAAAATGTTAATTATTGCATCATCTTATTCTCAAATCCCCTTGTCAAACGATCCCATAGTTATAGCTCTTTCTTATGACTGCCTACACAAAGGTGTCAATCTTCATTGTAACTGTATTCCTATCGAAAGAGTATCCAATGTTAAATATTTAGGATTAATAGTCGATCAACATTTCTCCTGGTCACGGCCTCTATTTTCGAATCACTCGCTTGGATATGGCGTGTGATTTGCGTTTGAAAACGAACTAAAAATCAACCAAAATATCAAGACCTGAGTACTCATAAATTGAGATATATTTTTTCAAATCCCTTCTGAATGGATTTCAACTGGTTTTCATTCCAAAATTGGAGTATAATCAATAAATATCATACGCCATCTTGTCGCGAGTATTTCAAAAATAGGGCCTCTGACCATATTGATTATATGTGTATATGTAATAAACTTAGAATACTGTTGGTTAAATTCTATCATTTAAAGAATATACCTCGAAATGTATTGAAAATGTTGTATATGACTTAAGTAGAATCAGTGGTGACATATGCTCTGGACTGACCTTTAAATCATACATAGAAAAAATTGAGGCTTTACAAATTAGATTTTTAAAATTACTTGTGAATAATAAGACAAAGTCCAATTGTAACAATAACTCCTACCAATTGTTTAAAATTTGTAAAATCTTGCCAGCCAGTGTTAAACACAAATATATTTTACTTAGGTACTTATAACCAAGAGCGTTGGGAGCGTATGACACCGCTGCGTCACAGCCACCTCACTCGAGCTGTTTCGAGTGTTTATTGCAATATAATATGTTTGTATTTCGATAATATGTCTGTTGCAATATGTTTATATACTTTGCTTTGCTTACATAATGTTGTTCCTTAGTTTAAGTTACATACATACTCGTAAACTAAGCGAGATTCGCACTCGCAGTCAACCACGAAAGTGGTTTGCGAGACAATTATATTAAATTGATTTTGTTAAATTAAAGTTGAAGAATAAATAAATAAATTTTAAGACACTATGTTTCACTTTCTTTCTATCCAAAAGTAACTTTTAAATCTAGTTCTACTGCGGTTTCTTTGAGCACCAATCAAAATATGATTTCCTTTCAATTCCAGATTTCTTCAATTCTGAAACGATACATCAGATTGCTTTTGAGCAAAGTATCGGCCAAGAATACAAAAAGTATACTTTGAAAGGGTAACTGCATACCCCGGTATAATGCAGGTGGACCCAGTAATACTTATTTTGTTAAAGATAAAATTATTTGGATACCTACAAGAACAGTGTGTTCGACAATACCTTCTAAAGAGTTATTTCTTTGCTTTGCTAGGTAATTAAGTAGTGCGTTTTTGCTCAATAAAATTTTGTGATTATTATAGAAATAGGTACTTAAACACAATTTGTAATTCAAAACGAGATAGACAGTAAGGAAGCTCAAAATATACACTTTTAATAATAGTTATACCTATACTTACATACATCTTCAACAACCAACTGATACATATATCTTGTAACAAACTAATATCATTTATGCAATCGATTGACAAAATGTTAAGTTAGCTTAGAAACATCCCACAGAGAAAGACCTTACTTTAAGTACGCGGGAACGATTGACTAGGTACGAGATATATTATTAATACTTTCGAATGTTTTTTGGTATGATCCTACTGCTTTATTTTCCATTGTGCACACCGGTCCGCAAATTTGACCAAAATGGATACATTCCCCTATTCAAGATACGAAAGTAGTACGAGCTAGTTTCAGTTGCCTTTAAACATTAGGCAGGGACGGACTTGGTAACATAAATAAATTTAAAATTTAAAACCTATCTAGTAATGTAAGTAATGGAAAAAACCGGCTAAGTGCGAGTCGGACTCGCGCACTGAGGGTTCCGTGTCAATTCTGACTGAATTAAAGAATCTACTTATTACAAAATACCACAATATTTTGTTGACAGCAAATATAACTTTGTTTTTCATAGTACATATTTGTAAGAACAAAGTTATGTGTGTGGTTATTGAAAATGTGCTTTATCTCAAAAACTACTAGTTCGATTCCGTTCAAAACAAATTTCGTGGAAAGTATTTGTTAAATGTACCTACATTACTTTTTTTTTTCAATTTTCCACTCGCTTAGTTTAGAAGTTAGAGGGGACGCCCATTTTACCACTTTGAAAGCGTCTATCTATTAAATGTTAGACTTAAAAAGAAAATGGTTTTAGGAACCTACATGTCTTTTAATTATACCTATCCATAAATACCCCACACGCATAGGTTTGACTTTTTTTTTCAGTTTTAGTTTCATGTATATGACAAACCCCCCCTTAAATATCGTTATTTTTATTTTTGTATAAGAATCGTAAAGCAGTTAACAGGATACATCTTCCTACTAAATATCAAAGTTTGATGCTTATAGTTACATAATAAAGTGACTGTGACATACGGACGGACAGACAGACTTAACGAAACTAAGGGTTAAGGGTTAAGGGTTCCGATTTTGCCATTCGGCTACGGAACCCTAAAAAGGACACAATTTGTTAGATAATGCGAACCACTAAAGCTAACTCATCAGTTTTCTTTTCGCACTGATTTGTCCGAATCGTCCTCCCGATTCAGAACTTTTCGGTCACAGATTCGTTCTTAAAGGATTCAATAGCTTTCACTTATTACAAAACTTTAATAACATGAATTTATCCGTTGCAAAAACATTAAATGAATATAAATATGCGGCAAATGCGGCAAACAACACACCAATTGTCGTGGTTTTGAAGAGTGTTTTTTTTTTCTTGTGTTACGAATACTAGACAACGATTATGACGGGGGCATCTCCCATAACCTAAGAAAGTAAAAATTTGTACATTCGTTTCGTGCTCATCATACAAACATTTATGGGATTCGAACCCGCGACGACCGTAGATCGGCAAAACAGTCAGGAGTTGTCATATTATTAATTTGTCATAGAAATAGATCATATTTGTTATCGAACTGAAACTTTCGATAACCGATAAAATGCATAATTATGAAGAAACATGTGAATTATTAAATTAGGCGACAGATTAGAATTTGGTTCAAATTCGTATAAGTGAATACCGCATCTAGAGATACTTAGGATGGTGGCATAGCATTGTATCGGTTTTTTAATATATACAACAAGTAGCAACGTCACCGCTGCCTTACCACCTTAAGGCCAAAATGGCTTGCAACTCTTATCGACTTTTGTTACTCTTTAGATACCAGCCGCCCGATATCGGGCGCTTTCAAATGTGCCATGTAGGCCCACAGCGCCCGCCCGTGGGCGCTTTTTTTATACGTTTTTACGAATTTTTTTCTGGGTGTATAAATGCTTATTCCTTGGGCATGTTGACCTTAATAAGTAAAAAACAGATGTTTCTACACCATAGACCGCAAAAACATCCGGTTGCTGTCAGTTTTTGATTGAAAATTTTTTTTTTCTCGTATTTTTTTTCGTAAATTACGTCACCCTACCTCGACTTTGTTTGGTTCTAAGTTTTTATTTTTGTATTATCGTAGTTATTTTTGTGGCTTGTTTAGATAGTTCATACTCTAATATTTTCTAGAAAGCTTATTTTATTACACAAAACATATCAATTATGTCTATAAATCTATCAAAGTCCGATTGTGAACTTTTTTTTGGCTACCTTCATATAGCTTCATAGATTTTTATAAAAAAATTAAAACCACTTCTCTTACTTTTACTTTTTTACTCAAACGTAAAGACGGATGTCTAATCTAGTTAGTAGTAAAGCTTATAAAGCAAAACAACGAACAACACACATGCCAGGCACACGTGTTCGGGGAACTCCTTATCGGCGTGCTCAAATTACTTAGGTACTTGAGACTTGACGCCGTATTTCAAGTGGTGTTACATTGTAAACATGAGTATTTCTGTTTATGATTTGAATGAATGTTTATCTTAGATGTTTTTGAATAAAGTGTTATTTAGATAACGTTATTATTTACGTGCTTTTGACGAAAATAAACAGATCTAGTCTGAAAAAATGTCTGTAAGAAGAATTCATGGTCCAAAATAAAATTACCACCCGCATATAAGTTGTATTTTTTTAAAACACGAGCATAGGCAATCTCTTCGGTAATAATAAGCTTTTTACAGAATGATAATAGCTTATTCCAATAAGATGTTATAACTGTTTACGTAAGTGTAATCTGACACCGCGCGAATTCGCACGCGCACGCGGTCCTTCCGCGGAGCGAAAATACTGTGGCGTCGGGGGGGAGTGATACCTTTTGTATCGTGTATGCAAGCGATTTTCATTTTTAAGTCGTAACGTGGCAGAAACCTCGTCCACACATATGTTTTTAATTCAATTTACCTAATTCTAAAAGAAAAAATCATAATTAAAAAAAACAATTCAAGTAGTGTTTTAATTTTACTGGCACTTCTGATCATTTGGTGCTCTGCGGACGACGCTCTGTCGAGAGAGGAGTCGGTAGGTATTCACCGGAAAGCTGCACCACGCTGATATTATTATTATTACAATCTACTCTTATAAAAACTAACCATTGCTTGTTTACGTATTTTGGCGGGTTTGCGCACGTTATGGTTTGTCTTATTAATAAATGGACATGGCAACATTTTAATGAAGATCAACCTATTTTCAGGTTTTGCGCATTTAACGTTACACATTGCATACCTTGGTATGTTCGATACCTCTCAGCTACAATTGAAGCTTTGTGCTAAGTCATCATCATCATCATTATCAGCCAAAGGACGTCCACTGCTGAACATAGGCCTCCCCCACGGCTTCCCACAGCGACCGATCACTAGCGGTCTGCATCCAGTTTGATCCTGCAATCTTTTTAAGGTCGTCTGTCCATCTTGTTGGTGGACGTCCTACGCTGCGTCTTTGGTCGAAGGGTCTCAAATCTAGAACTTTCCTGCCCCAACGGACAGTGCTAAGTACGGCCCTGCATTATTCAATCGGGTTTGCGAATACTAATAGTTTCTGTTGGTCTGTCGACGGTAGAAGTTGGAGCAGTTGGCCTATTTGAGAGGCTTAACTATAAAGCACATACAGAAACGGTAGCACAGAACTATGTGTATACAGGCTGTTGTTTTGGTCAGTGACAACTGAGGGATGATAACATGAGTTATTCATAATGGTATGGTACGGTAAAGGGCCGGAGAACGTACCGCCAGTGATTCTAAATGAGGCGTTAGTTCAGGTTGTTAAGGGGCTCACCGAATTTTTGACGCGCACACTAGCGCCACTCTATTTAAAATAATTATTACCCCTAAAATACAAAAACAATCAAAAATCTGGTAGACACGATTGTAGTACAGGTCGTATAGTTCATTTAGTACGTTTAAATTGTTTCAAAAGTAGTTCACTGTAGTTAGAGTTAGAAAAACTGCTAAATATGGCCATTTTTGGCAATCTTTCTAACAGTAACTGCAGATAACTCTGTTTTATTGAACTTAAACATTGTATCTAAATCACATAACCAGAGCTACAATCGCATCAATCAGATTTTCGATTAGTCTTTTATTCAAAGAGTTATGATTTTTCTACTAAAGTGGCGCTAGTGTGCGCGTTATAAATTCGGGGAGCCCCTTAAGCAGTTTCGTTACTTGAGTCACGTACTCGCTGAACATCTAAGTGATGACGTTGACATGGAGCGGGAGCGTAGGGCCCTGGCGGTGCGTTGCAACATGTTGGCTCGTCGATTTGCAAAGTGCTCAAGGAATGTAAAGGTTGTCTCTTCAAAGCATTCTGCACATGTTTTTATTACTACTATGGAACCGTTACACAAGAAAGTCTTATGGCAGCCTAAGAGTACAATATAAGGTCAAATCGTTTTAAGTAATAATATTTTAACTGCCAACGCTGACCAAAACAACACCCTGTAGTAATTTAAGATATTACGTTATCATTTATAGGTAATTTTTCTTATGCTCACTGAGAGTCGAACGGTTGGTATATCGACACAATTCGAATTTCAATAAGTTTGTGGTGAGGGTTCCGGCGAAATAGTGTTTTCTTTTGATATTTTAATATTATTATCAAAGTAAGTTAGTCCTTAATGTATCTATTTTATCAATGATTAAATAAATAAAAAAGACAATAAGTCGTTTTCATGCATGTTCTCACTAGTCGGTCGCACCAGCTTACTTTATCAAAATTTATCAAACTCTGTTATTATAATAAACTAGCGATCCCCGCGGCGTTGCGCGCGTGCATTTCGGGTTTCCCGTTAAATGTTTCAACGCAAAACACTACTTATCATGGCTAGTGCGGTCGAGGTCTGCTGTCGCGTAACCACTTGCACGATGACAACTGCGTCACTTCAAGCAAAAGACGACGCGTGGTGCAAGCGATTTTGGTTCTTGAGGTAGTTAGGAGGCGGTGACCTCTATAGTAGGTACCTCCACACAGAGTCCAGTACAGCGACCATGGCGTCTATTTATGTTTCATGCTATTTTATACTTCAGAGACTTCTTCAAAGCTACTTAGTACTTTTCTTTTACACTGAGATATATAAATATAAGGCCCAGTTACACCATCATCCCATGAAAAATCCATACTTATTTTCAATTCAGATCGACAGCTTTTTAAAGTCGATTAGAGTTGAAGTCCGATATGGTACAACCGACCCTAATATCTTTTTGTAATATAAGATTTTACATAGTCAAAGATATACCGTAAAATACCTAAACGCAAAACATACCTATTTTCATCATAACAGTTAGCGCGAGCGCGCGTTTGTTAAAACTTCTAAGATATTTATTGAAATCAATTGATGTAAGGAACAACTTTGATCAAAATGAAATGCTCGTAATGATTGAATGTGTTTAATTTGATAAGAATACATACCCTTGTGTAAGTAAATGCGCCTTTAAAAATAGCGCTTTACTTTTTAACAAATTTATTAACTTATAAAGAATAACATACCCATGTGTAAAATACGACTTTGAAAGTAGCGCCTTATTTAAAAAAAATACTAACATAAAAAAGGTTGTAGCGCGTCAACCATATAAGATAGACATATGCTGTCCTGAACTTTATTGTAGAACTGTTTATGTTAAAGAATCCTGTGAATGATTTTTGTGTAATATAAACGGTTAACGCAGCATACGAAGATGAAGTTCTCAAAAGGAATATCTTTCTCCCGTTTTCGCAACATTTTTCATTACTCCTCTTGTTTTTCAAAAAACTATTTTTTTAAAATCGGTTCAGTAGTTTCTGATATTAACGCGATCAAACAAACAAACACTACAGCTTTATACTATTAAAATAGATAAGAATATAAGAATAGATCATGGTCGTAACAACAATGGGTTTTTAGGGTTCCGTAGCCGAATGGTAAAAAACGGACCCTTATAGCTTCGTCAAGTCTGTCTGTCTGTCCGTCCGTATTTCACAGCCACTTTATTCAGTAGCTATAAGCATCACACTGTTTAAATTTAGAAGGTAGATGTATTCTGGATAACCGCTTTACGAATCATATACAAAAAATGAAAATAATGATACTTAAAGAAAGGCTCCCATACAAAAAAATAAAACAGAAAAATATTTTTTGGAATTTGCTGTCAACAAAATATTGTGGTATTTTAGCTAAGTGGAAGTAAATGAATTTCCTAGCCTAGGTTGGCACGAAATCTTTAGTGCGCGAGTCCTACTCGCACTTGACCGGTTTTTTAAAAATCATTTCTATTTTCAGACTCAAATTCATTTGAATATCTCTTCAGTTTTCCATCAACGACCTTTTGTTTACGCAGCCGATTTCAGCAGACGGCTAGCTGAAGTAGGTATTACGCTTATTAATTTGTTTTTAATTTTATTCGCAACCTATGTTATTAACTGACTTCAAAAAGGAGATAGGAAGCTTTCGCATTAGCCATCACAGTTATTATGTATCAGACCACCGACTCTGAAATGAAATTGTTCGCCTAAAATAGACTAGAATAGACTCCTTTCTGCTAAATAGACTCGAGATTTTATTTGTGGCTTTTAGTGTTTTTTTTTGTATGAAGCTCAATTATTTGACGTCTACACAAATTCACAGTCACATTGGACAACATTCCCACTTAACTCTTTTTGGGGTCTTGTTTGGTTGTCGAGGGTTTAAAAATGCATCCGAGAGGGACTTTGTGAACCTTTTATACATATTTAAAGGTAGACAATGATAATTTCAGCTGAACAATCCATCAATAAACGAACTGCCAAAAAAAATTCGTACACAATCCTTAATCTATTTTCCCGTCAACAATGCTCTCTGATGGAGTACTGCGCGGAATATGCATGAGAGCCGAAAATACCAGTTCAATCCGGAATTTTATAGGCCCTACTCTGTAACACAATGCTGTGTACAGCCGAAAAAGGCACTAGCAAGCGCTTGTTGCGAACGTAAAAAAAACGTTTTATTTTATACGACTGGCCAGCGTGCACACTTAAATACTCGAGAAAAAAAACCGGCCAAGTGCAAGTCGGACTCGCGCATTGAAGGTTCCGTACCAATTTTAACTGAATTATGATCCACTTACTTCCACTTAGCTAAAATACCACAATATTTTGTTGACAGCAAATATAACTTTGTCATTGCATTTGTATGAAGAACAAAGTTATATTTGCCTTTTATGCTTATACAGTATGTAGTTACATAAATAAAGTGACTGTGACATACTTTTTTTTTCGATACCGCTAAAACATTCGAAGGTAAATTATATGAGAACATTTGAACACAAAAATACTTGTGTTACAGAGTAGGCCCAAAATATTTCCAGTGTCGTGCGTCGTTTATTCCCAGTTTTTCCCTAAGCCACTTTTTTAGTTTAAATGGATTATATACAAATACTGTTAAAACTTTATAACAACTTTAAGGCCCGGATCCAGTATGTTTGAAAGTGAATATTTGATTGGTTTGACTCTATTGTTTTACGATTTGATTTTGTGACATTGTACTATAGTGAAAAGCTCTTTTTACCCGACTATGAATGTTCATAATTTTAGAAGTCGATGCATCTATGTTTGCGAGTTTTATGTGTGTGTTCCACAATTGCGCCTTAACGAATAAGCTGATTTCGGTAAATAAGGTATCAATCGATTATTCATTATTGTCCGGCTAACGTAACCTTTTGTTAAAATAAAAAAAAGTAAAAACCGACTTCAAAACCAAAATGCACTAAAAAGTCTTAAATAAACTCTTCACCATTGAAAGGAAAGGAATCCGTTTTAGGCAAACAATTTCTTTTTGGAGTCGGTGCTGTGATAGTTGATGCTTGATGGTCAAAGTGATGGCACCGACTCCAAAACGAAATTGTTTGCCTAAAACGGATTCCTTTTCTTTCAATGGTGAAGAGTTTATTTAAGACTTTTTAGTGCATTTTGGTTTTGAAGTCGGTTTTTACTTTTTTTAAAAGTTTATTTTATTTCTTCATTTTTAGTGATTATATAAGAGGGGGGGTGGGGTGGGGGGAGTTGCACCTTATGATTCTATTTTTTAAGAAGCTACAAATTACCAATTATAAGTTATTTCATTATAATTACTGAACTCCTAAGCGTTAAGGAGTTCCACCATCAGCTTAGCCCCACAAGATGTTGACTATCAGACGTAACAACACGTCAATATAAAGATTCTAGTAAAAAAACACTATACGTGCCTTAAAAATTTGAGGATTTCCTTCAATTACACCAAGATCCCATCATCAGATCCCAAAATGAAAAAAATGGGACCAACTAGAAGGTACACCCTCTAAGTAGGCGAAAAATTTTTTCGATTCGGTCGACAAACGACTGAGATATGAGGTAACAAACATACAAAAAAAAAAAAAAACATACAGTCGAATTGATAACCTCCTCCTTTTTTGAAGTCGGTTAAAAATAAAGAAAAATGGCGAATGCTACAACAAAAAATTTGAGTACTTTGAATAAAAAATATATATAATTGGGTATCACATGAATCAAAATTCACCGGAACCGCTTAGTTATACCCTACTTTGCTATATGTTTTCTGTGGGTGTAGGCACATAAACTGTCTTAATAAATTAGGTAGGTAGTAGCATTTTTTTAGTTTCATAAAAATGTGGCATCGTCTATCTATGAATATATCTCTATTCCTCTAAATTGAAATACAAAAACGAAAACAAGGCAGGAGTTGCAAAGTTACACTCATAAATATCAAGTAGAGGTAGTTGTCACCATCTGTGGCAATTTTTTTCACACTCAATTGTCCCACACGCCCGAAAATAATATCTGTGTTGCATCTAAGGCAAAGTTTAAGAAATATAAGTAAACGTCTAATGTTTCTTGAAAATGCTGAGATTAGTCTCGTTAAAACTAGTTTCATTTATCTTGCCCAAATCTAGTGTATATAATTATGTATATTTTGATGAGTATGAAACTTAAGGTTATAATTAAAATCCGATTAATTCGGATACTAAAATTAAAAATGAAATATTTTGTAAAGAAGTTATTTTCACCAAACATAAAAATTAAGCTTCAGTTTGCAATAAACAGAAATTTAATAATTCTCACTAGAAGTACTAGTGGATCCCCGCGATTGCGTCCACGCGTTTTGAGTATGCTCCCTCCTCTTCCTTCACAGCGTGATGTTTTATAGCCTTAAACCTTCGCCGATAAATAAGCTATCTAACACTTTTTTTTATCGGTACAGTAATTCCTGAGGTCAACATAAATAAATAAATATTTGACAACATCACATACATTTCTCCGATCCCAAGCTAAGTAGCTAAAGCACTTGTGTTATGGAAATCGGAAACAGCGGTGGTACCACAACACCCAGACCCGAGACAATATAGAAAAGATCGTTTTCTACATTGACCCGACCGGGAATTGAACCCGGAACCTCAAGAGATGGCGACGCTTGAAACCAGCGTGCTAGCCACTCGACCACGGAGATCGTCAACGCGTAAAAACAAACATTACTAAACATAACTCTAATATTAGTACAAATTATGCCACTCATAATCAAATCAGCATTGAAAGCGTTTATAGGAGATAAAGCATTGCCATAGCAACCAGATAAACTAACGTACAACGTACTTACGGTTACTTTACATTCCCTTTTCTATACCTTAATGAAAAATCAAACGGTCATTTCAGAAAACGTTATCATAAGTTACCAGATGGCTTCTCTAAATGCTTATTTTATAGTTTGCCTGCGACGTAAATATTTTAAAAGCAATCCGCCATGATTGATGGTGCATCGGCAGTGATTCGCAACATTTCGCGCTTTTTGTGTGGCGAGCAATTTTCTCACTTTTGTTTGCGTATTTTGGGCAATTTAACCCGTTCAATGCGAGTTAAAAGTTTTTAAAGCGGTGTTCACAATAGTAAATAAAACCGTGTGATATATTTTTTTGTTGATATTTTACTTACAATCAATCGAATACAATTTGGTTACTAACTTTATTTATTTATAATGAATTTATAATAATAACTTAATTATATAACTATGCTATTCACAGCGTTAAATAAACCATCTGTGGTTTTACCAAACGCTGAGCTTGTTGAGTCGTCATCGTACTCGTACTTACAGTATAATATATTGTTTTGTAATATATTATATTTTATACGTAAAAAAATAAAAAAATAAATAAGTATGAATAAATTGCATGAAAATTCGATAACATTAACGCCGAACCGATAGTCAGCCAGAATAGGTATACTGAGTTACCGAACACAACAACAGTTTTACAAGGATCTCATTATGGAACGATGAAGAATATTAAATTATGGTGCGCAATTTTTAAATTCCTTTATCATTCTGATTGATTAAATGAAAAATACCTTACTTATTTAATTACCTACTGAAGCTCACAGTAAATTATGACAATATTTTCGTTAACCTGTGTAAACACGAGCAATTGCGTTTGTGTGTATGCTCAACAGCTAGTTTGGAACTTGTAGTTTATTTTACCACAGCCAGTATTTTTATTGTTTTTATCAATGTGTTCTTCTTCTTTATTTAATTATCCTCTCAACACAAGAATGGGTAATCAGAAAATGAATACACATAAAATCAAAACCGAATTATCTACTTTTGTGAAACTACCCTTATAGCTATGAATATTAAACGAGCTTAAAGCTCTTAAAAGCGATTAAAAGTACAAGAATACAAAACTTTGAGATTCTTATCAGATTCTTGGAATTAGTAGGTAATTAATTTCAAGTCTTCTCCGCTAAACCTTTACCCAAAATGTTGACAACAGCTGGAGCTATAACTTATAACTGCGGGTCTAAACGCGACGTATATAATGAAGTAGTATTGTTACTACTTACACCCTCGACGTTTCGACGGTGTTGCAACCGTCGTGGTCACGAGGAGACTGGCACTCGGCGTCTTCGTCTGCATCGGGCGGCCGGTTCTTCTGCTACCCTCCAACTATCCGATATTTGTTGTGCACGTGAACTAGAGTCAGTAGGTTCAGTGCGACACACAACACTCACAGTATCCGGGTTAATGTTTATTGATAAAGGCGACACACACGGTTTGTACTTATTAATCACTGGATTCCAGGCCGATGACAACTTAAATCCGTCTTCCCGATTGAAATAATTATACTTCTTGATTTCAATCGCTTCACGTATTACCCTAGTATGGTAATGGCGATCCGTGGAAAGGATTTTTGGGTCATGTAACTCCATCCAGTGATTAGTCCCCATATTAAGCAGATGTTCTGCCACCGCGGATTTATTAGTCTGCCGATTTTTCACTGCAGCGATGTGTTCCTTGACTCTTTCGGCTATAGTCCGTTTTGTCTGGCCAATGTACGAACTACCACAGCTGCAGTCTATTTTGTAAACCTCCGGAGTTTGAAAAGGCAATACGTCCTTAGGCGATCGTAGTATCTGTGCTATTTTACGTAACGGAGTATATACAGACTTAATGGAGTATTTACTGAGTACTGATCCAATTTTGTCCGTTACGCCTTTTACATATGGTAAAAATGCTGCTTGATGACAAGCCTCAGAAGCCTTCCCCCTCTCCCTGCGCCCTCTTCTTTCCTTCGGCATCTTGTATCCATTTCGTCGTAGTACCTCCTGAACATGTGCAAGCTCCTTATGTAAATGCTCAGGGTCACATAGGTTGTGAGCTCTATTCGTTAATGACGTTATAACCGATTGAAGAAAAAAAAAAATTGAAAAAAATAAGTAATGTAGATCTTTACAAATTCTTTCAACAAAAAATAGTTCGGACGGGATCGAACTAGTAGTTTTTGAGATATAGCACATTTTCAACAACCGCAAACATAACTTTGTACTTCATACAAACTCTATGAAAAACAAAGTTATATTTGCAGTCAACAAAATATTGTGGTATTTTACTAAGTAGAAGTAAGTGGATTCCCTAATTCAGTTAAAGTTGGCACGGAACCCTCAGTGCGCGAGTCCGACTCGCACTTGGCCGGTTTTTGTTGGATATACAGGGTTAATTTAAATTAACTGATCACCTCTTGCAGGCAGCCTCTCAACATCAATTCCAACAACATTTGTTCTACGACTTTTTACAAATCTTGATAAATAACACAAAAAAAGAAAAAGAAAAATAATTTTGTTTCCTCTGTTATTCACAACTCTGTATGATGTACGCCGAGGCGCCCCTACCTCGCCCCGTCTGTATTCATTCAACGTTTCGGTACTAACTACCTACTATTTTCCGCGCTTTTTTCTAAGCCGGTTAATTTACTACGTTTGTACCTAAGTTATTCGGACTATCTGGGGGCTTACATTATCACGTTGAATTTACGTATTCAGCTTCTTTAAAGAAGTAAGTTTGTTAAAACCCAAGCATGTCGCGATACCTACCGTTCAGACTCGCTGCAGGCTTCGCGAACATTGTCACCACACCTAGGCAGCACTCGTACCATCTCAGTGTACTCAACATTTGTGTAACGGTACGGCATCGCAGTACAGTTTTCCGTAGGCACTCACTAATTAATTGAACTTCGGTTACGCGGCAAGTGAGGAGACGCGCGCAGCGGCGGCGCACGCGTTTGATATCGACCGTGACGTACGACTGAGGTCAAGTTCAAATGGGCATCGCCGCCGCTGCGTTACCCCGCCCGCCACCCCGCGCCCCGCTGCACGTGGTGATTATTTTGTCTACGCAAGGTGCGTAAATAGAGTAACGCAAGTTTAGAGTCAACAAATAAATTTTGTATGGGAAAACGTAAATTTTAAAAACTATTAATTTTGAAAAGTCGTAGAACAAATGTTGTTGGGATTGTTGTGGAGAAGCTGCCTGCAAGAGGTGATCAGTTAATTTAAATTAACCCTGTATATCTTCAACTGGTAAGTGTTTCAGCTTTTCACCACATATCTCGACCCAGGCTCTAAACTGCTCTGAGAACTTCAAAGGATTTGGGAAGCTGTGGACAGGGAGACCTGTAGAAAAAAAACATATTAGTATATAATAAATATAATGTACATTTTCAGTTAAGATTAATACAAAAACAGCCTTGACCAGATTTTTAAGAAATTAATAGGTTTCTTTCTCTAGATGGCACACAAAAACAGATTTTTTAATTGTTAGTGGTCATTATTTTTATAAGTAAATAAATAAAATAAATAAATATCCTTTGGACATTCCCACACATCGCCATCTAGCCCCAAAGTAAGCTACTCAAAGCTTGTGTTATGGGTGCCAGAAAACGGATATAATACTTAAATACTTTTTGTTTGTAAACACATACATGATATACATAAAAAACACCCAAGACCAATACAAACAGACATGTTCATGCACACAAATGTTTGTATTGTGTGGGGATCGAACCCACAACCCGCTGCGTAGTAGGCGATTTTTCGACCACTACACCAGACAGGTCGTCAATAAGTTAGCAATAAACCGTAAAATCACACAAGATATTTTAAAGTTAACTTTTGTATTCAAAACACTTATGGTAATGTTTGTTTGCCAGTTAGCTTCTGATGTAATATTAGAAATACTAAATTTATTTTTGTTGCTAGGTAGGTAGCTACATTTTATCAATGTTTTACCGGTGAAATACAACTTGCAATTACTTACCTGTGGTCACGCAACCAAATACACAGCGCCTAGAATTTGGCATGATGAGCACAATACACTTAACTATTAGCGTCTATACCGCAAATAAACCTAAATAATAGTGTCTATATCTCGTAAAATCTTAATTAATAGCGTCTATTTCGCAAAATCACAAAACACCGGCGCGGCGCGGCGTTTCGTCAAGCGAGATACAAAGTTCGATCTCAACTTGGCAAAAATCAGTAAATTGGAACACAGTAAGATGATTAGGTACGGAGGAGAAATTACTCAACTCGACGTATATTCACTTTGCGAAGAACAAAGTTTTGTAGCATAACCGCTACAATAAATAATAGCAACCATTTTGAATTATTGACATTGACAGTTCTGAAAACCTCAGTGTAGTTTTAGGTGAAACGTTAATAGATGTCGCTGTTAAGAACTACGAACTTTGGCTCTAAGGCAGTTTCCGACCCCTGGTTTCGTCTCTGACCTCCTGATCTCAAGAGGGAAATCTCAATCTTATTGTTTGTTTGTAGTTTTTGTACCTCTTTTATTGGTAATACTTTGATTTAATAAAAAAACAATAAGTGTCACGCGGGCAACGCAAGCGGAGTGTGAGGTCGGAGGGTGGGGTGCGCGGGCGCCGGTGGCCCTCGGGTTTTGAAAAAATGATGTACGTAGTTAGTCATCTCACAGCGATCGATCGCGCGCGCTCGTATTTGCGTCTCCTCAACGGCACTCGTTTTTGCTACAAAATTTCGTCTTTTTTAGTTTAACTTCAACATTTTGGTCTTCGAACCGGATCGTGGATGTAACACCTAACTTGTGCGACACCAGCACACAGTATGGTGAGCACGAGGAGTGCCGCATTGAAGAAAATGTAGCAAAAAGAAGCGTTGCAAAAAGATGCTCAACAAGTAAGGGATGAGCAAATGAAGGTCGAACGCCCGGATGATTCGAAAGAACCTGTAGAAACTATTGAACCCGGGAACGAGATGGAATTAAATAAACCTGGAACTTCTATAAGACCGATCTTGATGTACGGCAGTGAGGTTTGGACGCTAACCCTTAAGGAAGAAGAAAAGCTTTTAGTGGCAGAGAGGAAGATCATGAGGAAGATTCTGGGTCCAACTCAGAGAGAAGATGGCAGCTGGAGGGTCCGGAAAAACCAAGAGATCGAGGAGCTGGTTGCCGAACCTAACATCGTGGGAGAAGCCAAAGCCCAGAGACTCCGTTGGATGGGCCATCTCGAAAGAATGGGGGAGGATCGTAGCGCCAAAGCAGTGTATCTTGGAATACCTCGTGGCCGCCGCCCCGTCGGCCGGCCCAGATACCGCTGGAAGGACGCCGTCCTATCAGATCTGCAGGAGCTACAAGTTGCAGACTGGCAAGAGGCGGCGCAAGACCGGATCAGATGGCGTTCTCTTGTGTCGGAGGCCAAGACACACTTTGGGTCGCTGCGCCAAAGGAGTAAGTAAGTAAGTGGAACTTCTACAGCACAAAGCGTTGGTAAATCTAACCGTCATAAATCATCATCATCTTCAGTGATCGCAAGAAAAAAACGGTTAGAGTTAGAAGCAGCTCAGGCTAAGGCTAAAATTAGAATAGAGCTGATTGATATTCAGCTACAAGCAGACTTAGCCGATTTGGAAGATGAGGCTAGGCGTTCCAACCTACCCTCGGAAAAAAGTCGAAGTGACTGTAATGACCGTGTTGTGGAAAAGTGGCTAGAAAGTAATCTGATGGAAGCAAAATCTAAGTGTGTAACTCACCGTGGTAGCTTCGCTGATGAAATAGATCTGGCACCGCAGGAATTGAACTTGTACCAGACGAAAACCGCCGGCTTGCAACCTACCGCTACTGACAGCGCACTCAAATTATGTCTACTACCCGCAGCCACTGGAAGTAATGATATCACTGTGAACGCTCTAGCGAGTGCACTGAAAGACCTAGCCGCTGCATCCGCCGCTGGAACAGTCGCCATCAGATATATCGGAGTAGACAAAGTGACCAAATACTTCTGCACAGTTTAAAATTTCAATAAGTTCCATACACTACAAGTTACCATTAATATCAGAACATTCATTACTTCATAAATATCTGAGCAGATGTTAGTCAATAACTTCTATACACACAACTAACCAATAATATCTGAACACTCACTTGCCTGAATTTATTTACTGCATGACACTTTCATGACAGTGATGACAATACTGAAAACTACAAAGCGTTACTAGCTGCCAGCGTCATCTTACTATAATATAAACTATGAAAAGAGTCCGACTTCAAAAAAGGAGGAGGTTATCAATTCGACTGTATGTTTTTTTTTTGTATCTATGTTACCTCATATCTCAGTCGTTTGTCGACCGAATCGAAAAAATTTTCGCCTACTTAGAGGGTGTACCTTCTAGTTGGTCCCGTTTCTTTCTTCCATTTTGGGATCTGATGATGGGATCTTGGTGTAATCGAGGGAAACCCTCAAATTTTAAAGGCACGTATTGTGTTTCTTTACTAGAATCTTAACGTTGACGTGTTGTTACGTCTGATAGTCAACATCTTGTGGGGCTGAGCTAATGGTGGAACTCCTTAACGCTTAGGAGTTCAGTAATTATAATGACGGAACTTATGATAGGTAATTTGTAGCTTCTTAAAAAATAGAATCATAAGGTGCAACTCCCGCCCCCTCCCCTCTTATGTAATCACTAAAAATGAAGAAATAAAATAAACTTTTAAAAATAGTAAAAACCGACTTCAAAACCAAAATGCATTAAAAAGTCTTGAATAAACTCTTCACCATTGAAAGGAAAGGAATCCGTTTTAGGCAAAAAAAATCTGTTTTGGAGTTGGTGCCATCACTTTGACCATCAAGCATCAACTATCACAGCACCGACTCCAAAAAGAAATTGTTTGCCTAAAACGGATTCCTTTCCTTTCAATGGTGAAGAGTTTATTTAAGACTATTTAATGCATTTTGGTTTTGAAGTCGGTTTTTACTTTTTTTTTATAGTTAAGTTGGAAGCACTTCTGCTATTTGCCTCGATTGCTCAGATATTTAAGACCGACTGCGTAGATACATTTGACGTTATGAGTGTTCAGATAATTTTGGTTAGTTGTGTGTATAGAAGTTATTGACTAGCTTCTGCTCAGATATTAATGAAGTAATGCATGTTCTGATATTAATGGTAACTTGTAGTGTATGGAACTTATTGACATTTTAAACTGTTCAGAAGTATTTGGTCACTTTGTCTGCTCCAATATATCTGACGGCGACTGAACAAGTAGATCACACGATAAAATGATTAATCGTTTGTGTACCCCTCGAAACTTACCTAATTACTCAGGTGATCCACTAGAATGGCTTCAGTTCAAGCAAGCATTTGAAGAGTCTTCTCAAGTCTGTAATTTTAGTGACAAAGAAAACCTCTGCCGACTCAGGAAGAGCCTCCAGGGTCCAGCCAAGGAAGCAGTAACAGCTTTGCTTATTGGAGGTACCTCTGCAAACGATGTTATGACCACACTTGAACTACAGTTTGGAAATCCTGATATCATAATCACCAAAATACTTCAAGATTTAAATAAGTTACGCCCTATGGCTCAAGAATACCACAAAGAAATCATTCAATTCTCAGTAAAAGTAAGAAGTTGCGTGGCGGCTGTAGCTGCTATCGGATGTGAAGATTACCTACTGGAATGAAGGAATGAACTTGGTTTCGGTGATTATCGCTAAAATGCCTACCGTATTGATCTCAAAGTGGATGGATCATAGCTACCACCTTATCAGTCACGGTGACCATAAGCAACAAAAACCACAACTTCGTATGCTGTCCGAATTTCTGAATGAAAAAGCTGTAAAAACCACTAAAACTTCAGTGAATTTATCTTTCTTGCAAAACTATAGTAAACAAAGTAACAGTGAAAATTATAAACATCGTACTCTGAAACAATGAACTGAATCATCGTAAACAATGAACCAAGTGATAGTGATATGTGTAGGTACTGTGGAGTTTCCAAGCACGGGTTAGAGGATTGTAAAATGATGTGTGATATTGACGATTGTGGTCTATCTCTTCATCGTTTATTACATTACCCATCGAACAGAGACTCAGTGCCGCCGCGTAACAGTGTTAACGTGACCGATATGAATACGAACGAGATAAGTGAAACCGAAACCGACGAGACAGAATCGCGAGTGGAAAACGTAAATCATCTTACATTGAACAATTAACTGTGCCTATTTATTTACATGGACCTAACGGAACTTTTAAGTGTGTGGCGCTACTGGACGACGGCTCGACCGTAACTTTGATAAGCGTGGAACTCGCATCGAAAGTAGGGTTGCGGTGTGATAAACAAACTATGAATGTGCGCGGTGCGTGGGACAATAGTGAACTGATTTGTAAAACGGAGGTTGTCGACCGTGACCTATCTAATTGTGATGGAACTAACTTTATTATTCGTGCGCGTAGTGTAAAAAACATGAACGTGAAAAACATGTTACATGTGTAAAAAAAACATGAAACAAAATGTTAATTTGAGTAGTTACGAACTGATTAATCCGGAAATAAAAAGTGTACTCTGTAGTGGACTAAGTAAACCGGAACTTTTGATAGGGCAGGACAATTACGATTTACTTTTGCCTTTGAAAATAAAAAAAAATAAACCTAATGAGCCATATATTACTCGCACTCCGCTCGGGTGGAGCGTGCACGGATGCGCACGCGCTGTTGTGCCCAGGGCTGCCTGCGATACTGAAACGAATTATCAATCTACTCTTTTTATATCAGAAAGACAAAACAATGAATTTTAAACTATCTTAAGAGAATTGCAAGACGAGGTGCGTCGCTCGTTTGCTATCGAGTCCATGGGTGTTTCAAGTAAGCTCCGGCGAAACGTTGTAGATGTGGAAGCTAAAGAACACCTGAAACAAACTGCTATATTAAAAAACGGCAGGTGGTACGTTGGACTTCCATGGAAAGGAACATTCGGCGAAATGCCAAACTCTTACTATAATGCACTAGCGAGGCTTAAAGGAGTTGAAAAGAAGATGAAGTCGAATCAAAGTTTCGCAGCTCGTTATAAAGTAAAAATCGACCACCTGTTTACCAATGACTACGCAGCTGAGCTTGCAAGAACAATAAGCCCTGATAAAATATGGTATCTGCCGCACTTTGGAGTCGATAACCCTAACAAGTCAAAGCTACGACTCGTGTTTGACGCCGCCGCGCGAAACAAAGGCCTGTGTCTAAATGATTACCTTTTGAAAGGACCTGATCTACTTGCATCTCTCTATGGAATAATGCTTAGATTTAGAGAAAATAAAATAGCGGTTACTGCTGACATTAAAGACATGTTTTTAAGAATAAATATACGCACCGAAGATCAAGATGCATTGCGTTTTTTGTGGCGAGAATCACCATCAGAATCTGTAAAGACCTGGGTCATGACGAGTCTTATATTTGGCGCGAACTGTTCGCCTTTTATATCCCAGTTTGTGAAAAATAAGAACGCCGAGATGTATGAGTCATCTATGCCAGCCGCAGTCCAAGCGATATGTAAACAACATTACATGGACGATTACATAGATTCATTGGAAGATGAAAACATAGTTACGCAGCTTGTTAGTGACGTTATATACATCGACAAACAAGGAGGTTTTGAATTACGAAACTGGAGCTCAAATTTCCATTCGGTGTCACCACCTGAATACTTAATATCAACATCTGTTACTTTTAAGAGTGGACAGGAACATAAGGGCGAGCGCACACTTGGCCTGATTTGGTTTCCAACTGATGATGAATTAGGATTCGACGTGTCTTTCAAAAGAATTCCTTTGCCTTTACTAGAAGGCGATAAGAAACCCACTAAAAGAGAAATGCTTCGTGTGCTCATGTCCATTTTTGACGTCTACAATTTCTTTCACCTATAACTATCAAAGGAAAGATTATGTTACAAGACACATGGAGATCTGGCTTTAGTTGGGACGACGAAATAACGGATGAGATATTTTCGAAGTGGACGGCGTGGTTAAACATAATGAAAAACATCAATCAAGTTCGTCTACCCAGGCACTATGAAGCGGCGACCAGAATAAACAACTCTGTGAGCGCGCAATTGCAAGGTGCGAGGCGCATACCGATAACGGAACAGCTGGCGCACGGAACAATAGCCCGCCCCGGCTCGTACCCGAACGCTATACACACCTACAGCTACATGTATTCTGTGATGCGTCCGCGCAGGCTATGTGCGTTGTTGCCTACTGGCGCTGGGTTGATAGTAAACAAATCGTTAAAGTCGCCTTCGTATCTAGTAAATGCCGAGTCACACCTGTGAAATATGTATCAATGCCTCGTTTGGAGCTGCAGGCTGCCGTTATGACGGGAAGATTAGCTGATACTATAATTGAAGAGCATAGAATAAAGCCTGAAAGAAAAATAATGTGGTGTGATTCATCGACAGTTTTGTATTGGATACGCAATGACGCGAGAAACTATAAAGCGTACATCGCTCATAGACTCGGAGAGATAGATGAATTGACGGAAATTAATGAATGGAGATACATACCTACGAGAATGAATACCGCTGACATCGCCACGCGCGAGTCCTGTGACCTGAAAACATTTTAAAATAAGTGGATTTATGGTCCGGCATTTTTAAGCAGCGAAGAGGAAGCCTGGCCCCATGAACCGGCGATGCAGCCACCTGAAGTTCGTGACGAGGACCTGGAATATGTAAACAATATCAATGTGACATTGATATTGTTTACATCACCTGAGTTTACCTGCTGTTCCTGAACCTGGAAGATTTTCTTCGTGGCTATGATTGGTAAGGTGTATGTCTGTAGTATTATGTTTTATAGATAAATGCAAGAAGAATTTTACGGGTGATGCAGATGGCGCGATGATGGAACGCGCTGAGAATTTGTTGCTGAAGTACTCCCAGATGAAAATGTTTCCAGATGACCTGCACATCCTGAATCATAATAAAGGATTAGACAAAAAAGTAAGTTATATTCCTTATCACCGGTTATTGGAGATGACGGCCTATTGAGGCTGGCTGGCCGGATTGATGCCGCGTCGGGGATACCTACGTAAAACAACCTGTTATACTCGATGGCCGCTGCCATATTACTCACCTCATCGTGAAGCACTACCATATTAAAGCATGCCACGGTAGTCAAGAATGGTAGTAAATGAGCTTAAGCAGCGGTACTGGATTATACGACTAAGGCCAACGGTTAAGTATATCAGTTCCAAATGTATGCTCTGTCGGATCAAAAAGGCTCAACCCCTTGCGCCTAGAATGGGTGACCTACCGGAGGCCAGGCTAGCACATCATCATCGTCCTTTTACCTTTACCGGCGTTGACTTATTTGGGCCCCTAGAAGTGACCGTCAGCCGCCGTCGCGAAAAAAAGGTATGGTGTGATATTTACTTGCCTTACCGTGAGAGCTGTCCATATTGAAATCGTAAGCCAGCTGACTACTGAGGCGCTGATAATGGCTCTTAGACGTATGGCTGCTAGAAGAGGTTGGCCGAGATTCCTTTACTCCGACAACGGGACAAACCTTAGGGGAGCTGACACCGAGCTGAAGAAATGCATCTTGGAATTGGACGAAAGACTGCTCAGCGAGGGTGCTACAACTTACAGCATGAGTACTACCTGGGTCTTTATACCTCCAGCCAGCCCTCACTAGGGAGGCGCGTGGGAGAGGCTGATCAGAAATATAAAGAATGCCCTTCGAGTCACACTGCGAGAACGAGCCCCACGTGACGAAGTGCTTTCAACTTTAATGGCTGAAGTGGAGCTAATATTCAACAGCCGCCCCCTCACACACGTTGCCGTAGAACCAAATAGTAAGGAAACCCTTACTCCAAATCATTTCTTGCTGGGTACCTCATCGAACACCCCAACCTTAGGCGTTTTCGATGAATCTGATACTCACCTAAGAAAGCAATGGCGCATATCTGTCTGGCCGAAAGGTTTGATACAAAATGTACTGGCCGGGAAATACGGAAGAATTAGGGTTGTAGACGTAAAGACAAGCTCAGGGCTTCTGCGCCGGAACGTGACACGCGTCGCACGTATTGCTATGGGAGATGAGTGCTGTAGCAGCACTAAGGGGGGGAATGTAAGCGACGCGTGAATCTTATTGTTTGTTTGTAGTTTTTTTGTTTATTTGCCTTTTGTGTACCTCTTTTATCTGTAATACTTTAATTTAATAAAAAACAATAAGTGTCGCGCGGGCGACGCAAGTGGAGTGTGAGGTTGGAGGGTGGGGTGCGCGGGCGCCGGTGGCCCTCGGGTTTAGTTAGTCATCTGACAGCGATCGATCGCGCGCGCTCGTATTTGCGTCTCCTCAACGGCACTCGTTTTTGCTACAAAATTTCGTCTTTTTTATTTTAACTTCAACAATATGATTTCCTTTCAATTCCACGTTTGTTCAATTCAGAAACGATACAGACAAAAGCAAAGTATCGGCCAAGAATACGTAAAGTATACTTTGAAAAGGTAACTGCATGCCCCGGTATAATGCAGGTGGATTCAGTACTGCTAATGTAGTTACAGCCAATGACGTACAAAAGGATAGACATGTTATACACCAACATTAACGCATTTCAAAGTGGCGCAAGGATGACTCTATATACGAACGTATAGTTGTGTATTACGACACTAAGCGCTAATAGAGACAAATGATGGGGCATGCCTGTTGATAGAAAGAGATAAATATATAATATTCGTTACGTTCTTATTGCTACTGAGTGCTTATTGGCGCGAGCGCGTGACATCTCGCTCTTTAGCCTAATGTCAGCCATTGCTAAATTATGTTAAAGACTAAATACGTATTTTGTGTTTTAATACTTTTGAATGACAAAACTATGCGTATGAATGTAATGACACGTTTTTCTTGTCTCTAACAGTTGCAGTGTAATTGGTACTATTCCTAAACACACAGGAAGTCATTTTTACCAGAAAACGAGTAATATTTTAAGGCGGCTGTCGGGACGTTTAGTCTTAAAGAGAAAGCGTGCCCAACTGAATGCACTCCTGGCAATCACTTGCCTTTCGTGTAGCCATTTTCTAGTGCATACGTCGTATCTAATTATAATTTAAAAACATCTTGGGTTACAGCTAGAAACATTGAGGTGCTACCTACAAGAACAGGTAACAAATAAACCTGTGGGTTTAAGAATACTTTTTGAAGAATTATTTCATTACTTTATTAGGAACGCTAGTTGTGCGTTTTTGTCTTATGAAATAAAGTTTTTTTTATCAGTATCCGAAGAGGTATTATGCTTACTATTGTATTATTATTACATGTATATTATTTATTAATATTATTATTTATTTTTTCATAATAATTTTTATTATAATTTTAATTTCTATTCTATCTATCTAGGTAGGTACGGACAGCAGCACGTCGAGTTAAACACTGCGGTATCTTATGCACTTGTAATAAGGGCTAGTTTGCCACAAAAGTGGGTAACCTGATGTGCCGTCGACTGTACTTATACACGTTTTGTAATTCAAAATGATATAAGGTAGCTGAAATATACATGTTTCAGTTTGTAACACCTAGAACTTACAAACATCTTTAACAACCAATTTGTACATATATCTTGTAACAAACTAGTATCAATAAATGCTTGTTCAGTAAACTTGTTTCAATAATGTCACCGATTAAAAAAAAGGTTAAGTTATCCTATAAATATCTAACAGCTGGGCCTTTGCGGGATTAATTGACTAGGTTCGAGATGTATTATTCATTATTTTGTATGTTTTTTGGCATGAGCCTACTGCTTTATTTTCCATTGTGCACACCGGTCCGCAAATTTGGCCAAAATGGATACATTCCCCTATTCAAGATACGGAAGTAGTGCGAGCTAGTTTCAGTTGCCTTGAAACATGAGGCAGGGATGGACTTGGTAACATGATTAAATTAATAAAAAATAAAACCTATCTACAAGAAATTGAAAAAAAAGAACACAGTGTGTGAGATAATGCGAAACACTGAAGTTAACTCATCAGCTTTTTTTTTCGCACTGATTTGTCCGAATCGTCCTTCCGATTCAGAACTTTTCGGTCACAGATTCGTTCTATTATGACGGGGGTGTCTTCCATAACCTAAGAAGGTAGAACATTTATACATTTGTTTCGTGCTCAAACACACTAACATTTATCCGTTGCGGGATTCGATCCAGCGACGACCGTCGTAATAGTCAGGAGTCGTCATATTATTCATTTGCCATAGAAAGCGATCATATTTGTTATCGATCTGAAATTTGACTTTTGATCTCCGATCTCGATTGAAGACCGATCAAAATACAACATTTATAAATGTGAATTGTCGAATTGGACGACAGATTAGAATAGGGTATTTGTCTTTTTTTTCAAAACATGTTTACATTTATGAATCAATTCTTAGCTACAAAAAAATATTTGCTTAAACAATTACAGCGTAACAATGATAAAACACAAATATAAAATTAAAATATAAATATTGGACACCAATCACACACATCCCTCTGATCTCAATGTAAGTTGCTAAATCACTTGTGTTATGGAACGTACCGTTATACAACGTGTAATGTTATCTAAATGCGCAGAACCTCAGACACCCCAAATGATTTTTAATTCAATTGAAACAATTATGAGAGAAAACAATAATAATTAATAAACAATTCAAGTGTTTAAGTGGTGTTTTAGTTTTACTGGCACTTCTGATTATTTGTTGATCTGCGAATGACGCTCTGTCGAGAGAGGAGTCGGTAGGTATTCACCGGGGAAGCTGCGCCGCGCTGACATTATTATTATTACTATCTGCGCTCATATACCCGACCCGTCTGGTGTAGTGGTCGAGAAATCGCCTACTACGCAGCGGGTTGCGGGTTCGATCCCCGCACAATACAAACATTTGTGTGCATGAACATGTCTGTTTGTGTTGGTCTGGGTGTTTTCTATGTATATCATGTATTTACAAAAAAATAGTTTTTAAGTTTTATATCCGTTGTCTGGCATCCATAACACAAGCTTTAAGTAGCTTACTTTGGAACTAGATGGCGATGTGTGGGAATGTCCAAGGGATATAAAACTAACCATTGCTTGTTTTATATGAGCAATCATCGCAGGATCAATCTGGATGCAGGCCGCTAGTGATTGGTCGTTGTGGAAAGCCGTGGTCTATGCTCAGCAGTGGACGTCGTTTGGCTGATAATGGTGATGATGATTGCTTGTTTACGTATTTTGGCGGGTTTACGTGCGTTACGGTTTATTTTATTAATAAATAGACATGGCAACATTATTTTTTTATGAAGATTAATCAACCTATTTTCAGGTTTTGCGCATTTAACGTTACACGTTGTATACATTGATATATTCGATACCTCTCAGCTACCATTTAAGCTTTGTACTAAGTACGGCCCTGCATTATTCAAACGGGTTTGCGAATAATAATAGTTTCTGTTGGTCTGTCGACGGTAGAAGTTGGAGCAGTTGGACTGTTTGAGAGGCTTAACTATAAAGCACATACCGAAACGGTAGCGCAGAACTATACAAGCTGTTGTTTTAGTCAGTGACAACTGAGGGATGATAACATGAGTTATTGGTATGGTATGGAAGGAGAAGGTACCGCCCACTGTTTCTAAATGAGGCGCTAGTTCAGGTTGTTGAGGGGGGAGGAGTTCCACCATCAGCTCAGCCCCACAAGATGTTGACTACCAGACGTAACAACACGTCAACATTAAGATTCTAGTAAAGAAATACTATACGTGCCTTTAAAATTTGAGGGTTTCCCTCTAAGTAGGCGAAAAAAATTTTCGATTCGGTCGACAAACGACTGAGATATGAGGTAACATACATACAAAAAAAAAAAAAATGATAAAAAAAAAACATACAGTCGAATTGATAACCTCCTCCTTTTTTGAAGTCGGTTAAAAACAATCAAAAATCTGGTAGACACGATTGTAGTTCAGGTTCTTTATTTCTTTTGGTACGTTTAAATTGTTTCAAAAGTAGTTCACTGCAGTCAGAGTTAGAAAAACTGCTAAATATGGCCATTTTTAACCAACATTTGTAACTGCAGATAACTCTGTTATATTGAACTTAAACACTGTATCTAAACCACATAACCAGAGCTACAATCGCATCAGTCAGATTTTCGATTGGTCTTTTATTTAACGAGTTATGATTTTTCTACTAAAGTGGCGCTAGTATGCGCGTTAAAAAATCGGGGAGCCCCTTAAGCAGTTTCGTTACTTGAGTCACGTACTCGCTGAACATCTAAGTGATGACGTTGACATGGAGCGGGAGCGTAGGGCCCTGGCGGTGCGTTGCAACATGTTGGCTCGTCGATTTGCAAAGTGCTCAAGGGCTGTAAATGCTACGCTCTTTAAGGCATTTTGCACATGTTTTTATACATGTGCACTATGAAACCATTACGCAAGAAAGTCTAATGGCAGCCTAAGAGTACAATATAATAACGCATTTTGAATATCATTTTATTGTATTAGTAAGTTCATTTGCTTATTTTTCTGTAATTTATTTTATTAGTCATGTAATATGGGTATGTGATGCCTGAAATAAAGCCTTTTTTTATTTTATTTATAATGGGGTCGCACCCTGGTGCGTAGCTAGCGCATATCTACGAAATACTAGGCCGTAGCTAGTTAGCTACGAAGAGGCAACCAGGCGTGGTAGTTTCGTCGCGAAGTGACGTATGCTAACTCGAGAAACTCTTGAATTGCGAGACTCGACACCGTGTTTTGACAGTCGATACGCCGACAGCGCAAATTTGCAGGACTCGACACACTAATTTTGACAGATGTTGACGATAACGCTATCGAGGGTAATGAAAATCTGAAAAAGCTCATCTTAGCAGAAAAATCGAAAATTATGCTAGAATTATGTTAGAAAAAAATAAAAGGATTTTTCTATGTATTTTTACCTTTACTCAAGTGTTTAATTCCTAGATACGGTGTTACTATTTTTTTCGAATGTAAAAAGCCTCTTGCGGATACTTCTAGGTACTAACTTCTAGAGATATGCTTTTTAATAGATTATGATGCTTTTAAATAATTTTCATACATTCCCTTTACTTAGGATTTGTATTTGAATACGGCTAATTTCGACGATAACTCCATTCGTCGGGACTTGCAATTTTTACAAATGTCAATCTCGCAAGCACAGTTTTCTCATGTCATTTTCATTATCGTCGAAAAAAGATAAGTAACTAGAAATTATTTTATTTAATACTCGTGGCCCAGTTGTCGCATTTGTGCGGTAATAAGGTGAAAATAATGCAGTATTTTTTATTATTATTTTAAAAAGCCTGATACAATTCCAATGATGTATACAACAAATTGTGTTGAGGCTTGAATAATAAGAAAATAGGAAATCCCGTCGGAATTCCCTAATTTTACTCCATAATTGATATTTTTAATTAGATAAGGCCCAGATAATATAATACTAATAAGGTATTTACTACTTAATTTACATACCTTCTTACCTACATTACCTCGAATTTTAAGGCACTTACGAAGTAATTAGTAATGTAGCTGATAAAACAATCTATAATATTGTACCTTTACTTGAAATTATATTTTTAAAGTATATTTGAGACAATAATGCACGATGAGAGGCAACAATTTTTAAAAGAAAGTTGATAACCACTAGAACACTCGATCACTATTTGCAACCCTTATTTGGCTCTCATCAATACAGCTAAAAGGTAGACTACTATATAAATAACAGCTTCTAAAGCTCTTGAGTTCGTCACCATCATCATTCTATAAGCTAGAATAGGCCTCCACCACAGTTTTCTACAGTAACCGTTTGCGGGTAGCATCCAGTGTGATCCTGCGATCGCAACGTACTTAGACCAGTGAAACTATAGACCCTTTACACTCTGTGATTTTTAGCAGCGATGCAGTCGCGATGCAGCATCGATGCAGTCGCGATGATAATGCTGGAAATTGTCATATTATGTACTGAACTTTGGCGTTTGCAACCATATCAACGCCAACTGCATCGATGCTATATTAAATCTGTTCATTGCGTGAGTCCCGATGCTGAAGCGCATTTTTAACACGCGCGAGTGCAACAATGTTAAAAAAAAGTCGCAGCAACGGGCAGAGTACATATCGCAAAGGACAGTCATTAGGACAGAAAAGTTCTAGGTTGCATCGATAAATTAGTGATAAATAGCTATCAAACTAACATTAAATACAAAAGCATTTTATAATGATAGCTGTCGTATTTCCTATTCGGCGCGACGACGAATTTAACTAACTCTAAATACTGAAAATTGTGCCCTCGTCTGGAGTTATTAGTACTGTAACAAACGCGACTTTCTGTTACTATATACATAACGTATGAGAAACGATAAATAAAAGATTCTGGAATGATTCGCATTTAATGATAATAATAATAATATTAAAGGATATTTCACAAATAAGGACACAAGAAACAAAAACATTTCAATCAAATCATAAGTAGTACAATATTGGCGGTTTTGTCGCTGGGAGCGATCTCTTCCAGACAACCATCGATTAGAGGGAATAACGTTTATTAGAGAGGTAGAATCGTTTATTAAAAGGTATTTTGTGGTTTTCAATTAAATTATTACACCATCATTTTTTATTGTACTGCAATTATTGCTTTGTCACTCCTTCAAACTTTCAACTGCAGCAATTCGTAGAAAAGTCCTGAAAATATTTGGAAAAGCTATTATAAATCATTCTTAATGCACTTCACATGTCTCCTGCATCTTTATGCGCTCGTTTTGGTTTCGTTTTTCGGATTTGTAAGTTCTTGCTCTGTCTTTTAAGTCTTTTTAACTGTAATCTGCTGAAAACTTGTTTTTAAATAGTTCTGCAATACACGAGGGGCTCGGATCTTATTAAGTGAGAACCCGATATAAACTCAGTTAAATAATCACTAGTTGAATATTATATTTAAATGGGCATTTCTTCAGAAAGTGTTCTTCGTGTCACCTTCGTGGCGAAAATTTATACCGATATTATTCAAATGAAAAAAATACTGCTTTAAAGAAGCTATCAAACTGTCACAAAATCTGTTAGTTCATGAAAATCGGTTCATTATTCATGTAGATATTTAATATTGAAATTTCGTCAGCCACGAAACTTACTAACCGTGACACGAAAGTTACGCAGCGTCTTTTTGGATAGATAATTCGGTAATAAAAGTATTAATTACTTGAAATATTACCTCATATTGAACTTTATACATAATTAAATCCTGCATTTATTATACTTGCTGCTAAAATGTTAATTTGACATAACGTGAATTGAATGTTAGTATCGGTTCATTAGCCTTTACAAACTTACAAACATCATCATAATAAAAATCTAAGTACATATCCATAAATGTGACTGGTTATTTTACAGCCATGAGAATAATTATTAATTTAAATGAATATGAGACAAAAGTAATGTGATCAGGTATTACATATATTTTTAAACATTCATGATGAACACTAACGTAAGAATAGTTTGTTACCTTCGACATTGCTACTATGTTCAAATTATTTATAAGTATCCGATATTTCAACACTGTCGCAAGTGCCATGATCATAGGGTACCTAAATATGTTGGAAGTGAGCTGTTATATGAAGACGTGATGGTCTACCTTTGCCTTCTTTGAAATCTTTTATTGCAATCACTTGCGGTATCACTGACCTCAAATTCACCGTTTACTCGCATTTGTTCTCGACACACAACACTGACAGTATCTGCCAGCGATAGGATACTTTGTTAAATTTTACGGTTTTACACTTTCGAATCAATGGTATTTTGACATTCGACAATTTAAACCTATACTCTCGATCGATTTTTTACTATTTTGTAACCTAATCACTTCTCTGACCAATCTTGGTAAGTAGTCACAATCTGTCGAAATTATCTTGGGTTATATATAAAGGTAAGGGTAAGCTAAGGTACATGGTAGCAAATCTGTAGCAATCAACTCTTTACCCTTCAAAGCAGTGCCTCAAATTACATATAGGTAACCCCGCATTTTAGTAGTCAGATATTGGCAGCTATTATGAGAAGAGACTCATTTTCAAAGTCAAATGCATAAGGTTATTCCCTTCATAAACTTTACAAGCAATAAATTAGTCTTCCAGATATTTTTCTTGCCTGAAGTGAGACTATTTAGACTACTAGCTGCTGGATCATAGCTGTAAGAGCGTTCAAAATACGACCTTTTCTTATCCAATTAAGAATTAAACTATTTTTTTAACATCTTTGGGAATAAACACCAGACGTCACGCAATTATTGTCAAACCTTGGATGTTATAGTATCAGTTTTTATTGTATTTTTGTCCCGTGAAGCAAACTTATGATTTCAAGTCTTTATCTAGTAGCCTCAAAGAAGACTCTTTTATCGATCTAGTGGACCATTTCCAACTTTGGACCAGGCTCAAATTTTAGCCATGCCGTTTGGTTGATTAAATCAAGACGACTGGCATAAACTGCCATCATTCTTAATAGTGGCAGATTTAATTATTTTCAAAGTTTGCTTTTGTGATATTCATTATTTTCTCATGTAAACTACACAAATTGGGGTAATTACGTATAATGCACGAAAATTAATTAATTAATGAATATGTTTTTTTTAGAGTAACTTATTGTGATTATTTTACGCTGTTATATAATTAGTAAATAGATTGATCAGGCGATTCAAAGCCGAATGAAAATCAAGATTTGAGACGTCATGTTCTACTTATTTTTCTAGGAAGCTGCATTATTTCTATAAATCATATCTGTGCCTCTGGAAACGGTCTTAGTAGAAGAATTCAAGTATAAAACGTTAAGGCGGTTCTTTTAACTGCATTTACAAACCATAAAATATAATTTCTAGTGAGATCAGTACACTTTGATAACCTTTCGTGGTATGATTTGTAACTTTCGTGGGCAATTGACCACGAAAGTTGTGCCACGCAAGTGACGAAAATTTTACATTTTCAGAAATATTAAATTAAGTAACTAACGCTCATGTAATCTAATCAGCTCAAATGAATCTTGACTATGAGTTTTATGATTCAATAGTAGCCATTATTCGTAACGCTGACTTATAATCTTAAAACATCACCCATGAAGGGTCACATGAACTAGGGTCTGAAGAAAAAAAATAAAAAGCAAGGGGCTGTAATAAGCTATATCATTGCTGTGAGATATTAATTTGACTTCTATTGGTGTTTTAACGCGTCTGAAGTTTCTGCGGACCTAAGGTTTGTGTCGATAGGTTGAACCTTTTTGAAGTTATGAGCATTTATGTGTCACATTTTCGAAAATGCTAAAATCGTGTGACCGACACAAAATAAATTATATTAAATTTAATTCTAAAGACGGATTTTTTCCACCTCAATATAACTAATCCTGACTATATGTCCAATTTTTTGACATATGTTATGTTAGTATAATGTAAAAGCTCAGCAAGACATCAGTGCTTAAACTGAGCGCCAACTCGGTGTGACGCGCGAAGAACAGCAGTTTTACTCCCGTTTCCGATGGTAAAATATTTTTTCCTACAAAACTAAAAATATAATGACACATTTTAAAGTGAATTCATATAGATGGATACATGATAAAACATACAAAATTTATTCTTTAGTTAAACATTGAATATATTTGGAATTACAAACGTGTGACCATCAAAAAACGGTGCTCAAATAATGGCCCAAATCATGAAATCATAAACAGACACTGAATATCACATAGAAACACGTTGCAAAATTTTATTACTTACATGCATGGAATCTATTTATTTATCTATTCTTCAAGATAATATGTTTTTATATTTTCTGATTTTGTATTTTACTGTATTGGCTGGGAATTCTTGTGGAATTTAATTTAATACATAGTTGCAATAATAAATTATTTGCAAAACGTTGTTTATTTAATGTCAAACTGACATAAAGTATTGATTTACTTATTAACGGTGTTGCAGGAATTATTTTTATTTTTCCTTAAATTAATATTCACCGCGAACCTTACACCTTATTAAAATAAGGCTCGTGTATCGTCATAGCCGTATCACAAAGCTTATTTTTAGGGTTTCGTAGCCGAATGGCAAATAACGGGACCCTTATAGTTTAGTCAAGTCTGTCCATATGTCATAGCCACTTTATTCTGAAACTATAAGCATCACACTATTGAAATTTGGCAGGAATATGTATCCTGTTAACCGCTTTACGATTCTCCTTCAAACCATACAAAATAATGACATTTAAGGAGGGGCTCCCATACACGAAACTAAAACAAAAAAAATGTCAAACCTATGCGTGTAGCGTGTCTATCATCATCATCATCATCATCAGCCAAAGGACTACCACTACTGAACATAGGCCTCCCCCACGGCTTTCCACAATGACCGATTACTAGCGGTCTGCATCCAGTTTGATCCTGCAATCTTTATAAGGTCGTCTGTCCATCTTGTTGGTGGACGTCCTACGCTGCGTCTTTGGTCAAAGGGTCTCCAATCTAGAACTTTCCTGCCCCAACGGTCATCAGTTCTTCGCGCTATGTGCCCTGCCCATTGCCACTTGAGCTTACTGATTCTCAACGCTATGTCCGTTACCTCAGTTCTTCTACGTATCTCCTCATTTCTAATTCGATCACGTAGAGAAACACCCAGCATAGCCCTCTCCATCGCTCGTTGTGTGACTTTGAGCTTCTTTATAAGGCCCATTGTTAGAGACCATGCTTCGGATCCGTATGTCATCACTGGTAACACACACTGGTTGAAGACTTTCGTCTTTAGACACTGAGGTAAATGAGATGAGAAGACACTCTTGCGTAATTTCCGGAACGCTGCCCAGCCGAGTTGGATTCGTCGATTGACCTCTTTCTCGAAGTTGGACCTACCCAATTGGATCACTTGTCCCAGGTAGACGTACTCGTCGACAACTTCGAGAGTTGAGTTCCCAATGGATACTGGAGTGGGTACAACAAGGGAACTCGACATAATTTTCGTCTTCTCCATGTTCATTTTAAGACCCACTTGTTGGGAGACTCGGTCAAGGTCTTCGAGCATAGTGCCAAGATCGTCCAGCGTCTTTGCCACAACGGCAAATCGGAGGTGTGTGATGTATTCGCCATTGACATTGATGCCGATTCCTTCCCATTCCAGAAGTTTGAAGGCGTCTTCCAATGCCGCTGTGAACAGTTTCGGAGATATAACATCTCCCTGTCTCAAACCTCTCCGCAGTGGAATCGCCCTCGTATTCTGCTCCTGTACTCGAACCGACATGGTGACGTTATTGTAAAGGCACTTTAACACCTCTATATACCTATAGTCTATGTGGCACCGCTGCAGAGACTGAAGCACTGCCCAAGTTTCGATCGAATCAAAGGCCTTCTCATAGTCCACAAACGAAAAGCATAGAGGCATATTATACTCCTCTGACTTCTGTATAATTTGCCTAAGCGTATGGATGTGGTCTATGGTACTATAGCCTTTTCGGAAACCGGCTTGTTCGGGAGGCTGGAAGTCATCAAACCTACGTGCGAGACGATTCGTGATGACCCTTGAAAACAGCTTGTAGACATGGCTCAGGAGTGAGATGGGTCTGTAGTTCTTCAGTAAGGTTAGGTAAACTATAAGGGTCCCGTTATTTGCCATTCGGCTACGGAACCCTAAGAATAAGCTTTGTGATACGGCTATGACGATACACGAGCCTTATTTTAAGAAGGTGTAAGGTTCGCGGTGAATATTAATTTAAGGAAAAATAAAAATAATTCCTGCAACACCGTTAATAAGTAAATCAATACCTTATGTCAGTTTGACATTAAATAAACAACGTTTTGCAAATAATTTATTATTGCAACTATGTATTAAATTAAATTTCACAAGAATTCCCAGCCAACACAGTAAATACAAAATCAGAAAATATAAAAACATATTATCTTGAAGAATAGATAAATAAATAGATTCCATGCATGTAAGTAATAAAATTTTGCAACGTGTTTCTATGTGATATTCAGTGTCTGTTTATGATTTCATGATTTAAATATAATATTCAACTAGTGATTATTTAACTGAGTTTATATCGGGTTCTCACTTAATAAGATCCGAGCCCCTCGTGTATTGCAGAACTATTTAAAAACAAGTTTTCAGCAGATTACAGTTAAAAAGACTTAAAAGACAGAGCAAGAACTTACAAATCCGAAAAACGAAACCAAAACGAGCGCATAAAGATGCAGGAGACATGTGAAGTGCATTAAGAATGATTTATAATAGCTTTTCCAAATATTTTCAGGACTTTTCTACGAATTGCTGCAGTTGAAAGTTTGAAGGAGTGACAAAGCAATAATTGCAGTACAATAAAAAATGATGGTGTAATAATTTAATTGAAAACCACAAAATACCTTTTAATAAACGATTCTACCTCTCTAATAAACGTTATTCCCTCTAATCGATGGTTGTCTGGAAGAGATCTCTCCCAGCGACAAAACCGCCAATATTGTACTACTTATGATTTGATTGAAATGTTTTTGTTTCTTGTGTCCTTATTTGTGCAATATCCTTTAATATTATTATTATTATCATTAAATGCGAATCATTCCAGAATCTTTTATTTATCGTTTCTCATACGTTATGTATATAGTAACAGAAAGTCGCGTTTGTTACAGTACTAATAACTCCAGACGAGGGCACAATTTTCAGTATTTAGAGTTAGTTAAATTCGTCGTCGCGCCGAATAGGAAATACGACAGCTATCATTATAAAATGCTTTTGTATTTAATGTTAGTTTGATAGCTATTTATCACTAATTTATCGATGCAACCTAGAACTTTTCTGTCCTAATGACTGTCCTTTGCGATATGTACTCTGCCCGTTGCTGCGACTTTTTTTTAACATTGTTGCACTCGCGCGTGTTAAAAATGCGCTTCAGCATCGGGACTCACGCAATGAACAGATTTAATATAGCATCGATGCAGTTGGCGTTGATATGGTTGCAAACGCCAAAGTTCAGTACATAATATGACAATTTCCAGCATTATCATCGCGACTGCATCGATGCTGCATCGCGACTGCATCGCTGCTAAAAATCACAGAGTGTAAAGGGTCTATAGTTTCACTGGTCTAAGAACGTTGCGATCGCAGGATCACACTGGATGCTACCCGCAAACGGTTACTGTAGAAAACTGTGGTGGAGGCCTATTCTAGCTTATAGAATGATGATGGTGACGAACTCAAGAGCTTTAGAAGCTGTTATTTATATAGTAGTCTACCTTTTAGCTGTATTGATGAGAGCCAAATAAGGGTTGCAAATAGTGATCGAGTGTTCTAGTGGTTATCAACTTTCTTTTAAAAATTGTTGCCTCTCATCGTGCATTATTGTCTCAAATATACTTTAAAAATATAATTTCAAGTAAAGGTACAATATTATAGATTGTTTTATCAGCTACATTACTAATTACTTCGTAAGTGCCTTAAAATTCGAGGTAATGTAGGTAAGAAGGTATGTAAATTAAGTAGTAAATACCTTATTAGTATTATATTATCTGGGCCTTATCTAATTAAAAATATCAATTATGGAGTAAAATTAGGGAATTCCGACGGGATTTCCTATTTTCTTATTATTCAAGCCTCAACACAATTTGTTGTATACATCATTGGAATTGTATCAGGCTTTTTAAAATAATAATAAAAAATACTGCATTATTTTCACCTTATTACCGCACAAATGCGACAACTGGGCCACGAGTATTAAATAAAATAATTTCTAGTTACTTATCTTTTTTCGACGATAATGAAAATGACATGAGAAAACTGTGCTTGCGAGATTGACATTTGTAAAAATTGCAAGTCCCGACGAATGGAGTTATCGTCGAAATTAGCCGTATTCGAATACAAATCCTAAGTAAAGGGAATGTATGAAAATTATTTAAAAGCATCATAATCTATTAAAAAGCATATCTCTAGAAGTTAGTACCTAGAAGTATCCGCAAGAGGCTCTTTACATTCGAAAACAATAGTAACACCGTATTTAGGAATTAAACACTTGAGTAAAGGTAAAAATACATAGAAAAATCTTTTGATTTTTTTCTAACATAATACGAAAACTAAATAATAAAAATAATAAAAAACGTTTATTTTCACCACAGCAACAATATTAAAAGGGTTGTTACACATAAATTCTAAGCTAATATGAATTCTTAAAGTAGCTGTGGATGACTGGTGCCTGGGGTAGGTATTAAAAAACCTGTATTACAGGTCACCAGGTCTCCACCTCCAGACCGACAAATCAGTAGCTTAAAAATAGTGCGCGCGCGCGTGTGTGTGTGTTTGTGTATGCTTGTGCGTGTGAGAGTGTGTGTGTGCGTCTGAGTGTGTGTATTATGTGTGTGTGTGTGAGTGAAAGCGTCACAACGTCAAAAAAGAAGTAAAAAATATCAAAGAGCCGGACCAAGTCGCAGGGGACCTCTGGTGTTAAATTAAATTTAAAAAAATAAAATATAATAACTAAATTACGTCATAACCGCCAGTAAATGTTCAGTCACATCATGAGGCTGTGCTTGAAGCCATGATTGCAAATCAGATTTATATTTGTATTTGTTCTTTCCATGAAGCGATAGAATTGCTTGGATTTTTTTATAAAGAAAAGGTCCAAGAAAAACGAAAAATCTACGACTAAAGGCCGTTTTAGTCACAGCATTAAATCTATTTACACCAAGTGGATGGTGGCGAGCAGAGGATTCAACGTAAGTTATCTGTGAATGTTGTTTTAATGCTGTATACAAAATAAAAAGTTGTCTAACAGTTAATACTTGACAGTATTCATATAGTTTATCGCTAGGGAACAGTCGATGCTTGAAGGTGCACATTTTGAGCACAGCTCTCTGCGCTCGCTCGATGGCCATAAAGTGAGTTGAAGCAGAGCCTCCCCAAGAGGTTAAACAGTAGGTGAGTATGGACTGACAAAGGGCCATGTAGACCATTTTTAGGACCGCAGCATCAGCAGATTGACGAAGTAGCCTGAAGACAAATAACAGCTTTCTAACACGACCAGTCAGTTGACTAATGTGTTGTTTGAAATTAAGGTTGCAGTCAATTACCACTCCAAGATATGTCGTGTATGAGACTCTTTCTATTGTATGGTATGAGTCAACGTGAGACTGATTCGTGCTATTAGTTGCAGCAGAAGGTACGACAGTGATTCTGAGTGACTCTGCCAGGCCGGGATTTATACCACGCATAGAAAAATTCATGAGTTTGGTTTTGGATAAATTTAGGGTTAATAAGTGATCATTGAGCCAGTCTCTAACTGTGTCAAAACCAATCTGTGCGTAGTGGTATACCTTGTTCCACTCCTTAGCAGAAAAAACAAAGCAGTATCATCAGCGTAGGAGAATACCGAACAATTGGTAAGATTAAGGTTGCACAGGTTGTTTATGTAAATCAGAAACAGGCTAGGCCCGAGAATGCTACCTTGGGGTACTCCGTAGTTAATTGGTAGTTCAGAACTTACATAATCACCAATCTTAACACACTGCTTTCTGCCATACAAATAACTTTTGAACAGGGATAACTGAGTACCTCTTATGCCCATCGATTCCAATTTAGAACAAAGGATGGGGATCGACACCGTGTCGAAGGCTTTGGTCAGGTCTAAAAAGAGTGCTGTGCATTTGTGACCAGCATCAAGTTTCTTAACTATATGATCTACCATTTCGTGAACCGCATCAGACGCAGAAATTTGTTTTCTGAATCCGAATTGGTGTGGTGATAGTAGTTTTTGATTTTCCAGAAACGATACTAACCTATTATTTATAATTTTTTCAAGAATTTTTGAGACTGCCGGAAGAAGTGATATTGGTCTATAATTTTCCGCACGACTTCGATCCCCTGACTTAAAAATTGGGACAAGAACAGCAATTTTTATCTTGTCAGGAAAAACTCCAGTGGATAGCGACAAATTACAGATATGGGCAATCGGAGCAGCAACAGAATCAAGATGTTTTTTTAGAAGAATAGAAGAGATGCCGTCCCATCCAGTGGCAGGGCTATTTTTCATCGAAATCAAAAGGCGTTTAACTTCGTTCTCATCAGTGTTCAAAAGTACAAAAGAGTTGGGATGGTGACTTACATGAGATGAAGCACTGTTTTTGGAGTGTATTTGTTTGGAAAGAGTTTCACCTATTGGTGAAACTCTTAGGTATTTATAACGTTTAGTGAAGTAGGTATTAACCTTGTTAACTGAGTCAATTTTGTCACCGGAAAGTAGCAGGTCACAACCAGATGAACTGTCTTTCCTCATGTTAGTGACTGAGTTAATAACTTGCCATATTCGTTTGGTGTTGCCGCCAGCCTTCTCAAATTGTAGCTTTTCATAGTCACGTTTTGCTTTACGTAAGGCTGAGGTACAAAAATTGCGGTAGCGTTTATAAGATATTAACAATATGTCATTGAGAGGGTTCTTTCTTACCAGTTTATATAAATTATCTCTATGCCGCATACATTTAAGTAAGCCCTGTGAGATCCATGGTTTTAGCGGCCTGTGTCTGCGAGAAAGTTGTATAAAACTACTATTTTTAGATATTGCAATGCGAATTGGGTCCATAAAAAGTTCAAGTGCTTTATTTGGGTCTGTGGTATTAAAGACTTGAGAGAAATCTATATTACAAATATCAACTGCTAATTTATCTTCATCTATCCTCACAGGGAGTGGTTGTTTGGATAACTTCGGCTTATCTTTCGAGAGGGCTAATAGCGTGGAAAAATGGTCTGTTATAGTAGATTCTGAAACCAAGACTTTAGCTGAGTAAGATGTTTTTAAATTCACATGATCAAGACAAGTAAAACCATGCGTAGGAAAGTTATGCCCTGGAAAAATGCCATGATCAGCAAGTACATCCAGGTAATCCAAAGAATTTTTTTCCTGACATTCATGAGCAATATCAATATTTATATCTCCTGTTATAATGACATTTCGATAGGATTTTAAAGTCTTTAGTGTGTTATCAATAGACTCGATAAACGGGGAGGGATCCCGGAAAGCATAAGGTCTGTATATAGCGAGGATTGCTAATTCATTGCCCATTGTAATAAATAAACAGTTGGATTCGGTAACCGCTAGTTCTGTAACCTTGACATTTGCCAGTGACTTCTTTACATAAACTACCACCCCGTCGTTTTGGTTAAATGAATGAGACGTTTTATAGCAGTTATATCCAGACAGAGTTGGTATAATCGGGTTGAAAGAAAGCCAAATTTCGGGTAAAATAATGATATCACAAGAAACCTTAATTCGTACCATCAATGTCAAAAAACTCGAAAAATTAGCACCAACACTGCGTATATTCTGACATAATATAGTAAAATTGTAGGTGGAATTCAGTAGTAGGTTGGTACACTGTTCAGGATAGCAAACTGAGGCTTCACAAATGCCTGTTTCGTCTAACGTATTAAATAGCTCATTAATCGCTGCGAATTTTATAAAAGATTTGTGAGGGTGGCAGAATAATAAATCGCAAATGACTGTCAAGACAGTGCTGACTCGATGTTACACGAGCGGTCACGGTCAGACAGTAATAGAAGCTCCGTACATAATGTATAGGTTTAGGTAGCACGCAGGTGTTTGCATTATGACGCTGTGTTTACGAGTTTCATAACAATACGACCAGTATGCTGAATACGACAATACTTTTAATAGAAAGATTGCAGTAATGAAATTATAATGTTTAAGCGGCAGTGAATAAAAACAGTTCCTTTCAGGCGTCGTGATGATTAATGTGACGTGTGTTTCATGTGTCATTAATAAAAAAATGTTGACTTGTAATGTGTGTTTACAGAGTGCAGTAAGTATGATTTGGGTAGTGTGAATATTATTTGTAAGGGCATGTGTACACAGGGTGTGAAGTGCGGTTGGGTGGTATTGAGAAAAATGTGTAAATTTACAGTATAATAAAGTAAGATATGTCTGCAGCGTAAAGAAAATTAACACAATAAGGCTAAGGCTACACAGATAACAGTGTTTCGAAAATTGAGGACAGTTAAAAATACTTATCAATACATCCAGTCATTGCTTTCTCAACACTATTAGATCCGATTCTTCTCTAATTTCGATCCGCGTACCTCCTTCGCTTTTCCTCATATAAATATGGCCGTTATTTGTCCAGCAGAACTTGAATTGAAGGTATTTTGCAGCCTCTCTTGCTTGACCATACAGTTTCCTGTCCTTTGCAGTCAGGCTTTCTGTGACAAAAATAGGTGTTTGGGGCCCTGGGCAGCCAATTGTGGACGTTGAGAGTTTGCTGTTGGGATTCATTTGATTAAACTCCCTGACGCCGTGTAAGATCTTGTTTTTTGTCAAGACAGAGGAAAGTTCCGTCACGACCGCAGTTGCTCCAGATTTATTCTTGATTCGATATATGTCTTTAATATCAGATGTAGCCAGTTGCACGTTCACAGTGTCGCAGGTCCTCTGTACAAGATCGCAAAGGTCGCGTTGTGTTTCCTTCCTTAGGGCCAGCGATGGGGCTGGCAAATTTCTGAACTCGATAACTGTGGACTTCATCTTTTTTTGCATGTCGTCGAGTTTGTTCTCCAACGTTTTTATGTATTTAATGTTTTCTTTTCGCTCCGCTTCCAAAGTAGTAAGTTTTGTTTTCAAGTCTTCGTATTGCAAGGACATAAATTGTAAAGCCTTGTCCATGTCAGCTGTAGTTGATTGAATATTAGTGTTCTGTTGCTTCAGTTCCGAGATATCGGCGCATAGTCGGTTTAAAACAATATCCTGATCTTTTTTCCAACTGGACAGCATTGACAGTAATTCATCTTTTAAGGATGTCTCCTCATATTCCTCTTCTTGACTACGTGGTCTTTTTGGCCTTCTGCCAACGTAGTTCAAAGGATCGATGCTTGATAGATCACTTTCTGATTGTACGTGCAGGACGTTGCTAGTTGGTGGAGATCTAAGTATCTTCGCCATGCTGTTACGTTTCCTTAGGTTCACAGTTACTGCGTTCGCACGGGACGAGTAAAACGCGCGACGGGTATAATACGACGATTATAATACAATGTATGAAAACTGTGTATAATTTATACATATAATTTATTTATTGATTTATTTATTTATTTTTTTTATTTATTTTTTATTTATATATTGATTCATTTATTTTTTTATTTTTTTATTTATTTATATATTTATTTATTGATTTGTTTATTTTTTATTTATTTGTATATTTATTCATTTTTATTTTATTTATCTATTTATTGATTTATCTATTTATTCAATTATTTACTTATTTACTTATTAAATTATTAACTTATTTATACATTTACTCATTCACTTATTTACTTATTTACTTATTTACTTATTAACATATTTCCTAATTTACTTATTTACGTAATTACTAGTTAACTAATTTACTTATTTACTAGTTTACTAATTTACTCATTTACTAATTTATTTATTTACTTATTTACTTACTTACTTATTTAAATATTTATTTATTAATTTATAAAGTTATTGATTTATTTATTGATTTATTAATTTATTTATTTAATTACTTAATTACTTATTAACTTATTAGCTTATTTACTTATTTACTCATTTACTTATTTACTTTTTTACTCATTTACTTATTTACTTACTTACTAATTAACTTATTTACTTATTCACTAATATACTTATTTACTTATTAAATTATTTACTTATTTGCTTATTTATTTATTTTCTTATTTTCTTATTTTCTTATTTACTTAATTACTTATTTTATTAATTAATTAATCTATTTATTTTTTGATTTTTAGATTTATTAATTAATTGATTTATTCATTTATAAATATATTTTTTCATTTATTTTTTTATTTATTAATTATTTGATTTATTTATTTATTTAATTTTTGACTAATTTTCTTATTTACTTATTCACTTATTTTAAATATTACTAATTATTAAATTTACTTATTTACTTATATATTTATTTACATATTTACTAATTTATTTATTTACTAATTTACTTATATACTTATTAACTTTTTCACCTATTTACTAATTAACTTATTTTCTTATTTTCTTATTAACTTATTTACTTATTTAGTTATTTACTAATTTACTTATTTACTAATTTACTTATATACTTATTTACTCATTGACTTATTTACTTAATTACTAGTTTACTAATTTACTTATTAACCCATTTCTTTATTTACTTATAAACTTATTTAGTTATTTACTAATTTACTTATTTACTTATTTACTAATTTACTTATTAACTTATTTACTCATTTACTTATAAACTTATTTAGTTATTTATTTATTTACTTAATTACTAGTTTACTAATTTACTTATTTACTCATTAATCTATTTACTTATATACTAATTTACTTATTTACTCATTGACTTATTTACTTAATTACTAGTTTACTCATTTACTTATTAACTCATTTCCTTATTTACTTATAAACTTATTTACATATTTAGTTATTTACTAATTTACTTATTTACTAATTTACTTATATACTTATTTATTTATTAACTTATTTACTTATTTACTCATTTACTTCTTTACTAATTTACTTATATACAAATTAAATTATTTACTAATTAACTTATTTACTCATTTACTTATTTACTTAATTACTAGTTTACTAATTTACTTATTTACTCATTTCCCTATTTACTTATATACTAATTTACTTATTTACTTATTTACTCATTGACTTATTTACTTATTTACTTAATTACTAGTTTACTAATTTACTTATTTACTCATTTACTTATTTACTTATTTACTAGTTTACTAATTTACTTATTTACTTATTTTACTTATTTACTTAATTACTAGTTTACAAATTTACTAATTTACTCATTTACTCATTTACTTATTTATTTATTTACTTATTTACTTTTTTACTTACTTAAATATTATTATTTTTTATTTTTTTATTTATTAGTTAATAATTTATTGATTTATTAAATAATTTATTGATTTATTTATTCATTTATTGATTTATTTATTTATTTACTCAATTACTTATTTACTAATTTATTTATTCACTTTTTTACTTATTTACTAGTTTATTTATTTACTTATTTACTTATTTTACTTATTTACATATTTTCTTATTCATTTTTTACTTATTAACTTATAAACTTATTTACTTATTTACTTATTTACTTATTTACTTATTTACTTATATACTTATTTACTTTTTTACTTGTTTACTAATTTACTTATTCATTTATTTACTTGTTTACTTATTTACTAGTTGACTTATTTACTAATTTACTTATTTACTCATTTCCTTATTTCCTTATAAACTTATTTTCTTATTTACTCATTTACTTATTTACTAATTTACTTGTATACTAATTTACTTATTTACTTATTTACTTATTTACTAATTAACTTATTTACTCATTTACTTATTTACTTAATTACTAGTTTACTAATTTACATATTTACTCATTTACTTATTATCTTATTTACTTATTTACTAGTTTACTAATTAACTAATTTACTTATTTACTTATATACTAATTTACTAATGTACTCATTTTACTAATTTACTTAATTACTAGTTTACTTATTAACTTATTTATTTATTTACTCATTTACTTATTTACTTATTTATTTATTTATTAATTTATTGATTTATTTATTGATTTATTATTTTATTCATTTATTTACTTAATTACTTATTTACTTATTGACTTATTTACTCATTTACTTATTTACTTATTTACTTGTTTACTTATTTACTAGTTTACCAATTTACTAATTTACTTATTTACTAATTTACTTATATACTTATTTACTTATTTACTTAATTAGTTGTTTACTTATTTACTCATTTACTAATTTACTTATATACTTATTTACTTATTAACTTATTTATTTATTTACTTATTCACTTATTTACTTATTTACACTCTTACTTATTTACTTATATATTAATTTATTTATTTATTTATTGATTTACTTATTTATTTATTTACTTATTAACTTATTTACATATTCACTTATTTACTTATTCACTAATTTACTTATTAACTTATTCACTTATTGTACCAATGTACATGTATTATGTGTAATAAATTGAGTACCTTAATATATTTAGTATTCATCGCACCCACATTAACATTTTCATCACATTATCTTTGTTTTTTCATGCTTTCATTTCCTTTTTCCATCCAAAGATATCTGGTTCATTTGCTGTAAACACGAACATAGAGTTAATCATAGATTCTATCTACCATAACGCAGTTCGTATTTTCTCCCTAAAAAGTCGTACTGTAGACATTAAACTATAGGCATTACCTTCCTTTCTACCCTTCTTATACTATTACTCTATATTTTTGGATTATTGTTGTTTTCTAATCCTTTTTGAACAATATTTATTGTGAATCTCAAAACGTCAAACTTTCAAAGCTCTGTTATTCTACTTTTCTGTACATAATACTGTAAAAATAGCCGTGTTTTACCTTTGTTTGCAATTTTCCTTTAATTTGCATTGGGTGATGATTCGTTTTCCAGTTTGTTTTTGTAAATTGCTTGATTTTTTATCTTTATTGACATGGTTGTTATGACAATATCTTTCAAAGTCTGGCAACTTCTATCAAAGTTTATTACTTTTTCGGGTTTAATCCTCTGTAAACCACCAGTATTCATCTTCTATTTTTGAACCTACCTCGATCTAAATTTGAACGGCCCAGGCCCCTATATAAGCCTTTACTTTTTTCATTCAATTCATTCGATTCCGAGTTCTAAGCTCGAACAGTTCTAATGCTTTAGAATGTTTCTAACACTCACAGTGTCATATTTTATATTCATAAAGATGAAAATAAGAAACCAAAAATTTGCGCACGGGCGGGACTTGAACCAGCAACCTTTTAAGCGTCACGCAATTGACGTTTTCATAAGAGACCACAAATTTCGCAGGGTCAGACTGACAGCACGGTAGCTCAATTGGTAAGAGCGTTTGGCCCGGTTTGCCAAAAGGTTGCTGGTTCAAGTCCCGCCCGTGCGCAAATTTTTGGTTTCTTATTTTCATCTTTATCGAACAGTTCTATTAGTTCATCAAATATACTTCAAGTTTTAACACTCTACATTTTCCCTCAAGAAGTCTTGAAGAACCGCCGGTGACTACTGAAACACCTCCTCACGCTAGGGGAGGGACCGGACACATTTCCGGAGGAGTATCCGAGTCCATTTAACTGCAGTAACACCTCCTCGCTCTAGAGGAGGGACCTGTCTCCTTTTCGGAAGAGGACCCGAGACCAAGTACTTCTGGCACTCCAACTGATCATAACATTTTCTACATAGTTCCCGTTACCCTCATCACTGCTGTGAGTTACTTCTTCACGGCGCCTGTCACCGCTGCACATCGGCGTCGCTACCACCTCTGTGTCGGCCCTGCACTCCGACGCCGCCCCTTTGCTACCTCCAGGACAATACTTATAGAAGATCTAAAGACACTAACTCACGCCCACTGCACTTTACTAACATTCATACATACATCAAATCATCTCATTTTTCGGTACTGTATTTTTTGTTTTAATATAAATTCTATTCTATTCTATATCCCCTTTTACCTCTTTCTTTTACCTTCTACTTCTTCACATTTATCGCTTCACGACAATATTTACTTATTTATTTATATTTTTAGTTACTTATTTATTTACTCACTTATTTACTTATTATTTATTTATTAATTAATTTATTTGTTTATTTTTTAATTAATTTATTTATTTATTTACTAATTTACTTATTTTCTTATTTACTTATTAATCTATTTATTTATTTACTCATTTACTTATTTACTTATTAACTTAATTACTAGTTTACTAATTTAATTATTTACTTATTTACTTTTTTACTTATTAACTTACTTACTTATTTACTAGTTTACTTATTTACTAATTAACTTATTTACTTATATACTAATTTACTAATTAACTTATTTACTTATTTACTATTTTACTTATTTACTTATTAACCTATTAACTTATTAATTGTTTACTTATTTACATATTTACTTATTTATTTATTTTTTTAGTAACCTATTTACTTATTTATTTATTTATGTATTCATTTATTTATTAATTTATTTAATTATTTACTTATTTACTTATTAACTTATTTACTTAATTCTTAGTTTACCTATTTACTTATTTACTCATTAACTTATTTACTCATTTACTTATTTACTTATTTGCTGATTTACTTATTCACTTATTTACTTATTGACTTATTTACTAGTTGACTAATTTACTTATTTATTTATTTATTTATTTATGAATTTATTTTTTATTACAAAAATATTGATTAATTTATTTATTTTTTTATTTATTTATTGATTTATTGAATGATTGATTTATTTATTTATTTTTATTTTTATTAATTGATTTTTTTATTTACTTATATATTGATTTATTTACTTATTTACTTACTTACTATTTTACTTATTTACTAATATACTTATTTACTTATTTGCTTATTTATTTATTAACTTATTTACTTATTTATTAATTTACTTATTTACTTACTTACTTATTTACTTAGTTATTTATTCATTTATTTATTGATTTTTAGATTTATTGATTAATTGATTGGTTTATTTTTTTAATTATTTACCAATTTACTAATTTACTTATTTACTTATTCACTTATTTACTTATTTACTTATATACTTATTTACCTATTAACTTATTTACTTATTTACTTAATTACTAGTTTACTAATTTACTTATTTACTCATTTACTTATTTACTAATTTACTTATATACTTATTAACTTATTTACTTATTTACTAATTAATTATTTATTTCTTCTTCTTTGCGTGTCGATGGTAAAAGCGACTTAAATTTGTTGTGCCCAGTAATTCACGACGCGGATCGCCTTGTCATTTGCACACATCAGGTCCTCCAAAGAGCAAGAATCAGGGCACGTAGGACAAGACAGAAGGTGGAGCATGTTTTGTGGGGTGAAACCGTAGATGCAGGACAGATCGGTACCATCAGAAAAGCCCCACTTAAACATGGCCTCCTTACATCTACCCACCCGAGACCGGAGTCGGTTAAGGGACTTCCACGTGTGCCATGGCAGTCTGTGTCCTGGAGGGGGGTTCTCTGAAGGAGGAACGAAAGGAGCAGGCGGCAAGGGACCGTTCTCCCACAGGACACGTCTTGCAGTGGCGGGGTCGCGGTCAAGAGGCGAAACGCACTTCATAAAGCTTCTGCGACTTTTAAGCCTTTGGGGGGCCATGCAGTAAGCGTGCAGTGGATGAAGTGCGCTTGTCTCCAATTTCTGACGCTCCAACTCACTTGCCACCCGTCTGCGGATGGCCGGAGGTGCGATGCCAGCTAATGGATACAACATTTCAACCGGGGTAGGTTTAAGACAGCCTGTAATATTACGGCACGTTTCATTTAAGGCTGTATCCACTAGTTTCGAGTAGGCAGATCGACCCCAAAACGGACACGCGTATTCGCCTACGGAAAACGTATGGGCTAGAGCTGAAGTCCGTAAAACATCCGGCGATGCGCCCCATTTGGTGGTGGTTAGGTGACGAATCAAATTGTTACGAGCATGTATCTTGTTCTTGGTGTTCTGACAGTGTTTCTTATAGGTCAGAGATCTGTCCAGGGTGATGCCTAGGTATTTAGGGTTATCATTGTGTGCTATAAGCACCCCGCTCCAATAGATGTTTAACTTGCGCTTAGCGTCTCTATTGCGCAAGTGGAAGGCGCAGGACTCCGTTTTCAACGGATTTGGTTTCAGTCCATTTTGCACGTAGTACCGATCGAGGTCTTCCAGAGCAGCAGTCAAGGCTGCCTCAACCTGCACGAAGTTCACGGCCTGTGAGGTCAGTGCTAAATCATCGGCGTACAGGAAACGGGTCGTATCTCCAGACACAGGTTGGTCATCAGTGTAGATATTGAACAGCAATGGGGCCAGTACACTCCCCTGAGGAAGACCATTTTTAATTGTTCGCCATCTACTTTTCTCTTCCAGAAGGTGGACCGTTATGGAGAAGTTCCCTAAGCATTTGCGCAAATCCAAAGTCTTGAGTAATGGACTCTACTTTCCAAATAAGACGCCTAATGTTGATCGTATCATAAGCCGCAGACAGGTCAACAAATACTGTGCCTGTCACTTTATGCGTCTCGAAACCATCTTCAATATGTTGGGTCAGTTTCAAAGTCTGATTGCAGCAAGACCTTCCCTGACGGAATCCAGCCTGCTCGGGAATTAATTTTGGGTTCACAAAGGGAGACAGACGCGCCAGCAACATCCTTTCGAAAAGCTTGTAGGTGTGACAAAGTAAAGAAATAGGACGAAAGCTCTTCGGGTCTGATTCTGGCTTACCCGCCTTGAGAATTGCAATCACTTTAGATTTTCGTCAGAGGGACGGGAATTTTACCACTTCTAAGCAATTGTTAAAAAGCCGGAGAAGCCAGGCCACCGCATCCGGACCCAGATTCTTAATCTGTTCCACAGACACATTATCAAAACCCGATGCTTTACCGAGTTTTAAGTTACGAAGTTGAGTCATCAGATCATCTAGCTCAAAAGGGCGGCTTATAGGGTTTATATCTGTTGTACTATTCGTAACAGGGACTTTTTCACGTCTTGATGCCGGTTTTCCATTGAGGAGAAGTTGTGTGGCTATTTGTTTGGCTGTCACTTTACCAATCGCCTTTGGAGGGGGTGGATCACTTGTCAGTTTCCTGATTGTATTATATTATGGGTCAGATTAATTCTAGTGACTTATCCCTACGGCGTTCATTTACTGCAAGTAGCAGCCGTTCGCCCATGTCAATGGTTTCTTGGGAGAAAGGATCAACTTCATAAAGTTTTTCATGTTGTCCCAGCAGTTCTGCAGATTGTTGCGTAAGGCCCGGGATGAGGGAGGTTTTGCAGCCTCTCAGGATGTGTCGCCGTGATGCAGTAGACACCACTGAAACGAACTGGTTATAGTTTTCCGAGACCGCAGGGATAGATTTAAGATTTTCATCGACTGCTCTTCGGTAGTTTTTCCAGTCCGCTTTCAAGTAGTTGAAACGTCTTTTGAATGGTTTTTTGGGAGAAAGGATCAACTTCATAAAGTTGACAAGTAACGGGACAGTGATTGGGCGAACAGGGGCAACAACAGAGCACATGATTGGCCGATGTTGAGTTCGAGGGATTGGTGGGCACACACCTTTGTTACACCAAGAGCTAAGGCTAGAACTCACAACAGCAAGTCGGGGTTATAGCCACGTTTCCAACGCCCGCTGTTAAATGACGGTGGTAATTTATGGTTGTGGACTAGGGTAAGGCCGTTGTTGTCAGCCCAGATTTCAACGGCGTGCTCGTCATTGTTACTGGAGGTATAGCCCCAACGGGGACTGTGGCTGTTAAAGTCTCCTATGACGATGTGGTTGGACTGGCATAGGTCGGGAACAGAGAGCTCAAATGGTGTGTTAGGTGGTTTGTATACCGAAGTAACCTTGCATTTTCCGAGGTCTACTGTGATTGCTTCACTCATTTACTCATTATTTAATCATTAACTTATTAACTTAATTACTAGTTAACTAATTTACTTATTTACTCATTTACCTATTTACTTATTTACTAATTAACGCATTTACTAATTTACTTATTTACTCATTAACCTATTTTTTTATTTACTAATTTACGCATTTACTCATTTACTTATTTACTCATTTACTTATTTACTTAATTACTAGTTTACTAATTTACTTATTTACTCATTTACTTATTTACTTATGTACTAGTTTACTAATTTACTAATTTACTTATTTACTTATTTACTTATTTACTTATTTACTTATTCACTTATTTACTTATTTACTAATTTACTTATTTTACTTATTTACTTAATTACTAGTTTACAAATTTACTAATTTACTCATTTACTTATTTATTTATTAACTTATTTATTTACTTATTTATTTACTTATTTATTTATTTATTTATTAATTTATTGATTTATTTATTTATTTCTTGATTTATTTATTTATTTACTAGTTAACTAATTTACTTATTTACTAAATTATTAGTTTACTAATTTACTTATTTACTCATTTCTTTATTTTTTCATTTACTTATTTACTTGTAAACTTATTTATTTATTTAGTTATTTACTTATATACTTATTAACTTATTTACTTATTTACTAATTAACTTATTTACTCATTTACTAATTTTACTTAATTACTAGTTTACAAATTAACTAATTTACTCATTAACTTATTTACTTATTAACTTATTTATTTATTTATTTATTAATTTATAATTTTTGTTTTATTTATTTATTGATTTATTGATATATTTACTTAATTACTTATTTACTCATTTACTTATTTACTCATTTACTAACTTATTTACCTATTCACTTATTTATTTATTTACTTGTTTACTTATTTACTAATTTACTTATTTACTTATTTACTTATTTACTTATTTTATTTATTTACTAATTTACTTTTTTTATTTATTTACTTTATTACTGGTTTACTAATTTACTTATTTACTCTTTTACTTATTTACTTATTTACTTATTCACTTTTTTACTTATTTACTAATTTACTTTATTACTAGTTTACTCATTTACTTATTTGCTCATTTACCTCTTTACTTATTTTCTTATTTACTTTTTTACTTATTTACTTATATAATTATTTACTTTTTTACTAATGTACTTATTTACTTATTCACTTATTTACTTATTAACTTGTTTACTTATTTACTAGTTTACTAATACTAATTTACTAATTTACTTATTTACTTATTTACTAAATTATTAGTTTACTAATTAACTTATTTACTCATTTCCTTATTTACTTAATTACTAGTTTACAAATTTACTTAAAAACTTATTTAATTATTTTCTTATTCAATTACTTACTTATTTATTTATTTACTAGTTTACTAATTTACTTATTTACTTATTCACTTATCTACTTATTTACTTGTTTACTTATTCACTAGATTACTAATTTACTAATTTACTTATTTAACTATTTTACTTATTTTACTTTATAACTAGTTTACTAATTTACTTATTTACTCTTTTACTCATTTACTTATATACTTATTTACTTATTAACTTATTTACTAGTTTACTTATTTAGTTATTTACTTATTTACTAATTAACTTATTTACTCATTTATTTATTAACTTAATTACTTAATTACTAGTTTACTAATTTACTTATTTACTCATTTACTTATAAACTTATTTACTTAATTACTAGTTTACTAATTTACTTATTTACTTATTTACTTATTTACTCATTTACTAATTTTACTTATTTACTTAATTACTAGTTTACAAATTAACTTATTTACTCATTAACTTATTTATTTATTTACTTATTTAACTATTTATTTATTAATTTATAATTTATTGTTTTATTTTTTTAATTTTTGATTTATTGATATATTTACTTAATTACTTATTTACTTACTTACTTATTTACTTATTCACTTACTTACTTATTTACTTATTTTACTAATTTACGCATTTACTTATTTACTTATTTACTAATTTACTTATTTACTCATTTACTTATTTTTTTCCTTATTTACTTATTTACTTATTAACTAGTTTATTTAATAACTTATTTACTTACTAACTTATTTACTTATTCACTTATGAAATAATTTACTAATTTACTAATTTATTTATTTACTTATTTAATTATTAACTTATTTACTTATTTTCTTATTAACTTATTTACTCATTTACTTATTAACTTAATTACTAGTATACTAATTTACTTATTTACTTATTTGCTTATTTACCTATTAACTTATTTACTAGTTTACTAATTTACTTATTTATTTATTTACTAGTTTAATAATTCATTAATTTACTAATTTACTTATTCACTTATTAACTTATTTACTTATTTATTTACTTACTTATTTACCTATTTATTTTTTTACTTACTTACTTATTTTCTTATTTACTTATATACTAGTTTACAAATTAACTTAATTACTTACTTAATTATTTACTTATTTACTAATTTACTAATTTACTTATTTACTTATTTACTTATTTACCAATTAACTTATTAACTTATTAACTTATTTACTTACTTACTTTTTACTTATTTACTTATTTACTTACTTACTTATTTATTTATTTATTATTTTTTTTTTTTTTTATTAATTATTAATTTATTTATTTTTTCCTTATTTTTTTATTTGTTTATATATTTTTTTATTTATTTATTTGTTTGTTTATTTATTTATTTATTTATTGATTTATTGAATTATTGATTTATTTATTTATTTTTATATATTTTTTTTATTTACTTATATATTGATTTATTTACTTATTTACTTATATCCTTATTTATTTATTTACTTATTTACTTATTTACTCATTTACTTAGTTTCTTATTTACTTCTTTGTTTATTTATTTATCAATTTATTTATTTGTTGATTTTAAGATTAATTGATTTATTCATTTATTTAATTATTTACCAATTTACGAATTAACTTATTTACTTATATACTTATTTAATCATTAACTTATTTACTTATTTACTTAATTACTAGTTAACTAATTTACTTATATACTTATTTACTTTTTTAATAATTTACTTATTTACTTATATACTTATTTACTTATTAACTTATTTACTTAATTACTAATTTACTTATTTACTCATTTACTTATTCACTAATTTACTTATTTTACTTATTTACTTAATAACTATTTTACAAATTTACTAATTTACTCATTTACCTATTTATTTATTTTCTTTTTTACTTACTTAATTATTTTTTTATTAATTAATTTAATTAATTTATTTATTTATTTACTTTATTTCTCATTTACTTATTTACTTTTTACTTATTTACTTGTTTACTAATTTACTTATTTACTCATTTACTTATTTTCTTATTTACTTATTTTATTTATTTACTTTATTACTGGTTTACTAATTTATATATTTACTCTTTTACTTATTTACGCATTTACTTATTTACTCGTTTACTAATTTACTCATTTACTTATTTACTTATTTTCTTATTTACTTTTTTTACTTATATAATTATTTACTTATTTACAAATTTACTTATTCACTTATTTACTTATTTGCTTTTTTACTTATTTACTAGTTTACTAGTTTACTAATTTACTAATTTACTTATTTTCTTATTTACTTGTAAACTTATTTACTTATATAGTTATTTACTTATTAACTTATTTACTCATTTACTAATTTACTTAATTACTAGTTTACTAATTTACTTAAAAACTTATTTATTTATTTACTTATTCAATTATTTACTTATATATTTATTTACTTGTTTACTAATTTACTCATTTACTTATTCACTTATTTATTTATTTACTTGTTTACGTATTTACTAGTTCACTAATTTACTAATTTACTTTTTTTACTTATTTACTTTATTAATAGTTTACTAATTTACTTATTTACTCTTTTACTTATATACTTATTTACTTATTAACTAATTTACTTATTTACTAATTTACTTATATACTTATTTACTTATTTACTTATTAACTTATTTACACATTTACTTATTACCTTATTTACTTATTTACTAGTTTACTAATTTACTTATTTACTAATTTTTCTTATTTACTTAATAACTAGTTTACAAATTAACTTATTTACTTATTTATTAATTTAAAATTTATTGTTTTATTTATTTATTTATTGATATATTTACCTTATTACTTATTTACTTATTTACTCATTTACTTAATTACTTATTTACCTATTCACTTATTTATTTATTTACTAATTTACTAATTCATTTATTTACTTATTTTACTTATTTACTTTATTACTGGTTTACTTATTTACTTATTTACTCTTTTACTTATTTACGCATTTACTTATTTACTTATTTACTTACTTACTTATTTACTTAATCACTTATTTACTTATTAACAAGTTTACTTATTAACTTATTTACTTATTAACTAATTTACTAATTGACTGATTTATTTATTTACTTATTTACTAATTTACTTATTCACTTATTTACTTTTTTACTTATTTACTTATTAACTTATTTACTCATTTACTTATTTACTTATTTACTTAAATTACTTGTATACTAATTTACTTATTTACTTATTTGCTTATTTACTTATTCACTTGTTTACTTATCTACTTATTTACTTATTTATTTATTTACTTACTTATTTATTTACTTATTTACTAGTTTACAAATTAACTTATTTACTTACTTTATTATTTACTTATTTCCTTTTTTACTTATAACTAATTTACTTATTAACTTATTAACTTATTTACTTACTTACTTTTTTACTTATTTACTAATTTACTTACTTACTTTTTTACTTATTTATTATTTATTTATTGATTTATTTATTTATTTATTTATGTATTTATTTTTATATTTATTCATTTATTTTTTTATTTACTTATATATTGATTTATTTACTTATTTAATTATTTATTTATCAAATTATTTACTTATTGAGTTTTAGATTAATTGATTAATTGATTTATTCATTTATTTAATTATTTACTAATTTACTAATTAACTTATTTACTTATTCACTTATTTACTTATATACTTATTTACTCATTAACTTATTTACTTATTTACTTAATTACTAGTTTACTAATTTACTTATTTACTCATTTACTTATTTACTTATATACTTATAAACTTATTTACTCATATACTTATATACTTATTAACTTATTAACTTAATTACTAGTTTACTTATTTACTCATTTACTTATTTATTTATTTACTTATAAACTTATTTACTTATATACTTATTTACGTATTTACTTTTTTTAATAATTTACTTATTTACTTATATACTTATTTACTTATTAACTTATTTACTTATTTACTTAATTACTAGTTTACTTATTTACTAATTTACTTATTTACTTGTATACTTATTTACTTAATTACTAGTTTACAAATTTACTAATTTACTCATTTACCTATTTACTTATTTACTTACTTAATAATTTTCTTATTTATTTATTTATTAATTTATTGATTCATTTATTGATTATTTATTTATTTACTTAATTTCTTATTTACTTTTTAACTTTTTTACTTATTTAGTTATTTACTTATTTACTAGTTTACTAATTTACTTATTTACTCATTTACTTATTTTCTTATTTACTTATTTACTTATACAATTATTTATTTATTTACTAATTTACTTATTTATCCTTATTCACCTATTTACTTAATTACTTATTCACTTATTTACTTTTTTACTTATTTACTAGCTTACTTATTTACTTATTTACTTATTCACTTATTTACTTATTTACTTGTTTACTTATTTACTAGTTTACTAATTTACTAATTTTCTTATTTACTTATTTTACTCATTTAATTTATTACTAGTTTACTAATTTACTTATTTACTCTTTTAGTTATTTACTTACATACTTATTTACTTATTTACTCATTTACTTATTTACTTAATTAGTAGTTATTTTATTAACTTATTTACTTATTTACTTATTTACTAATTTACTTATTTACTTATATACCTATTTACTTATTTACTTAATTATTAGTTTACTAATTTACTTATTTCCTTATTTACTTATGTGATGATAATTTTATTTAGATTCAATCAGTAGCCCTGTTGTAATCTTAACTAATTATAATAACAGTTATCGTTATTTATATAAAAACGAGTGTTGTTACTTTATGGAATAACGTTATCGATATTTAAAAATGGCAACACTGGCTGCCCCTCCCCTTCTTATTTTCTGACTTGCGGAGTGCACTCGAAAGGCGAGCCAGTCTAGTACTGACCGCCGAAGCGAAAGGTTGATGGAAAGAACCTATGTTAAAATGTAGTTATAATTATTAATGTGGCTAGAGACAGTTATTTGTATCATAGATAAGTGTGTTGATCGAATAATGAACTTTATAAACTCAACCGAGTTTGATTTACGACACGTCAGAAGTGGGAAAGGAAACCTTCTGCTCACAAAGGGTACGTACGTACTATTATTATTATTTTTATACTAAACGAATGTTATAATATTTTATTATCCTTTATTTGTTAATCGCTCATGAATTAGTTTTCGTAAAGTAACAAGCTTTTGCTTGAAACTGATCAGTTTGTTGGGATAGTATCCTGCTATGGTAAGTAGACTGTAGCGATACTATCTTGATAAAATTGTGTTAAGTTTCTAACTGACCATTTGGTCAAGGCTACTCCTTGATAATGTTCAGTGGATACGAGACACGAGTACGTGCAACTAAATATAATAAATGACCTCAGTAGTTCCTCCATCCGAATAGGAAATACGAAAATATATAGGTATTAATATTATCCACCAACGTCCACCAACAAGATGGACAGACGACCTTATAAAGATCGCAGGATCAAACTGGATGCAGACCGCTAGTGATCGGTCGCTGTGGAAATCCGTGGGGGAGGCCTATGTTCAGCAGTGGACGTCCTTTGGCTGATAATGATGATGATGATGATGAATATTATCACGTCATTGCCTATTGTAGCTGCAACTGTTCTAGGGCTAATATTTTTGTGTTTAAATAATTATACCTACGGTAAAAAAAAAATCTTTATTTCAGACTTTGCATTAATAATTTGTTAACAGACTTATAAACTATGTTAGTGAGTTCAACGATTGTGTGTTTTTTATCAATTGTGTTAAATTTCAACCAATTCAATCCAATTTAATTATAAATATTCGAATCATTTCTTATTTGAATTCAATTTCGTTTGTTATATGACTTGAATTGAGTGCCCTTTAGGGTAAATAATTTGTTAATACACCCATTGATTATGTAAGTGAGTTAAACAATACTGAGTTTTTATTTATTTATTTAACTGGATGCAATTTAAACCAACTCAAGTAAATTAAATTAGAATCATTTTTCTTTCACTTCAATTCCATTTGATATGATTTGATATAAAAGCATTTTCAGGTAAATGCCTTATTGCCAATTCAACCCTATTTAAATTCATATACATTTATATTTTAAATTAATATACATTCGAACTCATTCAATATATAACTTGAAATAAAGGACAAGGACAAGTGTCAGATTTTACAAAATAGTTTTAGCGGCCAGGTGTGCCGCGTGGGCCAAGTGTGTCCTTAAGTAGCGGCCAGGTGTGTCGCATGGGCCAAGTGTGTCCTTATGTAGCGACCAGGTGTGTCGCGTGGACCAAGTGTGTCCTTAAGTAGCGACCAGGTGTGACGCGTGGACCAAGTGTGTCCTTAAGTAGCGGCCAGGTGTGTCGCATGGGCCAAGTGTGTTCTTATGTAGCGACTAGGTGTATCGCATGGACCAAGTGTGTCCTAAAATAGCGGCCAGGTGTGTCGCTTGGACCAAGTGTGTCCTCAAATAGCGGCCAGGTGTGTCGCGTGGACCAAGTGTGTCCTTAAATAGCGGCCAGGTGTGTCGCGTGTACCAAGTATGTCCTTAGGTAGCGGCCAAGACTAGTTAACTAATTTACTTATATACTTATTTACTTTTTTAATAATTTACTTATTTACTTATATACTTATTTACTTATTAACTTATTTACTTAATTACTAATTTACTTATTTACTCATTTACTTATTCACTAATTTACTTATTTTACTTATTTACTTAATAACTATTTTACAAATTTACTAATTTACTCATTTACCTATTTATTTATTTTCTTTTTTACTTACTTAATTATTTTTTTATTAATTAATTTAATTATTAATTTATTTATTTATTTATTTATTTACTTTATTTCTCATTTACTTATTTACTTTTTACTTATTTACTTGTTTACTAATTTACTTATTTACTCATTTACTTATTTTCTTATTTACTTATTTTATTTATTTACTTTATTACTGGTTTACTAATTTATATATTTACTCTTTTACTTATTTACGCATTTACTTATTTACTCGTTTACTAATTTACTTATTTACTTATTTTACTTATTAACTTTATTACTAGTTTACTAATTTACTTATTTACTCATTTACTTATTTACTTATTTTCTTATTTACTTTTTTTACTTATATAATTATTTACTTATTTACAAATTTACTTATTCACTTATTTACTTATTTGCTTTTTTACTTATTTACTAGTTTACTAGTTTACTAATTTACTAATTTACTTATTTTCTTATTTACTTGTAAACTTATTTACTTATATAGTTATTTACTTATTTACTAATTTACTTATATACTTAATTACTTATTTACTTATTAACTTATTTACTCATTTACTAATTTACTTAATTACTAGTTTACTAATTTACTTAAAAACTTATTTATTTATTTACTTATTCAATTATTTACTTATATATTTATTTACTTGTTTACTAATTTACTCATTTACTTATTCACTTATTTATTTATTTACTTGTTTACGTATTTACTAGTTCACTAATTTACTAATTTACTTTTTTTACTTATTTACTTTATTAATAGTTTACTAATTTACTTATTTACTCTTTTACTTATATACTTATTTACTTATTAACTAATTTACTTATTTACTAATTTACTTATATACTTATTTACTTATTTACTTATTAACTTATTTACTTATTTACTTATTTACTAATTTACTTATTTACTTATTTACTAATTTACTTATTTACACATTTACTTATTACCTTATTTACTTATTTACTAGTTTACTAATTTACTTATTTACTAATTTTTCTTATTTACTTAATAACTAGTTTACAAATTAACTTATTTACTTATTTATTAATTTAAAATTTATTGTTTTATTTATTTATTTATTGATATATTTACCTTATTACTTATTTACTTATTTACTCATTTACTTAATTACTTATTTACCTATTCACTTATTTATTTATTTACTAATTTACTAATTCATTTATTTACTTATTTTACTTATTTACTTTATTACTGGTTTACTTATTTACTTATTTACTCTTTTACTTATTTACGCATTTACTTATTTACTTATTTACTTACTTACTTATTTACTTAATCACTTATTTACTTATTAACAAGTTTACTTATTAACTTATTTACTTATTAACTAATTTACTAATTGACTGATTTATTTATTTACTTATTTACTAATTTACTTATTCACTTATTTACTTTTTTACTTATTTACTTATTAACTTATTTACTCATTTACTTATTTACTTATTTACTTAAATTACTTGTATACTAATTTACTTATTTACTTATTTGCTTATTTACTTATTCACTTGTTTACTTATCTACTTATTTACTTATTTATTTATTTACTTACTTATTTATTTACTTATTTACTAGTTTACAAATTAACTTATTTACTTACTTAATTATTTACTTATTTACTTTTTTACTTATAACTAATTTACTTATTAACTTATTAACTTATTTACTTACTTACTTTTTTACTTATTTACTAATTTACTTACTTACTTTTTTACTTATTTATTATTTATTTATTGATTTATTTATTTATTTATTTATGTATTTATTTTTATATTTATTCATTTATTTTTTTATTTACTTATATATTGATTTATTTACTTATTTAATTATTTATTTATCAAATTATTTACTTATTGAGTTTTAGATTAATTGATTAATTGATTTATTCATTTATTTAATTATTTACTAATTTACTAATTAACTTATTTACTTATTCACTTATTTACTTATATACTTATTTACTCATTAACTTATTTACTTATTTACTTAATTACTAGTTTACTAATTTACTTATTTACTCATTTACTTATTTACTTATATACTTATAAACTTATTTACTCATATACTTATTAACTTATTAACTTAATTACTAGTTTACTTATTTACTCATTTACTTATTTATTTATTTACTTATAAACTTATTTACTTATATACTTATTTACGTATTTACTTTTTTAATAATTTACTTATTTACTTATATACTTATTTACTTATTAACTTATTTACTTATTTACTTAATTACTAGTTTACTTATTTACTAATTTACTTATTTACTTGTATACTTATTTACTTAATTACTAGTTTACAAATTTACTAATTTACTCATTTACCTATTTACTTATTTACTTACTTAATAATTTTCTTATTTATTTATTTATTAATTTATTGATTCATTTATTGATTATTTATTTATTTACTTAATTTCTTATTTACTTTTTAACTTTTTTACTTATTTAGTTATTTACTTATTTACTAGTTTACTAATTTACTTATTTACTCATTTACTTATTTTCTTATTTACTTATTTACTTATACAATTATTTATTTATTTACTAATTTACTTATTTATCCTTATTCACCTATTTACTTAATTACTTATTCACTTATTTACTTTTTTACTTATTTACTAGCTTACTTATTTACTTATTTACTTATTCACTTATTTACTTATTTACTTGTTTACTTATTTACTAGTTTACTAATTTACTAATTTTCTTATTTACTTATTTTACTCATTTAATTTATTACTAGTTTACTAATTTACTTATTTACTCTTTTAGTTATTTACTTACATACTTATTTACTTATTTACTCATTTACTTATTTACTTAATTAGTAGTTATTTTATTAACTTATTTACTTATTTACTTATTTACTAATTTACTTATTTACTTATATACCTATTTACTTATTTACTTAATTATTAGTTTACTAATTTACTTATTTCCTTATTTACTTATGTGATGATAATTGTATTTAGATTCAATCAGTAGCCCTGTTGTAATCTTAACTAATTATAATAACAGTTATCGTTATTTATATAAAAACGAGTGTTGTTACTTTATGGAATAACGTTATCGATATTTAAAAATGGCAACACTGGCTGCCCCTCCCCTTCTTATTTTCTGACTTGCGGAGTGCACTCGAAAGGCGAGCCAGTCTAGTACTGACCGCCGAAGCGAAAGGTTGATGGAAAGAACCTATGTTAAAATGTAGTTATAATTATTAATGTGGCTAGAGACAGTTATTTGTATCATAGATAAGTGTGTTGATCGAATAATGAACTTTATAAACTCAACCGAGTTTGATTTACGACACGTCAGAAGTGGGAAAGGAAACCTTCTGCTCACAAAGGGTACGTACGTACTATTATTATTATTTTTATACTAAACGAATGTTATAATATTTTATTATCCTTTATTTGTTAATCGCTCATGAATTAGTTTTCGTAAAGTAACAAGCTTTTGCTTGAAACTGATCAGTTTGTTGGGATAGTATCCTGCTATGGTAAGTAGACTGTAGCGATACTATCTTGATAAAATTGTGTTAAGTTTCTAACTGACCATTTGGTCAAGGCTACTCCTTGATAATGTTCAGTGGATACGAGACACGAGTACGTGCAACTAAATATAATAAATGACCTCAGTAGTTCCTCCATCCGAATAGGAAATACGAAAATATATAGGTATTAATATTATCCACCAACGTCCACCAACAAGATGGACAGACGACCTTATAAAGATCGCAGGATCAAACTGGATGCAGACCGCTAGTGATCGGTCGCTGTGGAAATCCGTGGGGGAGGCCTATGTTCAGCAGTGGACGTCCTTTGGCTGATAATGATGATGATGATGATGAATATTATCACGTCATTGCCTATTGTAGCTGCAACTGTTCTAGGGCTAATATTTTTGTGTTTAAATAATTATACCTACGGTAAAAAAAAAATCTTTATTTCAGACTTTGCATTCATAATTTGTTAACAGACTTATAAACTATGTTAGTGAGTTCAACGATTGTGTGTTTTTTATCAATTGTGTTAAATTTCAACCAATTCAATCCAATTTAATTATAAATATTCGAATCATTTCTTATTTGAATTCAATTTCGTTTGTTATATGACTTGAATTGAGTGCCCTTTAGGGTAAATAATTTGTTAATACACCCATTGATTATGTAAGTGAGTTAAACAATACTGAGTTTTTATTTATTTATTTAACTGAATGCAATTTAAACCAACTCAAGTAAATTAAATTAGAATCATTTTTCTTTCACTTCAATTCCATTTGATATGATTTGATATAAAAGCATTTTCAGGTAAATGCCTTATTGCCAATTCAACCCTATTTAAATTCATATACATTTATATTTTAAATTAATATACATTCGAACTCATTCAATATATAACTTGAAATAAAGGACAAGGACAAGTGTCAGATTTTACAAAATAGTTTTAGCGGCCAGGTGTGCCGCGTGGGCCAAGTGTGTCCTTAAGTAGCGGCCAGGTGTGTCGCATGGGCCAAGTGTGTCCTTATGTAGCGACCAGGTGTGTCGCGTGGACCAAGTGTGTCCTTAAGTAGCGACCAGGTGTGACGCGTGGACCAAGTGTGTCCTTAAGTAGCGGCCAGGTGTGTCGCATGGGCCAAGTGTGTTCTTATGTAGCGACTAGGTGTATCGCATGGACCAAGTGTGTCCTAAAATAGCGGCCAGGTGTGTCGCTTGGACCAAGTGTGTCCTCAAATAGCGGCCAGGTGTGTCGCGTGGACCAAGTGTGTCCTTAAATAGCGGCCAGGTGTGTCGCGTGTACCAAGTATGTCCTTAGGTAGCGGCCAAGAGTGTCGCTTGGGCCAAGTGTGTCCATAGTTCTGTAAATTTAATTATTCAAAAGCAGCAGAAGTGGCCAAGTCGGTCAATCAATCAACCAAATTCATTTATTGTGGAATACATGTACATTAGTTATGTACATGTAATTTATGTATAGCAGATATGTATTTTCCTCGATTAGATCGGGCCATTTGTGCCATGAAAGAGCTTTGTATGTTTTACAAAAGGTCAAGTCTAACTGTAAATTATTTTACTAGAAATTTTCATTAGCAACGGTCATGTGAGCCATATAGGCTTCAGGATTATTTACAACATTATTCCTTTATTAAAATTATGCTCAAATAAATGAATGGGCTCCATAGTAATTAGATTTAAAGACATTTATTCTCATAAATACATACAGTTCATTTACAAAGATAATTATTGAAACCATAACTTAGTAAATAATTACCATATCCAAAATATGATTTTGTCGACAACACTAATGCTGGTATTCTTTTTCTTCCGAGGTGATGAGACTGAAGAGCACGAGACCAAAGCAGGCGCGGTCCGAAGGGGGGGGTTCACAGGGGACATGACCCCCCCCCCCCAAAATCTAAGGTCGAATCGAAAAATCTCAAAAATTTGCCAAATTACAAAAGAAAATTTCTAGCTATAGCCCCTAACAGTAATAAATTTATAGTTTCCTGTGTGATAAATTTATAGTGACATACGGAAAGACAGACGGACAGATACAGATAGACAGACTTGACAAACGAACGACGAATTATAAGGGTTCTGTTTTTTGCCATTCGGCTACGGAACCCTAAAAAAGGAATATGTAGCTGCTTAACAAATACTTTCCACGAAAATAAGTTTAAACGAGATCGTGGTTATTGACTACAGGTAGGCTGAGTCAATTTTCCGACGATCTTTCCTTCGATGTGTAGACTGTAGATTCCAAATAAAACTCTTCTTTTTGAGATCGGTGACCGTGAGAGCGCGTACGTTCTGGCCCGCTCACGGCCCTTTATTTAACCAAAAATACATGTCTGACTTATCGACTAATACAGATTAGTTACAAACAAGGACGGACACATAACATCATCTGCGTATTCCTTCTAACGTTTTTGTAACCTACCTATATTAATCGTGATAAAATTCCCATTCGCAACAATCCACTCTATGGGTTTCCTACCTACCCTCAGAAAGCGCGATATGGGGGACAGGAAATTCGAAGGCTTTACCGGCCTCGCTCCACCTGAGCGAGACAGCCTACTAGGGTCTCCCTCGCCCCTGTACCAAACTACCTACATATTTCTTAATATTTCCTAGCTAGTTAATTGTTACCCTACCTGCCTACCTAATTTGCAAATGGGAATTCCTAACTAACAGGTTTCTTATTATTGAAATAAAACGAGCCCTAAGCTAATTACAATGCTTACTCGCTATGGCCCTAACAGAAAATTATATTTATTATCATCAAAAATCCTTACAAATAAATATAACTAAACTTATTACTAAACATGATTGGGTGTCCGTAACAGTCTCCCCCCGGTGAAGCGCTGCGAAGTGCGAACCTCTTCTTATTCCACCGGCAGGACAGCCAATCTCGACGCCGGTCGACGAAACACGCCGCCCTTGGTCCGAATCTCGACGTTCTTCACTGCTCCGTCAGGTCCAGGATGTACTTCTGTGACGACGCCTCGTGGCCACACGTTTCTAGGCAGTGTGTGGTCCACCACGACGACTAGATCACCGGGCTTGATAGCAACCTCGGCGACATCTCGGGCTCCTCTTCTCGGCACCAGGTCCGGTAGGTATTCTTTAAGCCAGCGGCGCCAATACTCGTCGGCTAGCGCTTGCGCCGCCCTCCACGTCTTCCTCGACGCTGGTTCGCACGGCCCGATGATGGGTAGGCCGCGCGGTCCCCCTAGTAGGAAGTGGTTCGGGGTGAGCGCCTCCGGGTCGTCAGCGCTGACCGGCACGTGTGTTAGCGGTCGCGCGTTCATGGTGTGCTCGACCTCCGCCAGTAGAGTTTGCAGTACCTCTTCTCTCGGTGCCTTTTCATGTAGAGTGACTCGTAGAGCGTTCTTGACAGAGCGAATGAGACGCTCCCACGCTCCCCCCTGATGCGGTGCCCCTGGTGCTATGTAGCGCCAGTCGATGCGCTGGGTGAGCGCATAGTCTCGTAGAGCTGGCTCCCATTCTTCATTCGCTGCTCGTAGCTCCTTGTCTGCGCCTTTGAAGTTCGTCGCGTTGTCTGAGTACATTTTCTGTGGCCACCCTTGTCGTGCTCCCATACGCCGCAACGCCATGATAGCCGAGTCAGTCGACAGGCTCGCTACCAACTCTATATGCACGGCTCTCGTAGTGAGGCATGTGAATAACGCTCCCCACCGTTTTTCGTGACGACGGCCCACAGTTATGATCATGGGACCAAAGAAATCTAGACCACAGTTAGAGAATGGTCTGGTGAAAGTCTCTACTCGAGCGCGTGGCAAGTCTCCCAGCACAGGTGTCACAGGTCTCGCCTTTCTCATACGACAAAAGGCGCACTTATAGGCCACGGCCCGAACAGTAGGTCGCAATCGCAGTATCCAGTATCTCTGTCGTACATCGTTGACGACGCGTTCGTTGTGCGAGTGATGGGCGCGACGGTGTTCCCTATTGCACAACAACCGCGCGTACGGGTGGCTGCCGTCCAATATTACGGGCGTAGTATCGGGGGCAGACACACCCGCTGCCCTCGTCCTTCCTCTCGCCCGCAACACGCCCTCCTCGTCGATGAATGGATCAAGTCTTCGGATGCGACTCCCCGCCTTCAAGTTCTGACCTCTTTCTAGGCGCTCTATGTCTTCTCGAAATGAGTCTGCCTGCGCTCGCCTCATCAGCCATCTTTCCGCTCTATCTATGTGTTCTTTGGTCAAAACAGTTGCGCGCTTGCGACATTTATCTATAAATAGAAGCACATACGCCATCGCCCTCACTAGGCGCTCGTAGTTGGAAAAACGCCCGGCGTCTGGCACGCTCCATTTGTCCTCTGTCGCGACGCTAAATACAGTCTCCTCGCTGCTCTCTGTGCAGCCTGCTTGAGACGGCCATGTATTCTCCGGTTCGTATAAAAACGATGGCCCAGTAAACCATCTGTCTTCATTTGATTTCATCTCTGTGACGACTCTAGTCGCGTCGTCCGCTACGTTGTCTTGCGTCGGCACCCACCGCCACTGATCGGGTCTTGAAAACTCACATATCTCTCTCAAGCGGTGCGCTACGTATGGCGTGTAACGCACTCTATCGTTCCCAATCCAGTGCAGAACGGTCGTAGAGTCTGTCCAATACGTAACTCTATCGGGCTGCCATCTGTGCTCCTCCATTACTGTCGACGCAAGTCTCGTTCCGATAAGACACGCTTGTAACTCCAGACGTGGTATCGTCTGCGTCTTCATCGGGGCTACTCTTGCCTTTGCTGCCGCTAATACCACACGACGTGATCCATCCTCGTACTCTACAAGCCAATAGACTGCTGTCGCGTAAGCAGACTCGCTAGCGTCGCAGAACACGTGCAGCTGCTTTCCAGTCACTCCCCCCGTCAAAGTGTAGAGGCGGGGTAGACGCAGACTGCTAAGTGTCTCTACGTTCCGCAGGCTCTGTGTGTCGGCTTCTTGGCATTTCTCTGCGTAGCCTTTTCTAAACATACTCTCGATCTGGGCTGTGTATTTTGCTTTGAAGTCTTCAGATGCGTCCATCTTCCTTTCTATTGACGTGAGCCTCCGCCTCGCAGCCCCGTAGCTCGGCGGCATAACTGTGTTAACCTTGCGCCACGGCAATCCAACTTCATATCGCTGATTGACACATCTCACTGTTGACTCAAAGGCTTCTAAGGCGCGCACATCATCAGGGTTCTCGCGTTCCTTCTTCTGAATGCCCAGCGAATCGATGTCGAAGTATGACTTCACCATGTTGTGTAATTCTTCGTCAGGTTGCGTAGACCGAGCTCTCCCATGGTCGTCGACGAACAACACCGTATCTCTCTCCCTTATGACTCGGGACGGCGCTCGACCATGTATCACCCACCCCAGTCTGGTGAGCGATGCTGCTGGCTCGTGGCGTTTGCCTGTCAACAGCTTCCTGCTTACTATCAGATGCCAATTGTCCGCGCCTATGAGGACACGCGGCTTGGCGTTCACATAACACACGTCACTCTCGTTCAGGTTACGCATGTGTCCGTACTCTAAACAGCTCCGACCCACCGTTTGAGTATTCAAGCGGAGATTCTTCATTGTTCTCGCTTTCACCAAATGTTTCTCGTTGTTACTGGCGATCATTTGAAGCTCCACCTCTCTGCTCGTGTGTGGTACGCTCTGTGTATTCACACTGCATATGTGTAAGTCTCGAAGCGGGCCTTCTGCACCGACGTATTCCGCCACGTCCTGATCGATCAACGTAACCGTAGACCCTTCGTCAAGTAGAGCGTGTGTGTTTACTCTACCCCGTGGCCCCTCAATGACGATCGGACATACCTTCAACAACACCTTGGATGCCCCCACAGTATGGCTAACTGAGGCTACCACTTCTTGGTTGTGTTGACTTTCGCTGTTTTCACGCTCTGTGTGTAACAGCCTGTGATGACGTCGGTTACAGCCATTCTCATTACACATCGGTGCTTTACATTTGATTCGCCTGTGCTTATCGTTCAAGCATAGAAAGCATATCTTTTCTTCTTTCAACCAATCCCATCTTTGCTTTACTGTCATGGTTTTAAACTTTGTGCACTTCGACACATCGTGGTCCCCGCCGCAACATAAACACGTCTTATCTTGTGCCGTCGTAGCCTTTTCCTCGGCTGTGGCGTACACACCAGTGTTTCGCTTCTTTGAGTTAGCCTTCTGCTTAGCTTGCACTTCTTTCTTCGCTGCACTGTTGCTAGGTTGCGACACGTATGCGAATCGAATCGCCTTATTCGCTTCCTCCATCAAAAACTGCGATAATGTCACGATCTCTGGCTCCGAGTAGCTTGCGTACCGCGCTGCGTAGTCGCACCATCTTGTTTTCAAGTGTGGGCTCAGCTTATCGACCACCTCTCGGGTCATCATCGGACTTCTGAGGTAGCTTTTATTATCTATGGAGTCCAGTGTATACGCGATGTTCTGTACCTTAATCGCGAACGAATTCAGTTCACTGGCTGTCGTTCCAACTCGCGGCAGGTTCTTGAGGTCGTCCAGTGCCCGATCAATGATCACTTCTGGCCTTCCATAGCATTGTTCTAGCGTTCGCATGATCTTGTCCGGATCGGTGGCACGGTATAACAACGCCGCTACTGCCTCCTTGGCTTCTCCTTTTAGACAATTCCTCAATCTAGCCAGGTTTTCGGATTTACTGTAGTTGCATGATCGCGTTGAATCTTCCATTGCAGCTTTAAATGGTAACCAGTCGTTCGTGTTTCCATTAAAAATCGGTAACTCAATAGCTTGACGTGGGGCCGGTCGCTTCGACATAATCCTCTCCAATGTGTAATCAAGTCGTTCCGCTCCGTCCGTATACTCTTGGGGTCTCGCTGTACAATCATTGTTTGACTCGACCTGTCGCTGCACATCTTGTTGAATGTTGTTTACATCTTCATTTAATTCTATGCTCGGCGAATTCAAATGTCGGTTTCTATCCACTTCTATATTACGCGCATCTTTTTCTTTGCGTCGCGTAAACAAATGTCTATTTCTTTCATTCCTCTCTTCACGGAGGGTAGGAACGCTACAAGACATCTCGGTTGTGGGTAGTTGCGTATTTACATCTTGACGCCGGGACTGGGCTTGATCCAACCAGTCATCCACCCTCGCTAGGGTCTCACCGGCGGGTAGGCTCTCACGGTCATCTTCATCTGTTGTATCCATTATCGTAGCGATCTCAAATTCTAATCTCTTCTGAATTAGATTCTTTTCAATAGCCGCCAACTGCTCGGCTGCTCTCAACTCAGCTTGCTTTAAACGAGCGGCGACGCTTGACCTAGTTGACGACGGCGGCGGCCTTATCCTAGGCGCGTGGGCGTTAGCGTCGTGACGTCTCTCTGCTGCCGTTTCCATTCGTCCGCCTTCTGCGGGTAGTTCAGTCTGTCGTAACGTACTCGCGGTGGCTTGCACAGACGGTGATGCGGGTGGCTCTTCAAAGTTGCGTAGTCTTGAGTCTTCGGCTTCCATTTTCCCAGCTTGGCTGCGCGTAGTCGGCATCTTCTTACTTGCTGCCCCTACTCCTATCAATCCCAAACAGGTACACTACCAAGGGGAGCCTGTCTGGGGATGGATGGTCGTGCAGGATCGGAAGGAAGGTACCGCCCGGCAGAGAGTGTACGCATCCGTGGGGTGCTCAGTTCTGGCTGGAATGTCCAGAACCCTCCGCAGTGCCTACAGTCCGGCCCCCACGCTTACGCACACCGTACCGGCGCCGGTCGGACTTGTTCACAATCGCTGGCGCGATATGTGGCAGCTCACCCGAAAACTGCACCGCCTGGGAATCGGCGTTAAACCCGAGACAGACACCGTTTGGCACCGTTAGGTGGTGAATGCCCGAGCCACGGAACACCCGTGTAAATGTGATCGTCTCTCCACAGGAGTATAGGCCGATTCGCGGCTCCTGGTTACACTGTGCTTCGGCGTAGATCCCTCGGCGTATGTGCTAACCAAAGCACAAGTCGATGCCGCGTTGCTGATTTCTTCTTATATCCGGATCGCAACGGACCAGACGATATCCGGATCGCAAGGACCAGACGATATTAACTACAGGCAGGCTGAGTCAATTTTCCGACGATCTTTCCTTCGATGTGTAGACTGTAGATTCCAAATAAAACTCTTCTTTTTGAGATCGGTGACCGTGAGAGCGCGTACGTTCTGGCCCGCTCACGGCCCTTTATTTAACCAAAAATACATGTCTGACTTATCGACTAATACAGATTAGTTACAAACAAGGACGGACACATAACATCATCTGCGTATTCCTTCTAACGTTTTTGTAACCTACCTATATTAATCGTGATAAAATTCCCATTCGCAACAATCCACTCTATGGGTTTCCTACCTACCCTCAGAATGCGCGATATGGGGGACAGGAAATTCGAAGGCTTTACCGGCCTCGCTCCACCTGAGCGAGACAGCCTACTAGGGTCTCCCTCGCCCCTGTACCAAACTACCTACATATTTCTTAATATTTCCTAGCTAGTTAATTGTTACCCTACCTGCCTACCTAATTTGCAAATGGGAATTCCTAACTAACAGGTTTCTTATTATTGAAATAAAACGAGCCCTAAGCTAATTACAATGCTTACTCGCTATGGCCCTAACAGAAAATTATATTTATTATCATCAAAAATCCTTACAAATAAATATAACTAAACTTATTACTAAACATGATTGGGTGTCCGTAACAGTGGTATTTTGGCTAAGCGGAAGTAAGTGGATCCTTAATTAGTTAAAGTTGGCATGAAACTCTCCGTGCGCAAGTCCGACTCGCACTTGGCCAGTTTTTAATTAGTGTAGTGAGTGAGTGACCCCCTCCAAAATGTCAGGCTGCGACCGCGCCTGGACCAAAGCAGGCTGGTTGGGCCTAAAAAGACGAAAGAGCTTGCGATCGAGGTTGAGGACATCGACATCTTCTAAAGGAAGTCACAAATCAAAAAGTACCCTTTCGGCGTCACCAACGCTCGAAACCGTCGAGTCACCTGAAATTACCGTTTCACACAATCCGAAGTGACTGTTTGGCTCCGATCACAAAAAGAAAAAAAGAACAACTACTATGTTTTAACTGTAGTATATTCATTCACTGGATAAGTCCTTGTACACACAATTCTGATATTTTTCGCGGAGGTTTATCTTGATTCCCGTCGTTTTAAAACCATTGCAGCGTTCGTGGTCGCAGGTAGGTTAGGATATTATTTATCATTTACAAAAGAAAAAAATATCATCACTTCTTCTTAGTAGAATGGGTTATTTCGTTACGATTGAGTACAGAATTTTGAATATGTGTACATTTGTTGCAAACTTAACCTTATTGCAATTGCATAAATACCGCAGTTTTTACCTTGACGTGCTGTTTTCCGTACAACTGATAATTTTGGTAAATGTATAAACATCAGAAGACCTTTTCACCGTCTTGTATGAGATCAATTAAAAAAAAATTGTGTAATATTTATATTGTAATCGCTCCCACAGACCTAATATACTAAGATGACTTTGCGAAAAATACCACGCATTTATCACGATCATGAGAAAAATATACCGATTAACACACGATGTCAGTAAATTCTTACTTGAATTAACGTTGTGACTTAATTATTTCAAAACAAAGATTCAATTGATTCATTGACGCAGTGATTTTATTGTCCGTTTACTTAAACGCCATTGAAGTCGCGTAACGCGTTATAATGCAGTTCGTTTATATAGAATTCATAGAAAATACCCTTACTTCCTCTATATAAATTGTTCTGTCGTTTTAACCATACTAGAACTATAAAGGGCAGCAGATTCCGTTATTTTGATAGCGCAGTTAACCGCCAAACTTGTAAGACATAAAATGTATATAAAAAGTTTATCAATCATCATTTATTTAATGAAAGAAATACACAGTAGATAAATAATTAATTACAAACTTAACATCGCTCGCTACATGTAAGTAAAACAATTTTATAGGTGAGTTTTACCTGCTAATAAATTGTGGAGTAATTATATTAATTTTGGGACAGATGGTCCTATACTAATACATATTAATATTAATTTATGACTTCTTTAAAAATTTAGGAATCAAATAACTTACTACATATTTGTGTAATACTGCGCAAACAATAAAATAAAAAAAAATGAAATTATACATCAATAACGAGCTTCGGTAGGCATACTTTACTTTTACTTATTAAATAACCTTCTTATAAGTATTCCTGACTAGTAGACAGTCAGTTATACATAAATTAATGTATCCTCAATGTCTACATAAATTTGTTTTAAATGACATTGTTTATCTATAAATCATTACTCCGACAATTTGTAAAAACATTTGTTTTGTAATATTATTTTTATACTTATTGTCTTTTAGCACTTTTATTATATACGTCTGTCTAGTTTTCGATCAATCTAGAACTTACGTAAGAGACGAAAGGCATTGTCGCGGGACAGGGTGCCCTTAAAGAATAATATTTTTTTTGTTAGGAAAAATAAAATCGTATGCCAGTTTTCAAAAAAAAATGAGTCCTCTTTCTATGTTATTGTTTGATGCTCTGTTTAAATATTATCACTTAAAACGAGGTGACCTTACAAAATATATTAAGCATTGACTTGAAAAGAAATATATTTTCATGTATGAATTTTATATTGACGCCAAACACGACGTTTGCTCTGCAATATGCTTCTGTTTGGAATAACTAAAGACGCGTCGCAATACATTTAAATGGGGACTAGGGACGTCTACACGCCAAAACGTCAGCGTAAATAGGAGACCGTGATCTCATAGGTCAATTAATAAGTTATTATTCACAAAGGCGTTATTTCAAAACTAGTTTTTATTCTAGTTCCCCACTTTGATATTTTTCTGTATTCTTGGCAATACCATGCAGTTTATTCTTTTTTTTACATGTAACAGCATAATATCGTTGAGTTTACTTTGCTGAGTAAATTGTATTCGTAGAAGGGCTTAATTATTAATGTCATTTGACTATTTAATCTAATCTCAATCTTATTTAAATTATTTGTATAATGATTAATAAAGTGAAGTAGGTACTTGTTCCTACTACTAAATAAAAACCACATCTTCTTGTACTGTTCGTAAATAATTAACAAATATGTATTAATATGGGCTCTGAAATATTGATTTTTTTCTCATACGGACACATAATATTAGGGAAAGTTAAACTACAAAGTGATATTTTATGGTAACAAGAAATTGAAAGATCATAAGAGATTATATAAGTCACTCAGATAAAATAATAATAATAATGATCCCTTAAATGACTGTATCTCTGTAAACATTCTTTATAAGAGATTGAGAACAGACATTTAGGTGGCCATTCAATTGCAATAAAAAAAACAACGAGTTATTAATAATATACATAATAGCTTAATTCTACTCGTATGACTTTAAGTGCTAAGATTCATAACTTTCATTATTGATATGCGCCACGCAAATTACGAAATTTAACTTTTAAAAAAAAGTTATCTAAGTAGCTTCAATAATTCTTGATTATGTTCTCCCCGATTAACAAGTGACATTTATTATGGATGCTTTTGTGATTTTCTTAATATCTATCTCAATACATATATATTACTTAATATGAAAAATTCAAAACATGAGACTGTGTTTCAGAAAGAAACTTTATTGTTTTCACCTTATTATTTTATTTACTTTATACATATTATCATTATACAAATTGTGAACTATTATCATATTGCTGAATGCACCGTTCAGTTATTCCTTAAAGTTATTCAAAAATTGAATTAGATGCTAGAAAATGTCGATAATAGAAATTAAAGACTCGAAAACATATTGTAATGGAGTATAATGATGTTATTTGTAGTAATGAGGTATTAATTTGACGACCTCCGTGGTGTAGTGGCTAGGCACGCTGGTTTTAAGGCGTCGCCGCTCTGAGTTCCCGGGTTCGATTCCCGGTCGGGTCAATATAGATATCAAAATTTTCTATATTGTCTTGGGTCGGGGTGTTGTGGTACCACCTTTGTGTCTGATTTTCATAACACTGAACAATGTATATGATTGGTGTCCAATAATTTGTTTTTTACTGACTTGACTGATTTATTACTTTCTAAATGAACTGTTGTTTATGTAGATAAGGTCTCTTTAAAGTTAGGATCGTTAATATGTCACACACTTAAAACTACAAAAAGTTACCTATGATTTTCATTCATTCATCAATTTAAAAGTCAATTCAGTTAAAGATTCTTTCCATTTTGTTATCTTAAAATCAGATGTGTTTTTTTAAATTCCTATTAAATATAAATATTAGAACATAATAGACTGTAATAAAATAAAATAAAAATGGCTTCGATAAATGACCCTTTGTCATTCATAGACCGGAGTAAAAAAAAAAAGATTAGTCGCATTAATAATTACGATTGTAACATAACCATACTTAATTTATTAGCCTTTAGAACGAAATAACCATGAAATTATAGGTACATAATAGGTTATGAACCCAGTTAGGTACATAAAAGATACAAGGTGTATAGAATGTTCGTTGCCGCAAGTCTTATAAGACACTGGATTAATACTTCACCCTTGATAAAGCATAATCAATCTAAAGATTCAATAGATCAATCGATATTGGTCAAGTAAACCAAAAATAATTTATAATTATAAAAAGTACTAGAAATGTGACAATTCTTATTAATATGTATATTTTGTTATTATGTATTACTCAGTGAGCTCAACAGTATGATTGTAGCATAACCTTTATTTCTTGTTAAACTTAAATGCCGAATGTGATGATTTTCTAATGTGTACTCAACAGCTTAATTTTGGCATAATCTTGTAACATGATAAATGTAGTATACTGTAGTAGTATTGATATAAATGCGCCATTGTAAATATTTTAAAAAATGCACCAGGAGTTGCATTAGGTCGGATGGCCGAATGTGATGATTTTTGTATTTAGATTCAATCAGTAGCCCTGTTGTAATCTTAACTCATTATAATAACAGTTAACGTTATTTATATAAAAAAGAGTGTTGTTACTTTATCGAATAACGTTATCGATATTTAAAAATGGCAACACTGGCTGCCCCTCCCCTTCTTATTTTCTGACTTGCGGAGTGCACTCGAAAGGCGAGCCAGTCTAGTACTGACCGCCGAAGCGAAAGGTTGATGGAAAGAACCTATGTTAAAATGTAGTTATAATTATTAATGTGGCTAGAGATAGTGATTTGTATCATAGATAAGTGTGTTGATCGAATAATGAACTTTATAAACTCAACCGAGTTTGATTCACGACTCTTATAAACTTATTTACTTATTTAGTTATTTACTAATTTACTTATATACTTATTTACTAATTTACTTATATACTAATTTACTTATTTAATAATTAACTTATTTACTTATTTACTCATTTTCCTATTTACTTATATACTAATTTACTTATTTACTCATTGACTTATTTACTTATTTACTTAATTACTAGTTTACTTATTTACTCATTTATTTATTTACTAGTTAACTAATTTACTTATTTACTTATTTTACTTATTTTACTTATTTACTTAATTACTAGTTTACAAATTTACTTATTTACTCGTTTACTTATTTATTTGTTTACTTATTTACTTACTTACTTATTTATTTATTAATTAATTAATTTATTGATTTATTGATTTATTCATTTATTTACTTAATTACACACACAAAACACGTACGAAAATAAAACAAAAGACAAACGGAAAATCTGTTGTAAGATTGGGAAGATTTCGCTACACTCGATCTGGCAACCTTATTTTTTTAATTTGACAGCGCTAGTTCTGATTTTTGCCGTCTGTCTTAAAATGATTTACAAACAAATTAATCTCATTATTAGTCAATAAGTTGCTATAAGCTGATTTTATTTGTTGCTAAAAATCTTGTTTTGTTTAATTTTGATTCTTATAACTTTGAGGTGGTTAATGCATTAGACAACAGAATTAAAATATCTTTGACAGAATGCTTAATGAGAAAATGTAATTAAGAGCTTCATACGGAAAATCTCGACTTCGGCTTTGAAGATTATAAAACATATTGCTGAATTATCGTATGTTCCCATTTTCTGGTGAAATACTAATTTGAATTTTATGTAAGAGGAGCCTTTGAGAGAGAAAATGAGAACTTTTTGTACACTGGGAGTAAAAGCTATACTGCACCTTTTAAAAAATCTTGTGCAAAGTTTTAGTAACGCTTCTATATTGTATGTCATAAAAAACATTATACATGATAGCCTATATGCTATTCCAGTGTATAAACTATGTTGTTGTTTAGTTTCATCAAAATAAATTCTCGCCATATTAGAAAGATTTATTATATTATACTTTTTAAATATGTTTACGTACCTATACTTTGTGTAATTTTATCGTATTTTTTGTGTATTTTCATTATAATCTATAGAACGTGTACCGTAAAATGCGCAAAACCTGAAAATAGAAAATGGAATCGAACAGAATCAATTGAATCACATTTTTATGCGTCACATTTTTCAAAAAATATTTATTAAAATGTTGCAATCTATTTACTAATAAGACAAGCCACCATATTCTCCAACCCTCCAAAATACATAAACAAGCAATGGTTAGTTCTTTATGAGCGTAAAAAGTAATAACAATAATGTCAGGGCATCGCAGCGGCCCGGTGCATACGTGCCAAATCCTTTCTCGACAGAGCGTCATCCGCAGAGCAAGAAGTGCCAGTTAAATTAAAAGACCACTTAAAGACAAATAATTAAATCTGTTAGAATTAGGTTTATTGAAATAATAAAGATTTGAGATGTCTGGGATTTGGCGCATTTATAATCATATATAATAAAAAAGCATAAGACATTGAAAAAAAACTTTATAATGATCATATTTGAAGAGATATATCTTAGAACTTTATTACGACTTAAAAACGTAGGTTGAGTAAGTATAAGCTAGGTAGCTTCAAGTAATTCCAATAAAAAAAATGCTCCAATGCTCTTTCGTTTCAATATTTACCTGCTACAGAAGCCCCGACATATTTTTCCTGTAGAACAACCAGGTGGCGCTCGAAAAACGCTGAGATAAATTTGGTGTTTTCGTGTATTTGTTGATTGAAAAGGTATTTTGAATTATGCTTAAAAAATAGTAATATATATTTTATTTCACATGTATAAATTTATATATTTCTTATGCTTCAGACTTCGGCCGTTGGATAGTTAATATCTATGGTAGTTGTGAAGCTCGCCCGGTTAAGTATTAAGTGAAATATTTAGGACTAGTACGTATCATTAAATGCGGGCTAGTGGGACCAGGCTTCGTGGAGTTTTCACATAAATTTGTTTTTCACATTCTTTAACTATAAACCAAAGTATGGACATCGGTCCAAAACTTTTTGAGAAATTGTCTATTACCAAATTTACGTAACAGAGCTAAATGTCAATGTACGTCGCTTGAACTGACGCTCATTTTTGTGTCGTTAGTTCGGTCAAAGGTACATTGTAGGGGGAATATCAAGGAACACGATTTTTGACTTCGTAACTTTCTTTGGACTAGTTAGGAGACTGACATATCAAAAGTTCCAGGTCGTACCTCTTGAGCTGGGAAGAGGGGAAGGCTTATGTTGACTTCCATTCCAAGCAACGTTACAAAGTCAAAAATCTTGTATCTTCAAATTCACTCTTCAAAGTTTAACGATTTATTTGACTGGCCTACGTGTGTTCAAGTTGAAAAGTGGTTAAGCGCGAGAGACCCCAACTTTACATATTATTGTTATTATGCTGATAAAAACAAAATAACTCCATCATTTATATTTTTATAGTGTTTTGTCTCACTAAAATTATATATATTACTTGCACTTTTTAAAAGCAACAACAACAACTCACCAGGCTTGCTATTGTGACGGTGGCCGAGTGGTAGTAGGCATACGCCCGGATAGCGTAAGACACCTGTTTCGATTCCTCGTCTGACACACAGCCAAAGTTGCTTTTTACAAGTGCAATTTATATTGTTAAGTTTTTATAATGACAAAACACTATATAAACAAAAATGGTAATTATAAATTGCACTTGTAAAAAGCAACTGTGTTTTATAAAAAAAAACACACGGAATTTAACGCAACTTAAACTTAACTTTATAGGTAAATATGGTATTTACCTTCCCGACGTTTCGACACGGTTACACGCGTCATGGTCTCGGGACAACTGCTGAAGCTCGGCGTCGTCTGCCTGTGCGAGTTGAAATAGTTTCTTCTACCCGCACACTTTGAATATTTTATTTATTTATTTAGGAAACCAACGGCGATACAATACAATTACATTATATTAGTTTGGCTTAAAATTACGGCTAATTACAGATTTCCATAAGTGTACATATACTGTTATGTTGAAGTTAGAAAAGTGTGTGTGTGTGTGTGTGTGTGTGTGTGTTTGTTCTATTCTTTTTTATTTAAAGCCTCAAAAACTTTAGTTTTAAAAGTCGATTTACTGTGAGTAAATAAATATATATAAACGGTACGACACGCCAGCTACCAGCTCACTGCAGTCGACTCGACCGATTATTTACGGACGGCAAAACACGCGATTTGCACTTTGTTATAACTGGGTTCCAGGTTGGTGACAATGTCGTGAAGCGACAAATGTGGAGAAGTAGAAGAAGGTAAAAGAAAGAGGTAGAAGAGGGAATAGAATTTATATTACAACAAAAAGAATACAGTACCGAAAAATGAGATGAGGTGATGTCTGTATGAATGTAAGTAAAGTGCAGTGGGCGTGAGTAAGTATCTTCAAATCTTCAATAAGTATTGTCCTGGGGCAGCAAAGGGCGGCGTCGGAGTGCAGGGCCGACACAGCGGAGGTAGCAGCGACGCCGATGTGCAGCGGTGACAGGCGCTGTGAAGAGCAGTGACGCCGATGTGCAGCGGTGACAGGCGCCGTGAAGAGCAGAGACGCCGATGTGCAGTAATGAGGGTAACGGGCACTATATAGAAAATGTTGTGATCAGTTGGAGTGCCAGAAGTACTTGGTCTCGGATCCTCTTCCGAGAAGGAGACAGGTCCCTCCCCTAGAGCGAGGAGGTGTTACTGCAGTCAATGTGCTTGGATACTCCTCCGGTGTCCGGTCCCTCCCCTAGCGTGAGGAGGTGTTTCAGTAGTCACCGGCGGTTCTTCAAGACTTCTTGAGGGAAGATGTAGAGTATTTTTGAAGTATAATAGAACTGTTCGAGCTTAGAACTCGGAATCGAATGAATTGAATGAAAAAAATTAATGCTTATATAGGGGGCCGGGGCCGTTCAAATTTAGATCGAGGTAGGTTCAAAAATAGAACATGAATACTGGTGGTTTACAGAGGATTAAACCCGAAAAAGTAATAAACTTTGATAGAAGTTGTCAGACTTTGAAAGATATTGTCATAACAACGATGTCAATAAAGATAAAAATACTGTCAAAAAGTAAGCAAATTACGAAAATACAGGAAAACGAATCATCACCCAATGCAAATTAAAGGAAAATTGCAAACAAAGGTAAAACACAACTATTTTTACAGTATTATGTAAAGAAAAGTAGAATAACAGAGCTTTGAAAGTTTGACATTTTTAGATTCACAATAAATATTGTTCAAAAAGGATTAAAAAACATCAATAATCCAAAAATACAGAGTAATAGTAATAAGAAGAGTAGAAAGGCAGGTAATGCCTATAGTTTAATGTCTACAGTACGACTTTTTAGGGAGAAAATACGAACTGCGTTATGGTAGATAGAATCTATGATTAACTCTTATGTTCGTGTTTACAGCAAACGAACCAGCAAAAAAGGAAATGAAAGCATGGAAAAACAAAGATAATGTGATGAAAATGTTAATGTGGATCCGATGAATACTAAAAATATTAAGGTACTCAATTTATTACACATATTACAATATGTACAACAGTACAACAAATGAAACCCATCATCCCGATTGAAATTATTATATTTCTTGATTTGAATTGCTTCACGTACTAACCTAGTGCGGTAGTAGCGATCAGTAGAAAGGATTTTTGGGTCATGAAGTTCTATCCAGTGACTTGGGCCTGAATTAAGCAGATGCTCGGCTATCGCAGATTTACCCGTCTGTAGATTCTTAACAACTGAAATGTGCTCCTTGACTCTTTCAGCGATTTTTCGCTTGGTTTGTCCAATATAGGCACTATCACAACTGCAATAGATTGCAGATAGAACTTATAAACAACCGGCGTCTGTAGAGGTATCACGTCCTTTGGTGAGCGTAAGTACTTTGTTACTTTTGACAGCGGTGGTGCCTCAGAACATCCGCATCTGAAGAAGGAATTTTGTTGCGAATTATAGTTTCCTCCACGCCACAGATTATTTTCTCATAAGGTACTCTTTGCCAAAACATTTTGTGTAGCTCCATCAAGCGTAACATTTGACAAATTTATTACCGTATGAGTATTTAATGCGGCTAACTGTACTAAACTATTCGTTGGTCTCGCGTTCTGTAAATACCCACTACGGCGTTGGCGGTCACGTAATTTATCCAATTTGCGATCATGACTGTTTTTACACAAATCACGGGTGCGAGCTGCTTGCAAATACGTGATATTATCGCACTTGTCAAAATCATCACGGGACCACAAGACACTGCATTCCTGATGTAACACATATAACTCACTCTGAAATTTGTGCAACTGACTGTACTTATTTTTAATCAGCTGTTTTAGCAAACGAACACTCGCGTTGTTTAGAATTCTTTCCGAAAAAGCAATGTCAATACGCGGTTTAAGTCGCACACACGTAGGTTTTAAATTCAAATCGCGACAAGTTGTTAAAAATGTCAACGACGTTTCTAAGCGCACTCTTTTGTTTTGGAAGAATTCAAGGTGTTTTAATTTTCTTACACTTTCCGACCCGTATCGGCTAGTTATATACGATTTTAAGCTTTGTTGCATTTTTTATCGAAACAACACAAACTACGGGATTTAACGCAACTTAAACTTAACTTTATAGGTAAATATGGTATTTACCTTCCCGACGTTTCGACACGGTTACACGCGTCATGGTCTCGGGACAACTGCTGAAGCTCGGCGTCGTCTGCCTGTGCGAGTTGAAATAGTTTCTTCTACCCGCACACTTTGAATATTTATTGCACTTGTACAGTCAACTCGACAAACAACACTTACAGTATCCGGGTTATTTACGGACGGCACAATACGCGATTTGCACTTTGTTATAACTGGGTTCCAGGTTGGTGACAAATGAAACCCATCATCCTGATTGAAATTATTATATTTCTTGATTTCAATTGCTTCACGCACTAACCTAGTGTGGTAGTAGCGATCAGTAGAAAGGATTTTTGGGTCATGAAGTTCTATCCAGTAACTTGGGCCTGAATTAAGCAGATGCTCGGCTATCGCAGATTTACCCGTCTGTAGATTCTTAACAACTGAAATGTGCTCCTTGACTCTTTCAGTGATTGTTCGCTTGGTTTGTCCAATATAGGCACTACCACAACTGCAATCTATCTTATAAACACCCGGCGTCTGCAGAGGTATCACGTCCTTTGGTGAGCGTAAGTACTTTGTTACTTTTGACAGCGGACTATATACAGTCTTAATGGAGTATTTGTTAAGTACTGTTCCAATTTTATCTGTTATGCCTTTTACATATGGTAGAAAAGCAGGTTCTCGGCTCACCATCGGTTGTTTTTCTCTCTTAGACCTCTTCTCCATTTGATGTCTCATCAAACCGTATCCGTTCCCATCAAGTACCTTTGCTACATGGTTAAGTTCTCCTTCTAAATGGTCAGAGTCACATAAGCTGTACGCCCTATTGACAAGCGAGGATACCACAGATTGAAGATGACGAGGATGATGATGTGAAGAGGCATGCAAATATCTGTCTGTATGCGTTGGTTTGCGGTAGACAGAGTGGGCCAAAGTTCCATTGGATTTCACTGACACAAGAACGTCAAGAAAAGCCATCGATTTGTTCTGCTCAATTTCATACGTAAACTTAATCTTTGGGTGAAAAGAGTTAAGGTGTTGAAGGTATTGTTCCACATCCGCCTGGTTTCCATGTATAATACAAAACACATCATCAACATACCTTTTCCAGAACTTTATAATATCAGGGCCACTTTATAACGCTTTTTCCTCAAAATGCTTCATCCAAATGTTTGCAATGATTGGTGCCACAGGACTACCCATTGCTACACCATCTTTTTGGAGGTAATATTGGCCTTGATACAAAAAATAGTTTCCGTCCAAGCAGTTTTGTAAAAGAACAATGTATTCTTCTGGCAATTCATTGTCAAATAGTCTCTGTTTGATGACCTCTAGGCAATCTTTCAGTGGCACATTTGTGTACAGCGATTCTACATCAAAACTCACCATTATGTCACCAGGTTCTATCGTAATATTCTTCAGCAGCTCTATGAAATGTATCAAGTTCTTCACATACGATGATGACCTTCCAGCTAATGGTTGCAACACTCCAGCAACGTGTTTCGCCAAACTATATGTAGGTGAATCAATTTGGCTCGCAATCGGTCTAAGTGGAACCAAGATGTCTTGGTTCTGACGTAAATTACTCAGTGCTTTACGCTCTTCCATAGTTATGTTACTCTTAGGCAGCCTAGACTTCCGCAAAATTACTGCTACATCCTGCCTCAGAACATCCGCATCTGAAGAAGGAATTTGGTTGCGAATTATAGTTTCCTCCACGCCACAGATTATTTTCTGATAAGGTACTCTTTGCCAAAACATTTTGTGTAGCTCCATCAAGCGTAACATTTGACTTCAACTTCGTGACAACTTCATGACCCAAAAATCCTTTCTACTGATCGCTACTACCACACTAGGTTAGTGCGTGCGATAATAATTTCAATCGGGATGATGGGTTTCATTTGTCACTAACCTGGAACCCAGTTATAACAAAGTGTAAATCGCGTGTTTTGCCGTCCGTAAATAACCCGGATACTGTAAGTGTTGTTTGTCGAGCTTACTGTACAAGTGCAATAAATATTCAAAGTGTGCGGGTAGAAGAAACTATTTCAACTCGCACAGGCAGACGAAGCCGAGCTTCAGCAGTTGTCCCGAGACCATGACGCGTGTAACCGTGTCGAAACGTCGGGAAGGTAAATACCATATCTTAATATATAAAAATCTCGTGTCACAATGCTTGTCCTCAATGGACTCCTAAACCACTTAACCGATTATAATAAAATTCGCACACCATGTGCAGTTCGATCCAACTTGAGAGATAGGATAGTTTAAATCTCAAATTATAGTCGCATTGCACCCGTGCGAAGCCGGGGCGGGTCGCTAGTTTACCTATAAAGTTAAGTTTAAGTTGCGTTAAATCCCGTAGTTTGTGTTGTTTCGATAAAAAATGCAACAAAGCTTAAAATCGTATAAAACACACGGACACATTTGCTTCTTACAAGTGCAATAAAATTAATCGTACTCCCATTTAAATGATATTATCTGCATTTAAGGTATCTAATGCTACCAACACCTACAATCCGGAAGCATTAATCAATCGGATTACATAATCAATATTATGATCCCACTCAATATTATAAGGGTTCCGTAGCCGAATGGAAAAAACGGAATCCTCAGAGTTTCGTTAAGACTGTCAGTCCGTCTGTATGACCTTCCGTACATCACAGCCACTTAATTATGTAACTATAAGCATCACACTGTTGAAATTAAGAAGAAATATGTATCCTGTTAACCGCTTTACGATCCTCATACAAGAAATAAAAAATAATGATATTTAGAGAGGGACCCATACATAAAACTAGAACCAAAAAAAATAAGTCTATGGATAGATCTTTTAAAATGACATCGAGGTTCCTAAAACCATTTTCTTTTAAAATCTAACGTTTGATAAATAGACGCTTCCTAAGTGGTAAAATGGGCGTCCCCCCTTCTAACTTCTTAACTAAGGTCTGGAGGGGATCAAACTAGTAGTTTTTGAGTTATAGCACATTTTCAACAACCGCAAACATAACTTTGTTCTTCATACAAACACTAAGAAAAACAAAGTTATATGTGCTGTCAACAAAATATTGTGGTAATTTACTAAGTGAAGTAAGTGGATTCAGTAAAAGTTTGCATGGAACCCTCAGTGCGCGAGTCCGACTCGCACTTAGCCGTTTTTTTTAAATATCATGAAAATTCTGGCTACCCTACTCCACACCCCGAAACATTATTGTCATTTTACAGGTTACAACCACCCTTATGTGTCATTCTGTACAACCATGACTGGTGTAACTATTATTACCCGTTCAAACGACTGAGATGCGGTATTGATGGTGACAGTAAAATTTTACAGATGTGAAAATGCCTATGAATGTAAAAGTATCGTGTAAACAACAGTTTAATCATACAAGAATGTTCTAAGGCAATGTTCACAGGCAATGTTGTTGATAAGGCAGTGTTTGTAATGTCAATTGTTAGGTAATTTATTTTTTATTTATTTAATTTTTTAATGTTTTTTTTATTATTTTTTCTCAGGTGTGTGTTTACACCCAGCACCTAGCAAAGATTCCCGTTAAAAATCAGTGTCGTAGTATCACCATCTGCTGTCACGACTTATACTGAGCGGGGGACCTTTTTTAATTTTGTCCTTGCTATTTTTAAAATAGATTGATTTAACTTATCTCTTGTCTATCAAAGAAATCATTCATTTACAATACGCGTAGACTACGTCTAGTTTCCTAGTACTTGCAAAACCGGCCAAGTCCGAGTCGGACTCGCGCACTGAGGGTCCGTGCCAACGTTAACTGAATTAGGGAATCCACTTACTTCCACTGAGCTAAAATACTACAATATTTTGTTGACGGCAAATATAACTTCGTTTTTCATAATGTTTGCACGAAGAACAAAGTTATGTTTGCGGTTGTTGAAAATGTGATATAGGTAATATCAAAAAAACTACTATTTCGATCCCGTCCAAACCAATTTTCGTTGAAAGTATTTGTTAGGATCTCATCTACTCGTTCAATTACTCGTATGGTTTAAGGATCCTCTATGTCATTTTGAAAAGACCTATCCATATACACCTCATACGCATAAGTTTGACAAAAAAAAATGATTTTAGTTTTATGTATAGGATAAATATAATTTTTTTTATTTTTTTATATAAGAATCGTAAAACGGTTAACAGCATACATCTTCCTACCAAATTTTAACAGTGTGATACTTATACAGCAAGCGATGTTGGCTCTTAGGTGGTTAGATGGCGGTGACCTCGATGAAAGTACTCGTCCTCATTCCATTGAAGCATTGTTTATAGAAAAATCTGTATTATTTATTCAATTTTTTAATTATTTAGTATAGCCTATAGATATGGGTACGAATAATAAATCTGGGTATTCGATATGCAATTTGCCTTTGCTCAACGTTTCAAAAGATGTTTATTATAAAAGTTCAAAGAAATTATATTTCAATTATGTCCAGTGGCAGATAAGTCATAATTTTATGAAACCATACATTAAAACAATGAAAGAAATATACCTATCTATTAAAAGCACCAATCTTTGTTCATTTAGAATATTTACTTCAATGCGACTATTAGGAATCTATAAGATAGAAAACATTACTGAAATACATATTCAAAATGAAAACCTGTAATTTCATAAGATTTAGCGACGATTACTATTAGATCACAGTACAGAGTGTTTTGGTCAGTGACATCCAACTTAGAGATGAGTATGCTTACTCAAAAAAATAACTTCAAATTATATGCAAGTTTTATAAAAGATAACCTCTTCACAACATTCTAAAAAAATCAAAACGAATGGAAAAACTCGCACCTTCGCACGTAGCTCGCGCGTATCTATGAAATACTACTCCGTAGCTAGTAATCTACGAAGAGGCGACCTGATATTGGTAGTTTTGACTCGCTAATATCGCAATTTTAATTTTTTTTAAATATATTTTGGAATCAGTATCGTTTGTACAACTACCCCTGAGTCGGGTGTTGCTGACCAAAACGAAATAAGGAATGACAGTCTATTCATAATAAATATTGCGTATCCGAAACTGCAAGATACAGATTAGTTTTCCATTGCCCTACATCATCCATAGATTAATACTGCCATCACCTAAGCACTCATCTTCGGCCATAAGTCTTGCCTTGCCATCGGACCAATAGCAATGGATTTATGATCGCAAGCATGCATATATGCCGTATACATTAGAAGCATTCAATGGGTGTGTTGTGGTTTGTATGTCGAATCAGACATGTGATGAATTGCCTGGTTTAGTAAGTTTGTCTAAACATGTTCAATTGAACTTGAGATGTGACTTCGTTTTACTGTTGTAAGTGGAAGCTTGAGATATAAATTTAAATTTAATATACATATGAATGCTATGAGGTCTATGCTCAGTGTTTCTTTACGTTCGAACCAGGAGTGAAATGTGTTTACGTCGTTCTGTCCCACAAAATTACACTTGTTTTTAATATTTGTCTGTCGTTTTTTTCACAAGGCTTGAAGGGTTACGTATGTATGGAATGGGTTCGCTCTTCTCTTTAGACTAGATCAGTCACAGTATAGAAAGAGACGACAATGGAGCGAGGTCACCATGAAAATAATGCATTTTCATTTCATGTTGGTAATCAAAACAGTTTTAAATAAAATAAACTCAAATCAGAAAAAAATACACTTAGCATTTTTCGGCAAGTAATGACCAACCATCATTGTTTCGTCGAATAAGGCCAGCAGATTCGCCGCTTCCAGCCAGACCGCGTTAAAATTTTACCCCCCAGTTCGATTCAGATATGCCTTATTTCATAGTCTGCCTGCAACATACGAGTGCAACACAGAAGTTCATTGGCTCCGTGCCAAACGTGTGCATTTTTTACGACGTGCTGCATCGGCGGGGGTGCTGTCAGAATGATGCCTGAATTTGGGGTTCCATTAGAAATATTATGGTAATCTGAAAAATACCTAAATATGACGAGAAAAACAGTTTTTGACTAGGAAGAGAAGTCTTCTATATTTTAAACTCATACCCGAAGTCGAATTGAAGTAAATACTGTCTATAATTGCTCTCCTTCTATTCAAAAGATGTTATTGAAAATAACGTGTGAAAGCTAGTAGGTGCTTGCTCGTAAATAGTTTTAATTTCGCACTGTAATAAATCGAATACAATAACCATTTAATGATAAAAGGCTCTATTTTTTAACCGACTTCAAAAAAGGAGGAGGTTATCAATTCGACTGTATGTTTTTTTTGTATCTATGTTACCTCATATCTCAGTCATTTGTCGACCGATTTAAAAAAAAATTTCGCCTACTTAGAGGGTGTACCTTCTAGTTGGTCCCATTTTTCCATTTTGGGATCTGATGATGGAATCTTGGTGTAATCGAGGGAAATCCTCAAATTTTAAAGGCACGTTTAGTGTTTCTTTACTAGAATCTTAATGTTGACGTGTTGTTACGTCTGAAAGTCTACATCGTGTGGGGCTGAGCTGATGGTGGAACTCCTTAACGCTTAGGAGTTCAGTAATTATAATGACGGAACTTATGATAGGTAATTTGTAGCTTCTTAAAAAATATAATCATAAGATGGAACTCCGCCCCCCTCTTATGTAATCACTAAAAATGAAAAAATAAATTAAACCTCTTAAAAACAAGTAAAAACCGACTTCAAAACCAAAATTCACTAAAAAGTCTTAAATAAACTCTTCACCATAGAAAGGAAAGGAATCCGTTTTAGGCAAACAATTTCTTTTTGGAGTCGGTGCCATCACTTTGACCATCAAGCATCAACTATCAGAGCACCGACTCCAAAAAGAAATTGTTTGCCTAAAACGGATTCCTTTCCTTTCAATGGTGAAGAGTTTATCTAAGTTTTTTTAGTGCATTTTGGTTTTTTAACAACAGGGATAATTTTAATACGATTTTAAATTTAAGTTTGAAAGAAAATCTTAAAGGCCATTAGTAAGAGTAGAGATCATTTTGGCACAAGAGATTCAGAAATACGAGTCCAAGGCCCTGTTGTCTTTATACACTACAAAGCATAGCAGTAAGGAATTGTAAGGAACCCCTCCACTCGCAGACACGTTATTTTCAATGGGTTCTAAGTGTAACGATTATGGTGCGCCCTACAAGTTTTTACAATTGTGTGTTATTGCTAAGAATGCATTGCTCGGTGGGGCGTGTTGAATGTTATATGATGAATCGTTGCCAGTTTTTGGGAAACGGTCGCCTTTGTAAAATTGCGAATTAACATGTTTCTTGTTTCTAGTGTTTGTTATTTATAATAAAAAATGACATTATTTATTATTTTGATGAATGCATGGTTAAATCAATGTTTTTTTTTTTTATTTGCGCCTAAACGAAAAGAATGTTGATAAGCATATTATTCGTGTACTTAAAACCAGCCAAGTGCAAGTCGAACTCGCACACTAAGGGTTCCGTGCCAACTTTAACTGAATTAGAGATCCACTTACTTCCACTTAGCCAAAATTCTACAATATTTTGTTGACCGCAAATATAACTTTGTTTTGAATAGTATTTGTATGAATAACAAAGAAATGTTTGCGGTAATTGAAAATGTGCTCTATCTCAAAAAGTACTAGTTTGATCTCGTTATAACTCTCTATCGTCAAAAGTCTTTGTCACGATCTACATCAAAGTTTTTTAGGGTTCCGTAGCCGAATGGCAAAAAACGGAATCCTTATAGTTTTGTCAAGTCTGTCTGTCTGTCTGTCAGCAACTGCTTTACGATTCTTATACAAATAATAAAAAATAATGACATTTCAGGAGGGTTCCCATACATGAAAATAAAACTAAAAAAATGTTTATGCGGTGGAGTGCCTATGGATAGGTCTTTTAAAATGACATCGAGGTTTCTAAAACGATTTTCTTTTAAAGTCTAACGTTTCACAAGTTTCATTCGTTTCAAAGTGGTAAAATGGGCGTCCCCCGTTCTAACTTCTAAACTTAGCGAGTGTAAATTTTGAAAAAACATAAATATATATGATGTAGATCTTAACAAATATTTTCAACGAAAATTGGTTCGGAAGGGATCGAACAAGAAGTTTTTGAGATATAGCCCATTTTCAACAACCGCAAACATAACTTTGTACTCCATACAAACACTATGAAAAACAAAGTTATATTTGCTGCCAACAAAATATTGTGATATTTTACTAAGTGGAAGTAAGTGGATTCCTTAATTCAGTTAAAGTTGGCACGGAACACTCAGTGCGCGAGTCCGACTCGCACTTGGCCGTTTTTATTTACTTAGGAACAACACTTTGGTCTTAACAATTAGTAAATACAATAATAGCTTGTTCCACCATCAACAAATGAGCACTAACAACTGAATAATGGAACATCATTCATTCGTTCATCATTCATTTCGCATAAGATATTGGACAGATAGAATCATTACGTATTAGTGAACTTTTATTGTGAAACGGGCAATAATTTGAGGTTTTTTATTCATTCTCAATTTTTCGATTGAGGTCTTAATCGCTCGTTCACATCATTTTCTTTATTTAACTCCAGACAACGTCAATACAATTCATTTCATTATGTCAACAGGACGTGCGTATTGTGATAAAAGAAATGAGAATACGCCCTTTACATCCTTTCTCTTCGCTGTTTGGGTGCGCCTGTTAGTACAATGTGGGACAAAATTTGTGTCACCCCTTGAATAGTTAATCCTTAGTACTTACTAAGTTTTAATACATATTGGATTTACGTCGGCATTTAAATCAATAATAGGGTGTGTCTTCTTATAATTTATTGTTGCGATTGTCAGAAATGATGACAACATACGTTTGGTTAAGACTCAACTAGTTTCGAACCCTAAAAAAAAATTGCAAATGTTAGAAGACACTATTACTTTGGGCCTTCTAAGGAAGTAATCACTCCGCGAGCGATAGAGAGGGCTAAATGAGGAGATACGTAGAGGAACTAAGGTAACGGACAAATTCCTGAGAAATAGTAAGATCAAGAGGCAATAGGTAGGGCACATAGCGCGAAATACTTATCTATATTCAGCAGTGGACGTCCTGTAGCTGATAATTATGATGTTGAGAATACACTATGTGGATTCATGAATGTAAAGCTAGATTCATTCATTTCTTTTTCTATTCGTTCATCACATCAAGATTTATTACTGGTATACTGTGAGACTCATGATATAGCCTGGTTTGAAATTCTGGCCCAAAAACGGGAAAAACGACATGCTCGTGCAGAGGGTTCAGTCACAACGGACTCTCAGTTCGATGCCGTAAGTGAGGTCGAAAGTGTCGTTCGAGGATCGGTTTGTTTAGCCACGAGCGACGATGCTCCTCTCGCGTAGGCGCTGTTTAAATCATCTGTCAAGATGAAAATTTAAATAATTATAATAAATAGAAAGGTTCGAATTCAAAAGGCCTCTATTAAATTGGAACCTTTTTATTCATAATAATAAAATTAACTTGATACTTATTTCAACCAAATAATTCACATCGTTTTATCAAAACCATTAATGCGCTCCAATACCATTGTGAAAGGTATTCCTAATCACACCGCATTCAAATTACACTAATTCTGAATTCCAATACCATTTAATAGGTTCAGTGCTCCCACGATACCAATCGAGCAATCTCGATTACTTGCAATCAATCAATCATAACTTATCTAGTCGATTATTGCACTACAGAATAGTATAGATTTAAATAGATGACTTAACTAATCCTGATGACTATTTCGTGTCGTTATATTGGTCGCATAAAGATAATGGTAGAAGACAAAGCGAGTAATTTCGTACTTTTTAAAATTTTAATAACAGTTGATTAATGTTTGTTAATATTTTTAACGTTAACTGATGTTCGTATTTGTAAGAGCAATGAATAAAGACTGATTTGTGATAATTATTTTGTTGTTGTATTGTATACCTTTTCTGCTATAGCCTTAAATACCTTAAGGTATCCACTTTACCCGGCCTCCCTTATAGGTTTTTTTGACTACACAATGGGTCTCAAAACTGGGATCTTTTTACTTAATTGCGTGCTAAGGTCTTTCTTATGTTTGATTGATGAATAAGGTCACTTTATTAGAATAAACCTTGACCTGTAATACCTTCTTCAATATATGATAGTATTTTTCATTAAGTCAATTATAAATTATCAATAACACTGTTCGTTCAAACACACATATCTAAAAAGAGCAAGCAGAGCAAATATTCGGCCAGTTGTAAATTAGTTATTTTCACTCTCGACAAACCACCGGAATTGATTTATATTTTAATGTAATGGAATGTTTTACAGTGGCTAGCTAACTTGATGTTACCCACTTTTATTCCAAACTAGCTCTTATTACAACCAACTAAGGTACCGCAGTGTTTACCTTGACGTGCTGTTGTCCGTACCTGTAAATTTCATTATTTCAATCGTTATTTTTTTTGCTTAATATACCTTTCCTACTTTTATTGGTTTCTTTCACAGACAGTGAAACTCACTTACGTCGGTGTACGAGGGTCAAACTGAAAGTTCTTAGAACTGGCCACTTATAAACAATATAATAAAAAAAACATTCTCAAATTTGAAAATAGAACTCTTTGCCAATATTACTGAGTATATATTTCATTCATTTGTCATTTGTTTTACGATTTGGCGGCAAATTGAAAATTGTCTGTGTCACGTCAACATGAATTTAACACGAGAAAATTTTCGTGCAATGATTTTTTATGACTTTCGATGTCATTTAAGTCAACAAGAAAGTTATGATAGACTACGATTAGCCTTTCACGATGAAGCCCCATCTCGTGCGACTGTTTAAGCTGGTTTAATGAGTTTAAACGTGGTCGCACTAATCTCACTGATGATGTACGTGAGGGACGGCCTTCTACGGCGACGACTGAAAATAACATCTGTGTTGTGCGGCGTATGATAGAGACTGACAAAAGAGTGACCTATCAGCTGATTCGGACAAGCTTAGGCATCGGTATGAGTCAAGTGCACAAAATCCTCCACGAACATTTAGCGGTCAGGAAGCTTTGCGCCCGGTGGATACCTCATAATTTGACTAAGGCTCAAAAACTCCATCGTGTGGATTGGTGCCGTAAAATGATTGAAAGATTTAACGGAGGTGACTCAAATGCTGTGTTCGACATACTAACAGGTGACGAAAGCTGGATTTACTGTTATGATCCTGAAACCAAAAGACAATCTGCTCAGTGGGTGTTTCCTTTCGAGGAGTTGCCAACTAAAGTGAAGAGAGATCGAAGTGCGGGAAAAAAAATGGTGGCCTCGTTCTTTGGAAGGATAGGTCATTTCGCAACAATTGTGTTAGAGGATCAAAAAACAGTTTCTGCAGGATGGTACACTACCAATTGTTTGCCACTTGTCTTGGAAAAAGTTCGAGAGAAACGACCTCGCAGTAGGATCCTCCTTCACCACGACAACGCCTCGTCGCACACCGCCAAGCGAACGATCGACTATTTGGCGACATCAAACGTTGAATTACTGGGTCACCCGCCGTATAGCCCCGACCTCGCGTCTTGTGATTTTTATTTATTTCCAAAAATTAAAGAAAAACTTAAAGGAAAGCGGTTTATGAATGCTGAAGAAGCGGTGGCTGCGTATCGCGATGCCATTGAAGAGACCCCTAAGGACGAGTGGGCAAAGTGCTTTTCCCAGTGGTTCCATCGCATGCAGCGGTGTATTGACGTCAATGGACAATATTTTGAAAAGATATAATAAAACTAATAACTGGCTAATGTAATCAGTTTTTGATTTTCTAAGAACTTTCAGTTTGACCCTCGTATTGTCCTCATCTCGCCTTGTGCGCGCGCGCCGCGGGGGGCAGGGCGGCTCTCGCCACTGCTCGTATACTGGTTTCTCGGTTGCACCTCTCAATACTTTGCAAGTATAACTTAAAACTTATAACTGCGGGTATAGACCCGCGGTGTATAGATACGCGACGCATATTATGTAGTAGTATTGTAACTACTTACACCCTCGACGTTTCAACGGTGTTGCAACCGTCGTGGTCACGAGGAGACTGGCGCTCGGCGTCTTCGTCTGCATCGGGCGGCCGGTTCTTCTGCTACCCTCCAACTATCCGATATTTGTTGTGCACGTGAACTAGAGTCAGTAGGTTCAGTGCGACACACAACACTCACTGTATCCGGGTTAATGTTTATTGATAAAGGCGACACACACGGTTTGCACTTATTAATCACTGGATTCCAGGCCGATGACAATTTAAATCCGTCTTCCCGATTGAAATTATTATACTTCTTGATTTCAATCGCTTCACGTATTACCCTAGTATGGTAATGGCGATCCGTGGAAAGGATTTTCGGGTCATGTAACTCCATCCAGTGACTAGTCCCCATATTAAGCAGATGTTCTGCCACCGCGGATTTATTAGTCTGCCGATTTTTCACTGCAGCGATGTGTTCCTTGACTCTTTCGGCTATAGTCCGTTTTGTCTGCCCAATGTACGAACTACCACAGCTGCAGTCTATTTTGTAAACCCCCGGAGTTTGAAAAGGCAATACGTCCTTAGGCGATCGTAGTATTTGTGCTATTTTACGTAACGGAGTATATCCAGTCTTAATGGAGTATTTACTAAGTACTGATCCAATTTTGTCCGTTACGCCTTTTACATACGGTAAAAATGCTGCTTGACGACTAGCCTCAGAAGCCTTCCCCCTCTCCCTGCGCCCTCTTCTTTCCTTCGGAATCTTGTATCCATTTCGTCGTAGTACCTCCTGAACATGTCCAAGCTCCTTATGTAAATGCTCAGGGTCACATAGGTTGTGAGCTCTATTTGTTAATGACGTTATAACCGATTGAAGATGCCGAGGATGATGATGAGAAGAGGCGTGTAAGTATCGGTCTGTGTGTGTGGGCTTCCTGTACACAGTGTGTGCCAATGTTCCATCCACCTTCACCTTGATCTCCAAGTCAAGGAACGCGAGGCATCTGTTGTTCTCCATCTCATAAGTAAATTTTATTTTCGGATGGATGGAATTCAGGTGGTCAATATATCGTTCTATTTCCTGTTGACCTCCATGGATAACGCAAAAAACGTCATCAACGTACCTTTTCCAGAGTTTTACAGTACTCGGCCCAGTAGCTAGAGCTAGGTCTTCAAAATGCTCCATCCAGATATTTGCAATAACCGGTGCGAGTGGGCTACCCATTGCAACGCCGTCGATCTGGAGGTAGTACTGATCTCTGAAGAGTAGGTAGTTCCCGTCCAAACAATTTTCAATAAGAACGATATATTCCTTGGGTAACTCATGATCACACAGTTTATCCTTGATGACCTCAATGCAATCCTTTAATGGTACATTAGTGAAAAGTGACTCCACGTCGAAACTCACCATTAAATCTCCGGGTTCCAACCTTATGCTCTTCACTATGTCCCTGAAGTGTAAAGAATCCTTCACAAAAGACGGTGTTTTCCCAACTAATGGTTGCAGCACTCCAGCAACGTGTTTGGCCAAGTCATATGTCGGTGAGTCTATTTGGCTCACAATAGGTCTTAGTGGAATGTTGCTTTTGTGTATTTTAGGCAGACCATAAAGTTTAGGAGGTTGCACTGGTTTTGGTTTATAAAGCTCGTTGTACTCGTCTTCAGTGAATACATCTTGGTTCTCGTGGATCAAGGCTCGAATGCGACGTGTTACCCTGGCTGTAGGGTTATAGGACACCGGTTTGTAAACATTCGTGTCTGACAACAAATTCCTTAATTTCTTTTCATATTCATCTGTGTTAATTACAACAGTTGCGTTTCCCTTATCGGCCTTTAACACTAAAATTTTCTCGTTATCACGTAGCTGTTTCAGTGCTAGACGCTCCTCTGTTGTAATGTTACTTTTAGGTAGCTTCGACTTACGTAAAATAACCGCTACGTCTTGCCTCAGAACTTCTGCGTCTGCGGTTGGAATTTTATTACGGATAATAGTCTGCTCCACATTACACACTATGTCTTCGTAAGGAATCCGCTGCGGTGTCAAGGCGAAATTCATTCCCTTAGCCAACACATTCTTTGACGGGTCATCTAAAACTTCATCCGACAAGTTGATCACTACGCGTTCGTTATCCGTATGAGTTGTGTCTGTCGCGGGTAGTTGTGTCCCCGGATCACGACGTTGGCGGGTACACAATTTTCTAAATTTGCGCCGCATTTGCGTATAGACCCGCAGTTATAAGTTTTAAGTTATAATGCAACGCGAAAGTTTAAAAAGTTAACTTTGCAAGTATTTTGTTCGGTGCTTATTTCTTTCTACCCAATAATTAAGCAAGAAGCGTATATTGTATTGTACACTTTTAATTCTCGTCGGTAACTATTACTGTGTTAAAATATGTTTCAAAATGCTACATTGTTGTTGTTTGTCAAGTTTATAAAGGTGTGTTAGCCTGTACAAATGTGTAAATATCATTTTATGTTACGATCAATTCATTATTGTATTGCATTGTTAAGCGTATTTATACGATAAAAAAGAATTTTCAAAAACAAACAAAAACTTACGTCCCTCTGATTGTCCGTATGTGTACCTCCTGAAAAAAATCCATCTGCCTAAAAGGTTGACAGAACCGAGTAAGTAATTTTCATTCCGAGGTGCTTGACAAAAGTGAGTACGTTCATGGTATGGTTTCTCTGGCCTTTTGTTTGTATTTCTGTATGAAAAAAGAGGCAATAAATATAATAAAACAATATTCAAAATGTAGAAACTTTGTATGATTGTAGACAATAAATGAAATAGTAGGGAAAAGATACCTTATCTACGCAAATAAGGATAGATTGTCTTACGAAACATTATTTGATTATGAAAAATCCATAACGCTTATGTTTTAAACTTTCATGGTCACTAACATTAGAATAGTTAGATACGGGATTGCTACCATGTACCTTATTATTTATGAGTTTCCGAAGAAATCTGCTATAGCGGAACATTTATTAGAATCCGGGCCGAATCACTGGATTGAGTTCCACAACCCTCAGATTATCTCAACAGAACGCCACTACATACCAAGATTGGTTAGGGAAGCGATTGAAATAACTAAATACAATAATTTCAATCGTGAGGACGAGTTTAAATTGTCAAGTGTCTGGAATCCAGTGGTTCGTATGTGCAAAAACCGTGTAAATAAACATAGTGCTGTTTCGCGAACAGATACTGTCAGTGTTGTGTGTCGAGAACAGAAGCGAGAAAATAGTGAGTTTGTGGACAATAGTACCGGCGGCGAGCGGAATAAACGACTTTGAAGTAGGTAGACCGATATGTCTGCAAATAACAACCCACCCGCATGTTCTCTTCAGTAACTCCGTGATCATGGCGCTTGCAACAGTGCCGAAATATCGAAAACTCATAAATAATAAGGTACATGGTAGCAATCCCGTATCTTACTATTCTAATCCATAACACTTTGATTTCAGGGTGTGAAAAAGTACTAAAAAATACCAAATAAATTAGACCACCAAAATCAATCATTAAAATTGTAAACGTGGGTGCTGTTTTTACATTCAAAAGGACTTTCCTCAATATTTCCTTAGTGCCATTTCTCAATTAGTCCGGTAAAAACATATTTTTCCAGTAAAACCGATTTTTAAAAATACCGTTTTTACTTAAACTGCGGGGAGGAATCTATTAATTCTACCAATAGCCTTAAAGGCAAAGTTGGAGCGGGTTGCGAAGAAAATTTAGGGTTCCGTAAGAGGGTGGCACCAAGCTAATTTATACGTAATTTAACCCTACGTTGAAAGAACCGTAACTTAACCTTTATGTCAAAATAAGGGCGCAGAAGTCCACAAGCAAGATGGACCGATGACCGTATAAATATCACAGAATCAAACTGGGTGCAGACCGCTTGAAACCGGTTATTGTTTTTCAAACCGTTTAGGAGAACTTATGTTTATGTTTCAACTATGGACTTCTTACGGTAATAATGATGAACCTTAACATAACTTGAACTTACCTCACCCTAAAGACTACCTCTCCTGTGTGGTGTAGTGGCAAAGCAGCGCTGGGTTTCAAGGCATCGCCGTTCCAAGTTCCCGAGTTCGATTCCTGGTCGGATCAATCTAGAAATCATAATTTTCTATATTGTCTCCGGTCTGGGTATTGTGGTACCAAAGTTGTATCTGATTTCCATAACACAAGTGCATTAGCTATTTACTCTGGGATTTAAGCAATGTATGTGATTTGTGTCCAAAATTTAAATTATTTAGATTTATTTCGAACTTCAACTTGATCGTACCTAAACTTCATCTTAACCGTAATGTTACGGACAACCAATCATGTTTTAGTTATAAGTTTAGTTAAATTTATTTATAAGGATTTTTGATGAAAATAAATATGATTTTCTGTTAGGGCCATAGCGAGTAAGCATTGTAATTAGCTTAGGGCTCATTTTATTTCAATAATAAGAAACCTGTTAGTTAGGAATTCCCATTTGCAAATTAGGTAGGCAGGTAGGGTAACAGTTAACTAGCTAGGAAATATTAAGAAATATGTAGGTAGTTTGGTACAGGGGCGAGGAAGACCCTAGTAGGCTGTCTCGCTCAGGTGGAGCGAGGCCGGTAAAGCCTTTGAATTTCCTGTCCCCCATATCGCACTTTCTGAGGGTAGATAGGAAACCCATAGTGTGGATTGTTGCGAATGGGAATTTTATGACGATTAATGTTGGTATGTTACAAAAACGTAAGAAGGAATACACAGATGGTGTTATGTGTCCGTCCTTGTTTGTAACTAATCTGTATTAGTCGATAAGTCAGACATGTATTTTTGGATAGATAAAGGGCCGTGAGTGGGCCAGATCGTACGCGCTCTCACGGTCACCGATCTCAAAAAGAAGAGTTTTATTTGGAATCTACAGACTACACATCGAAGGAAAGATCGTCAGAAAATTGACTCAGCCTGCCTGTAGTCAATACGTAACTTTACCGTCATTACAACTATACTAGTACCCGACTTAGTTCGTACAACCTAACTTAAGGTTATGTAACTTTCTGGACCGTCAATTAAGCCAGGCTTTCAGAACTGTACTCATTCTGTTTTTAGTTAGTCTTCTATAGCTTTACTTGTCTGCTTTGGTTGCAGCGTCTTGTCCATTTCGATCGATCATCTACCTACTCCAGGATATTGTACATTTACGGAGTATTTCACAATGGCCTAATAAGTAACCAGTAACGTTATCTGTGCTTTACTTCTTAATGACGTTCCATATTTGAATCAGTCGTGGGTAATGCTTATTTCTCAATGGTGATAGCATAATACCATGTGTAAGATCGGAAATGCTTCAGTCCGGAAGACTGTAGGATTCAAATGCCAAAAATATGACGGACCGCACTAGGTAAAAAAATCCGCCAAACAACACACTAATTGTAATGGTTTCGAAGTAAGAAATGTTCTTTCTTGTGTTATGAATACCGCAAAACGAATATGACGGAGGCGTTTAACATAAATACTTAAATGCATATAATCATCCATGACTTTGTTTGTGCTCATCACATAAACATTCGCCCCTTGTGGGATTTGAACCCGCGACCGGTATAATAGTCAGGCGCATTCATCAAACGTGTCGTCATATTTTGTTTCTTGCCTTCTTTACCTGTGCATTATTATTATGTTGGTCATTTTTATCTCTTAATCTCATAATCCTTAATAACGTATTGGATGTTTAGAAGGCGTACGCACGTGAGGCTACAGCTGACTTGCATATTCCCATTTGAAATCTTTATTTTGTTAAGATCCACCAAAACGTCATTTTATATTACCAGTAAATAATCTTTTATTCTATCACTTTATTTATTTTATTTATTTAAACTTTATTGCACTGTAAAATGTACAATTGGCGGACTTAATGCCTTATGGCATTCTCTACCAGTCAACCACCTGGTAATGCAGAGTTCAATCAGTTATCTTTAATTTTCTTTGTTGAAGAAAAATCGTATGTTTTGTTTGTGTGTTTGTTCGCGATAGTATTTTTTACGTGTACATATTTTACTTGATTTTTTAGGTAAAACGGTTATACTCGCAATCGAATTACCACACGAAAAAAACTCGATTGTAGCGAGAATCGGCTTCCAAGTGTGGCCTGTAATAAGAGCAAACATTTTAAACGTACGCTCTTTACGTAACCAGTCATCAATTATAAATTTAGTATAATGACAATAATAAATCGAACCAGCAATGTATTGCTAACAAATGTATCCATTCATAGAACTTCACATTGTCATTTACTACAACGAGTAAGAGATTTTGATTTACGTTGATTAGGGATTATAACTTTGGATAACTGTATCTCTGACTTAAAGCGTTTAAGAGCTCTATGACGTCATGGTAACTACTCGTACGTATACTATGTAGAATCATTGCTTGTGTTACGAATCAAACTCGGTTGAGTTTATAAAGTTCTTTATTCGATCAACACACTTATCTTTGATTCAAATCACTATCTCTAGCCACATCAATAATTATAACTACATTTTAACATAGGTTCCTTCCCTTAACCTTTCGCTTCGGCGGTCAGCACTAGTCTGCCTCGCCTTTCGAGTGCACTTTGCAAGTCAGAAAATAAGAAGGGGCAGCCAGTGTTGCCATTTTTAAATAGCGATAACGTTATTCGATAAAGTAACAATACTCGATTTTATATAAATATAAATAACGTTAACTGTTATTATGAGGAGTTAAGATTACAAGAGGCTACTGACTAATCTTTTTTTTTACTCCTGTCTATGAATGACAAAAAGTCATTTATCGAAGCCATATTTATTTTATTTTATTACAGTCTATTATCTTCTTATAAACTTAACAAGATTTTTTTTAAAAAAATCTGCTTTTAAGATAACAATATGGCAAGAATCTAACTAAATTGACTTTTAAATTGATGAATGAATGAAAATGTATAGGTAACCTATTGTAGTTTTAAGTGTGTGACATATAAACGATCCTAACTTAAAAGAGACCTTATCTACATAAACAGTTCATTTAAAAAGTAATAAATCAGTCAAGTCAGTAAAAGACAAATTAATTGGACACCAATCACATATCCAGCAATATGATAATAGTTCACAATTTGTATAATGATATGTATAAGGTAAATAAAATAATCAGGTTAAAACCAAAGTTCCTTTCTGAAACACAGTCTCATGATTTGAATTTTTCATATTGAGTACTGTATAAAACTATGTATTGTGATAGATATTAGAAAGTCACTAAAGCATCCAAAATAAAGGTCACTTATTAATCGGGGAGAACATAATCAAGAATTATTGAAGCTATTTAGATAACTTTTAAAAAAAGTTAAATTTCGTAATTTGCGTGGCGCATATCAATGAAAGTTATGAATCTTAGCACTTAAAGTCATACGAGAAGAATTAAGCTATTATGTGGTTATGTTTTTTTTTATTGGAATTGAATGGTTACCTTAATGTCTGTACTCAATCCCTTATAAATACTGTTTACGGAGATACAGACATTTAAGGGATCATTATTATTATTTATAGAATCTCTTATGATCTTACAATTTATTGTTAACATAAAATATTACTTTGTAGTTTAACTTTCCCTAATATTATGTGTGTTCGGATGAGAAAAAATCAATATTTCAGGGCCCATATTAATCATATTTGTTAATTATTAACGAACAGTACATGAAGGTGTGGTCTTAATTTAGTAGCAGGAACAAGTACCTACTTCACTTTATTAATCATTATACAATTAATATAAATAGAATTGAGATTAGATTTAATAGTCAAATGACATTAATAATTAAACCGTACCACGAATAAAATTTACTCAGCAAAGTTAACTCAACGACATTATGCCGTTACATGTAAAAAAGAATAAACTGCATGACATTGCCAAGAATACAGAAAATATCAAAGTGGGGAACTAGAATAAAAACTAGTTTTGAAATAAAGCCTTTGTGCATAATTATCTATTAATTGACCTATGAGATCACGGTCTCCTATTTACGCTGACGTTTTGGCGTGTAGACGTCCCTAGTCCTCATTTAAATGTATTGCGATGCGTCTTTAGTTATTCCAAACCCAAGCATATTGCAGAGCAAACGTCGTGTTTGGCGTCAATATAATATTCATAAATGAAAATATATTTCTTTTCAAGTCAATGCTTAGTACATTATGTAAGGTCACCTCGTTATAAGTGATAATATTTCAACAGAGCATCAAACAATAACATAGAAAGAGGACCCTTTTTTTTGAAAACTGGCCCGCATACGATTTTATTTTTCCTAACAAAAAAAATATTATTCTTTAAGGGCACCCTGACCCGCGACAATGCCTTAGTCTCTTACATAAGTACTAAATTGAGCGAAAACTAGACATACGTATATAATAAAAGTGCTAAGAGATAATAAGTATAAAAATAATATCAAAAAACAAATGTTTTTACAAATTGTCGGAGTAATGATTTATAGATAAACAATGTCATTAAAACAAATTTATATAGACATTGAGGATACATTAATTTCACTGACTGTCTACTAGTCAGGAATACTTATAGGAAGGTTATTTAATAAGTAAAAGTATAGCTACCTAAGCTCATTATTGATGTATAATTTCATTTTTTTTAATTGTTTGTGCAGTGTTACAGAAATATTGTGTAGTAAGTTATTTGGTTCCTAAATGTTTAAAGTAGTCATAAATAAACATTAATATGTATAAGTATAGGACCATCTGTTCCAACCACCCACCACCAAGACCAATATAATTACTCCACAATTTATTAACAGGTAAAACTCACCTATAAAATTGCTTTACTTTGCTGTTCCCTACCGGGTGTGCACATGTAGCGAGCGATGTTAAGTTTGTAATTAATTATTTATCTACTGTGTATTTCTTTCATCAAATAAATGATGATTGATAAACTTTTTATATACATTTTATGTCTTACAAGTTTGGCGGTTAACTGTGCTGTCAAAATTGCAACGGAATCTGCTGCTCTTTACAGTTCTAGTATGGTTAAAACGACAGAACAATTTACATAAAGGAAGTAAGGGTATTTTCTATGAATGTTGTATAAACGAACTGCATTGTAACGCGTTACGCGACTTTAATGGCGTTTAAGTAAACCGACATTAGAATTACCGCGTCAATGAATTAATTAAATCTTTGTTTTGAAATAAGTCACGACGTTTATTCAAATAAGAATTTACTGACATCGTGTGCTAAGTAATAGGTATATTTTTCTCATGATCGTGGTAAATGCGCGGTATTTTTCGCAAAGTCAACTTAGTATAAGATTAGGTCTGTGGGAGCGATTAAAAAATGAATATGACACTAATTTATTTTTAATTAAAGCATTGACAGTGATCTCATACAAGACGGTGAAAAGGGCTTCTGATGTTTATGCATTTACCAAAATTATCAGTTGTACGGAAAACAGCACTTCAAGGTAAAAACTGCAGTATCTTAGGTTAAGTTTGCAACAAAAGTGGGTAATTTGATGTGCTGTCGACTGTACATATATTCAAAATTCTGTACTCAATCGTAACAAAATAACCCATTCTACTAAGAAGAAGTGATGATATTTTTTTTCTTTTGTAAATAATAAATAACATCCTAGCCTACTCGCGACCACGAACGCTGCAATGGTTAAAACGTCGGCAATCAAGATAAACCTCCGCGAAAAATATCAGAATTGTGTGTACAAGGACTTATCCAGTGAATGAATATACTACAGTTAAAACATAGTAGTTGTTATTTTTTTCCTCTTTGTGATCGGAGCCAAACAGTTACTTCGGATTGTGTGAAACGGTAATTTCAGGTGACTCGACGGCTTCAAGCGTTGGTGACGCCAAAATGGTACTTTTTGATTTGTGACTTCCTTTAGAAGATGTCGATGTCCTCAACCTCGATCGCGAGCTCTTTCGTCTTTTTAGGCCCAACCAGCCTGGTTTGGTCTCGTGCTCTTCAGTCTCATCACCTCGGAAGAAAAAGAATACCAGCATTAGTGTTGTTATCAACAAAATCATACTTTGGATATGGTAATTATTTACTAAGTTGGTTTAAATAATTATCTTTGTAAATGAACTGTATGTATTTATGAGAATAAATATCTTTAAACCTAATTACTATGGAGCCATATCTTCATTTATTAGAGCATAATTTTAGTAAAGGAATAATGTTGCAAATAATCCAGAATGCAAGTAAGTGCGCCTATATGGCTCACATGACCGTTGCTAATGAAAATTTCTAGTAAAAGAATTCACAGTTAGACTTGACTTTTTGTAAAACATACATAGCTTCTTCATGGCACAAATGGCCCGATCTAATCGAGAAAAATACATAGCTAGTATACATAACTGATGTACATGTATTCCACAATACATGAATTTAATTGATTGATTAATTGACTGACTTGGCCACTACTACTGCTTTTGAATAAAAACAATGTACAGAACTATGGACACACTTGGTCCACGCGATACACCTGGCCGCTATTTGAGGACACACTTGGCCCACGCGACACACCTGGCCGCTATTTGAGGACACACTTGATCCATGCGACACACCTGGCCGCTACTTAAGGACACACTTGGTCCACGCGACACACCTGGTCGCTACATAAGGTCACACTTGGCCCATGCGACACGCCTGGCCGCTACTTAAGGACGCACTTGGCCCATGCGACACACCTGGCCGCTAAAACTTCTTTGTAAAATCTGACACTATGGCCTTTATTTCAAGTTATATATTGAATGAATACGAATGTATATTAACTTAAAATTAAAATGTATATGAATTTAAATTGGGTTGAATTGGCAATAAGGCATTTACCTTAAAATGCCTTTATATCAAGTCATATCAAATGAAGTGAAAGAAAAATTATTCTTATTTAATTTACTTGAGTTGGCTTAAATTGAAATCAGTTAAATAAATAAAAAAAAACTCAGTATTGTTTAACTCACTTACATAATCAATGGGTGTAAATACCCTAAAGAGCACTCAATTCATGTCATATAACGAAATTGAATTGAAATAAGAAATGATTCGAATATTAATAATTAAATTGGATTGAATTGGTTGAAATTTAACACAATTGATTAAAACACACAATTGTTGAACTCACTAACATAGTTTATAAGTCTGTTAACAAATTATGAATGCAAAGTCTGAAATGAAGATTTTTTACTGTATAATTATTTATGAACACAAAAATATTAGCCCTAGAACAGTTGCAGGTTGAACGGTTATTCTCAATCAACTAAACATAGCTACCTACAATAGGCAGTGACATGATAATATTTAATACCTATTTCTTTTCGTATTTCCTATTAGGATGCAGGAACTACTGAGGTCATTTATTATATTTAGCTATTTAGTTGCACGTACTCGTGTCTCGTATCCACTGAACATTATCAAGGAGTAGCCTTGACCAAATGGTCAGTTAGAAACTTAACACAATTTAGTCAGGATAATAGTGCAACAGCTTAACCGCAGCAAAATATTATCCCAACCAATGCAACCTAACACTACCCCGATAATTATGAGAAAAAAATATATAATATTTTGTTAAACATGCCTACGTAGTTGACCCAATTTAATAAATCGCGCATTTAGCTTTCACATACCATTAGCAAAGGGTAACCTTGCCCAAATGATTTGATGATAGCTTAGCACGACTGCGTCGAGTTAGCATAGGCCCAGTTTATATTAAGAACAACCTAGGGCTAGCCCGACAATTTGTTACCTACCTACTTTGCTCATGAGCATACTCGTATTAGTCACCACAGATCATTATCAAGGAGTAGCCTTGACCAAACGATCAGTTGGAAACTTAACACGATTAAATCAGGATAATATTGCTACAGTTCAACCGCAGCAGAATATTATCCCAACCAATGCTATCCTATCGTGGTATTTTTGGCGTTATCTTCAAGAAAATTTTCTTAAATAATATTACTTGCTCTTATCATTTGAAAACAATAGTACATACCTTTTGTGGGCTGTAGATTTCTTCTCGCTTCTGAAGTGTTATGAATCAAACTCGGTTGAGTTTATAAAGTTCTTTATTCGATCAACACACTTATCTTTGATTCAAATCACTATCTCTAGCCACATCAATAATTATAACTACATTTTAACATAGGTTCCTTCCCTTAACCTTTCGCTTCGGCGGTCAGCACTAGTCTGCCTCGCCTTTCGAGTGCACTTTGCAAGTCAGAAAATAAGAAGGGGCAGCCAGTGTTGCCATTTTTAAATAGCGATAACGTTATTCGATAAAGTAACAATACTCGATTTTATATAAATATAAATAACGTTAACTGTTATTATGAGGAGTTAAGATTACAAGAGGCTACTGATTGAATCTAAGTACAAAAATCATCACACTTGCAATGTTTTCTCCTATAACATGCCACACGTTGTATTTTCTGACAAAATTAAAAACTTCATGATAGCATTCTTTAAATGGCCGATGTATACCTTATGTAATTTAAACTCACTTTTGTAACATAGTCACTAATGATATTTTTTTAATAATCATTTAAATCTCACCATGTTTTAACCAATGCTACAAAATACGCTACAGAACCATTTACTCTCATATACTATGCAGACTTGCCTGTTATTTGCAAATTACCAACTTTTTAGTACAATATTTGTTTTCATTGATTTCAGAACAATGAATGTTTATGGAGTGAGTTTGCGGCTTTCTCAGTTAATAGGAAGTTTCAGTTTTATGATACAGTTGGTACGATAAATCTCAAAATTGCGTGAAAGAGATTGTTTTATAGGTAAAGTCGTATTTTTGCACTCACTCTGACTTCTGTTTTACCTAGGGACATGGGCGACTTAAACATTATAATATAAGCGGTGGGATTCGCGACATCATGTACCTGTTAAACACCAGATGGTTGGCGTTCAAAAAAAATAGTGTAATATTGATTGAAAAGAATTTTCAAATAAAATTTAAGACAATCCACGTTATCAGACTACAGCGTCTGTATTGGATAATCTCTCTCTCACCCCTCACCTTTGAATTACCGAATGACAAGTTTGACATTTGACGGTTAGCCACTACTAACCCAGCATTAACCCATATAATAATGAGGTACCTTCGATAATAATCAGTCACGAGAGCGAAGCGATGAGCGGTAACAAATCGTGGAGCATTTACCTCAATAGGCGGCCGTAGCTTTAATAATGGAGAGTATTTGTCAAGTCACAGAGCATACCTTGGCTTAGGATCCATAAATAAATGGATATGGTGCACAAAATACCTTCAGAGACTCTTTAATTCCGTGCTGCTGGAGGGCATCACACCCGAGGCGTGGAACAGGAGTGTGGTGGTGCTGTTCTTCAAAAAAGGAGACAAAACCTTATTGAAGAACTATAGACCCATCTCACTCCTGAGCCATGTCTACAAGCTATTTTCAAGGGTCATCACGAATCGTCTCGCACGTAGGTTTGATGACTTCCAGCCTCCCGAACAAGCCGGTTTCCGAAAAGGCTATAGTACCATAGACCACATACATACGCTTAGGCAAATTACACAGAAGTCAGAGGAGTATAATATGCCTCTATGCTTAGCGTTTGTGGACTATGAGAAGGCCTTTGATTCGATCGAAACTTGGGCGGTGCTTCAGTCTCTGCAGCGGTGCCACATAGACTATAGGTATATAGAGGTGTTAAAGTGCCTTTACAATAACGCCACCATGTCGGTCCGAGTACAGGAGCAGAACACGAGGGCGATTCCACTGCGGAGAGGTGTGAGACAGGGAGATGTTATATCTCCGAAACTGTTCACAGCGGCATTGGAAGACGCCTTCAAACTTCTGGAATGGGAAGGAATCGGCATCAATGGCAATGGCTAATACGTGACACACCTCCGATTTGCCGATGATATAGTCGTTGTGGCAAAGACGCTGGACGATCTTGGCACTATGCTCGAAGACCTTGACCGAGTCTCCCAACATGTGGGTCTTAAAATGAACGTGGAGAAGACGAAAATTATGTCGAGTTCCCTTGTTGTACCCACTCCAGTATCCATTGGGAACTCAACTCTCAAAGTTGTTGACGAGTACGTCTACCTGGGACATGTGATCCAATTGGTTAGGTCCAACTTCGAGAAAGAGGTCAATTGACGAATCCAACTCGGCTGGGCAGCGTTCGGGAAATTACGCAAGAGCATCTTCTCATCTCATCTACCTCAGTGTCTAAAGACGAAAGTCTTCAACCAGTGTGTGTTACCAGTGATGACATACGGATCCGAAACATGGTCTCTAACTATGGGCCTCATAAAGAAGCTCAAAATCACGCAACGAGCGATGGAGAGGGCTATGCTGGGTGTTTCTCTACGTGATCGAATCAGAAATGAGGAGATACGTAGAAGAACTAAGGTAACGGACATAGCTTTGAGAATCAGTAAGCTCAAGTGGCAATGGGCAGGGCACATAGCACGAAGAACTGATGGCCGTTGGGGCAGGAAAGTTCTGGATTGGAGACCCTTCGACCAAAGACGCAGCGCAGGACGTCCACCAACAAGATGGACAGACGACCTTAAAAAGATCGCAGGATCAAAATGGATGCAGACCGCTAGTGATCGGTCGCTGTGGAAAGCCATGGGGGAGGCCTATGTTCAGCAGTGGACGTCCTTTGGCTGACAATGAATGAATGAATGAAAAATGCTCAAAATAGCTGTTTGTAAGTGTTATTTACAGTTAACAAGCCCATATCTTGGTTAAATTAAAAGTAACGTCAAGCCCACTGCTGGACAAGCCTCACTTCAAGTACTAGGTAATATGAGCCATACATCAAGGTATTGCAAGGTAAGCGACTTTGCTGTATTTTTTTAAGCCGCCCATAGTGCCCCTGACTTATTATCAACCGATATTAGCCGTAAAATTTTCTAACGAGCATTCCGAAGCACGGAGATGCTGGTAATGTATGTCACTAATATGGTCAGAACGGTCACCCATCAATACACGACCGCGCCATAGGTTGCTTAACTTTGGTATCACTACCAAAACGCTGCGCTACGAGCACCTTGGGATATTTAATTGGTTTCCCATGTATTTCATCATCATTAAAAATTTTGGTACTTTTTTTTTGTACTCGTATTTTTACCAGGACATATTTTTTATACATGTATGATAGTATTATGTACAAAAAACATAACTATTGAATTATAATGCTACCGCTAACTATAAACACATATATTGTTACTTCTGGAAAACTGAAACAGTGAAAATTTACTCCAAATTTAATAAATAACGTCAGATTTATGATCGCATTCCTTTAGAAACTTCGCAAGGACATTATTTTTGCATGATTGCCAACTTTTACCATTGTTAACTTTACTAATTAGATTTGTACACGTACATAGCTTTTAGCAGTAAACGATTCAAGTTTAGAAGCAGTCTAGTTGTATTCCTTTCCTTTCCATGAATCTGATGCTATTTGAGGGTCGTTCCTAAAACGCCCGGTCGTGAAGATTTGGCCTCTTTCTATAGAGTATGGACAGGGGAGTTACTAAGTAGGCTATAGTTATCAAGTTACTCCGCACTTTTACGGTGAGCGGTTTGTTTCGTACCGAAATGGATTAAGTTTAATTTTGTTGTTTAAAGCAATATAACTTGGACGGAAGGAATTAGTTTACACTTGTCTATGCGTGTGATTGTTCAACTGGCAACATTATCTTTCGATCCAACCTTGACAGTAAAAAAATGAAAAAAAGTAATTTCAATATGGCTAACTTGAGAGCGAGGAGCCGCGCGTATTAACGGCATCCGATATTCGCTTTAATTCACCATTTTTACGTGCTCATGTGATGTGATCATTGTCAATACAATAAGGGAAAAACGCCAAGCTGCAAAATTACCTATGGACCGTTGGAATTGTTCCAAGATAACACCCATCTCTGGGCCCGACACCTCGCGGGTCGCCACCCAGAAAAGGCGGTACGGTTCATAAAAAAAACGCAATTTACAACAACGCGCGAGTCATGCGAGGCACAATTTAGGACACTAGAGTAAAACCAAAAGCTATGCATCTTATGACTTTAAAAATGAACTAGTCAAATAAAAAAAAGGTATTTTTATTTATATTACTATCTAAAAAAAAAAAAAAGTTTTAAACTATAATCAATTTGATTTGTGATAGATATTCGCTGGCATATTTATGTGGGTGGTACACTGATGACAACAACGCCTCATGGACCACCGATGACACCCAACGCACACAATGCGTCTTCAGATTTAAGAATGTAGTAGTATTGTAGAATGACTTAAATCGAAGCTAGTTGTCAAAGCGGTCGCAAAATCTATTGGGTTGTACTCCTTCTAGGCTTTTGTCATTCATTCTCTTCAAGTTAGGTTCAGGTGCAAGTAGAAACCTTTGAGACGGTCTCGAGGGAGAGGCGTTGAACTTACGAAGAAATTAGTATGTTTAATGCTTAACTAAATACAGCCTGAAGCAATACGCTGTAAATCATTGAATAGCGAAGGATTATCAATTTTGACGTTGATTTTATTCGGTAATGAATATTTACTTGGCCCACTGTTGCAAAACAGTTGGGTAGATACGTATACGTAGTAAAAATTACACATCCAGGCCTCCTGCCTGATTTCCGCAATGGTGTTAGTTCTCTTGTAACCGCGTCTGCTGGAAATGCTTAAATCTGATTTTCGTATTTGCTAAATCGCTCCCGCTACCGCCTATGCTATGTAAACTCCTGCCTATGTGTGTGACCGCTTATAGTAGTAGGGTGAAAATCATTTAAAATGACCATTGTGACAAAAATAAAAATATATAAATAGGCGCAATACAAGACACCTATTGTCGTGGTTTCGAAGTAAGGAATTTTCTCTTGTGTTACGAATACCAATAACGATTATAACAGGGCAGTCTCCCATAAATATTTAAATACATATTAAACATCCATGACTCAGGTACTGTTCGTGCTCATCACACAAACATTTGCCCCATGCGGGATTCGAACCTGCGACGGCCAGCGTAATAGTCAGGAGCTCTAACCAATACACCAAACGCATCGTCAAATGAAACTTGAATCAAAATTAAACACGTGATATAAAATAACCAAAATGAAAAACTTTGCGTTTTTTCACACTTCACACAAATTTCTTTACTATCTGTGCCAGCGCCTAAAGTACTTTGAATTCCACATCAGGTGTTCCAGACCTTAATTTTTTTAACAACAACAAGGCGCTACATACAAATCTTTCTCAAGTTTTTGTTACGCTAGTCATGAAAATGGGTTTTTTTTTCTTTATAGCAAATGGAAACTTTGTGAGGTGTTGTATAAAACAGAAGAACATCTGTTTTATAACACTTACTGTCGCAATCGCAGCTAGTTCATTCGGGTAAGTTTTGCGGCCCGCATTTCCAGAAAACGCTGCGCAGGCAGGATACATTTTTATCACGTATAGGGCATTAATTGCTGCTGCATTTAATGATGTTGCGCTTTAAATACTCGGCTTAACTAACGAGATATTTGTGAAGGCAATGTTGCCAACCATTCCTTAGACAGAGGTGGACAAAATTGCCCAGCTCTAAAATTTTACAAGGGTTAACACTTAAAAAAGGAAATATCTAAAAACAATTAATGATCGAAGTATTTTACGAGTACGATTCATTATCAATAATACTAATACACACAACGCAGAAGATTTTTCTGTTTCTTAGACTATAAAAATACACACTGGATTAAAGTATCACTTATTTTATTTTAATCTTATGCACAACCCTAACCCCAAATGTACCTTAGTATGAAAGTCGTGATTAAAGGTTAGGGTAACATTGCTTATCGCCATAAAAACATTAAGTAGGCTTCTACTTATTTAAAATTTGTAGTAATGGCATGCAATGCTTTTCATTTTCTTACAATATATTTTATAATCATATTATAGTCGTATAGATTATAGTTGCTGAGATATTAAGGAAGGGCAAAGATTTTACGTTTAGGAGATACCTTTGCCCGTCTTGTTTTTGCTTGTATCTCATCAACTATTAGAAATTATACTAGATAGTTTTAACAGATGGTTTATGGCTATAAATATCAACTAAAGGTTTACGAAAATCAAATCGAGATGAGATATTTTTGGAATAAAGTCAAAATACCGAAAAAAACGGGCTATTATGCCCGGTTTCACGGTTTAGTTAAAAACATGATTCGAATAATTTTAATATAAACCAAAAATATAAAAAAAATAAAACCCATAAAAGGCAAAAAAAGATAATGGTACCTAATGCCTTCCATTTTAAGCCATTTTTATTTTTTTTATTTTTTGTTTGGCAAACACCCTATGTTATGTAGATTCTTACCAAGAAATACTAAACCTAAGTACTAATATAGTTTCCCACTAATCTTATGAACCATCCATAAACTTTTATGAATAACCAAGAAATTGCCATAAATTTACTGAAAAGAGATGCATCAGGAACTTTCTTTATTATAAAAATTCTAAGCTGCCCATTTTAATATGAGGCCATCACTCCGTGCTTATCTGTCTATTTTCTGAATTCTATAATTTTACGCATCACTAAGTCTGTAATAAAAATAAAGCTAACACCGCTTCGTCATGGCTTGAATAAGAGCCATTGCACACCTGTTTCTGCTTTCCTGGTATCTAAAAAGAAGAATCATGTTCATCAGCGTGAAATCACCTTACAGTGTGACACGGATCTTTTGGCCGACGGTGACAACCAGAACTAAATTGTCATCTTAAATAAAACCGGCCAAGTGCGAGCCGGACTCGCACACTAAGGGTTCCGTGCCAACTTTAACTGAATTAGAGATCGACTTACTTCCACTTAGCACAAATACCACAATATGTTGTTGACAGCTATATTACCTTTGTTTTTTATAGTATTACCCTTGAAATTAGGGCCTCGAGACCCAGTTAATAACGTTAAGAATGTTTTTAACACTCATTATCACAGTGTCATATTTTATATTCATAAAGATGAAATAAGAAACCAAAAATTTGCGCACGGGCGGGACTTGAACCAGCAACTTCTTGACTAACCGGGCCAAATGCTCTACCAACTGCTTGCTTGCTGGTTCAAGTCCCGCCCGTGCGTAAAAAAAATGGTTACTTATTTCATCTTTACAGTTTATAACGTGCCTAATATACCGTCACCTATAACGCTCAAACTGCTCCTGTACCCCTGCTCCAGTGTAAATCATTCAGTATGTGTGCACACAGCCTTATTTAAAATTTTACAGCCTATTAACCGGCAGTATCTCAGATGGTATAGGTTTTGTTACAGTAATTTGATGTGGTTCGCGCTGATGGGGCGTAAAGCGGATTGTGTTATCGTGAATAGCCAGCTTTATATCGGATCCGTGTCGAAGGACCATTAATGTTGTTTATTATAATATTAGCTTTTAATTAATTGGCGTATGATTTATGTTTGGAGTTCTGTGAGAATGTAAAGAATTTAAAGTACCAAAATAGTAAATATTTTTCGACAATCGATATTCCATTTTTCTGGTCTTAGCACCCAAAAGTGCAACCTGGCTATCATAAGTATGGACTTGTCACTCACTGTCACTACGCGGTGGGAAAATCAGCTAAGTGCGAGTCGGACTCGCCCACTGAGGGTTTCGTGCCAACTTTAACTGAAATCACTTACTTTCACCAAACCAAAATATTACAAATTTTTATAGTATTTGTATGAATAACAAAGTTTTTTTTGCGGTTATTGAAAATGTGCGCTATCTTAAGTACTACTAGTTAGATCTCGTTCATACCAATTTTCGTTGAAAGCCTTTGTCAAAATCTAGTAAAGTAAAGTTAGCCTGTAACGTCCCACTGCTGGGCAAAGGACTTACCTCAACTATGAGGTATTTCGAGCCATACTCCACAACGCTGGCTCAGTGCGGATTGGTGGAGGGGTGTTTGCAAGGCAATCAATCAATCAATCAATCAATTTATTTATTTCTTCTCCACAATCAAAGTAAATACAATATGTAAGCAATGTTACAATTTTAAGTTACAGAATTTTGATTGCGAGAGACTGGCATCTGAGCTAGGCTTCATGCCTGTGTTACAGAGAACCAGTACTCTCCTCTCTAGATGTGATCAGATATAAATATAACACAAAAATATAGTAAGTTAACACAGCACAATAATGGAGAATTAAGCCAAAAAAGAAGAAGAATCGCACAAACTACAACTGTGTGTGTGTGTGTGTGTGTGTCTGTGTGTGTGTGTGTGTGTGTGTGTGTGTGTGTGTGTGTGTGTGTGTATGTGTATGTGTATGTGTGTGTGCGCATGTGTGTGTAAGTGTGTGTGTGTGTGTGAGAGAGTTTATGTGTTTATGTGCGTGTATGTGTGTGTGTGTGAGTACGTATGAATGTTTATGTCGGTATTATATGCCGTTTACGGAATCATGAGATTTTCTGTGGTAGAGTAGTCCAAATTCTGAAGGTATTTGGCCACCTTTCTCTTGCAGTGGAATGAGTTTGGGGGGTAAATGTGTAACTCGCGATGGAGTCTGTTATATAGAAAAGGGCCTAAGAAGCAGAAAAAACGATGTGAAAAGATGGTTTTAAGGTTTGGTTTGTGGGCTATGAGATGGTTACGTCTTGCAGTAGCTTCCGAATGGTCATAGTAACAAAGACGATGCTGTTTAAGAACTGTGTTCATTATAAAAAGCTGCCGCACAGTAAGAACTTCGCAGTAATTATACAAGTCCTCCGTGGGGAACTGTGTGGGTTTGAATGTACATACCTTGAGGACAGCCCTCTGGGCTCTTTCAAGGAAAATAAGGTATGACTTACAGGCACCACCCCAGGAGGTAACACAATAAGTCAGAAGGGATTGGCATAGGGCCAAATAAACTAATTTGACTATATGTGGGTTTGCGACATGTCGAAGATTTCTAAAAATATAGATAAGTTTACGAATTCTACCAGCTGTTACAAGAATATGTGGTTGGAAGGAAAGCCTATTATCAATGGTCACACCAAGATATTTGATTGACTCAGTAGAAGTGATAGGAGAGCAGTCACATGGTTGATCCGGAGACACTTCATGAGAGTGAGCAATAAGTTTAAAAATATTTTGCGCGCTATTTGGGACATTATAGATGGAAAACTGAATATAATGAGTTTTTTTAACGTTAAGTGTGAGGAGATTAGAACGCAGCCATTTAGATACTAGGTCCAGTCCTATCTGGGCCTGGTGAAAAGTGTCCTCCCATGTGTCAGCACAAAAAAGTAGGGCAGTGTCGTCTGCGAAAGAAATAATTTTGCAATTTGGAATATGCAGCGATAGCAGATCGTTGACGTATACAAGAAAGAGCGTGGGGCCAAGAATGCTACCCTGAGGGACTCCGTACTCCATCGGGAGATAGGAGCTCACGTTTCCATCTATTGTTACAGACTGAACGCGGTTCGTGAAGTAACTCTTGAATAGATTGAGTGAGCTGCCTCTCACACCCATTGCCTCTAGCTTATCAAGAAGGATGGGAATCGAAACCGTGTCGAATGCTTTGGCAAGATCGAGGAACACTGCGACACATTTCTTACCCCTGTCCAGGTTAGTAGCGACATGGTTGGTCAGTTCATGAACTGCATCAGCTGTTGAACGCTTTGAGCGAAAGCCAAACTGGTTGGGAGAAAGCAGGTTTTTTTCCTCAAGGTAAGCTATTAACTGGTTTTTGATGAGTCGTTCCAGAATTTTGGACAGGGCAGGCAGTACAGAAATGGGTCGGTAGTTCTCAGCACGGCCTCGGTGCCCAGACTTAAAAATAGGGTGAACAAGGGCTTTTTTAAAAGCATCCGGAAAGCAGCCAGAAGCAAGACAGATGTTACATATGTGAACCAAAGATGGAACTAGAAGATCTTTACAATGTTTTAGCAAGCAAGAAGAGATGTTATCCCAGCCCACAGCACAGGCGATCTTGAGAGATGAAAATAGGCCGTCCACCTCGGGATAAGTGGTGCTGACAAGGGCAAAAGAATTAAGAGGTGATTGAGCGTGTGATATAGGGGCAGGATAGGAGGAGCTAGAGAGCCTATTTGTGATAATAGCTTTGGCCAGTGCTTTACCCACCCGAGAGAAATGAGCGTTTACATAATCAACTGACTCAGCTGGTGTGGGCATACAAGAGAGGAGGTCAACAGAGTTTGTATTTGATTTCTTCAAATTTGCCACTACACTGATAGCATTCCAGAGTTTTTTACTGTTCGAACCAGCTTGATTTATAAGATAACTGTCATAAGCTCTCTTTACTTTTTTCAGTAGCGAGTTGCAAAAGTTTCTGTAGCGGAGATATGTAATCCTTAATACATCACTAGGATCCGACTTTAATTTTTTGTGCATATTATCCCTGTTTCGAATACACCTGAGAAGACCAGGCGTTATCCAGGGTTTTAGGATTCGCCGGCGGCGGGGCACAATTTGGGTTTTAGTATGTATCTCTATGGCGGAATGAAGTTTCTGGATAAGAAGGTTGGTGGCTTGATTTGCGTCGTTTAACTGAAGTATGTCCGCAAAATCTGTCTGTTTCAGGGTTTCATAGATACCATTGTAGTCAACATTTTTCCTAACTAAGGGTGGGGGGGAGGGTTTCTTTACATCAATGGAGAGTAAGACTGCCTCGTGATCTGTAATTGATGACTGAATGACAAAAGACTGGGCCGGCAATGGTGATTTCAGCATTATGTGATCCAAGCAAGATCCGTCTCGGGTGGGAAAAGTGTGGGCAGGAAGAAGCCCATGGGAGGCGAGCATGTTAAGATAATCATCGGTATCTTTATCAAGTTTAGAAGCGGAAGCGGAAGAAGGCAAGCAACTAACCCTGCTGTCAGATGTTATCAAGCCGTCCATAAGGCCCCTGACTAGGATTAACGACTAATATCAACCGGACCAACGGCTTAACGTGCCTTCCGAAGCACGGAGATGCTCGTGACATACGTCACTTATATGGTCGGAATGGTCACCCATCCAAACACGACCGAGCCGCAGGTTGCTTCACTTCTTCTTCTTGTTCTTCTTCTTCAAAGTGGGTGTGTCATGCTGATTTGGCATAATACTTATAATATTATTATAATAATAATATATTATTTTTTTCATTGTAGCATTATTATATTGATAATATTCGTTTACATTGAGTCGGAATTGAGCTGTCTGTAGAACTGGAAATTGAACGGCTAAAGTTGGATGGCAATACGCCCCCTGATCCTAAAGTAAGAAGCTAATGCACTCAAAATCAAATCAGACAAAACGGTGTGTTACCACAACACCCAAACTCGAACCATAATAGAAAATTACGATCTACACTGACCCGTCACGGAATCGAACTCGAAACGCCTTCAATCTCAGCGTGGTTAGCCACCTCACCACGGAGGTTGTCTTTGCACAGCCGCGTAAAAAGGCATCCAAAGTTGCCATGTCCATCACAACCAAAAATTTAATTCCATGTTCCGCATAGAAGCCCGTATATTCCAACAAATACAGCTATACCACAGAAAATATAATAGTACTACGTACAGAAGGATCACTGTGCTAAGAATGATAAAGTAAAAACAACTTTCGTAGCAACGCAATGAAGTGCAATTCATTTCTCACGATTTTAATTCAAGGTTGTTTCATCTACCTATCTATACCTGTCTCTTTCTAACACGTAACTCTTTCCCTGTTTCGCGGCCTTGAATGTGTCAGGGTTGCGAGCGGCGCGTGGCACGAACATACGCGTAGGTACACAACGCGCTACTCAAATAAAATAAATAGTCTAGAGGACCTAGCACATTTCTTGACTGTGTTCTATCGAAGAAAGTAATTGATAGTGTCAGCGTTCGTTTAATAATAAAATAAGTGTTTACTCTGTCTAATTTAATTATTTGGTACAAAATTATGTATGTATGTACGGACAACAGCACGTCAAGGTAAACACTGCGGTATCTTATGCAGTTGTAGTAAGGGCTAGTTTGCAACAAAAGTGGATAACCTGATGTGCTGTCGACTGTACATCACACTTAACCAAATAAAATTGTATAGTAGAATTATTTTCTCCGTGCAGTTTGGGAATTGGGTCATAAATCAAAGCTCGGCCTCAGCCCAGTTAGGGCGGTGAGTATGTTACGCGGGCGCACCGCCGTTCTAAAATTTAGTTACTAATACTTAACTACAAAAAGAGACTTTTGTTTATATGTGAAGCTTATCTATCGTACCTTTATAAATGCTATCCAAATCGAGATTAATTTTATTGGAATACCTAAAAATTAAGGATGATATTATAAAGCTAAGGTAAAATAATGAACTGTAGCTCTGGGGCTATTAGATTTTGGACTACGTAAAATCCTAACACAAAATTACTTAAGTAATTTGGTAGGTACTTGTAAATATTATGCTAAATTTAAAGTAAGGTTATTGACCTGTTTCCGTTTATTTTAAGTTAGATTGACGTAAGTAACTGGGTAGGTATCTTAAACTCAAACCTATTTCTTTGAACAAAAAATGTTGAAGACCTACCTACAAAATTAGTTTTGATAAATAATGTCATAATAAGGAACACATATCTCAAATTATTAATAGTTATTTCGTTGTAACGAAGTCAGTCACAGGCTGAGAAAATAAACACAGTCGCGTGGCGCGGTCCGCGAGCGGCAGCTCCGCGGTCATTTATGCTCGGCGTACCGAGTCGCTCGAACGTACCTACACTTCGGAGTGACACCCCCCTGGCTATACTGCCTAACGCCCACCGATCGCTCAGTGGTAGAGCCTTGTTCTGAAAGATACAATAAGTATACCTGATGAAGTTGCTAGGCCCATAAAAAGATCTACAAGGTATACTTATGATCTCTTACACACTGCGACTTTTAGCATCGATGCAGTCGCGCGTTTTGAAAACGCGCTTCAGCATCGCGACTCACGCAATGAACAGATTTAATTTAGCCGCCAAAATTCAGTACATAATTTGATAATTTACAGCTTCTGCATCGCATCGTCGGAGTGTGTAACGGGTCTATGCGTTCAACGAACGTTAAACATAACAGCAAAGTGACTGTTATTCAAAAACACAAGTAACACGGTTACCACTTAGGGGTTTTCCGCAGAAATTAAGGGGGTAAATAAGTGGAATGGGATTTTTTGGGGGTTAAATTTGTTTAGGGGTATTTTTAGGGTTATTTTGAAAATACAATATTCTTAAACTATCCAATCAAATAAAAGTACATTTTCACCTAGCGAGTGACTCCAGTAAGCCTAACATGCACGCCTCGATACCGTTTATCGCGTCGATAAGATAATTTTATTTCCTAAACAACCGGTTTTGCCACATGTTTTCCACTTGTACATCAATGTTTATTGCTTTTAAAAACAAATTGTAATAACAAAATTACTAAAAACCTTTTTAAATATGTTAAAAAAGACGTTTAAAATTTATCGATTGCCGCGATAAATGATAAATAGGCGCGCATCTTTTTTATTTATTATTAGTTGTTGGGCTCTAAAGTTGCCAGCTCGACCAGGTATGATCTATTGTGGCGCCCTTATATTTAAATTTCACTGCTTAGTCCCGTTGAGTCTATAAATTGCTAGATTCTTTGGAGCGTGATATCTGCTATCTCATCCGGGTGCATGATGTGCCGCCCGAGATGGATACTTCTTTTGCTCATAAGCGGTCCGTATGAGCAGAGGATATGCATGGCCGTTTCTTCTTCTGTATTACAGAATCTACATAGTGTCTTCGGTCATGTTCATATTGGCCAAATGTTTGTTCAGTTTGCAATGGCCAGTTAGTATTCTGGTCACTGCACAAGCTTTGTATCTTTCGAACTTTAACAGTTCTTTAGCTACTTTGTTGTTGTAACCTCGAATTAGTGCTTTTGAGTGTTCTTGTCCTTGCGTAGACTTCCACGACTCAATAGTCTCTTGCTTACAGAGGGTGGTTAGAAGCGTAGTGGCGCGTTGTTTGGTGATGCCACAGAATGGCGCGCATCTTAGGCCCACAGATTGGGTGACATCGAGAGTATATATTTAATTCCTCTTTCATTACTCTAGTATGCCTTCTTAGTCTGTGATAAAAAAAAACCTCTGGTCTGTGACTTTAGTTTTCGAGGTTTATTTAATTTTATTCATTTTTGTACGGTGTGGTGCGGTGTCAACGAATTTAGGGGGATTTTCAAATAAGTAATTTTAGAGGGTTTTGACTAACTGGGATAAATATTTTAGAGAGTTGGTAACACGGAAGTAATAATGTCCTCACGCAATAAAAACGACAACTGTATAAATCAATACATAGCGCTGGATAGTTGGAAGGAGTATAAAAAATGAAATTCTGTGTACTCCGGTAACAACTGTGAATGTAGACCTTATGCACTAGAAAGTCATTAACCAAAAAATCACAGTCCTTTCGCGGTTTCAACCACACCTAACGCCATCTATGAGCAAAACATAAAACTACTTAATGCCAGTGATAGTTTCATGAACAACAACAGAAGTCAAAATTTTAAATAAAAAAATGGTTGCTTGATGATTCGGATTACTGTAACTAAATGAAAATTTTGACCTATGTTTTCCATGTTTTTTCTTGAATCTTGTAATTTACAAAATTCAGGCTTTTATGGTTGTACCTTCTTTTTGCAACAAATTTTCGGAGTATTTTTTATTAACATCAAATTATGATATCACTTGATAGATATATAGATATATAGTGACCCTGTTTAGGTGACTACTCATTCCATTGAAATATCAATCAAGATATTAATTACGAGAGTGTAATTATTAGTTTCTTATTATTAATGAACGTTATCTTTGTGTAAGATTAAAACGCTTTGACTGCCTTAAGAAATACGAAGAATTGCCCGGGAAATCGCAAATTCTATGCGAAAAATCGTTAAAAATATTTGCGGTACTATTGTTTAAAAAAACATGCACTCTCGGGCCACGAGTGGTCGGCATACAGCGTACTGTAACAGTCGGCCAACAGTTGGCCAAGCACTGTTCCGAGTGTTGTATACAAAATGACGACAGAAAAAGACTTCACCGTAAACACTCGGGCCCGAGCGGGCGGCACCGCTGGAATGGTTCTCGCGAACTCGGGTCAAATGCGCGGCACTCAACGAATTAAAGAACTTAATTGGGTCAAAATCAAAATAAAGAAAAATTCCCAAACACGACAAAATAATCAATAACCCGCATTGCGGCGTATGCCCCACGGTTCAAACAATAAGAGAAATTAGTTTTTTTACGTCGTAAAATAAGGTTTTGGTGTTTTTAGTATTCTGTGGTTAGCTTTACTCCCTTAGGAGTTCTCGGGTACAAAATATTCGGGATGCGATATTTGGGCCGCGAAATGTGATTGTAAATCTAGATCAAGCAGATTATGGGAAGATATCCTTAGGGACAATATTGGTAAAATTATAACGATGATTTAAGTTTCGTTTCGATCACATAAAATAGAATAATAAGAATAGAATATAGTTATTATTTATTTCACACATATGTATAAATAAAATACACCAACTTATTTTTATCAGAAATAGCAAGGACAGTAATTTTAATAAATAAGATACGAGTAAAACAAAGCCCCATGTGTGCCAAAAGTATAAGTCGTGACAGCAGATGTTTAGCATGCCACGACACTGATTTTCATTTAAAATTGTAGTACGGTGCACAAAATGATATTTACAATATCATTTGGTGCACATGGCTTCATAAGAAAAAGGTTACGCTTCTTCTAAAGTAACGAACTAATGATTTATTTTATGCCATTGTGAACGTTCTGCGCAATGAAATAATACTTGTTTACATAAAATATTCTCACTCTTTATTACTTCTTCTGAAGCTCTACTAAATTAATAAAATTTTGTTTTCATTAATTTTACCATCGTTTAGAAATAACAGGTGCAAAGTTTATTTCTCCAGTAATATTATATCACTCCATAGTTTTGACTCAAAACTCTATTATAAACACAATAAGGTAGGTTTTGGCTTGTGAAAACAGAAGGTGTTTACCTGAAACTCAAGGGATTTCAGATCAATGGCATCTAAGTGCTGATGAAACCAAAAGCGAAGGCTTCAAGGGATTTATTTCTTCATTCCTAGTATAAGTATTGGCGTTTCTTATCTAGGGTTCAGTTTCTACAAATTGTTATTAAAATTATATTATTGGTTTGTATACATGTATGATTATTATTGTGTTATATATATTAATCAATAATTAATAAGAGTTAATCTTTTATTAAAAAAATATTTTTTACTTTATAGTTTGGTTAGCTATAAAAGCGTGTTTTTTTTAGTTTTTTTTAAATATAATTTATTTAAATTATATTAATGATGATTAATTATAAACTTATACGTAAAAATAAACTGTAATGAAGAGATCGGTCGTGAACCAATAGCTACGGTCCCTTCAAATTTAAAAATAATGTTTGTAGTAGGAGTTCTTCAATGAAAAGTGTCAATCTCTAGTCCAATGTCCGTTTATTTTCTAAGTGACGTAGAAAGTACAGTAATATGAGTCACAACTAACGTCGTAGTGCGTGCAGTATCGCGGAAGTGCAGGGTCCAGAATATCCAGTAGGATGGATTATCCCGTACGCCAGCACAAGTAATCGTGTAAAGGTAAAATTGATCCGATGCCCCAGATTCCCTAAAAGGTTGAATTACAGATCCAGAGGTGTATGCTGCTATACGCTTTAAGGTCGTATGCAAAGGAAGCCAATCGATCGGTTAACAATACATTGGCTATATATTATCTCGGGAAAAACCAAGTACTACCGCGAGCTAACTAGAGACAGCGCCATCTATCGGTAATAATGCGAAACTGCGTAGCGCCGTTGCTCGGTGTACGGTGTGGTTGCAGCTTGTTGTTACATGTTTTAATAAACAAGTTACCAAACCAAAAATATATTAATTTACGGTCGAGTTATTTGGCGCCTTATCACTTTTCAACGAAAATCGCTTGTACACACACACACACGAAATATAATGAGGTCACATTAAACAAAGGATGACGCGAGATGCAAGCATGGAGTACCTACCATTATTGTTAAATGTAAATGATACGGAAGTCTCGACATAGTTTCTTTGTAGAACAACCAGGTGGTGCTCTAAAAATGTTGAGACAAAATTGGTGTTTTCGTGTACTTATTTATTGAGAATAATTTTTGATTTCAGCTTATTAAGGATAACGACTACGTTACTATAAAGGATATTTGATGTAGCAAAAAAATATGCTCCAGACTTCGGCCGCTGATTCTAGATCCTTTTGCACCTAAAATATTTACGCCGCCAAGTTGAAAATCAAAAAAACTTATTGCTTCTTTGTACGATGAATACCAATATGTAATTTATATTGTTCATTTAAAGGATTGTTTAAAACGGATTAGCTTTGAAGAAAAGTCACCGTATTCTTCGCTTTAGAGGGGATTTTTTTTTACGAAAATATTATTGATTTCAATACTCGTTTACGACAAAGTGCTACTACTACCTTTGAAAAAGATTTTTTCAAATTATTAAAACATGCAGTTTTTGGGAAAACTATTGAAAATAAACGTAAGCAAGTAAATGTTTAATTAGTCACAACATGGAACGATTCTTTGAACAAAACAAATAAGCAAGTTGGTGCTGAAAAAATACTATTAAAACCAAATGTAAAAACAATGTCTGTCTTTTCTGATTCTAATCCTCTATAAGTGTGTCAAATAAACAACAATTCTGTTATTTAAAGATGAAATAAGTTTTTATTTGTTTCTTATTTCATCTTCCAGAATACAAATAACAATTTTTTATCAACATTAATTCTAATTCTTATTATTCTTATTATTATGAAAACGACTGCGCAAAACAAAAATTGGTTTCTTATTACATCTTTATGAATATAAAATATGACACTGTGAGTGTTAAAAACATTCTAAAGCATACGATAGCGAAGCGTCATCAATATCCAAGTTGAATTTATTCTGTAAAGAATAACTGCTTTGGCCATCTGTTTCATAAACAGACGACTAGATGGCGCTAAGCGTCACGCAATTGACGTTTTCATAAGAGACCACAAATTTCGCAGGGTCGGACTGACAGCACGGTAGCTCAATTTGTAAGAGCGTTTGGCCCGGTCAGCCAAAAGGTTGCTGGTTCAAGTCCCACCCGTGCGCAAATTTTTGGTTTCTTATTACATCTTTATGAATATAAAATATGACACTGTGAGTGTTAAAAACATTCTAAAGCATAATATTAAATCGTTCACGGAACCATCTAATATTAAAACATTTTATACGCTCCTGATTCTGTAATATCCTGTTTGTTTGAATTCTGGCAATGTTTTCGAGTGAACAGTATTTACAATGGTTCTTGACTCTTAATTTTCGACCTTACTTCATTGTATTAGAGAGTAATATTGTTATCGTGGTGACCTGTATCAAATAAAGGATTAGAATTATGATATTGCGCATTTTCAACGCCAACGCAGATTGGGAGCTGGATATTTTTCAGGTGAAACGTTTGAGTTAACTTGAGCGGTGTTATTTATCGCTTTCGAACGATGAATATTTAAATAATTTTGACTTGGAATTCAACAATTCTTACCTTTTACAGAATTTGGAATTGCAATGCTTAGTACATTTCTTATCTTGAAGGGAAAATAGGTAGGTAGTACTAAGATTCTTTAATTGTAAGTGGTTTGTAGCTCTAATATGTATTAGTAAGGGTGTATTCGACCAAACATGGGCTTACACGCGCGTAACTATACGGAGGATAATTTTATTCCTTAATTTTAATCTCGAGTAACTCAAATTTGTTGTTCGATGTAAAATTGTACTTGGAATAATTAAACTCGCAGAACAGAACGAATGATTGAACTGTATTATTAACATTGTCGTATTATAGCGTGGAAAAGAATGGAGCTGTAAAATGATTAGAATTTGACAACATTTTCTGACATAATGTTATAAAACACTAGCGGTCCCCCGCGACTTCGTCCGCGCGTTTTGAGTTTGCTCCCTCCCCTCCCGTCGCAGCGTCATGTTTTATATCCTAAAGCCTTTCTCGATAAATAAGCTATCCAACACACAAATATTTTTTCAAATCGGTCCAGCAGTTCCTGAGATAAGCGCGTTCAAACAAACAAACTCTTCAGCTTTATAATATATTAGCCCAAGCACACGTTGTACTTAAGCTGCGAACATTATTTTGGTGCGGAGTTATGTTAAAACTGTGATAGCTCCTAAGATATGTATTGAAATCAAATGATATACAAGGCAACTTGGTTCTAAATGAAATGCTCGTGATGATGAATGTATTTATTTTGATAAGAACCTGTGTGTATAATACACCTCTAAAAATAATGCATTATTTTTTTACAAATTTATTAACATAATAAAGGTTGTAGTAAGTCAACCATAAAAGATAGACATATGCTGTCGCGGACTTTATTATAGAACTCTTAATGTTGAACAATCCTGTGATACATGATTTTTGTGTAACTCAAGCGGTTTCCGCAGCGTATGCAGCGGAAGCTCTCAAAAGGAATACCTTTCTCCCGTTTTCGCAACATTTTTCATTTCTGCTGTGGTCTTATGAGTCGTATCTTTATGTTATATAGCCTAAAGCCTTCCTCGATAAATGGACTATCCAACGTAAAAATAATTTTTCAAATCGGGCTAGTAGTTTTTGAGATTAGCGCGTTCAAACAAACAAACAAACAAACAAACAAACAAACTCTTCAGCTTTATAATATTAGTATAGATATGGCAAGCAGACGCCATTACATTATTCTTGAATTAGCTCAACGCCGGTATAATCATTGCTCCCATATAAACGCGATAATCCATAACAGTAGCTGGTCAAGTAAGAAATTGGTTTACCTTTCGATAACTAGAGATTTATTCTAAGGACTATGTTAACATTTATTCTCATTTGCTCGAATCTACCCTAAATTAACCCATATTATAGATATTTAGTACCTCAAAATGTTTCAAGATTGCCATTAATTCTGGTTGGTGCTCAAAACCCATTTCCTAAAAGCCTAACGTCGAAATTTAATGGTTTTGGTATATTGCTACAACCTAAAACCCTATATATAATATAGTACCTAAAGTTTTTAGGCCCTATGAATTCTTATAAAGATGAAATGAGAAACCAAAAATTTACGCACGGGCGGGAATCGAACCAGCAACTTTTTGGCTAACCGGGCCAATCGCTCTACCAAATGAGCTACGGTGCTGTCGGTCGGACCTTGCGAAATTTGTGGTCTCTTATGGATACGTCTTTACGCGTGACGTTTAGCGCCATCTATCCGTCTGTTTATGCAACAGTGGGCCAAGTAGTTATTCATTGCAGAATAAATAATCTTTATGAATATAAAATATGACACTGTGAGTGTTAAAAATCATTCTAAGACTATGAATAACGGCTGTAGGTACCTGTCTATACCTTGCATTAAAGAAAGGTGTTCCTAATAAAATGTGTCTACCACAATGGACGAAGCTTGACCCGTATTACCGTTTAATTTACCATAATGCTTCGGTAATTTGACACTTATTGACACTTACTCAATAAACAGGTTTCCGCCTAAGTGCTGAATTATTTAGGTGACAGTTTAAGAACCGGCTTTTTTAAGTTAATGGTGCTTCAGAATATTTATCACGTACCCGTATTTATAGTCAAGCAAAAGTACTGCATAGGTAAGTAATGACTTAAAAATGATGTCCATTCCAAAATCAAAATATTGCATTAGAGCTATAAATAAATAAAAAATAAAATAAAACACAATTATTTCGGGTAACAAAAGGACCCATGCAATAAAATAAATAAACATAAAATAAATATTGGACACCAAACACATATATTGCTCTGATCCCAAAGTTAGTAGCTAATTGCACTTGTGTTATGGAAATCAGACCCAACGGTGGTACCAGAACACCCAGACCCTAGACAATATAGAAAATTTTGATTTCTATATTGTCCCTATTGGGAATCGAACCCGGGACCTCGGAGCGGCGACGCCTTGAAACCGGCGTGCTTAGCCACTACACCAAACACTAAATTAAAGCAACTAGGTATATGAAAACCTTTAAAAATATATAACTAATATATAAATGGCGATAAAATCAGGATGAACGCCTGCAATAACGTGTTCAAAGTGACAATGTAGTTCATTTTTACCACGCTTTTATTAGCTTGGCTGGTATCTATGTATGTTTGTAATGGAATCTTTGAGCATAAATTTGATCGATTTCCAGAAGTTGATTAATTTGAAACTTTGCACACTTATCAAGGACCGATGACAATGCAATAATTTAATAACAGTTTCTCAATATCCTTATAAGGACCGCCAGGATTAATAAATTCTTTCGTGGATCCTCTGTAAGGGAGTAAGAAAGATAGAGCTATCGCGTGTCGCATGTCCGCAAATAAGTAATTGAAACATCGAACTAAAAAATGAAAAATAAATTATAGTTTAAAAAAACTAAAAAACCACGCTTTTATAACTAACCGAACTAAAAAGTAGAAAATATTTTTTAATTACAAAGAGTTACAGAATAATGGTGCTTGATATATTAAATGTTACAATTATTCTACATGCAACTATCTATGTGCGGAGAGTTATGAAAAAAACATAGTAAAAAGTTATGCAAATATAGTAAAATGCACCCCACGCTTTTTAGTCTGAATTGAATTATTCTCTAACTCTTTGTAATTAAAAATTATTTTCTACTTCTTAGTTCGGTTAGCTATAAAAGCGTGTTTTTTTAGTTTTTTTAAACTATAATTTTTTGCCATTCTTCAGTTGGTGTTGGTGGTTTACACACTGGGACTTTTAAAGCGATGCAATCACGATGCTAACGCGTGTTAGTATCGATGCATTCGCGAAATGTCAGCCTTTACACACTGCGCTACTATTAGCATCGATGCAGTCGCGATGTTAACACGCGTTAGCATCGATACAGTCGCGCTTCTGCATCGATGTGAACACGCGACTGCACGATACTAAATTAAATCTGTTCATTGCGGGTGTGACGCTGACTGCATCGATGCTAAAAGTCGCAGTGTGTAAGGGGTCTAACGCTCATGGTCAAAGTCAGATGGTGATGTATTTCACGGCAGATAGGTATATATACACTGGTCAAGCTAACACTCGATTATCCTGCCGGAACTGTGAGAAAAAATATTTTATTAGGTAAAGGAAATACATTTTTGCGCATCAATTTTAAAGGGTCAACATTAATATGACGCAGGTGGGGAGTAAAAACGGGCAGTTTCACGGCGCTAGTGTCCTATCCTTAAAGCCGAAGTCAATCCGACTCTAGTCGTCTCTGTCACTCGTGTATATACCAATTACAGTGATGTAGGAACAACTAGCATTAGGTATAGGAACAACATCTACAGTTATTAAACTACATATATAATTTTGTTGTATAGAGTAGTTATTTGGCAAACATGAATTGTACACGGTCGACTTAAATTCAGCTTTGTCCTAGCGCAAGTTTTTACAAACTTAAATAGATAAGGCCTACTTTTAAATGTTAATGAGACGTGTTTATATAACAAATTATTTTTTTGTATTGTTGGCGCGACGCCGTTTAGAGCTAGCGCAATTTGGCCTACTGACGCGACTGTTAGTGGCGTGGTAGCTCTGATATAAATATAACAAATCAACGATTTAAGGGTGTCCAAACGAAAATGATTTACATGGAAATCGTATTCGTCTAGTACAAATTAACTTTAGTGCATTTTGGTTTTGAAGTCGGTTTTTACTTTTTAAAGTTAATAATATTTCTTCATTTTTAGTGATTACAGGAAAGGGGGGGGGGGGGGGAGTTGCACCTTATAACTCTGTTCTTAAAGAAGCTACAAATTACCTATCACAAGTTCTGTCATTATAATTACTACACTCCTAAGTCAGCCGCCCTAAATGTTGACTATCAGACGTAACAACACGTCAACATTAAGATTCTAGTAAAAAAAAAAAACACTATAACTGCCTTTGAAATTTGAGGGTTTCCCTCGATTACACCAAGATCTCATCATCAGATTACAAATTGGCAACAATGGGACCTACTAGAAGGTATACCCTCTTGCGAAAAAAATTTTCGAATCAGCGGTAAGCGAAAAACATTTTTGAATCAGTCGACATATGACTGAGAAATGAGGTAACATAAATACCAATAAAAACATACAGTCGAATTGATTACCTCCTTCTTTTTTGAAGTTGGTTAAAAAGGAAAACTCATGTGATGTCTCATAGAGTTGGACCTCTGGGGTCCTGTAATGGTTCATTTTATGGGCCCAGGTTTATGGCCCGCACTGGCCCGTTTCGATTTATAGACAGTTTAGTGTTGTGTGGTTTTCAGGTGTTTTTTTTTTCTAATAGATTTTTTCGTGGAGTCGCTGACTGCTGTAGTTTGAATTTGTGTAAGTGTAGGATGTACGGGTAGTTTGTAGAGGTATCATAATAAAATTGTAAATTACGTTCTTACCTTCTATATCTTAGTATCTCGTGTTGTAAATGACAAGTTATTCAAACTCATTATGTTTATAAGATACAGCTGATTGGTGATTGGTGTCCAATATTAAAAAAGTGCCTACATTATTACAATTTCATTTTATCATTTTTTTGATACTATCCATTTAGTAAGGTGCCTAAAATACTGTCAGCATTTCCTCACATTTATTGGAAGATGTATTCCTTTTTTTATTTAATTACCTCAAACTATAATTGAATCACCCTAAGATAAATTCAAATTGATTGTTAAATAATGTTTAATGAGTAAAGTATTTTATAAACTAGATGATTATGTGAATGATAACAATGAGTCTAGTTTGTACAGTTGCCAGCACATCAGGTTACCCACTTTATTGCAAAATAGCCGTTATTAGAATTGCATACCGTACATACCGTAGTGTTTACCTTAACGTGCTGTTGTCCATACGAAGATAAAAATTAAAATATTTTAAAAAGAGGCACTGATAATAGTGACTGAGTTTGTTGCGCAGCTTCTTCTAAGCAGTAGCCCACAACTGTCCCGAAGCTGTGGTAGGGTCAATGCTGGGACGTGTATCCATAGCTTAAGTACGAAAGACCTACCTTTACCTTGCTGAATGGTGAAATTAATTTGCTGCGCAAGGAAGCTGCCACCTCTTGGGTCACCGATGGCTAGCCTTTAACTTCTGTGTGTCTAGTAAAAACGTATATTTCTTTATAAATAGCACTTGGAAAAAGCAACTTAGGCTGTGTGACAGACGAGGAATCCATGTTTTACGCTATCCGGGCGTATGCCTATACCACTCGGCCACCGTCACATTAGCAAGCCTGTTGAATTTTGCAAGCGCTTACTTTAACGCGTACGCTGCGTGACGTCATCAATGTTGCGAGATTGCTCTCATAATATAAACACAAAACAAAAATGTAATAACGTATATTTCTATTTTCTGTATGAACTACCATAATCATTGCGCACATAGCCGCATCCCTACGTATGTAAGTGATATATGTACGGACGTGCCTATTGGCATGATATTGATTTAAATGCCAACGTGATAGAAATGTAATATCCGTTATTTGATGACTCTAGAGTATTATACAAATGAAGGATTGATATTTAGAAAAAAATCTCGGAATTCAAATCGACATTCGATTTGATGTTAGGAATGTAATCGGAAAATCTTTCTGGGTAGTTCCTGATGTTTTGTGGAATACGTTATTATTTGAAATTGCTATTAATATTTTATATTTCATGTTTCACTATAGAATGATCTATATAGTTGGACACAAAATATACCTATATATTTTAAAAGGCGCGACACGTTTGGTGTATTGGTTAGATCTTCTGACTATTGCGCCGGCCGCCGCGGGTTCGAATAACGCATAGGGCAAATGTTTGTGTGATGAGCACGAACATTTGTACCTTTGTTTAATATGTATTTAAGTATTTACGGGAGACGCCCCCGTCATAATCGTTGTCTGGTATTCGTTACATAAGGAAGAAAAGTCTCTACTTCGAATCCACGACAATTGGTTTGTTGTCTAGCGCTACATTTATTTATGTGTCCATATTTTCTATGATTGTCTAGTTGATAGCAGGGGCGTGCAGTCCATATATGCAGTTAAGCAGTGCCTACCTCGTCATTATATTGCCAAATCAATATAACAATATATCTATTAACTAAGCTTTAATTAATAGCATTTTTATTATCAACTTCCACATACATTAAGTACTAACGCTCAACTTTGGAACGAAAATATTTAGTTAGTAGTCTGCCCAGCGGTTGCTTGCTAAATACACGCACACTCTTGCAATCGCCCCTCGTACCTACAATGTCACACAGCGAAGATATAAACCCGACCGAATTGAAAATTACGCTCTTTTCATACAATTCAAGATGACAGGTGATATTCGCATCATAGACTCCTATATAGTTCCCTACTGGAGAGTGTTTTTTTCATACTCGCGCGCAAATGACGTAAACTACTTCGGAGTCTAATCAAAACACATCTCTTATGAGAAACTATAATTTTGATGTAAGATAGAAACATAGTTTTAAATGAATAAATCATGGTTTTATTTTAAAGTGATTATGATATTGACAAACTAATGTAACATTAATTAGTAGAAATATAAATCAATAAAAGGAGATTGTGTTACAAATGGAAGTTTCGTTGTTACTATTCTACCCAATACTATTATAGATGGCGCGACGTTGCAATTTTTCTCCGTTTTTTTCCTAATTCATAATCTTAAATAAATCTCAAACTACTGATACTATTGACGCAGGAAAGTTCGTAATTATATTTTAAATTATTTTTCTTATGCAAGTAAGTCAAATCAGCTGAAGTTTTGGTTTAAAAATAATGCAAACATACTTTGAAAAGTTTCCGGCAGCCATTTTTATCTATGGAGTTCTTGTTTTGATTTTCCCTTCCTTCCCGCGAGTGTTAAAAATCTTACATTTCAAGTAAACAGTTGTATCTTTGTATTTGGATTGAATGAAAGTCTTTTCGGGGTTTGTTTATTTTCCATTCGAAACGATAGTGAAATTGCAGTGTTACTTTGAGTGCTCCATAAAAGTGATGTTGTGTGTGATGATGGTTCGAAAGAAGATTCTTTTTGTTTTGAAAGTTTTAACAGAGCGCTGATCCCCTTACTAAAGGCAAGACCTTTTCTTATGAATAAGGAAGGCCAAAATCGTATCATAGCCACTATGGGTATCAGTTAAATGGCATGTCATAAGTAAAACATCCATTTCCTTGGTACTTGTGTGGTGCTAAACTAAATCATCGCAAACACAGCCTGTATGCTTCCTACACAAATTGCATAGAAAAAACCGGTAGTAGTTTGCATTGTAAGGCCACGAATTAGGAGGAGGGAGGAGGGAGGGTTGGGCTACCCTCCTGCACCACTCTCCCTCCTCGATTGGGCCTAGTTTGGGAGATATGTTTTTTTTTTTAAATACAAAAAAATGACCTAAAAACGCAATAAATTCACCCAAATGTCACCACCTAGGAGGGGGGGCTTCCCACCTTCCCCAGAGAGGTACCCAACTCATGCATGCCAACCCTCTTCCCCTATACAAGACGCTAACGAAGCACTAGAAAATGGCAATGCAACGGGGTAATGCAAGCAATTTGGATTTCCTCGTCTCCGGCGCTGTGGGAAGTGCAGCCTCTTCGCCCATACGTAACAAAACGCAGTCACCCATGCTCGTCTCCGACTCCTCTCCCTCCGCGCCTCCGGCTTTGGAATTACACTCTTGTATCGGGCAGACTAGTACCACGGCCAAAAGACCACGGCAAGTCGGGGTTGACAAATGATTTATTCATTTTAACCCTGTCAAAAATGTAAGAAATTCTTAGTATCAAAAACCTGCATAAAAATAACGAAACGCAATGACAGATCAATCGTCGATAAAAAAAAGATCGAAATTTTTATAAAATTCTAGTGATTTTCGAAAATAAACCTAGAACCAGAACGAGAGTTGAAACTTCGTAAAAAAATGTCGTGGCCGTACAATGTAACTTTACTAGACACAAAATCTAAGATCGATATTGAATTTCTTCCTAGGTTCCGATTCGAAATGAGTATGTGCTTACTCCATTAAAAATTTAATGCACGCCCCTGGTTGATAGGAACAATCACCGTAAAATTACCATCGAGGACATAGCCAATGAAGCGTTTTTGTGCAATTTTCATTTGATCGAGCTCTATTTCTCGCTTGCTTGAATATGATATGACATTTAAGTACTATTACTTACTAGCGTATGGAACTGAAACCACGAACGAATTTTGTGCTCCATGAATTGACGACGCAGACATCTACTCATAGTACAGATTCATAATTCGAAGTTCAAATTTCAAGGAAAACGTTACAACATTGTCGTCGTATTTGCTACACATTTTTTGCTTCACATAGCTTCTCTATACGTTGTAGGAACAAGTCACTGGGATATGATGCGTGATTTTCATTCGAACAAAATATCAACAAAACCAGCATAATATATTCGTGATTACGTATGTTTTGTTATATAATTGAAGTGAAAACCTTTTTTAGCGGCGTTGAGCACTTTTGTGGGATGGGGGAAAAATGTGAAACTCGCGTCAGGACACGTGGGCTGATCGAAAAACCGTAAGACGGTTGGCGAAATTATGGATGTAAGTTGATTTTTCTGACAGATAAACTTTTTAATGTAATTTAATATAATATAAATTGTAATGTTTGTGTACGATAGCGCAATAAATAAATATTGTATTCTATAAAAATATTATATTATTATTATTATTATTATTATTGTATTCTATCACAAAAATGATAGTACTTTTATATTGATAATAAGAGCAATTCATTCAAAATTATTCCCTAACTATTCCAAAAAATCAAAAATGCACAACGTTAATATTCAAGTTTTCACTTCTGCCGGCACTCCCGGAGTGCAATTTTTTTCTAATCACTCCTGTGTAGAATCAAACTGTTTTTTCTTCAAAAATAGGATATTTCTAATATATTTTTTAAATGTTCATGTCACAATGTTAGCCCTTCTTCTCCTAAACGGCTTTACCGATTCTAATCAAATTTTATATGCGTACTAGCGGTCCTCCGCGACTTCATCCGCGCGTTTTGAGTTTGCTCCCTCCCCTCCCGTCGCAGCGTCATGTTTTATATCCTAAAGCCTTTCTCGATAAATAAGCTATCCAACACAGAAATATTTTTTCAAATCGGTCCAGCAGTTCCTGAGATAAGCGCGTTCAAACAAACAAACTCTTCAGCTTTATAATATACTAGCGGTCCCCCGCGACTTCGTCCGCGCGTTTTAAATTTGCTCTCTCCCCTCCCGTCGCAGCGTCATGTTTTATATCCTAAAGCCTTTCTCGATAAATAAGCTATCCTACACAGAAAAAAATTTTCAAATCGGTCCAGCAGTTCCTGAGATAAGCGCGTTCAAACAAACAAACTCTTCAGCTTTATAATATAACTAGCGGTCCCCCGCGACTTCGTCCGCGCGTTTTGAGTTTGCTCCCTCCCCTCCCGTCGCAGCGTCATGTTTTATATCCTAAAGCCTTTCTCGATAAATAAGCTATTCAACACAGAAATATTTTTTCAAATTCCAGCAGTTCCTGAGAAAAGCGCGTTCAAACAAACAAACTCTTCAGCTTTATAATATATTAGCGCAAGCGCACGTTGTACTTAAGCTGCGAACATTATTTTGGTGCGGAGTTATGTTAAAACTGTGATAGCTCCTAAGATATTTATTGAAATCAAATGATATAAAGGGCAATTTGGTTCTAAATGAAATGCTCGTGATGATGAATGTATTTATTTTGATAAGAATAAATACCTGTGTGTATAATACACCTCTAAAAATAATGCATTATTTTTTTACAAATTTATTAACATAAAAAAGGTTGTAGTAAGTTAACCATAAAAGATAGACATATGCTGTCGCGGACTTTATTATAGAACTTTTTATGCTGAACAATCCTGTCATACATGATTTTTGTGTAACTTAAGCGGTTTCCGCAGCGTATGCAGCGGAAGCTCTCAAAAGGAATATCTTTCTCCCGTTTTCGCAACATTTATCATTTCTGCTGTGGTCTTATGAGTCGTATCTTTATGTTATATAGCCTAAAGCCTTCTTCGATAAATGGACTATCCAACGTAACAATAATTTTTCAAATCGGGCCAGTAGTTTTTGAGATTAGCGCGTTCAAACAAACAAACAAACAAACAAACAAACAAACTCTTTAGCTTTATAATATTAGTATAGATTAGCGCAAGCGCACGTTGTACTTAAGCTGCGAACATTATTTTGGTGCGGAGTTATGTTAAAACTGTGATAGCTCCTAAGATATTTATTGAAATCAAATGATATAAAGGGCAACTTGGTTCTAAATGAAATGCTCGTGATGATGAATGTATTTATTTTGATAAGAATAAATACCTGTGTGTATAATACACCTCTAAAAATGATGCATTTTTTTTTTACAAATTTATTAACATAAAAAAGGTTGTAGTAAGTCAACCATAAAAGATAAACATATGCTGTTGCGGACTTTATTATAGAACTCTTAATGCTGAACAATCCTGTCATACCTGATTTTTGTGTAACTTAAGCGGTTTCCGCAGCGTATGCAGCGGAAGCTCTCAAAAGGAATATCTTTCTCCCGTTTTCGCAACATTTTTCATTTCTGCTGTAGTCTTATGAGTCGTATCTTTATGTTATATAGCCTAAAGCCTTCCTCGATAAATGGACTATCCAACGTAAAAATATTTTTTCAAATCGGGCCAGTAGTTTTTGAGATTAGCGCGTTCAAACAAACAAACAAACAATCAAACAAACAAACAAACTCTTCAGCTTTATAATATTAGTATAGATTCAGTAGGTCTGAGTATCGGCTACTATTTTGCGTACCCCTAATATAAGTGATAAGGCTTGTTCACCTTTTTTTTTGACAAAATTTTATGTTTTTATAATGTTATTTAAAAACGAATTTTTTTCTTTTTTATCACCAACCCCAATTTTTTTATAGCCATTTTAGTAATTTAATCATTTTTCATCCCGATCGATAACTGACCAATTATAGTGTTTTTAACCGACTTCAAAAAAAGGAGGAGGTTATCAATTCGACTGTATGTTTTTTTTTTGTATGTATGTTACCGCATATCTCAGTCGTTTGTCGACTGAATCGAAAATTTTTTTCACCTTCTTAGAGGGTGTACCTTCTAGTTGGTCCCATTTTTTCCATTTTGGGATCTGATGATGGGATCTTAGAAGAAGAAGAAGAAATTATTTTATTTGACACATAAGTTACAATCATATACAAAACAAAACAAAAAAAAACACGGTTATTATAAATATTTTAACATATAAACATCAGTTTTAATAGATATATAAAATATATAAATAATAGGTACCTATGTGTCAAAAAGGTCCCCGCTCAGCATAATTCGTGACAGCGCGAGGCATGTCACGATACTGATATTCTGCGGGAACCCTTTTGATAAGTGTACACACATACAAAGAAAAATAAATTCAACAAAAAAAATAAGGTACAAGAATAAACTAATACACATTACTATAACAATTAATACAAAAAAAAAAAACTTAAGACAACAACAAAAAATAATAAAAGAAAAAACAATAATAGAACCTCTAGTACATGCACGCCGTTGCATTACGCTTGTCGCTGTCAATCGGACCGTGCCACACAACATCACTAATAATATACAATCCAGTCATGGAAGTTTTGTTTGTCTCTGGCCTGAGGCGCCGGTGCGGTGAAACGCTTACTATAATCTGTGCCGTGAAGCGCCGGTCGAGCTGAGGCGGCCATTTTGATGATTCATTTTTAAGGTATTTTAAAATTCGGCAATGATCGGAATTTTTAAACTGAAAAAAACAGAAACCACGCCTTACCGGCTGTCCACGTGTACAGAAGTACAAAAAAGGTATCGAGACATCAGCCCAATGGCAGGTAATAGGACATGAGGACTACTTTGCACGTTTTTTCTTGGAGGTTGTCTCCCCACGCATGACGCGCAGGTCCCTGAGGTGAGTAGTAAAGGCTTGTTCAGCTTCTTCCTTTTGTTTTGTCAAGAGATGTTTTTTATAGTTTACTCTAAATGTATTTTTCACTTTTAGGGCGCGCAAAGGGGGGGGGGGGGGCAATGAGTTCCAGCACTTCGTGGCAGCGAATCTGAACGAGCCACGAAATGCCACCGTCCGATGCCGCGGGGTCAGGAACACGCACGCACAGCTCTTCTTTCCTGTCCCATCCCACCTCACGCCCAAACCAATTTCTTCCTCAGGTATGCCGGTTTATGAGTATGTATAACTCCGAATAATAAGGTCGCCAAGTGAAGTCGTCTGCGTGCTTCCATCCTTATTAAGTTTGCTGCATTCAGGTAAGGAGTCACGTGAGTGCGCGGTGGTATGTGAAAGCAAAAACGGGCACAGGCATTTTGCACACGCTGTATGAGTTTGGCCGATCGTTCCAGCAGGCAAGGACCGTACACGGCATCACAGTGATTAAATTTTGATAGGATCAGTGCCTCGCAAAGTGCTACTCTTAGTGCCTCGCTCAGGTAAGATCTAATCCTGTACAACAACCTCAGTCTGTAAAAGCAGTTTCTGACGCATTCCATGATGTGACTTTCGAATCTGAGGCAACCTCAGATCAAAGATCAGGCCCAGGCTCCGCGCCCTCTCCACCCTCTCTATTGTTTCATTATTTATGTTGATATTGATTGCTGCATTGTTGAGTTTTGCCACATTTGTGGGGGTACCAATCACCATGTATTTAGTCTTCTTGGCATTTAGTGTGAGGGAGTGTGATTTACACCATTCTGATATCCTACTCAACTCACCGTTTATCTTCGAAACCGCCTGGTCACATTCAGAGGGAAAGAAGGGCAGAGACAACTGCAGATCATCAGCGTACAGATGGTGGTGGCAATGTTTAATACATGTTGTGATGTCTGCACTGTACAAAATAAATAGGATCGGACCCAGAATGCATCCCTGAGGAACGCCTCTGCTCACTGCTTCTGGTCTGGACTGTAGCTTACTACCATCCTCCAGTTTCAGCTGGACATATTGCCTACTCTGAGAGAGATAGCTGCAAAACCATCGTACAGTGTTAATTTCAAGTCCGTAGTAGCTCAGCTTAGATAGGAGTAATGGAATACTTATTGAGTCAAAGGCACGGGAGAAATCAAGGAGAAGCAAAAATGAAACACAGCCCTGGTCCTGAGCAGACCGATCTTGGTGTAATCGAGGGAAACACTCAAATTTTAAAGGCACGTATTGTGTTTCTTTACCGGAATCTTAATGTTGACGTGTTGTTACGTCTGATAATCAACATCTTGTGGGGCTGAGCTGATGGTGGAACTCTTTAACGCTTAGGAGTTCAGTAATTATAATGACGGACCTTTTGGTAGGTAATTTGTAGCTTCTTAAAAATAGAATCGTAAGGTGCAACTCCCCCCCCCCTCTTATGTAATCACTAAAAATGAAGAAATAAAAACTTTTAAAAAAAGTAAAAACCGACTTTAAAACCAAAATGCACTAAAAAGTCTTAAATAAACTCTTCACCATTGAAAGGAAAGGAATCCGTTTTAGGCAAACAATTTCTTTTTGGAGTCGGTGCCATCACTTTGACCACAAGCATCAACTATCACAGCACGGACTCCAAAAAAAAATGTTTGCCTAAAACGGATTCCTTTCCTTTCAATGGTGAAGAGTTTATTTAAGACTTTTTAGTGCATTTTGGTTTTGAAGTCGGTTTTTACTTTTTTTTAAAGTTTATTTCTTAACTTTTAAAATTACGAGGCTGGGCGAGACGGGGCCGGGGCTGGACAGTGCTAGGGGCGAAGCAAAGTTCGCTGGGTCCGCTAGTTAACTGATAAATATCACACGCCATTATGACGCGAGTGAATCAAAAATAGGGTGTGATCGTACTTAGCTAAGGCACTTATGAACAGGGTATATTCCTTATGCCCTGCCAATATAAGTACCCAAATGGTCATCACATCAGTATTCGTAGCACGCTTGAGTACAGCACACTAAGCCTAATTGTCTAGCTGATGAATAAATGTCCAGAATTACATTTCATACTGAAATAAGGGAATTATTTGTACTGGTATCTAGTAATAACTAACCCTAATAAATTGTAGACGTAGTTGCGGAATTGTTTGATTACTTAGGTACATGAGAATTGAGAGTCCATTTTAACATACACACACGTACCTACATGGTCTAGGGATATTTCAATTAAACCTAAATAACTAAAATTCTATTAACTTTTGTTAAGACACCTACACATTAAAATTAACCTTGTATAATAGCCTATCCTACCTAATCTGTTAATAAATTTAAAAATAAAGTTTAATTTTAAAAAACTCAGAAGAAGAGGAGAAACACAGTCAAAATTTCAAACTTTACTTAGTATTAAAAACACACCTGACACACACACACGCACGCACACACTCACTCAGACACACACACACACACACACACACACACACACACTCACACACACGCACACGCACGCACGCACGCCCGCACGCACGCACACACACACACACACACACACACACACACACACACACACACACACAGTCACGATGAAATAAATTAGTATCGTAAAATAATTAAATTCAGAATTTCTTTCTTTATTTTTACGTTAATGTTATTGAAGAGTTCCTAACTGAAATTTAACAACTGATTAAGTATGGTTTTGAATGTTTTTAACACTCACAGTGTCATATTTTATATTTATAAAGATGAAATTTGAGCTACCGTGCTGTCAGTCCGACCTTGCGAAATTTGTGGTCTCTTATGAATACATCATTGCGTGACGCTTAGCGCCATCTAGCCGTCTGTTTATGAAACAGATGGCCCAAGCAGTTATTCTTTACAGAATAAATTTAACTTGGAAATTGATGACGACGACTTAAGAGATCACAAATTTCGCAAGGTCGGACTGACAGCACGGTAGCTCAATTGGTAAGAGCGTTTGGCCCGGACAGCCAAGAGGTTGCTGGTTCAAGTCCCGCCCATGCGCAAATTTTTGGTTTCTTATTTCATCTTTATGAACTTATTAATCACTTTGTTTTGCCATCATGAATAAGCGGGGTATTTTTAATAATGAAACTACGTAATTAAATAAGTACAAATGTAATTTTTACAAAATTATTGTTTGGTTAAGAATGAGATCTAATGATATTGATATACATACAAATTTGCACATTACTGAACAGGTTCTAGTCTCTCAAGTTTCTTAATAATTAGGTCTACCTTTGTATTTAGGTCACAGCGCATTCTTGTCATTGACGCCTCTAACTCGTCAAGCCTTTGTAAGGTATCTTCAATAAATTTATGTTTGATATTCTGGGTCTTCAACTCTTTGTCTATACTAGTCTCAACATCTTTCTTTGCTTTGTTTTTCTCGGCAATGCTATAGAAGGCATCTTTAATACGTTTAGGCAGCCCTTTGATTTTATATTCGTAATCTGGCTTTTGTTTCAGAATGTCTCCGGCTATTATGATTTTTGCTGGAAACTTACGTCTCTGGTAACTTGGTAGCATTATGCACCGCAAGAAAGAATTCCAGATATTAGAATTGAGTCTATCGAAGGATCTGACGAAGTGCGCTTGCTTTTCTAGCAAGCCGATTTTGCCGTGGGACTTGAGTTCGTTGATGTCATCGACGGCAACACCGACCATCATGTTCATGAGGACGATGGCAGCAAACACGAGAAAGGCGAGTAAGATGATGCGAACTACCTCGAAAGATGAGCCGACAGCGTCAGTCTTTTTGGGGTCAAAAACGTCATTATATTCGAACTCTGCGCTCAGTATAAAGAGGGTCTTTACAATAGTGTCCCAGGACCCATCGAATGGATATTGCGAACGGAATTGTATCTTGAAACTGAATGCAAAGCAGACGAGAAAAACAAAAAACGTCGCGAGAATCTGAAACAAAAGTAATTGATTTTTAGTCTCTGTCACTCTGTCTCTCTCTCCTAAAATCACCTGAAAAAAAATCCTAAAATCACCCAGAAATGTGTGATGTAAGTCATGTTTGACACATTTTAATTTATTTAATTTTAATTGAAATTTATACGTTTCCATATACTGCAATCGGATGTTAAATATATTTAATTAATTGCAACTTATTAGTCTTAATAAGAGCCTAAATTAAAACACTGGCTCTTAAAATAACTATATAAGAAATCAGACGATTGGTGTGTAGTCCAGCGCATATTTAAACATATATATTTATCAAAAACTCAACAGGTATGCAGCTCACCTTAACAACATTGAATGACACTTTTTTAAACATGACAACGAAATATCCCAATCTCGGGAACTGTGAGAGGAGGTTCATCATGTGGAAGCAGACTAGAAACATAGCCAACGAGGAGACGTGGCGAGGCCACTCGGCCGTTTCAGGAACCGTCATCATTGCTAGAGGCACTATAAGAGCTGGCAATAGGGATCCTAATTTAATCCATGTCCTCCATTTATAAAAATAGTGGAAGCCCTCATAATTCATCAACAGCTCCTAAAACAAAAATGTATATGAAAATTTGAAGTCTTTTATTAAAATAGAAGCTGGTAAATATTAAAATAATATGAAAATAAAAAAAATATTTATTTAATTCTACATCACAGTTCTTATTTTTTTTTTACTATAGCGCTAAATATGATATTTTTATGATAGTTAAAGGCATCAAGTTTACATCAAATATAATAGTAGATGTACTGTGTACCTATAAAAAAAACATTTGTGAAAAAATAACCAAACACAGACACTTTCAATGTAACTTTATACTATATAGTGTTTATAATAATGTAAACTGTCGGTCCACCTTCTAAATAAAATAAATAAATAAATAATAACCATAATTAATGGGTTTGAAAAGCTGTTTCAAGTGTTAGTTTATTTGTTATCCCGTATTTATATAATGAGAATACTTACTTGCAAAACGATCAATAAAATAAAAAAATAAGTAAAAAAAGTGAAGACTATCATCAGTTGTAATTGTGGTTTCGTTTTAGTAACATCTATATCATTGAAGGTTGATACTTCAAAAACAATTAACAATACTAGAAAAGCTGTGTACAATAATGCAATCAGTAAATAATATGGTATCATTGTCTGCCATTTTAAAAGAATAAAACTCTCTATCAGAGGATGAAGCAGAAGTCTCTTTTGATTAAATTCGTCCCCGGTTTTTAAGAGCTCTTCGATCACGTCCATTTCTTCTTTCAAGGATCTGCCAGGCATCAGATCGCCGCTGTTTGGCATTAGAATTCGGTAAGATATTTTCACTTCGTTCAGGAAATTATACGAAACACATGAATCAAGCAACTCTTCCAGAAAATCTGTTGGATTCGTAACGTGTTGTAAAATCATACTTATAGCAGTTTCCGGTTTCTCAGATTGGGTGGTTGTAACTAAACTGTCATTTTGTTCTAAAACCAAATACTTAATAATATTGGCATTACTTTTAGTAATAGCTGTATGAATTGGGCACCAACCGTTTCCATCTCTTTTTTGTAGTGGGTTTTCAGATTTTCTTATAACATGATCATAATGTCGCATTATACTTATAGCAATATCCAAATTTCCGCTAGCAGCTGCCATATGCAAAGGTGTTGCATCTTTAGGATGAGAAATTTCGCTTATTCCAGTTATATCCCCGGTCTTGAGGCATAGATCAGCACCCCGCAGCTTAAGAACATCAACGCAAGATAAATGATTTCCTGCGACGGCAAAATGTATCGGTCCATATCCTTGAAGCCTTGTTAACAGCCTGTTAACCATCAACTTTGTAGTGTCTTTATCAAAATCTAGTAACATTTCAAGGACGCTAGCGTGGCCCTCCTTTGCAGCAATATGTAAAACATTTCGGCTTTTAACTGTATGTTTTATTGATGCACCTTTCCTCAAAAGTTTCTCGACAATGAGATATTTGCCATGCTCCACAGCAATGAATAGAGCTGTAGCTCCTGTTTTATTACGGCAGTCAATAGCTCCCTTTTCCGAAGCCGCACTTATCATTTCGTTAAGTACTTCATCTTTAAGTGTTCTTTCGTTTTCATCATCATCATTTCCTTTATCAAAACATCCGGCTCTATCTTCCGCCAATATATGCATAGGAGTTTCGCAGTCTTCGGCCTAAAAAATATTAATTGGTTAATGATTTGGTAACGTAGCATTGGTTGTTGGGGTAGTAGTGATATTTGTGATATATCTATACTAATATTATAAAGCTGAAGAGTGTGTTTGTTTGTTTCAACGTGGGCAATTTCAGGATTTACTGGACCGATTAGAAAAAATATTTATGTGTTGGATAGCTTATTTATCGAGGGAGGATTTGTGCTATCAAACATTACGATATGATTTATAAAAGCAGAGCAACAATGAAAAAAAATGCAAAAACGGGGGGAAAATATTTCTTTGAGAGCTTCCGTTGCAAACGCAGCTTAGGCCATTTAAGATACACAAGATATTCTTTAAAAGTACTACAAAAAAAGTTAAATACGACAGCATATGTCAATCTTATATGGCTCACTCTGATGATAGTGTATTAAGAAGTAAATGACGCTTCGCGAACTAAAAGAGTACACAATTATGGCACCGTCCGAGACATCAGTTTCAGAACAGAGTCATAATAGAGTAGCTTGCTTAATATATTTTTTTATGTATGTAGGTACATTAATTATAATGGAGTCGCTTAAGCTTGGTAGTATATTAATAAACAAATCTCATTTGATTTTTAAAATATTTAACATTTACAATAATATTAAATAATGATCTAAAAAAATCAATTTGAATGGGTCTTGTGAATGTTTGAAATGTCACGGTGCCAACATCAGAGTCACGTTCACTGCTAAGCATTCACGATCGACCAACAACTATTTCTGCAGTTTTTGAAGGCGCACTGAGGCATTGAGACTTGTATGAACGCTGACGCCATCAAAAACAGACTAGGTCAAAGTTAAGACCCCACTTTAAAGTGAGGTTTAGTCTGCTTGACAATCTTTTAGCGTCTCACCGGTGCCGTCTAGTTGTTAATACAATATCATTGGTTCACTCCCTACAAACATTTTTATTTTAATGAATTTGATTTAAAAAAAAGTTCTATTTTCAAAGGTGTTTTGATGCACACAGGTATTTATTGTTATCAATATAAAACATATTCATCATCACGAGCATTACATTTTGTACAAAATCGACCTTTACATCATTTGATTTCAATAATTCAGTTTCATAATTACTCCGCACCAAAATAATTCTTACAGTTTAAGCTTAATCTGAAGTTGCACTAACTGCTATGTTTGGTGGCATATTACTTACAATATAAATATATGTTTTGCGTCGAAATATTTTATGGGAAATCGAAAATTTATGCGGATGATGCCGCGCGGGATTGCTAGTTTATGTATCGATATAATTAGAAGTGACCTAATCTTATTTTATCTTAATGAATATAAAATGTGACACTGTGAGTTTTAAAAAAACATTCTCAGCCATTAGATAGCCAACAATTGTAAATTTTCAAGTTGAATTTATTCTGTAATAAATAAACTACTTGGCCCACTGCTGTTGTAAAACAGTTGGGGTTGATAGCGCAGACGTCACGCGTAATGACGTATCCATAACAGACCAGAAATTTCGCACGGTCGGACCAACAACACGGTAGCTCAATTTGAAGAGCGTTTAGCCCGGTTAGCCATGGAGTAGCTGTTTCGAGTCCCACCGTGCGCAAAAAAAAAATAGTTTCTTATTTCATCTTTATGAATAAAAATGATTTAAAAATCTAAGCTATTCTAAGCCAGTACTGACATGATACTAGCAGCTGATTAAGGATGGAGAATAAGTGTACCGGCAATGTGACGTCAGCACCAGAGCGGAGCGCCAGTCGAACTCCCTCTAGCCATCCAGCTTCGATGGCAGCTCGCAACGGTGTCCTTTCCCGACTGTCCTCTACATCCGGTTCCTTTGCGAGTAACGCCTGAAAGTGAAAAGTATGAATATACAACGTGTAGTATTAAATGCGCAAGACTTCATACCTAAGTCTAAAAGAAAAAAAAGGGGGTTTTATGTGGTGTTTTAGTTTCAGTGGCATTTCTGATTATTTTTTGCCCTGCGGACGACGCTCTGTCAAGAGAGGATTCGGTAGGTCCAAACCGGGTTGCACTGACATTATTATCATTCCTATCTTCGCTCATAAATGACTATCCATTGTTTGCTTACGTATTTTGGCGGGTTTGCGCACGTGATGGCTTGTCTTATTAATAAATAGACAGTGCAACATTTTAATGATGTCTTGTTTGAAAAATGTGACCTATATTAAATAGTGGTCCAATTGATTCTGCTTGTTATTCCAATCAAACTACTATCAGGTTTTGCACATTTAACGTTACACGTTATTTGGTCTAGGGAAAACACATATTATTATAGATTATAACGGCTATTTGTTTGTTACCATCCAAATGTCTTTATTGGGTTTCCTCATTTTTGCACACAAATGCAGCGGCGTGTCTCCATCTTTGTTCCAGCAACCTGCGAGCGCACCGTGGCTGAGCAGTATCTTCACAGCGTCCAAGTTATCCAACTCAACAGCAGTATGAAGAGGAGTTTGATGTTTCTTCACGAGATCCTCAATCATGGTATTTTGTGGTCCACCAGCGGCTATGAGAAGTTTGAGCACATCAGTGAAGCTGAGGAATCCAACAAAATAAAAATAATATAAACCAATTCTAAAATACTGACTAGAAACCTGAAAATAAAGTATTTGTCTTCTGTTTTGGAGCAATAAATTCTTTTCGAATTGATAATGATGAAATGAGGCATAATGTGCGTAGGCTGTTGGTGTCTTCAGCTTTGTAATAGGTAAGTTCTTTGAAGTCGGTATTTTTTTTATTTCATGATTTTCAGTTATTACATGCCCTTAACTGAAAAACTACAGAACCGATTTGGATAAACTGTACCCTAAGTTGAAATATACGACTGAACAAAAATAATATTCTTGAAAATGACTGCTCGTTTTTGAGAAATCCGTGGACAAACATACATAATACTAACGAAATATAGGACACGTGTTTACGCCTTACTAGATCATCGTACTCAAATATTATAAAATTCCAACGATGTCACATACACATACATTGAATAGATTACCTCCTTTTTTGAAGTCGGTAAAAAAACCTTCCACGCACCCTCTCGGGAGTGGTGTAACTGTGGTGTGTGACAACACATCACTCATACGTCAGTAACACAACAAATATGCTGGGGTTTAAAAAGCCGTCGCTGCTCTGAAGTCCCGGGTTCGATTCCCGGTCGGGTCAATATAGAAATCAAAAGTTTGTCTATATTGTCTCTGGTCCGTGTGTTTTGTTACCACCGTTGTGTCTGATTTCCATAACACAAGTGCATGAGCTACTTACTTTGGAATCAGAGCAATGTATGTGATTGGTGTCCAATATTTTATCTTCTTTTTCTTCTAAATAAAAAAGAAAGTCGTGATAGCTACACAATTTATAACTCAAAAACTGAATTTAGCTGTAAAATGGTGGAGAGGTAGTAAGGAGCCAGTAGAAGGGTATTGAATACTTCTTATCCCGTCAGATGGGGCCAGGGCGAAACGGTGGGAAGGAAGTTTAGAACCATGAAAAGGAAATTACTTTTTATCACATTCAACGGGCAGCGAAACAAAGTTCGCTGAGACATCTAGTTATATTATAAAGATACCTACTTATTAATATTTTTCTTGGGTACATCGGTCGCCAAGCCAGTGACGTCCAGGGGCGTTCGACCCTTATCATCGCAGATGTTTGGTTTGGCTTGAGCAGCAAGAAGCAACTGCACCGTCTCAAGGTGACTGAAGTATGCCGCTATATGAAGAGGAGTCCAGTTTTCTGACACAGCTGCTACTTTATCTGCCTCTTTCGCTAGCTCCTCAACTTTCTGCAGCAATAAAAAATACAAATACAAATCTATACTAGTATTATAAAGCTGAAGAGTTTGCTTGTTTATTTGAACGCGCTAATCTTAGAAACTACAGGACCGATTTGAAAAAATACCTTTGTGTAGGATAGCTAATTTATCGAGGAAGGCTTGAGGCTATAAACATCAAGTTGCGACGGAAGGGAAAGAAGCATACACAATACGCGTGGAGGTCGCGGGGGACGACTATTATACAAATACAATCATTTATTTGTATACATCATATAAAATTAACAGATTAGGTCAAAAATCCGTACAATAAATTTCAAATTAGAAAACAATACAGTAAAATAAAAACATGAGAGGTACACGGCAATAAGGATCCCCTGGCCGATAGAGGCACCTTTTTATAGGCTCGACTAATACATTTAGCACCGTGTGACTTCTTTTTTTTTCCAAAAACCGGCTAAGTGCGTTACAATTTTTTTCAAAATTTACACTCGCTTAGTTTAGAAGTTAAAGGGGGGGGGGGACGCCCATTTTACCACTTTGGAAGCGTATATCTCGCAAACGTTAGACTTTTAGAGAAAATGGTTTTAGAAACCTCTCATTCATTCATCTCTCAAATTTCATTTTAAGACCCCACAAGCATAGGTTTGACTAAAAAAAATTTTTTTGGTTATAGTTTCAAGTATGGCAGCCCCCCCCCCCCCCCCCTCTTAAATATTATTATTATTTATTTTTTGTATAAGAATCGAAAAGCGGTTAACAGGATACATCTTCCTACCAAATTTCAACAGTGTGATACTTATAGTTACAGAATAAAATGGCTGTGACATACGGACGGACAGACAGACAGACAGACTTGACGAAACTATAAGGGTTCCGTTTTTTGACATTCGGCTACGGAATCCTAAAAATAATAAATTGAGGAATATAATTTGCGCTGGCTGCGTTCGAGCAGGCTGTAAATGAGGTGTCTGTGGCGGACTGGAAAAAGTGTTTTGAAAACTGGTTCAGACGTATGATGAATCTTTGTATAGAGGCTGGTGGAATGTACTTTCAAAAGATTTAATAAAAAATTATGTACCTGTAGAACTGTTTTTTTTTGTGTCGCACAACTTTCTGAGTGTCCCACGTATGTGATATTACAATATTGTGGCTTAATTAAAATCTTTACGGGCACTTACCATAAATTCAAGTTTCTTTTTATCAAATATCCCCGCAATAGGGCAGGCATAGACGTCTCCATTGTGATCAGTGCACGTTGCGTTAGGGTCCGCGCCTTCCTTCAGAAGCCTGCAATGAAAAATAAATGGCCTTACTGAAATAAAAGTCAATAATTTTTGCGTTACGATCGCTGGGACGAACTTGTCCTACGTCTTACTCCAACGAAGTAAAATTTATGAAACTCGATCTATCTGTTCTCAAGTTAAAAGTAATGTAACTAACACAACCAAATACTGAAAGAAACTTTTTTATTTTATTTAAAACACACAAACAACATAGGTACATATGGCGGACTTAATGCTAAAAGCATTCTCTACCAGTCAACAATAGGTCTATACAAAGAAATGCTGGCGGCGCGAAGGAAGTCATAGAAGGGCAAAATAAAGTCAGGGCAGTCAGTCAGTAAAGGGCAGTGTTGTTTTTGTCACTGAAATCCAACTGTAGATGACGATACCGTCATCGAGTTATGCTCATACTTAAAAAAAACATATGCCAGTGTTATTTAAAAAAAAACTTTACAACATTCTATAAAAAACAAAAATAAACTGTAAAAACGCACCCTCGCGCCTCGCACGTAGCTCGCGTGTATCTTCAAAATACTACGCTGTAGCTAGTAAGCTACGAAAAGGCGACCTGGCGTTGGTAGTTTTGACTCGCTCGCTAGTATTGCAATAATAAAGTGATGTTGTGGGTTTCTCTCATTTTTTTTGGCATCAGTATCGTTGTACAACCACCCCTGATTCGGGCGTCGCTAACCAAAACAAGACTGTGTATATTTTATATTCATAAAGATGAAATAAGAAACCAAAATTTTTTTTTTTTTTTGCGCACGGGCGGGACTTTGAATTTGGCCCGGTTTGCCAAAAGGTTGCTGGTTCATGTCCCGCCCGTGCGCAAAAAAAAAAAAAAAAATTTTTGGTTTCTTATTTCATCTTTATGAATATAAAATATGACACTGTGAGTGTTAAAAACATTCTAAAGCAAAGACTGTGTATAGTTTAAAAATCCAATATCGAATATCGGTACCCCGGCACTCAGGTACTTATACTTACTTTTGAATCTCTGCATTGTCAACTGAATGTTTGTACAAGGCAGACAAAAGGCGGTTGTTCAGTTCTTTCTGCCGGTCCACTTGTGGGGTAGCTGTGACGGCGGGTGACTCCGACCCAGGACTGTTGGCATGATTGGAATTAGGGGGATTTCTGGAAGTTGAGAAATACTTATTAAAGGAATAGTTCATTAAATACGTCGAAAATCTTCAAAGTCAGTGTGAAAGCTACTTCTTTCTTCTGGGTAAGCTCTTAAATAAACTTTTAAAAAGTTGTAGTATTTTAATATTGCGTCTACCTACATGACGAATCTATCATGACATGGCATGCCTTTCAGTCTTGCGTCAAGAGCTTGACGTTACATCCAGTCAAGGCGGCCAATCTCAATTGATATTAGTCATCAGCGCAGGACATTGAGTGAACCATATTTAAATGCAAACTAATCTATTATATCTTATTGATTATAGTGCTCAAATGTGCTCATAATACACAAGGCTCTCTGTTCTTTCACTCTCATAAGTCCAATGAGACTTAAAGGTTCGGGAGCCGTTAGTCCTGTTCATGATATCACACATGCTAGATGCATGCAGTATTCATTACACCATTTTCATAGCTTTAGTTTTGTTTTTCAGATATTTTTGCTGAGGAACTCTCTCATGCATCACGTTTAGGTGGTCATTGTAGATTATTAGGTATAATAGGCATTTGTAGTCAAAATTCTGTGGGATTCTTGTTTTGTTAGTAGTAAAATAGATTGCTTACTCTGTAGAGCTCGAGCAAGTGGGCAGGGATCCTTCAGCACCCAGCGTTTCAATGCTGTGCCCGTCTAGTTTCCTGGTGTTGGTCCCATTACCATCCCTTAGTAAGGGTTCTTCTTCCTCAGGTTTTCCTCTTTCTAGATCTGGAGAAAATAAACAAATCTGTGTGTAAAAAAAATAAGCTAAGCCTATAATTATAAATTTTCTTTTATTTGTGTTCTTTGGATGTCGTAATTATCATCACCTTTATCATTCATAATTTTGTATTTATTAAGTTTATGTATTCTATGTATGTTTATTATTCTTTTGCTTATGTATCCTATTATATATTTGTGTAATACATACTAAATGTATGTTTATGTTAGTGTATTTTACTTCTTATTCTTACCACTTTTCTCACTTATTATAAATATTCCGCCACTGATTAAACTCTCTGCATTACCAGGTGGTTGACTGGTAGAGAATGCCATTAGGCATTAAGTCCGCCAATTGTACAACTTACAGTGCAATAAAGTTTAAATAAATAAATAAACATCCCACTTCGGGGCAAAGACCTCAACTCAAATTATGCGGTTGTATGAAGTATACCTACTTGACCAAGCGGGCTCTTTGCTGATTAGTGGAAGGGTGTTTGCGAGGGAAGCGACCAACCTTGCTGACAGGTGTTATCAAGTCGCCCATAGGCGATTCTGATAAGGCCTAACGCCTAATATCAACCGATAATTATTAGCCGAGAACAACTGCTTACATGCCTTCCAAAGCACGGAGATGTTCTTACGCCTTTTAAAGGGTTGAATGGTCACCTATCTAAACCACTGTAGGTTACTTTACGAAACGCTACCTCTACTGCGCGACGAACACTTATTTATAAAACTGAAGACGTTTGTTTGTTTGAAGCGATTATCTCAGGAGCTGATAGGCCCATTTTAAAAAATATTACTGTGTTATATAGCTTACTTTATTCAGGAAGGCTATAAGAGTAAGATATAATATGTTGCGATAATGACGTACGGGAATAGAGAATATCAAAACGCGCGGAAGAAATGGTGGGATATCACGGTCATCTTCAGAATAACGGATATAATATTACGTTATCAGTGTGTCAGTGTGGTGTACGTCACTCTATGAGAGAGCCGACAACGTCACGTCTACGCAAGGGATAAAGAACTTTGCCAGAAGCCAATTTATTTACCAGTAGTATCAATGCTCGGGTGTATGTTACACGATGATTCCCGATCCTAGTCTGCCCCAGATATTTACTTAGTTTTGTAATAGTATAATTAAACATAATTCACATACATACTGTGCGTGATTTATGTGAATCCAGTAAATTTACTTAATTACACATTCCCTTCAATACATCATAAGGTATACACCGATCTAGATTTGACTTATTTTATACGTTTGTTATGGAAGTGCCGACAGTGTCCACCATATTGAGTGTAATTCGGCTATGATATTAGAATTCATTGGATTAATCGTTAGATTATTTAACAATTGTAAGAATATTTCATTAAATGTAAGTTAATAATTTAAAGACTATTGGGACACTTGTTAGATGTTCATGTCTGCCGTATAACATAATATGTTAATTTTGGCGCCAAAAGTAAGTTGACTCTCAGTTGAGGTTGGATTTATTTCAAGTATTGTTAGTATGAAAATAATAATCAAAGAGGCTTACTAAATTCAGGACGATTAGAAATTTAATTATTAATGCATTTGCATATATATTAAAAGCATTTTTTTTATCCCTACGGAAACGGGTGTCGTCCCCACTTTATTTCTACAGTTGTTCAGGGTTTTGATTTGTATATAAGCGGGCTGCATGCCAAAATATGCTCCCTCTTTGTGCTCTTTCCTTGTGCTATGATGTTTGAATAAATCTATTGGAGAAGAACCTGAAGATGAATACCACGGTGTTATTATTCAAGCATCCCACACGCGGTCACACGTTTAATCTTCACTCGAATATAAATTGACATATTACCAAAGTACTTATAAATAGCTGCGCTATCTATGACGCACTGATTTATACATAACTCCTTTTGTTTAACAATGTGCCTTCCATGCACTCAGGGCTCCCGTTTTAGCATATTAGTCATCACAATCATCATTTCGCATTAAATGAAGAGTAATGAACGGACGCAAACAACAAACTAACCTACTACACGTCTCAAGATTGGCTTATTTATAGAATATAAGTTTACAAATCAGATTTTAGGTACTGTACCTAACATCACAACTAACATAGAATAAGCTAGTATTAGTATAGTATTCGTATGAAAATATTGTTCAAATCAATTTTCGTTGAAAGTCTTTGTCAAAATTTTTACTTTTTCAAAATTGACACTCGCTTAGTTTAAACGTTAGATGGGGGACGCCCATTTTACCACAATTGAAGCGTCTATCTCTTAAACGTTAGACTTTTAGAGAAAATGATTGTAGAAACCTCAAACCTTGATGTCATTTTAAAAGACCTATCCATAAACACCCTACACACATAGGTTTGACAAAAAAGGGTTTTAATTTTTGTATGTATTCGTAAAGCGGTTAATAGGATACATCTACCTACAAACTTTCAACTGTTTTATTCTAATAGTTTCAGAATAATGAAGCTGTGACATACGGACGGACCATGGACGGACAGACAAACAGACTTAACGAAACTATAAGGGTTCCGTTTTTTACCTAGCCCAAAAAAGTGAGCGAAATCGGTGGAGTTAGGTATTTATTATACTTAAATATACAGTGCTTACCAATGTAACATAATAAATTTACGAAAGTTATACTTTTAAATGGCAAAATACTTTTTTAACAAAAACTAAACCTAATAATCATAAAGATGAAATAAGAAACCAAAAATTTGCGCACGGGCGGGACTTGAACCAGCAACCTTTTGGCAGACCAGGCCAAACGCTCTTACCAATTTCTTATTTCATCTTTATGAATATAAAATATGACACTGTGAGTGTTAAAAACATTCTAAAGCACACGAAACCTAATAAGACAATATCCCCTTTATATTTCATCATCGTCATTTCTATCTTGACGTTGTAAATCAGTTTTCATTCTTGAATCCTTCAAGCGTATGTAACCGAGACACAATAGATATTATATTGTTATGCGGTCTCATGCGACCGCTCGGGTGTTGAAGTATCACTACAAATATAAGAACCTTCTCACACATAAATTATGGAAAAAATGATTATGCAGAAATACTAAAAAAAATAACAAGATGATTATGCAGAAATACTTCATAAAAAAATAGTTTACAAAAGTCGAATAATAGAAACACTCTTACAGACTATCTCGATGCGCAAGCGCCGGTATTTTGTTTATTTATCATTAACACATGGCCTTGAATATAGATTAAATAGAATCACCAGTTTTACGTACCTTTCAAATCCATAGGCATGATTATCACAAATATAACATCAAAACACTTGGAAAGATTTTGCATTCATTTGTGTATTTAACCGAGATCACGTAGAGCTTTGTTCGCGGCTATATGAGTACTGATTGAGTAGCGCTATAATACGATGTTGATTCTAGCCGTAGGTATTTCGAATTGTGATAACGGCGACCTTGAAGTGTATTTTCTGCCAATGCTAATTCGATGTCTTGATCTTAGATTATATTTTCTATGACTCATTTCAAGATGTCCCCTTACCTGTAATTACACTTTTGAAAAAAAAAAGATAGTATTTTATTTTGCTTTTGTAATGTTATTATGGAATGTTAATACATCTGACACTATACGTTCATCATAAGGGTGTATTCCGTATAGTTTTTACACACATCTTTAACTTTAAAAAACGTTGCGATCTAACATTAAAATTATTCCCAAAGATTTGTTTTTTTTTTTAAAACAATTTGTTTACAAACTAAGACAAAATGATCTTCAGTTATACAGTGTGTCCTTGAATAAAGTACAATCTCGATAGGAGATGAAAGTAGACCTAAAATGGAACAGAACAGTAAAAAAAAAACTTGTTTTTTTTAGCTTCTACTGAAGAAATATTTCTTTCCCTTCTTTTGTGCGTAAGTTTAGGTCTTTTTTCATCTCCTATGCGGATTACACTTTATCCAGAGACACACTGCATAACGTCAAATAAAAATTAATAATCTTTGAATTTACTCTATGAAATTAGATGTCGTCAACTTTAGGTTTATATTTACGATCCCAACAGTTAGTCAAACAAAACGCAACACACAATCATTTCGTAATACCTAGTTCAGCTTGTTTCAAAATGAAAATGTTACTTGCATTTATGAAAATCACTTCAACAAGCCCAGTGTCAAACAGAACACCGGGATTGCGCGAAATAACTAAGGATTTGCGTTGCAATATTGCACATGCAAAATATTTTGCATTTCGGTATATTCTTAGTTGAAATAACGGTGGAACCAGAAAAGCGACAAAATAATAGAGACTTGTTTTGGTGTTACTATAAGCTGTCCAGTAAAAATATAGTTTTTGGTGTTATTTTTCATAACTGAAATATACAAGTTGTGGCCTGTTATAGGAGCAAAAAACTTTGATATAGGCCCTTTAAGTAACTAGTTTTTAATTTATTGTAATGAAAAATAAATTTACTGTTATCTTTACTAATATTTTAAAGCTGAAGAGTTTATTTGATTGAACGCGCTAATCTCAGAAACTAACGAGGAGACTTTATGCTATTAAACATTACGATTTGACTTAAAAAAGCAGAGAAACAATGAAAAATGTTGCAAAAACATTGCGTATGTAGCGTAAACCGTTTAAGATACATCAAAATCATGAATAACGGGATTGTTTCGCTATTAAAGTTCTACAACAAAGTCCGCAACAGAATATGTCTATCTGATATTGTTTACTCACTAGAAACTTTTAATGTTGACAAATTTGATACAAAATTATGTACTATTTTCAGATGTGTTTTGATGCGGACGGGTATTTATTCAACATTATCAGCCAAAGGACGTCCACTGCTGAACATAGGCCTCCCCCACGGCATTCCACAGCGACCGATCGCTAGCTGTCTGCATCCAGTTTGATCCTGCGATCTTTATAAGGTCGTCTGTCCATCTTGTTGGCGGCCATCCACGCTGCGTCTCTCGTCGAAGGATCTCCAATCTAAAACTTTCCTGCCCCAACGGCCATCAGTTCTTCGCGCTATGTGCCCTGCCCATTGCCACTTGAGCTTACTGATTCTCAAGGCTATGTCTGTTACCTTAGTTCTTCTACGTATCTCCTCATTTCTGATTCGATCCCGTAGAGAAACACCCAGCATAGCCCTTTCCATCGCTCGTTGTGTGATTTTGAGCTTTATTATAAGACCCCATAGTAAGACCATGTCTCTGTATTTATTCTGATCAAAATAAATATATTCACCATCACGAGCTTTTCATTTTAAACAAAATTACACTTTATTAATGATATGATATAATATAAGTAATATAATAAATATTGGACACCGATCACATACATTGTTCTGATCCCAAAGTAAGTAGCCAATGCACTTGTGTTATGGAAATCAGACACAACGGTGGTACCACAACACCCAGACCCAACACAATGTAGAAAAGATCGTTTTCTACATTGACCCGACTGGGAATCGAACCCGGAACCTCACGAGATGGCGCCGCTTGGAACCAGCGTGCTAGCCACTCGACCACGGAAATTGTTAAATCATTTGATTTCAATAAATATCACGGTTTTAAAATAATTCCACATCGAAATAATGCTCGCATCTTAAGAAAAAACACGCACTTGCGCTAAGCGCTAAAGTTTTAGGCCTCGTACTTCTAATGAAAATATGTGTTTTGCGTTGAAGTATTTTACAGGAAATCCGAAATTGACACGGGCGACGCCGCAGGGGACCGCTAGTTTTCTATCAAAATAAATCGAACCACCAATGTATTGCACAGAAATGTCATAGGACTTATTATTGTTACTACAACGAGTTAGCGATTTTGATATACATTGATTTAGGATCATAACTTTTGATTACTATACCTCAGTGTTAAAGCATGGTAAAGCGGTTAATAAATGACGAAACTATAAGTGTTCCATTTTTTGCTAAGCCTAAAAAAGTGAGCGAAATCGGTGTAGGTATTTATTATACCTATATATACAGTACTTACTAATCGAATATCATATACCCACCAATAACCAATGTACTGCACAGAAATGTCATAGGACTTATTTTTGTCATTTACTACAACGAGTTAGCGATTTTGATATAAGTACATTGATTAGGGATTATAAATTTGGATTACTATATCTCCGCGTTAAAGCATTTTAGAACACTATGACCAGCTTAAGGTAACTACGTAGACTCTGAAGAATCTATGATTTAAATTTTTGCTCCTATCACAGACCATACGCTGTATGTATGTGTAGTAGTCCCGTTAGCCGATTTCGACTACGATGGCCAGTCACAACGACTAGCCGACTGCGCGGGACATATTATAATGCACAAGTGTATGCGCAAACACAGGTGCACTCTCTATTCCTTTCACTCTCATAGCCCGATGGGACAGCAATCTGACACGACCGGAGAGAGATCAGGCGCAGGACCGACGGCTTTACGTGCTTTTCCCAGATACGGGGGTGAAACACCGCCAACTTCCAAACTCCGGGCTACCCTAAGAATTTCTGAACAGAAAAACTCAGGTATATATTTTTGGCCCGACCGAATCGAACCCGGGACCTTAGGCGCAGCCGTCGCTTTAAAGTGCGACCCTCTTACCGCTGCGCCACCGAGGCAGTTGTATACTCTGAATATGAATATCAGGTTTTATAAACATTCAATTTTGTAGTCATTTTTCATTGATAGGTACGGCATACCGAAATATATTAAATAAGCTTTTTCCACAAGTGTAGGTATTCCTAGAATAATTTTTCATTTTACAATTTAAGTAGCGTCTCAAGGCATTTCGCATCTCAAGCCATCGAAATAAGTAAGAGGCTCATCTTAAAAAATCTGCGAACCAAACCAATTGGATTCAAATTTAGCACCCCTGACTTATTTTACTTTGACAACCCAACTTTATACCTTATTTTCATAGCGGGAACAGTCACATTGCAGTGTTTTATTTTTTCCAAGGTCTTTATCTTGGAATGGAGATGTCAAGTTGACAAGTACAGATTGCTTGCTGGGGTGCGATTGTCTAAAGCAATCGTATTCATTTGACAGTTCAAAACGTACGGTATGGTCTGTCAAATGGCAAAGAACAAAGGGTTTGACAGATCATATCGTACGTTTTAAACTGTCAAATGAATACGATTGCTTTATACAATTCCACCTCTGGTCGGGTATTCAGCTGAGTATGTTTATAGATTTGTAAAAAGATAAAGCATTAGTACTATTGACAACCAACTGACAAAAAAAAAAAGAGGGTTAAGTGTAAACACATACCTTGATTTGCTCCATAAATTTTTAATTAGAAACAAAGTAATTAAGCACTGAACACAATTCAAAATAGCACAAGGTGACAAGAAACAAGTGATTAAGTGAGACTACAACTCACGACTACGGGAATATTTGCTACGACGCTTACGCTACGAAAATATTGCTACGGCCAAATCACAACGTTATTGATTCTGCAACTTGTTTTTCGTTTTGCGTTTGCTTGCTACAAATTTAAATTACCTACTTACAATGTTTAAAGTACAACATTCTCCTAAAGGAGGATTAAGCAAAAGTGGCAGCGGGAATAACTCAAGTCCAGATCTTCATGCACTAAGACAGGATGATAACAATGAGTTTGTAAATCGAAGAAAGAGGAAACAGCCAGAGTCTGAGTCTGAGACATCTACAGAGTTGAAAGAAGAGATAAATGCACTTCGTGGAGAGATGATGGAATTTCTTAGAGAATTTGCAAAATCACTAAAAGACGATACCGTCCAAATATGCAAAGACTTAAACGACATTAAAAATGAAATAATAAATTTGCAAACAGCAACCGAAAGTTTATCTCAGAAATATGACAACATACACAAGGAGCTGACCTTCGTCAAGGCTGAAAATTCCGAAATGCAAAAAAAAATAATGGTTCTTGAAGAAGACATTAACACACTAAAAAAACATGAAGTGGGTCCCTCACCTCTGGCAGGGGCAGGCTCTTCAGCTGACCAGAGTGAAAGCATTATTCAAGAATTCCAAGACCGCTGTGAACGTATGAGAAATGTCGTATTGGTGGGCATCCCGGAAATAAGTAACAAAGACGTCACTCTGAGACAGCAACATGATTTAAACCAAGCGATAAATGCACTAAAAGCCATTAAATCAGATTTTCCGAAACCCCTCAAAACAGCAAGATTAGGAAAGTACTGCCAAGACAAAAATCGACCACTAAAAATATTCTGTGATTCTACAGACACTGCTAAATACTTTCTACGCAACAAAAAGAAAATTCAAGCTGGTGTCCGATTGTATGCCGACTTAACACCAAGTCAAAACAAACATCTAAAAAACTTAAAAGACGAGCTGCTGCAACGTGAACAGGGTGGAGAATCTAATCTCGCCATCAAATATATAAAAGGAGCACCAAAAATAGTCAAAAATCAACCAAAAAACTCTCAACAGATATTGACAGACAAAGTATTTTTCATTTTATTAAATATGATTACCAAAATCTTTACACTGACAAGTCGTCCATAAAAATTTTCTATGCTAATACGAAAAGCTTGCGAACGGATGGAAGATTCGACGAATTGAAATGTATTCTAAAAACAATTGGAGTCCCGGTACACTTATTGATTTTTACGGAAACCTGGTTTAAGTCAGAAAGCGAAGCAAGTTCATTTCACATCCCCAACTACACTCATGTTTATAATGTAAGAACGAAAAAGGATGGAGGTGGTGTGTCAATATATAATTAATAGCCTTAAATTTGAAATCACCGAAGAAAAATATGAAGGAGGGATAAACTACTTATGGATCTATGTTCATAACATTGCCCTTCATGTTGGAGCTTTCTACAAACCAGACAAGAAGAATACAAGTCTTTTTCTGAATACTCTTTCGAATCAATTGGAAGAAAGGAAAAGAGGTATGATTGTTGGCGATTTTAATATAGATCTATTGACCAGAAACTCGGACACAACAGAATACCTAAGGTTGCTACAGGAATCCGGATACACTGTGATGAACAAAATTCATACTGACTTTTCTACCCGTGAAACTTCTACAAAAAGATCTATTCTGGACCATGTTTGCTCAACATTAAATGAAAATCCTTTCAAATTTACTATAATAGATACAAACATGACGGACCACAAACAGATTTTTGTCGAAATTCTAAAGCAACACCACGAGCCAAAAAAAAATATAGAATACACAGCAATCGACTTTATTGAACTATACAAGAATACAAAAGAAGCTTATGTGATGATTTTTGTACTTAGATTCAATCAGTAGCCTCTTGTAATCTTAACTCCTCATAATAACAGTTAACGTTATTTATATTTATATAAAATTGAGTATTGTTACTTTATCGAATAACGTTATCGCTATTTAATAATGGCAACACTGGCTGCCCCTTCTTATTTTCTGACTTGCGAAGTGCACTCGAAAGGCGAGGCAGTCTAGTGCTGACCGCCGAAGCGAAAGGTTAAGGGAAGGAACCTATGTTAAAATATAGTTATAATTATTGATGTGGCTAGAGATAGTGATTTGTATCAAAGATAAGTGTGTTGATCGAATAAAGAACTTTATAAACTCAACCGAATTTGATTCGCGACAGTTCAGAAGCGAGAAGAAATCTACAGCCCACAAAAGGTATGTACTATTATTTTCAAATGATAAGAGCATGTAATATTATTTAAGAAAATTTTCTTGAAGATAACGCCATAAATACCACGATAGGATAGCATTGGTTGGGATAATATTCTGCTGCGGTTGAAGTGTAGCAATATTATCCTGATTTAATCGTGTTAAGTTTCCAACTGATCGTTTGGTCAAGGCTACTCCTTGATAATGATCTGTGGTGACTAATACGAGTATGCTCATAAGCAAAGTAGGTAGGTAACAAATTGTCGGGTTAGCCCTAGGTTGTTCTTAATATGAACTGGGCCTATGCTAACTCGACGCAGTCGTGCTAAGCTATTATCAAATCATTTGGGCAAGGCTACCCTTTGCTAATGGTATGTGAAAGCTAAATGCGCGATTTATTAAATTGGGTCAACTACGTAGGCATGTTTAACAAAATATTATATTTTTTTTTCATAATTATCGGGGTAGTGTTAGGTTGCATTGGTTGGGATAATATTTTGCTGCGGTTAAGCTGTTGCACTATTATCCTGACTAAATTGTGTTACGTTTCTAACTGACCATTTGGTCAAGGCTACTCCTTGATAATGTTCAGTGGATACGAGACACGAGTACGTGCAACTAAATAGCTAAGTATAAGAAATGACCTCAGTAGTTCCTTCATCCTAATAGGAAATACGAAAAGAAATAGGTATTAAATATTATCATGTCACTGCCTATTGTAGGTAGCTATGTTTAGTTGATTAAGAATAACCGTTCAACCTGCAACTGTTCTAGGGCTAATATTTTTGTGTTCATAAATAATTATACAGTAAAAAATCTTTATTTCAGACTTTGCATTCATAATTTATTAACAGACTTATAAACTATGTTAGTGAGTTCAACAATTGTGTGTTTTAATCAATTGTGTTAAATTTCAACCAATTCAATCCAATTTAATTATTAATATTCGAATCATTTCTTATTTCAATTCAATTTCGTTATATGGCATGAATTGAGTGCCCTTTAGGGTATTTACACCCATTGATTATGTAAGTGAGTTAAACAATACTGAGTTTTTTTTATTTATTTAACTGAGTTCAATTTAAGCTAACTCAAGTAAATTAAATTAGAATAATTTTTCTTTCACTTCATTTGATATGACTGGATATAAAGACATTTTAAGGTAAATGCCTTATTGCCAATTCAACCCAATTTAAATTCATATACATTTTAATTTTAAATTAATATACATTCGTACTCATTCAATATATAACTTGAAATAAAGGCCATAGTGTCAGATTTTACAAAGAAGTTTTAGCGGCCAGGTGTGTCGCGTGGGCCAACTGCGTCCTTAAGTAGCGGCCAGGTGTGTCGCATGGGCCAAGTGTGTCCTTATGTAGCGACCAGGTGTGTCGTGTGGACCAAGTGTGTCCTTAAGTAGCGGCCAGGTGTGTCGCATGGATCAAATGTGTCCTCAAATAGCGGCCAGGTGTGTCGCGTGGGCCAAGTGTGTCCTCAAATAGCGGCCAGGTGTATCGCGTGGACCAAGTGTGTCCATAGTTCTGTTCATTTTTTTTATTCAAAAGCAGTAGTAGTGGCCAAGTCAGTCAATCAATCAATCAATTAAATTCATGTATTGTGGAATACATGTACATCAGTTATGTATACTAGCTATGTATTTTTCTCGATTAGATCGGGCCATTTGTGCCATGAAGAAGCTATATATGTTTTACAAAAGGTCAAGTCTAACTGTGAATTCTTTTACTAGAATTTTTCATTAGCAACGGTCATGTGAGCCATATAGGCGCACTTACTTGCGTTCAGGATTATTTGCAACATTGTTCCTTTACTAAAATTATGCTCTAATAAATGAAGATATGGCTCCATAGTAATTAGGTTTAAAGACATTTATTGTCATAAATACATACAGTTCATTTACAAAGATAATTATTTAACCCATAACTTAGTAAATAATTACCATATCCAAAGTATGATTTTGTTGATAACAACACTAATGCTGGTATTCTTTTTCTTCCGAGGTGATGAGACTGAAGAGCACGAGACCAAACCAGGCTGGTTGGGCCTCAAAAGACGAAAGAGCTCGCGATCGAGGTTGAGGACATCGACATCTTCTAAAGGAAGTCACAAATCAAAAAGTACTATTTCGGCGTCACCAACGCTCGAAGCCGTCGAGTCACCTGAAATTACCGTTTCACACAATCCGAAGTAACTGTTTGGCTCCGATCACAAAGAGGAAAAAATAACAACTACTATGTTTTAACTGTAGTATATTCATTCACTGGATAAGTCCTTGTACACACAATTCTGATATTTTTCGCGGAGGTTTATCTTGATTCCCGACGTTTTAACCATTGCAGCGTTCGTGGTCGCGAGTAGGCTAGGATGTTATTTATCATTTACAAAAGAAAAAAAAATATCATCACTTCTTCTTAGTAGAATGGGTTATTTTGTTACGATTGAGTACAGAATTTTGAATATATGTACAGTCGACAGCACATCAAATTACCCACTTTTGTTGCAAACTTAACCTAAGATACTGCAGTTTTTACCTTGACGTGCTATTTTCCGTACAACTGATAATTTTGGTAAATGCAACATCAGAAGCCCTTTTCACCGTCTTGTATGAGATCACTGTCAATGCTTTAATTAAAAATAAATTAGTGTAATATTCATTTTTTAATCGCTCCCACAGACCTAATCTTATACTAAGTTGACTTTGCGAAAAATACCGCGCATTTACCACGATCATGAAAAAAATATACCTATTAGCATACGATGTCAGTAAATTCTTACTTGAATTAACGTCGTGACTTATTTCAAAAGAAAGATTTAATTAATTCATTGACGCGGTAATTTTAATGTCGGGTTACTTAAACGCCATTAAAGTCGCGTAACGCGGTACAATGCAGTTCGTTTATACAACATTCATAGAAAATACCCTTACTTCCTTTATATAAATTGTTCTGTCGTTTTAACCATACTAGAACTGTAAAGAGTAGCAGATTCCGTTGCAATTTTGACAGCGCAGTTAACCGCCAAACTTGTAAGACATAAAATGTATATAAAAAGTTTATCAATTATCATTTATTTGATGAAAGAAATACACAGTAGATAAATAATTAATTAAAAACTTAACATCGCTCGCTACATGTGCACACCCGGTAGGGTACAGCAAAGTAAAGCAATTTTATAGGTGAGTTTTACCTGTTAATAAATTGTGGAGTAATTATATTAATTTTGGAACAGATGGTCCTATACCTATACATATTAATATTTATTTATGACTACTATAAACATTAAAGAACCAAATAACTTACTACACAATATTTCTGTAATACTTCACAAACAATAGAAAAATAAATAATTGAAATTATACATCAAGAATGAGCTTAGGTAGCTATACTTTACTTTTACTTATTAAATAACCTTCCTATAAGTACTCCTGACTAGTAGACAGTTAGTTAAATTAATGTATCCTCAATGTCTTTTAAATGACATTGTTTATCTATAAATCATTACTCCGACGATTTGTAAAAACATTTGTTTTGTGATATTATTTTTATACTTATTGTCTCTTAGCACTTTTATTATATACGTCTGTCTAGTTTTCGCTCAATTTAGTACTTATGTAAGAGACGAAAGGCATTGTCGCGGGTCAGGGTGCCCTTAAAGAATAATATTTTTTTTGTTAGGAAAAATAAAATTGTATGCAGGCCAGTTTTCAAAAAAAGGGTCTTCTTTCTATTTTATTGTTTGATGCTCTGTTAAAATATTATCACTTATAACGAGGTAACCTTACATAATGTACTAAGCATTGACTTGAAAAGAAATATATTTTCATTTATGAATATTATATTGACGCCAAACACGACGTTTGCTCTGCAATATGCTTGGCTTTGGAATAACTAAAGACGCATCGCAATACATTTCAATGGGGACTAGGGACGTCTACACGCCAAAACGTCAGCCTAAATAGGAGACCGTGATCTCATAGGTCAATTAATAGATAATTATGCACAAAGGCTTTATTTCAGAACTAGTTTTTATTCTAGTTCCCCACTTTGATATTTTTCTGTATTCTTGGCAATATCATGCAGTTTATTCTTTTTTACATGTAACAGCATATCGTTGAGTTTACTTTGCTGAGTAAATTGTATTCGTGGTAGGGTTTAATTATTAATGTCATTTGACTATTAAATCTAATCTCAATTCTATTTATATTAATTGTATAATGATTAATAAAGCGAAGTAGGTACTTGTTCCTACTACTAAATTAAGACCACACCTTCATGTACTGTTCGTTAATAATTAACAAATATTATTAATATGGGCCTTGAAATATTGATTTTTTCTCATCCGAACACACATAATATTAGGGAAAGTTAAACTACAAAGTAATATTTTATGTGAACAATAAATTGTAAGATCATAAGAGATTCTATAAATAATAATAATGATCCCTTAAATGTCTGTATCTCCGTAAACAGTATTTTTAAGGCATTGAGAACAGACATTAAGGTAACCATTCAATTCCAATAAAAAAAACAAAACCACATAATAGCTTAATTCTTCTCGTATGACTTTAAGTGCTAAGATTCATAACTTTCATTGATATGCGCCACGCAAATTACGAAATTTAACTTTTTTTTAAAGTTATCTAAGTAGCTTCAATAATTCTTGATTATGTTCTCCACGATTAATAAGTGACATTTATTTTGGATGCTTTAGTGACTTTCTAATATCTATCTCAATACATAGTTTTATACATGACTCAATATGAAAAAATCAAATCATGAGACTGTGTTTCAGAAAGGAACTATTGTTTTAACCTGATTATTTTATTTACCTTATACATATCATTATACAAATTGTGAACTATTATAATATTGCTGGATATGTGATTAGTGTCCAATTAATTTGTCTTTTACTGACTTGACTAATTTATTACTTTTTAAATGAACTGTTTATGTAGATAAGGTATCTTTTAAGTTAGGATCGTTTATATGTCACACACTCAAAACTACAATAGGTTACCTATATATATTCATTCATTCATTAATTTAAAAGTCAATTTAGTTAGATTCTTGCCATATTGTTATCTTAAAATCAGATGTTTTTTTTTTTAAATCTTGTTAATTATATTAGGAGATAATACTGTGATAAAATAAAATAAATATGGCTTCGATAAATGACTTTTTGTCATTCATAGACAGGAGTAAAAAAAAAAAGATTAGTCAAATTAATAGTTACGATTGTTATCATAAGTATAATAACATAACCATTCTTAACTTAGTAGCCTGTAGAACGAAGTAACTATGAAACTATAGGTACATAATAGATTATGAACCCGGTTACATGAAATGTATAAAATGTTCGTTGCCACAAGTCTTATAAGGCAGGTAAGCAGGCAAAGTATAATCAATCTAAAGATTCAATAGATTTATCTATATTGGTCAAAGCTACAGCAACTCAAGTCAACCAAAAATAGGTTATAGTTATTAAAAGAACTAGAAATGTGATGATTTTCTAATGTGTACGCTAAAGTAAACTTTGAATTACTAAGTTAGCCCAACAGCTTAATTTTTATTGCTTGTAATATGATAAATGTAGTATGCTGTAGTAGTATTAATATAAATGCGCCATTGTAAATATTTTTAAAAATGCACCAGGAGGTGCATTAGGTCGGATGGCCAAATGTGATGATTTTTGTACTTAGATTCAATCAGTAGCCTCTTGTAATCTTAACTCCTCATAATAACAGTTAACGTTATTTATATTTATATAAAATCGAGTATTGTTACTTTATCGAATAACGTTATCGCTATTTAATAATGGCAACACTGGCTGCCCCTTCTTATTTTCTGACTTGCGAAGTGCACTCGAAAGGCGAGGCAGTCTAGTGCTGACCGCCGAAGCGAAAGGTTAAGGGAAGGAACCTATGTTAAAATGTAGTTATAATTATTGATGTGGCTAGAGATAGTGATTTGTATCAAAGATAAGTGTGTTGATCGAATAAAGAACTTTATAAACTCAACCGAGTTTGATTCGCGACACTTATTTAAATAATAATAACCATGAGTATAAAAACCTGGAGAATTTTATAAAGATAAATGTTGAAAAAAGCAGAGTAGTAAAAAAAAAGAGAACAAATCTACCCAAAGAAGATTGGATAAATAAAGAAATCATAGCAGGAATCCAGAAAAGAAACTCTTTTTGGAAACAGCAAAAAACAGACAAGACCAAAACTAAAAATTTCATAAAAGAAAGAAACAGAGTGAAAACTTTAATTAAAGATGCCAAAGAAAAATATTACAATAAAAAATTTACAGAATGTGAAAAAAAAACCAAGAAAACATGGAATATAATAAACTATTTAACTTCAAACAAAAATCAAAATAACTGTATTCCTCCCAAACTGATATCCGATTCTGTAATTATTGAAGATGGTTTTAAAATATGTGAAGTATTTAACGATTTCTTTTCATCTATTGGAATTAAACTATCGGAAAAAATACCTAATAGTAAACTAAATAATACAGCAAATATATTAACCTATGACGGTAACGTTCCTCCTTATAAACTTACAGAAATCGCACCATGCACAACAGATGAAGTAACTGAAATCATAAACAATCTCAACGTAGACACAAGTACAGGAAATGATAAAATAAGCACTAAATCCATTAAATGTATTGCCAATCTTATAAGTGAAAACTTGACACAATGCATAAACAAATGCTTTTCGGACGGTCATTTTCCTGATAGTCTAAAAATATCAAGAGTAACACCCATATATAAGGCCGGAGCAAAAAGCGACCCCGGAAACTACCGACCAATATCTGTTTTGCCTGTGATATCCAAAATCTTCGAAAAAAATATTTATAAAAGAATAACAGAACATTTAAATAACTTAAATTTTATAACCAATAAACAATATGGATTTAGAAACAAGTCAAATACTGTCTCGGCAACAATAGATCTAATAACAGAAATAAAAACAAATTTAGACAAAAAAATATAGCACTAGGGATTTTCATTGACTTAAAAAAAGCGTTCGACACGATAAGCCATACAATTTTGTTAAACAAACTGGAAGACCTAGGTATAAGGGGGAAAGCACACAAAATACTCGAATCGTATTTAATAAACAGACTGCAATATGTTAAAATTGGGGATTTTTGTAGTAACGCCAAACAAATAAATTGTGGTATACCACAGGGCTCTATATTGGGTCCATTATTATTTTTAATATATGCCAATAATGTCACGAATATAGGTTTAATAGGAAATATCACATTATATGCTGATGATACCTGTCTTTTTTATTTTGGCAACGATCTATGCAAACTTATCAATATAGCACAAAAAGACCTAAATAACTATAATAATTGGTGTCACAGCACTCTCCTAACCATCAATACTAAAAAAACCTCGTATATGATATTCTCGGCAAAAAACAAAGAAATCCCAGAACATCCCCCGCTACTTATTAACAATGAAATTATTCACCACTCGAACCAAGAAACATACCTAGGACTACAATTAGACGACAAACTTACCTGGAGATCACACATTGAAAAAGTGAGATCTAAACTCATCTCCTTAAATGGTGCGTTGCGTAGGGTAGTTGGTTGTATTCCACAAAAAAATCGAATAACTATATACAACTCGTTAGTTCAATCACACCTGAATTACCTTATTGAAGTGTGGGGATGCGCCGCAGAAACAAATCTAAAAAGCCTACAAACATCACAAAATAAAATAATCAAAACTATTTTCAAATACGATCGCCTGACTAGCTCTAAGTTATTATACGAAAAAACAAAATTGTGTAATATTAAACAACTTAACATATATACAACATGTATTCTAATAAGAAAAATTTTGACAAACAAAATACATACACAAATATCGTTTACCAAACGAACCTTTAAGCACAGCTTAAGAAAAACGAACAAAATTAGTATAGCAGTACCAAGAACTAATTATGGTAAAAATAACATTTTGTTTGAAGGAGCACAGTTATACAATAATTTACCAGCAGATATAAAAGATTGTGACATATTTGGCCTCTTTAAATCAAAATTGAAAGATTATGTACGAGAAAATTATTTTTGAATCAGTGTGAGTGCGGCGTGCTGATCAATAACATTACGTTTTGTCAAACTAGTTTATAAGCTCATTATAAGTGGACTTTGTTCTTTATGAGTCTAATAAAGTTCTTTAAACTGAAGTGAAATTTATAAACAGAATAACACTAAGAGTTTTATCACGTACGCGACCGTTACGACGTTCACAAATCCGAAATTCAAAATGTCTGGCGGCAAATATGGAAACTGCAGCGGATGCATGCAGGCTATACTGGATCGCTGCTTCCTGACTTGCAGCTCGTGCAGTATGCACTATGATTTGGAGTGTGCGGGAGTATCCGAACAGCGCTTCTTCAATACTTTGACCGGTGAGCACAGGGCTGCGTGGAGGTGCGTGACGTGTACCAGCAAGCAGCCAAAAAAGGACAACACAAATACACCGGTGCGGGCTGCGGAGGGCGGAGTGACCATGCGGCGAGGTGCATCCAGGCCGGTAGATATGGACGCGTCTTCCCTCGACGACACGGCGCTCAACATGTCTGTCGAGCTAACTGACTTTCAGTTGTTCGTCTTGGAGTTCCGCCAGTTTCGAGAGGAGATGCGGGCCGAGATGAAATCGACCCAGGCCAGGCTCGACGCTCTGAATGATGGCATGCTGGAGCTCTCCGGCCGTGTGATTCGTTGCGAGGGGCGCTTAGGCGACGTCGAGGGGCGCGTGCGGGCGCTCGAGATAGCCGCCAGCACCGCCAGCGTCGCCGTCGGGGCGCGCATCGACGCCGTAGAGTACCGACTGGACGCCGCAGATCAACGGCGAGCAGCGACCGAGCCGGGGGCCGAGGCGGGCGCCGTCGCGGGGCTGGAGCGGACCGTCGCGGAGCTCAAGCTCGAGCTTAACGACCGGGACCAGGAGGCGCTGCTGGCGGACCTCGAGATCGGCCAGCTCCCGGAGCAGAAGGGGGAGAGCGCCATGCACGCCGTGCTGGTGCTGGCCGGGCGTCTGGGCGTGCCGCTGGAGGAGCGCGACGTGGTGTTTGCGGAGCGCGTGGGCACGCCCCCGGCGGAGCCCGGCGGGACGCGCGCGCGCCGCGCCGTGGTGCGCCTGGCGCGCCGCCAGCTGCGCGACGAGCTGCTGCGAGCCGCGCGCGTGCGCCGCACCGCGGCATCGGAGGCTGGGAGCCGGGTGTTCGTCAACGAGCGCCTGACGCGCCCAAACCGCCAGCTTTTTCACCGGGTGCGCGAGGAGTGTCGCCGGCTGCAGTGGCGGTATTCGTGGACGAAGCAGGGCCGTATCTACGTGCGCAGGGCCGACGGAAGCCAGGTATACCAACTACGGTCAATGGCAGACCTGGACAGAGTGCTCGCTCCCCCTGCGATCTGACCCCTCAGACAGAACACTGCGAATTAAAATGAACACTATTAATTCTGAACAGCACTCAGTTAATGAAAAATGCTATTACAACCATGAATTGTTAAAATTACCTTTAGTAGAAATGCCGTGTCAGTCTAGTGATATAGAAATTGTACTCGCTTTGCTGTTCTTAAACAAAATCACTCCATTGCTTGGCTATGCTCATTCGTTCCGTGCCACTGCCTTAAATAGTCTGAAACAAATTAACAACTTTTATTATCTTATACATGCTCATAATCCAATTAATACAACTATTATATCATCCAATACAACTTCTTATTATTGCAATATTCACAATCAAATTATTCTGGTATGCTTAGACATCAACTTTTTTAGTAATTACATTTATATAATTTCATGTATGAATGCACTGTGTGGGTTGTGTGTAGGGATGTACTGGAAACACAGGATCACATGCCGACTACCTCATTACCAGGCCTTGGGTTAAAGAACTTGTTATTAGGATTGTTCAATGCCGGCTCTCTTGGTACAGGACATGAGGAACTGACGGTGGCTGTGGAGGATATGGGTTTCGATATTTTGGCTATAAATGAGACTTGGCTTGAAGATCAGGCCGATTGTAGAGCCCCCAGGTTGCCAGGATATCAGTTGAAGCACACGCCAAGACCGAGCTGCATTCAGAAAGACTGTGGTGGTGGTGTAGGGTTTTACATTCGTAGAGGCATCAATGCCAGACCGTGCCAGCACCCAACCTCGGAGCCCTCAGTGCAGCAAATGTGGTTGACAGTTCGCATACTTGATAAGGACATTGTAATTGGTACCGCCTACAAACCTCCATGGCAAAGCGCCGACCTGTTCCTTAGTGCAATCACAGAGTCTGTTGCTGCCTTGGCCAGTAAAGATGGCATCATTTTACTAGGGGATTTCAACATTGATTTGCTGGAAGGACAGAGCAATAAATGCAAGCTATTTTATCAATTTACTGAAAGCCTCAATCTCAAACAGATAATCAGAGATCCAACCCACTTTACTAGTCACAGCAGCACCCTCATAGATGTAATATGCACCGATATACCACTTATAGAGGCCAAGGTAAAGTACTCACCGGACATGGGGGCTCATGCCATGCTTTCGGCTGAATTGAGGATAAGGAAGGAAAGACCAAGACCACGTTTCATAACATTTAGACCACTAAATGCTATTTTACCAGACCAACTTAGAGACTTGGACTTTATACAGTGGATAAACTTTTACGATGCGCCACATGTCAACCAATTGAACAGGGCCTTTACCCTCTGTGTTCGAGGCCTAATGGACTTGCATGCTCCGGTGAAGACCCTCAAATTTAAACATCCTCCTCATCCTTGGATAACAGACACTGTCAGGGCAATGATTCGTATCAGGGATGACTATGACAAGAAATATAAGCAGGATGGTTCTGAGTCTCACAAAAACAGCTATAAGGAGATGAAGCGTATTGTGGTCGAGGCAATTGAGAGGGAAAAGACCTGTTTCTTTACTAAAAGTATTAACTGTAAGATAAATGACCCAAAGACTTTGTGGAAAAATCTTAAAGATACAGTACTCCCAAATAAAAAAGCTGATAACCATCTACCTATAACGCTTAATAACCCTGATCTGATCAACTCTCATTTTTTAAATGTGCCTGGGGAGTTTGTGACAACAATTTCCCAGCTGTCATACCTGGAACATCATCGGCACAATAGTAATGCTTCCTTCTCACTGCAAACGGTGAGTCGAGAGATGGTACTAAAGACCATCAAGCGCCTCAAGTCAAATGCGCAGGGGAGTGACGAGATATCTTTGGAGATGCTGCTGCTGACCCTCCCTCACTCATTAGATACAATAACTGAGATAGTTAACCGCTCAATAAGGGAGTGCACATTCCCTGATGACTGGAAGACGGCTGTTGTTAGACCGCTGCCAAAAACCAATCAGCCAACAACTGTGCAGGAACTTCGCCCCATCAGCCTCCTTCCCTGTCTGTCCAAAGTGTTAGAAAGAATAGTCTGTGACCAACTCACTGAGTACTTGGAAGGCAACAACATTCTTCCAAACCTACAATCGGGCTTCCGCAAGGGACATGGGACAGCTACAGCCTTGGCAGAGGTGGTTGACAACCTGCTGTCTGCTCAGGACCAGGGCTGTGTTTCATTTTTGCTTCTCCTTGATTTCTCCCGTGCCTTTGACTCAATACGTATTCCATTACTCCTATCTAAGCTGAGCTACTACGGACTTGAAATTAACACTGTACGATGGTTTTGCAGCTATCTCTCTCAGAGGAGGCAATATGTCCAGCTGAAACTGGAGGATGGTAGTAAGCTACAGTCCAGACCAGAAGCAGTGAGCAGAGGCGTACCTCAGGGATCCATTCTGGGTCCGATCCTATTTATTTTATACAGTGCAGACATCACAACATGTATTAAACATTGCCACTACCATCTGTACGCTGATGATCTGCAGTTGTCTTTGCCCTTCTTTCCCTCTGAATGTGACCAGGCGGTGTAAATCACACTCCCTCACACTAAATGCCAAGAAGACTAAATACATGGTGATTGGTACCCCCACAAATGTGGCAAAACTCAACAATGCAGCAATCAATATCAACATAAATAATGAAACAATAGAGAGGGTGGAGAGGGCGCGGAGCCTGGGCCTGATCTTTGACTGCAACCTCAGATTAGAAAGTCACATCATGGAATGCGTCAGAAACTGCTTTTACAGACTGAGGTTGTTGTACAGGATTAGACCTTACCTGAGCGAGGCACTGAGAGTAGCACTTTGCGAGGCACTGATCCTATCAAAATTTAATCACTGTGATGCCGTGTACGGTCCTTGCCTGCTGGCACGATCGGCCAAGCTCATACAGCGTGTGCAAAATGCCTGTGCCCGTTTTTGCTTTCACATACCACCGCGCACTCACGTGACTCCTTACCTGAATGCAGCAAACTTAATAAGGATGGAAGCACGCAGACGACTTCACTTGGCGACCTTATTATTCGGAGTTATACATACTCATAAACCGGCATACCTGAGGGAGAAATTGGTTTGGGCGCGAGGTGGGATGGGACAGGAAAGAAGAGCTGCTGCGTGCGTGTTCCTGACCCCGCGGCATCGGACGGTGGCATTTCGTGGCTCGTTCAGATTCGCTGCCACGAAGTGCTGGAACTCATTGCCCCCCCCTTTGCGCGCCCTAAAAGTGAAAAATACATTTAGAGTAAACTATAAAAAACATCTCTTGACAAAACAAAAGGAAGAAGCTGAACAAGCCTATAATACTCACCTCAAGGACCTGCGCGTCATGCGTGGGGAGACAACCTCCAAGAAAAAACGTGCAAAGTAATCCACATGTCCTATAACCTGCCATTGAGCTGATGTCTCGATACCTTTTTTGTACTTCTGTACACGTGGACAGCCGGTAAGGCGTGGTTTCTGGTTTTTTCAGTTTAAAAATCCCGATCATTGCCGAATTTTAAAAATACCCAATCCCAAGCCCGAGTTGCGTCCGATCGATGAACTTCAAAATGAATCATCAAAATGGCCGCCTCAGCTCGACCGGCGCTTCACGGCACAGATTATAGTAAGCGTTTAACCGCACCGGCGCCTCAGGCCAGAGACAAACAAAACTTCATGGCTGGATTGTATATTATTAGTGGTGTTGTGTGGCACGGTCCGATTGACAGCGACAAGCGTAATGCAACGGCGTGCATGTACTAGAGGTTCTATTATTGTTTTTTTTTCTTTTATTATTTTTTATGTCTTAAGTTTTTTATTTTTTATCAATTATTATAGTAATGTGTATGAATTTATTCTTGTACCTGTTTTTTTTTTTGTTTAATTTATTTTTCTTTGTATGTGTGTACACTTATCAAAGGGGTCCCCCCGGGGAATATCAGTATCGTGACATGCCTCGCGCTGTCACGAATTATGCTGAGCGGGGACCTTTTTGACATATAGGTACCTATTATTTATATATTTTATATATCTATTAAAACTGATGTCTATATGTAATAATATTTATAATAACCGTGTTTTTTTTTGTTGTTTTGTTTTGTATATGATTGTTACTTATGTGTCAAATAAAATAATTTCTATTCTATTCTATTCTAACTGCAAATAAGGATGTTTGTTAAAATTAAAATTCCAGTTTACTTCTATTCATCAGTTCATTAATTAGCAGGATAAATAAGAATATTAATTCTTGTATTAAATTAACTTAATCTCTACTAACCCCCTTATTCATAATAACTCAAACAGTCTAATAAACCTATGTCAGCTATTACACTTTTTTGTCACTTTCTGTCAACTCATTACAGTGCCAAGAAAGAACGAGACAAAACAGTGTAAAAGTCAAAACAGGTTTATTAGACTGTTTGCGTTATTGTTTGAATACGCTAATCTCAGGAACTACTGGACTGATTTGAAAAAATATTTTTGTGTTTGATAACTTATTTATCGAGGAACGCTTTAAGCTGTAGTACATCACGCTGTAGCGGGAGGAGAGGGAGCAAACTCAAAACGCGCAGACGAAGTCGCGGGGGACCGCTAGTGTTATATAAAAGTTGTTTCAATAAAAATCATGTAACCGCTAAGATATTGCAAACAGTATTACATAAATTACATAATATGTTACAAAACTAATTATTATTATTATTAATCAGTATAAACTTACAGGAATGTTTTAAAAACCCTGTATAGGTGGCGAACCTACGTGTCAGGTGTTTAGTAATCATTTATTTAGAGGTTTTCATGTAATAAAAATATTTATTGGGATTTCGAATATATTATAATATACATAAAATTAAACCAAATTCAAAGTTTTGTTCAATTCTAATATATGCGTGGTGTTTATTATGATCATTAACCTTCTATACTTACAAGTATACCCCTTCTCCAACATCCAAGCCAGGCGATCGTTTATTTAAACATAACTTTAATATATTATTAATGCCATCCATATAAAGGAAAAAAATATCATCACCGCGGTGTCGTATACACGCAGCGCCATCTCTCGGCGCGTAGCCGCAACTGAACAATATCAGAAACCACGTCCGAAACACCTCATCTCGTCTCCATTATTCACTCTTTCATTAGTCGGATAACAATTTTTCAGGTCCGCGAATGGTTTACGAGTTTAGAACAGCCGTGGGTAGTGTAAACATTTTATGGAGGGTCGGTTCATAATTAAATATCAGGATAGAGTGTAATAAAGATCGCAGGGTCACAATAGATGCAGCTAAACGCTATGTTGAGGCTGATAATGATGGTGATAGAGTTATAACAGAATAACGCTAATAAAATTAGTCATCATTTTCATCATCAGCCAAAAGACGTCCACATGCCCACTGAAAATAGGCCTTCCCGACGGTTTTCCACAGCGACCGGTTGTGAACTCTCTGCATCCAGTGTTCTGCGATCTTTACAAGAATGTCTGTCCATCTTGTCGGTGGACGTCCTACGCTGCGCCCTGAGTCGACTAATTATATTGATCATGCATTTGTGCATTGTTTAGTAACTTGGTTAGGTATACCAGTGCATTGCAATGACTTATCTGTTATAACTGATACTACCTCTCTCTCTCCGTCTGAACTGAATATAACTGATTCGTATTCAGTTCGATACGAGTATACCTAAGAACAGATTCGTGTGAATGCCCATTGCGCTGCATTCATACGAATCTGTTTTAGTTTTTAGTTATTACTTGTACATATCACAAATACACACAAGAGTGCAAAATTATCTTCATTTTGGCAAATCATCAGACCAGTACTTGATAATGTGTCAAAGGCGAAGAGGAAGGCATAAACTGCGATCGTCGAGTCTCATTAAAAAAGACCTAGAAAGCTGCGACTTAACCGAGAACGACGTCCAGGTTAGGGCAAAGTGAAGGAAGAATAGTCGGAAAGCAGATCCCGATATTAGACGGGACAGTTGCTAGAAAGAAGAAGAACAAACCAGTACTTGATAACAAAGGTGCAAAGAAAAATCTAAGAATTAAAAGTGAAAAGTGACTCAAAAATGGGCATTACTTTTAACATAAGGACCATCGCTAATAAATTATAAATCCACTGCAGAAACCTGCATGTAAATCTTAATACTTCAACTTGAGAGTTTAATTGCCATTAATGTCCCTTTATGTAATACATCCAGAAAAGTTCCAGTTTACAGATTTCACAGTTATATTGTTTTTACTACATCTGGATAATAAACTTTAATAACTTACCGAAAAATGTCTTTTAATTTTGTATCAAGGTGTTGCAGTAACGAGAGAGATTTACGATCCACCCTTGTTGCTAAGGGAGCGAAATAAAATGACTTTGTTACGCACACTGAATTCATTTAATAATGTTTTTACCTAGGGTAAGAATGCTTTAAAAAAATACTTAATAAATCAACTTCTGTGACGCGGGAAATCGAACCTTGCGGTCTCCGCTATCAGTGCGAAGGCCTGTACCACTCGGACACACAGATATTAATGTGATTTCAACAATGTTTACCTAGGTCTCGTGACCAGTGTTGTCATACTCTCAACAATCGAATGTTACGATAATGACATATGAAAATTTTGCTCAAATGCTTCATTTATTACATCAAAGACATGAAATAAATAAAAAAAAAACTTATTCAAAACCGAAACCGTTTCTTTGACGACGCGTTTGGTGTATTGGTTCGAGCTCCTGACTATTACGCCGGTCGTCGCGGGTTTGAATCCCGCAAGGCGCAAATGTTTTTGTGATGAGCACGAACATTTGTACCCGAGTCATGGATGTTTAATATGTATTTAAGTATGTATGGGAGTCATGGGAGACGCCCCCATTATAATCGTTATCTGGTATTCGTAACACAAGGAAGAAAATCCCTTAATTCGAAACCACGACAATTGGTGTGTTGTCTGGCACATATTTATTTATTCATTTACTTAAGGAGGCGATGACGCTGGCTGGAATATACTATATTAAGATACAAAAGTTGTGATCTAGAATGTAACGGAAATCATTATTAGAATCCTTTGCTAAAAAGGTTAAATAAAGTCAAATCATTATCTTGCTTCTAAGTTTTGAGCTGAGGTATTTACAAAACCAATTGTGTTGTAAAGAACTTAGTAAAATCATTTATGTTTCATTGAACGAGAAAACGTCAGTGTGCCTGGCAAGCTTAATATAACTTCTAGATTTTAATCCGACGTTTTGGTTGGAAATCCTATTGAGACCTTGTGTTTTTCCATTACGGTCAATTTTGCACAGGTACTTTGTTATTCATACAAGTACTATGAAAACAAAGTTATATTTGCTGTTAACAAAATATTGTGGTACTTTGGCTAAGTGGAATTAAGTGGATCTCCAATTCTCTAGTTAAAGTTGGCACAGAACCCTTATTGTGCGAGTCCGACTCGCACTTTACGGTTTTATAACTTGTAAAATATATACAAAGGACATGTTTTTTTTTTGTATGGGAAAAATGCCAACAAAAATAGCTTATGTAAAGCTAAATCGCTCTCAGAATGATTGTCGTGAATAAAATGTTCGAGATTTTGAAATGTACTTTTTTCCTAGCCGTTGTTGTCCCATTGCTGGGCAAAGGCCTCCCCCAAACTACTCCATGCGTCCCTGTTCTTGGTAAGGTAAGGGATTGCCAGGCCTCGTGGTATTTTTCAAGATATATCTTGACAACTAAGTACTTTAATTAATAAAATTTTGCAATATTTCATCACAAACTATAGATAGTAGCACAGAAGTCAAACTACATTCAAAGCGCCCTCGAGCAACGCACACAAAAGCACCGCTCACGGACAAGAGATCTCGGAACATTTCGGGACAGCGCGAGCACGAGTGCCGACCGAGACACGCGTTTTGGAAGGGTTTTATAATGTGAAATATGTTGTTGGTTCACCTCGGCTCTTTTTATGTAATTTTTCTTATTTTTAATCTGTAAATCATTCATACAATAAATATTACGTAAAATAAAAACATGCTTTTCTTAATATATTGTGTAATTTTAACTGTCATTTGATAGGATTAGGTCTAAAACAGAAAACTCAAAAGATATTGCGACAAAAATTAAACCATTAAGAAGGGGGAACCCATCACTTAACCGCAATCAAAACGTCCCTTACGTCAAAAGACTAAATAAAAAAGAAATCACAATGTGTTACAGCGCCCGTATTTTCACCTGGTTTGTAAGCGATTTTTTTGTTTAATTGTCTGTATATAGAATAATTTCGATTAGCAAACAAAAACGGACTTTAAGTAAAAATCTGTCTGTACTGACAGTAGTATTGTAAGATAGGTAAAAATAATGTTGTTATAATATTGGTTGACACAAAAGAACCCGTCATTGTGGATACAATAACATATTTATTCATATAATAATATCAAACATTATTAGGAAGAAAACTAAAAACCAGCAAGGTGTCATATCTATTCGATTACTCTTTGCTACCCTTTACACCCTTTTGCTACCTTTGTCCTGTTTGGAAGAAATGGGGAAAAATAATGGATGTGAATTATTTTTGTGATTAGCTCGTTTTTTAGGTGATTAGTTTTCTCTCTCGCTTAAAAACGTTTCATTTCAGAAAATGTGTCACAAAATTTGTTCTGAACAGCGTGTCTAGTATAATATATATGAGTCTATTATCAAAATGCATAGGAACAAAAATCACTATTTACTCGTGTGAATTTCCCAGAATCAAGTTTTGCATACAATGTGGAGGCAAAGCGTCGAGACATACTTGGCCTTTGTGCAATATCGCTTACATTTGCCCGAAAATTGGCGCACGTACACTTACGAGCAAAAAAAGGCAACCACTGCCGAATTTTCTACAATCTTCTGTTTCAGACATTAACATAGGTACCGAAAATAAACAATGAATACCATTCAAATATTACTTGCGTTGATTACCAAATTTGTGATCGATACGAGTATGTAACTAATAATAACTGCAGAAATAAACTCTGTATTTAGAATCTATGAAACATAAACTATTATTAAAATTACGTTTTTTATTCTTTAATATTGGGAAAAACACAGGTTTTTGTATATCAACCAACTGCTAAAAGAGGAGATTATCAACACGACACTATGTTTTTTTTGTATCTATGTTACCTCATATCTCAGTGATTTGTAAACCGATTCGAATTTTTTTTTTCATCTCTTCTGTTTGGAAAATTGAACTTTCATGTAAAGATAGACGGGTGGAAAATAGCTTTTCCATCCCTAGGGTCGTAAGAGAGCTTGACCAAGACCTAAAGCTCCAAGCCAACCTCACCTTCACGTTATACAGACGAGTCCTGTTTATACAGACGAGGCTCTGGCAACCGACCGATGGCGGTATAACCATCCAATATAAGGCGCAGCTAAATGTTGGACTGTGACGAGCAGCAGCGTCACAGCTGCAAGGGTCTGCAAAAGGATCTGCGCTCGCCAACCCGCCTGCCAAGCGTGGCGCGTATTGGCAAAATCCCCTCAATGCTAGTACACCAGAAAACCAGGCCCCCAGTCTCCGGTAGCCCCGCTATTCCTGACTTTGGTAGCAGTCACGATAACGGCGGGGCAGGGGGTGCTAAGAATCCCCGGAGGCGGTCGCACTGCCACCCCCGACGACAACTGGCCCTGGTAACTTATAACGCGTGCACACTGAGGACAGAAGTTGCTCGATCTGGAGGAAGAAATGAGCAGGTTACACTGGGACATAATGGGTTTATCAGAAGTCCGTAGAAAGGGCGAGGACACGATAACTCTGCAGTCCGGCAACCTGCTCTTCTACCGGGAGGGTGACCAAAAGTCCCAAGTCGGTGTCGGGTTTCTCGTTCACAAGTCCCTCGTCAACAATATCGAGAGCATCGAGAGCGTGTCGAGCAGGGTGATATACCTTATACTCAGAATATCTAAGAGAAATATGCTCATAAAGATGAAATAAGAAACCGCAGAAGTCGCAGGTTCGAACTGACAGCACGGTAGCTCAATTGGTAAGAGCGTTTGGCCCGGTCTGCCAAAAGGCTGCTGGTTCAAGTCCCGCCCGTGCGCAAATTTTTGGTTTCTTGTTTCATCTTTATGAATATAAAATATGACACTGTGAGTGTTAAAAACATTATAAAGCATTAGATAGCGAAGCGACATCAATTTGCAAGTTGAATTTATTCTGTAAAGAATAACTGCTTGGGCCATCTGTTTCATAAACAGACGGCTAGATGGCGCTAAGCGTTACGCAATTGACGTTTTCATAAGAAACCACAAATTTCGCAGGGTCGGACTGACAGCACGGTAGCTCAATTGGTAAGAGCGTTTGGCCCGGTCTGCCAAAAGGTTGCTGGTTCAAGTCCCGCCCGTGCGCAAATTTTTGGTTTCTTATTTCATCATTATGAATATAAAATATGACACTGTGAGTGTTAAAAACATTCTAAAGCAGAAATAGTATGTTTAACTTGGGTGAAAGCACCCATTTTACTCTCGAATTATTAGCAAAAGGTCAGGAGTCAAAAGGTGCAACCTCTTCTGTCCTGTAATCACTAAAAATTTGCAAATAAAATTAACTTAAAAAAGTAAAAATCAACTTCAAAACCAAAATGCACTTTTAAGTCTTAAATAAACTCTTCACTATTCAAAGGAAAGGACTCTATTATAGGCGAAGAATTTCTTTTTGGAGTCGATGCTAGTATCTCTTTGGCCATTTCAGGCGTCATCTATCAGGAGTCCTTTCTTTTGAAAAGTGAAGAGTTTATTCAAGACTTTTTAGTGCATTTTGGTTTTGAAGTCGGCTTTAACTTTTTTTTTAAAGTAAATTTTCATTATAGAATAAAATATAGCTCTTAGCATCGCATTTTTACATTCCAGAAAGCTACAGCTTTAAACAATTATGCCTATGAATCTTTCATCATCATAAAATTACTTTCGTCACATTTCGATTAGCTCAATGTTCTAAAAACCTATTAATTTATCATTGAATAACATATATTTTTACAATATTATTTCAAATTTAATATTGTAGCACTCAAATTCAAAAATAATAACCCTGTTTCCTCGTATCTCTAACTGTCCATGTGCAATGTTATATCCTGACCGATTTTTTGTCCCAACGTGTATTCAAAAGTACGCAGCCAGGTGTCGATTCAAGGGAACGTTCCCAGACAACGTATGGGCAAGATTCCTAAAGGCGAAAGATTCCCAATTGAGGCACCGACCACGGTTTATAGTTAACACTGCCTCAACTTTGAAACTCTGCCTGTGCGTATAATCGCGAGAAAAGGAAAGATTCTCATTAGCATTATCTGTCAAATCTATACTAATATTATAAAGCTGAAGAGTTTGTTTGTTTGTTTGAACGCGCTGATCTCAGAAACTACCGGCTCAATTTGAAAAATTATTTTTACGTTGGATGGTCCATTTATTGAGAAAGGCTTAAGGCTATAATTACATAAAGATACGACTTATAAGACCACAGCAGCAATGAAAAATGGTGCGAAAACGGGAGAAAGATATTCCTTTTGAGAGCTTCCGCTGCGTACGCTGCGAAAACCGCTTAAGTTACACAAAAACCATGTATGACAGATTGTTTAGCATTAAGAGTTCTATAATAAAGTTCGCGACAGCATATGTCTATCTTTAATGGTTGACTTACTACAACCTTTTTATGTTTATAAATTTGTAAAAAAAAACTGTGAAAGCACTCCGGGAGTGCCGGCAGAAGTGAAAACTTGAATATCAACGTTGTGCATTTTTGATTTTTTGGAATAATTATTATCAATATAAAAGTACTATCATTTTTGTGATAGAATACAATAATAATAATAATAATAATAATAAAAATAAAAATAAAAATAATAATAATAATAATACAATAATAATAATAATAATATAATATTTTTAAAGAATATTATATTTATTTATTGCGCTATCGTACACAAACATTACAATTTATATTATATTAAATTACATTAAAAAGTTTATCTCTCAGAAAAATCAACTTACATCCATAATTTCGCCAACCGTCTTACGGTTTTTCGATCAGCCCACGTGTCCTGACGCGAGTTTCACATTTTTCCCCCATCCCACAAAAGTGCTCAACGCCGCTAAAGAAGTTTTCACTTCAAAAATAAAAATATATTTATTGACGACAAAAAAATACATGTGTCTAAGCCTAAATTCTACAAATAAAAAGTCATAAAATCTCGCAAGTTACCAAAGGCTCTCAAACTAGGCTTTGCCTGTATCTTGAGAGACCAGTTACAATTTCATATGCTGAAGTATTGGCACTTTTAAGATCAGTGAATGGTGTAAGTGTGTGGTGTGTGGTGTCTGCACAAAATGTATACATTTCACGGTAACTACAGAGTTTCAGATTCAGAGTTGAACAGACTCCGATCAGTGTTAGCTACGAACAGTGGTCGGTGCCTTAATTTTCTGCATAGCAAGCGTTCGCATTCAGGCAACATCACGGTTCTAGCTATCCAGGTGTTAGGGAATTTTGCCCATACGTTGTCTGGGAACGTTTCCTTGAATCGACACCTGGCTGCATACTTTTGAATACACATATATAATGCACAACGTTGATATTCAAGTTTTTACTTCTGCCGGCACTCTCGGAGTGCTTTCACAGTTTTTTTAAATTAATTAATTTAATTTACTATAGTTCTTTTTTTGGATTAGACTTAAAACTTTATTAACTACACAAATTACTTATGTTATGATATAACTGGTGACACAGGTCCCTTATCCATAACAAAAGCATAACTATTAAGAGTGGTACCTGCATAAATGGTACTAAGTTTAAAACACGAGAATAATCTTGACTTAAAAAACTTTAGACTTCAGAAGGGTAATCATTTATTGGAAGGTAAACACTCTTTTATAAATTACCTCAAAATATAATTGAATTTCCTATTTTAAATTTAAATTTAAATTAGCCTTTTTTTCCCAATAAATAATAAACAATTACAACATTTAAGAGATATTATGTATTAAAGTTTAAATTAAATCATATACTGGATTGTTAGGTGTCGGTTTCATTATTATTGGGTACCCATCTTTGGGTGAAGGCCTCCTCCATCTCCTTCCAGCTTTTCCTCTCTCTCGCCTGCCGGGTCCAAGTTGGTCGGAATTTCCTATAGATGAATTTAAATCGATTGTTAAACATAGTTCAATGAAAATGAGAAATATTATAAACTAGATGATTTAATAAACAATAAAAAATATGGTTTAGAATGTTTTTAATTCTCACAGTGTCAAATTTTTTAAATTCATAAAGATGAAATCAGAAACCAAAAATTTGCGCACGGGTGGGACTTGAACCTGGTTGAAAAAGGTTGCTGGTTCAAGTCCCGCCCGTGCGCAAATTTTTGGTTTCTTATTTCATCTATACTAATATTATAAAGCTGAAGAGTTTGTTTGTTTGAACGCGCTAATCTCAAAAACTACTGGCCCGATTTGAAAAATTATTTTTACGTTGGATAGTTCATTTATCGAGGAAGGCTTTAGGCTATATAACATAAAGATACGACTCATAAGACCACAGCAGCAATGAAAAATGTTGCGAATACGGGAGAATAATATTCCTTTTGAGAGCTTCCGCTGCGTACGCTGCGGAAACCGCTAAAGTTACACAAAAATCATGTATGACAAGATTGTTTAACATTAAGAGTTCTATAATAAAGTCCGCGACAGCATAAGTCTATCTTTTATGGTTGACTTACTACAACCTTTTTTATGTAAATAAATTTGTAAAAAAATAATGCATCATTTTTAGAGGTGTATTATACACACAGGTATTTATTCTTATCAAAATAAATACATTCATCATCACGAGCATTTCATTTAGAACAAAGTTGCCCTTCATATAATTTGATTCCAATAAATATCTTAGGAGCTGTCACAGTTTTAACATAACTCCGCACCAAAATAATGTTCGCAGCTTAAGTACAACGTGCGCTTGCGCTAATATATTATAAAGCTGAAGAGTTTGTTGGTTTGAACGCGCTTATCTCAGGAACTGCTGAACCGATTTGAAAAAATATTTCTGTGTTAGATAGCTTATTTATTGAGAAAGGTTTTAGGATATAAAACATCACGCTGCGACGGGAGGGGAGGGAGCAAACTCAAAACGCGCGGACGAAGTCGCGGGGGACCGCTAGTCTTTATGATAAAAATTATGTTCTAACTTGTACAAACATTACATTGACAATAGTGACTGAGTTTGTTGTGCAGCTTCTTCGCAGCACTCGCCCAAAATTGTGCCGGAGATGTGCTAGGGCCAATGTTAGGACGTGTATAAGTGCTAGCAATAATATACAACTTTTTGTGTGTAATTGTTGTAGTTGGTTGATTAGATGTGTTTTCTGTGATCCACTGTTTTTTTTCATTTGTGAGTTGTAAAGAAAGAAAATATGCCTATAAATATTTTATTAAACTCAGGGGTGCGATTGTGTCAAGCAATCGTATTCATTTGACAGTTCAAAACGTACGGTATGGTCTGTCAAATGGCAAAGAACAAAGGGTTTGACAGATCATATCGTATGTTATGAACTGTCAATTGAATACGATTGCTTTACACAATTCCACCTCTGGTGGTAACACCCTAATTTTTGTGAGCGGTCTCATGTTATTTACAGAGAGATTGACTTGAAATTGCCATCTTTTTGCATGACTTAGAGGTTTGGCTTGGCCAAGAATGCTTTTAGCATTAAGTCCGCTTTTATACACTAAATTAGTACAATTTAGTCTTTAAATAAACTAGTAATCAATAGGTCTTTAAGACCCCTTAGATTCTGTATATTATTCAAAGACTAACTTATTATGTTATTTATTGTGACGACTTCCGTAGTGTAGTGGCTAAGCACGCTGAGTTTCAAGGCGTCGCCGCTCCAAGGTCCCGGGATCGATTCCCGGTCGTGTTAATATAGAAATCAAAATTTTCTATTCCTCCTTCATTCCTCGTCTGTCACATAGCCAAAGTTTTTTATAAGTGCAATTTATATTATTAAGTTTGTATAATGACAAAACACTATAAAAACTAAAATGTTGTTATAAATTGGCTTCCTTCATCTTAACCGATTGTTAAATATTTGTAAAAATATTTCCTCCGGATATTGTGAGAGCAATCTCGCAACATTGATGACGTTACGCAGCCTACACGTTAAAGTAAGCGCTTGCAAAATTCAACAGACTTGCCAATGTGACGGTTGCTGAGTGGTATAGGCATACGCCCGGATAGCGTAAGACACGGGGTTCGATTCCTCATCTGTCACACAGCCAAAGTTACTTTTTACAAGTGCAATTTATATTTTCAATATTGTCTCGGGTCTGGGTGTGGTGTAACCACCGTTCTATCTGATTACCTTAACACAAGTGCATTAGCTACTAACTTTAGGATCAGATCAATGTATGTGCTTGGTGTCCAATAAATATTCTAGAAAAAAATGAATAAAGTCATCGTAACCAGGTGTACACTCTATTTCATTTCTACCTACATGTTTTCCTCAACGTAACCAGAGAGTGAACATTCAGAATTCATTATTGGCACATGTTTTAATTTAAACAACCGCCACAGAGGGCGCCTCTGACTTCGAGGGATTACTCGCAAATTGAGGGCTTTGTCCCGTTTGCGGGTAAGCACGACTTAATATTTTATTAATCGTTCCGTACATTCGTGGAACAAAGTTCAAAAAACTCCAACAATCATTTGAAAATGCTTTAGGGGTACTCACATAACCACAGTACGTAATAACCGTTATAGTAAGAGCGCTGTTGATGCGTTGCGTTGATCCTGCGTCGTTGGAGCGTTGCTGATCCTTTGATCTAAATATATATTAAGCATACCTATCACACGGGACGCTGTAACACCGTGCTGTGCTGTAATCTTCGTTTAAATGTTGATATAAAAAAAAACGACTTCAAAACCAAAATGCACTAAAAAGTCTTAAATGAACTTCTCACCATTCATTGCAAGGAAAGGAATCCGTTTTAGGCAAACAATTTCTTTTTGGAGTCGTTACTGTGATAGTTAATGCTTGACGGTCAAAGTGATGGCACCGACTCCAAAAAGAAATTATTTAAGACTTTTTAGTGCATTTTGGTTTTGAAGTCGGGTTTTACTTTTTTTAAAAGTTTCTTTTATTTCTTTATTTTTAGTGATTACATATTAGGGGGGGGGGAGTTGCATTTATGATTTTATTTTTTTTGAAGCTACAAATTACCTATCATAAGTTCCGTCATTATAATTACTGAACTCTTAAGCGTTAAGGAGTTCCACCATCAGCTCAGCCCCACAAGATGTTGACTATCAGACGTAACAACACGTCAACATTGAGATTCTAGTAAAGAAACACTATACGTGCCTGTAAAATTTGAGGGTTTCCCTCGATTACACCAAAATCCTATCATCAGATCCCAAAATGGAAAAAATGGGACCAACTAGAAGGTACACCCTCTAAGTACGCGAAAAAAAATTCAATTCGGTTGACAAAAGACTGAGATATGAGGTAACATAGATACAAAAAAACATACAATTGAATTGATAACCTGTTGTTGAATTGATAACCTCCTCCTTTTTTGAAGTCGGTTAAAAATCAAATAAAAGCCAAAATTTTGGTTTAGTATGTACCTATGCCCTGCGCTTCATAATATATAAAGTGTTAGCAATCGCGGTGTCAGCAGAGGTACCGGGCAAAGGCGGGACCGTTCGGGTGACAGACCTCGCCAGGACTCCATATACTTAAAACGTGTGTAGCACACACACGTTACCAATGTTACAAATTTCGCCGGGTCGGACTGACAGCACGGTAGCTCAATTGGTAAGAGCGTTTGGCCCGGTATGCCAAAAGATTGCTGGTTCAAGTCCAGCCCGTGCGCAAATTTTTAGGTTTAAAGAAATTTATTCCCATAAGAAATTTTACATTTCACTTAAAATGAGATATAACTTAAATATTATATTATACATTTCACGCATCAGTACTTGCTGCTATATGTAACCGTAGGTTATTTTTAAAAGTATTTAAACTTTCGCATTCTTTCAGGTCATTTGGCAAACTGTTAAATAACCTTGCTCCCTCAAACAGTATTGACTTTTTGCCATAGTTGGTCCTCGGTGTTATTGTGTTGAGTTTATATCTATTTCTAAGGTTATGTTTACTACTTTTAATATTAAGTTCTATGTTAGTTTTAATAGTGTTTGTTAATGCCTTTTTTATAAAGATGCATGTGTTATATTTGTATTGTTGTGATAGATTGAACAATCCTGTTTTTATATAAAGTTCTTTACTTGGTGTGCGGAAAGGATAATGAAATAATACCTTGATAATTTTGTTTTGACTTCGCTGTAGTGGGTGGAGGTTGGTTGATGCTGCAGATCCCCAAATTTCGAAGAGATAGTCCAAATGTGATTTTACCAGACTATTATAGATTTTTTTGGTTTCTTATTTCATCTTTATGAATATAAAATATGACACTGTGAGTGTTAAAAACATTCTAAAGCATTAGATAGCGAGGCGACATCAATTCCCAAGTTGAATTTATTCTGTAAAGAATAACTGCTTGGGCCATCTGTTTCATAAACAGACGGCTAGATGGCGCTAAGCGTCACGCAATTGACGTTTTTATAAGAAACCACAAATTTCGCCAGGTCGGACTGACAGCACGGTAGCTCAATTGGTAAGAGCGTTTGGCCCGGTATGCCAAAAGGTTGCTGGTTCAAGTCCCTCCCGTGTGCAAATTTTTGGTTTCTTATTTCTTTTCGCTTTAAAAATTGACGGTAAATTTTCTATAATGGATCTATCGTGGTATGCACGTATGTTATATGTATTTATTAATTATATGTATTTATTCATATGTTTTATTTTATTTTATTTGTGATAAAAGTCTATTAGTTAGATATATATTTTTATTCTTACTTCTATTATGTAACTATCTTTAAAGTATGATATTAAAATTCCAACTATATTTTTGCACACCGTTTCTACCTCACTGATTAACGTTGTTTCCTCTACCCAATGGTTGTCTGGAAGAGATCGCTTCCAGCGATAAGACCGCCAATATTGTACAAATGATTTGTCTGTATTGTTATTGTTTCTTGTGTCCTTATTTGTGCAATAAAGAATATTTATTATTATTATTATTGTTATCTTTATGCCTGTTTTTTTTCTTTGTGTCCGAGTGTTTGTTTGTTTGTGTGTGTGTGTGTGTGTGTGTGTGTAGTATCATTGCGCTCTAGTGGCTAGATGAAAGCTAACTCTGCGCGAACCTGTTTGTACTTATTTACTCACTCAAAACAGAAATTTTATTTTAAACCAAGTTACTTGGCCGAGTACTCGGTTGGAAAAAAAATGAACCGAGTAAAACTCGGTACTCGTTACTCGGCAAAAGTGCTACTCGACACATCTCTAGTATTTACTCATTTAAGCTCTCTTTTCTCACCGCGTGTTTGCAGAGACTGGTCCATACTTACGGTTGTATGTTTCACTGATTAAAAAAAATGAAATCTTATGTTGTTTATTGTTTCGTCTCACAAGTTGACAACAGAACCCAAAAAATGTCTGTACAAATGAATTGAAATTATGCAAGCTTGTTTTACATGGAGTGTCTCATTTCTGCGAGAAATTCCCCATTTTTCGGCGGCACAGTGTTTGCGAATATTTAACCTGGTGATTCCCAGATGGTATGTTCGTTTTAATCTATTGACATTACGGGTATATTCGACTTTTTTTGAGGGAAAAAGAAATAAAAACATAGTTCATCGTTCGAACAATATTGTAAGTAAATTTTATTTTTCATAACCTTTTCATCCTCCTTTAGCTTTTATTTAATCACAAAAGTAGGTAGTATTCCTTATATCAAAAGGTATTAGTAATACGTAGAAACATATTTTACAAAATCACAACATTTAGAAATCATCATTATGATTATTTCAAGTACAATACAAAATGCATCTGCATAAGTATTAACGGAAAAATAATAATTTACAAACCATTTTTAACAAAGCAATTAAGTTCATAAATTAAAAAAACACTATCGCAATTTAAGTAACTATCTACAACGCCATCTTTTATCAAGTACGTAGACAAATCCACAATTTAATGCCCAATGTCATCAACATATGATTCTTAGATCTATTCACTATATAATTAGATACTGTGCATTTAGAAGTTTATTCACTCGAAGTTGTTCAAGAAGGTTTCAAAAACATGCTATCTGTCCGACTAGATCTGACGCGAAGTACGTGAATCAACTAATTTAATTAACTAAGAGAGTCCTAAACACCACATACATTCCCCACACACTACGGAGATGCATTTCAATATTGTGTGCACCGTTCAATGCAACTCCAAGACCGGTCTATGGAGTCGAATAGTCAATTGAAACTTCCTTATCCTATATTCGAGCTCAGTGAGCTCAGAGCTCATTGCTGTAAGCTACATAGTTGCGTGAGATTCACTGTAATAGGTATATGGGACGCTATTTGAAAGCATTTTACCAGAATGCCGTAAAAATAGTCGCCAATGGTGACAAAGTAAAGTGACCGCACTTTAGTAGGATATGTGAGAAGTAGATAGATAGATACCTAACTATTTATTGCACATAACATACATTATTTAACAAATCCGTTTTAAGGAAATGTACAATTTAGGCGGTCTTAACGCTATAAGCGATCTCTTCCAGACAAACTTTGGGTAAAGAAATTATGAGTTTTATAGGAAGGGGTATTTTGTGCATAAAAGAAAATGAACAGCTGAATAATTGAAATAGAGATATATCTATGATATGGTATGATATAATTATAATAAAATAATAATATAAAAACTAAATTACAAATAAAGAATTATAAATAATATACATGTTTATAAAATATAACAGATATATATACAAACACAATACTAATCATACATAATAATATACACAAACCAATATGAAATAAAAGGAAATAACCTGAGACATAAGAGTAGACAGAATTATTTTGAAGAGAGTAGATGTACTTTAAGCAATTTTATGTAAACAGTTATAGATTTTGATTGTTTGAAGTAATATATATTAGAAAAGTGCACTGGAAATACTGTTAAAACATTCTAAAACCATTAAAATATAAATAATTAGTTTAAGCACATATTACAATAATTAACAAATTACGGCATTAAGGCTTTTGTCGGTGGAGTTTTTTTGAAAGATGAAGGAAAAACCACTTCCGACATTTAACCTAAAAATAATCCATTACATTCTATTTTTAATCATTAGGTACGTATCTTGATATTAAATCTTACTGTCTTATTTACTGTTTGATTACCGAGTGATTACTAAAAATATACAATAAATCCCAATATTTTTAATAAGAATACTTATAATTAAGTTAACTAAAAGGTTATGATTTCCCTAAAATTCTTAAAAAACTAAAACAAAAGGCAAGCCCAAAAGATGCCAATCATACACACTTCTCAGAATTTGCATGTATTTCCTTGTCTTGATATTATGATCTTGGCTTGGATTGATCCAATAGATTGTTTCGTTATAATCAAGATCGATAGTAATATTTAGCAAGCGAGTGTTCGTACTCATGCAAATACGCACGCACGAATGATCAGGATCCGAACTATTAAAAGGTTAAAGCAAATCTACCCACCTGGCATGGGAACAGCACCAACCAGGCGTCAACCATACGGAAGCACATTACGTAAAGGGAACAGCAACGCCTCGGGTGGGATCGGCATCGGATAGCAAACGCCTCGCCTCGGATCGAGTTTGCTACAACTTATGACAGTGCTTCTTGTGAATGACAGCCCGTTTGACAGGGTGGACGGATAGTCGTCAACCAGCGGGCGACGCGGCGTAAACGCGTTACAACGCATGCGCCGCTGGTTGAGAGTGGGTCCCGAGTTGGTCTCAATCCGAGGTGGTGACGTAACGAAGTTGATATATGTGCGTTGAAGTATGGAGTTTCATACAAAGCATACTGAACGCCTCGAGTTGATACGATGCTGTCACAGTGACGGGTTGATTAGTGGGCTTCGACCTTAAGCGTCGACTGTGGCCAAGTCATTTTGTACCTCTACACAGGGTGTTCAGAAAGTCGAGGTAAAGCCGAAACCAGGTGATAGCCAAGGCCATGCAGTCACTAGAAAAAAAACTTACTGAAGTACTTTTCGGGTTAAGGACTTAAAAAAAAAAACTCAAAATTGACACCTTTTTTTGGTTTGTCGACTACTGTGGCTAAAGATATTAAGTTGGGTCTGGGTGTTGTGGTACCACCGTTGTTTTCGATTTCCATAACACAAGTGCTTTAGCTACTTAGCTTGGGATCGGAGCAATGTATGTGATGTTGTCAAATATATATTTATTTATTTAAGTTTTTTCATATATTTTTTTTGTGCATTGTAAGCTATTACTACTACTGTTAGTTTAAAATTTAATCACAGCTACCTCAATTTTCATTTCATGACACTTCAACAAGTCCAACCAAGAATACAAACTTATTGCCAGGCCCAACTTTATACAAGATATAAAGTAAGATTTTCTTCGCATGTCACGTATTGTAATCAATATGGCAATACTTCATAACGAAATGATTCATTACGAAGTAAGATAAACACAAAACGCACAACCCACATAAATGTAGGTTATTCATCGTTGAAAACTTATATCTTTTTAAAACAAACAGTTTATTTGTTATAAGTTATCAAAATATTGTTTATAATATCCGACTAGCAAAGAAAAATTGACTTTAGGTTACATACTACTATAAGGTACAATAACTGCCTCGGTGGCACAGCGGTAAAAAGTTCGCACTTTAAGCGACGGTTGCGCCAGAGGTCCCGGGCTCAATCCTCGGGTCGTGCCAAAAATATATATACTTAGGTTTTTCTGTTTAAAAATGCTTATGGCAGCCCGGAGTTTGGAAGTTGGCGGTGTTCCGCTCCCGTGAAAGCACGTGAAGCCGTTGCTTTGCGCCTGATCTCCCTCTGGTCGTGTCGGATTGCAGTCCCATCGGGCTATGAGAGTGAAAGGAAGAGAGTGCATCTGTGTTTGCGCAGACACTTGTGCACTATAATATGTCCCGCGCAATCGGTTAGTCGTTGTGACTGACCACCGTAGTGGAAATCGGCTAGGGGGACTATTATTATTGAGGTACAATTGTACGACCTCGATCATTGACTCACACACTAACTTTTATACTTTATCACACAAGGCATATAAAAAGAGCGATAACAGCCTCATCAAAAGTAACGCCCGAGAACTCGCTAATAATACATCACAGTCAGATCACAACACAAAGTTATCCTCTGAATTCATGTCCCTAATAAGCGACGTGTATATCTCATTTTCCTCCTTCAAGCCGTCTTTCCCTTTGTAATACGGAAAAACATTATTCGTTGGCAAATAGTATATGCCTGGCTTCGAAAAGTCCGAGTTCGGACCGAAATAATTGGTTTCCGTGGTGTTAAAACAGTTCGACAGGCGAGCTTCTTGGATCGATTCGCATTTTAGACCTATGAACTTTTTCGGGTGTTCTAAGGCTTGCCAGTAGTATATGACAGCTCTGAGATGGCTGCAGATGATTAGGCAAGGGAGGTAAGGTATATCACTCGGTTGGTATTCGCCTCCGTTTGCGTAGAAATCAACATGGCCTAATCTTTCTGCCATGCCGAATCCGTCGATGTTTGTGTGTATAATATCAACTCTTTCAGCGTCTGATGGGTTGATTCTTAGTTCAGGTGGTAAGGTTCTATAACACGGGCCTGCAGGGTCGAGTCCTGTGATTCGTGAAGGTTTCTTGCCGGTGGCTGCGTAGAAATGCTTAGCCGCATAACCAGCTATGTGAGCTCCTACGCTGAGGCCAGCTAATTCCAGGTTCTCAGCTGCTAAGCCATGCTCGGTGAGTTTCACGAGGAATTCGCCGATCCTCTTCCCAATGACGCGGGTGAGACGAACGGATCTGTGACGTAAACGCAATATTGGAGAATTGGCAATTAAATTAGGAAGGCCTTCGGCGTTTTGCGGGACTAACTAGGTCAAATATTTTTCGCCCGAATCTATATACTAATATTATAAAGTTGTAGAGTTTGTTTGTTTGAACGCGCTTATCTCAGGAACTACACGACCGATTTGAAAAACTGTTTTTGTGTTGGATAGCTTAATTATCGAGAAAGGCTTTAAGCTATATAACATCACGATGCTAAGGGAGGGGAGGGAGCAAACTCGAAACACGCGGACGAAGTCGCGCCGGACCGCTATGTCCCTATACACATAAACTCTGAACTTAATTGATTACTCCAACAACAAAACTAAACCAAGTTGTAACATTCTGAGAAATGTAATCAAAACGTTTTCTACTAAAACCAGTTTGAATGAAATTACAAGCAAATGCTAGTCTAATTTAAATTAATTAAAACGTCAAGCTTGCTGTTCATACATCGCTGTAAGTTCAAAACGGGTATACAGACAGAAAAGTAATTAACACTTTGAATTAATTCTGTTGGTTTTGGGCCATTTAAGACTTTATGGTCATATTAGCACTTTAAGGTGGTTGTGAATACAGCGCACGTTGTCTTTCTTTAGGATCACTAACTGCGGTTCGACCTGGGGCTCTATTTTTAAATCGCTCGTGTCAATATTACGAGTGATGTTTGTTTGAATATTTAAATATGATACAACTTAAATCACGCAAAATATGGACGGAAGTAGAGTCCGTTTTTATTTGCTGTTCGAATAATGTAAACAATATATTCATTGCTTTTAAAATAATGTCAATGAATGAAATTTATTAACTACAAAAAAGATCTCAGTGTTTAACTTATGTAGGTTGTGAGTTGTATGTTTATCTTATTTTAAAATGAGTAATTTTGTTAAAGAGGAATGTCAAGGTAGTTGACAAAATTCCACTAGCAAAGAAAAATAGACTTTAGTGCAGTGTACATTTGAACTGAGTCTCATTTTAATCAAAGCATTATCACATGCCTTATTGACACGAGTGATTCAAAAATAGGGCCCCTGGGGATCATTGAACCTGAGACCTTTATTGCAGTGATTGATTCATATGAGATTTCTACCATGCACCGTGATCATCACACATGGAGCTTGCCACGATAGATAATAAACGATTATAGTTTTAAACAGTATTTACGGTCAAAATACCAATTTTACTAACACTAAAGAATTAACTAAAACAAAGGTGTTCTCATTCAACGGGCCTCCATTCCACATCTATTTACATTTTTTTTTTGCTTGCAACTTTCAGTCATACAGTCAAACGGTCACCCATCCAAAACGTGGCCACTCAGATCGTTGCTTACTTACTTCGGGTATATCTGGGTAAGAAAAGCGATGGTTTCGCTAGCGAAGACGTTGTACCCTCGCTTCGCATAAGCAGTGCTCACTGCTTGAGAGTGCAGGAACCAGGAGCTGTCGATGAAACCGCCCACGTAGAACACTGTCTTTTTGTTTCTTAGATCTGTAAGTTGTAAATAGTACTTTCAATAGTAAACTACATTTACTATATTAGATGTAACGTTAAATGCGCAAAACCTGAAAACAGGTTGATTGGAATAAGAAGCACATCAATTGAACCACTTTTTAATGGGTCACATGTAAAAAAAATAAGCCTGTCTATATATTAAAAAGACAAGCCATCATGTGCGGAAACCAGCTAATGCACAAACAAGCAATAGTTAGTTCTTTTTGAGTGTAGACAGTTATAATAATAATCTCCGACAACCTCCGTGGTGTAGTGGTTAAGCTCGCTGGGTTTTAAGGCGTTGCCGCTCCGACGCCCCGGGTTCGATTGCCGGTCGGCTTAATGTAGAAATCAGAACTTTTTGCACTGTTTTCCGTTATTTCTGATTTCCATAATACACACACACTACTTACTTTGGGATCAGAGCAATGTAGGTATGTGATCGGTGTGTAACGTTGTATATTTTGTCTAAGTTCGCGTGAAACGAAAAGCTAAATGGATGTAGGACTCCAGTCCATATTTTGGCATAGATATGATGGATGCTGACACTGACATTTGTCAAGTGTGACAGCTGCCGTTTTTCCGGTTCCGCACTGTTGGTCGTGCGTCGGAGTGGAACGTTTGTTATAATAATGTAAAAAAAGTGAAAATTTTAATGGGGCACGCCCCAAATTATTTTGTAGTTTGATAGTTATTCCTGACGCCGCCAACATGTCATTTTGGATGAATTCATTTCGAAAATGATTTGACATAAAAGACTGGAAAATGGTCTCAAATAGAATAATTAGCATAAATGTTTAGTAAACAATTCAGAAATTATATGGCGAGCCAGCAGTTGCAGGTATTAAATTGGTTTATTATAGATTTCATAAATAGGGTGATGAAAAGTATAACCACCCTCACTTAGAAAAAAAAAATGGTTGTTAACTAGAACTTTCTTTTATTTCTAGGTTTCGCTTTGATATGTGTCTGTAAGTTGAACAGTCACAATTTGGTGATCATGTTGTAACCTCAGGTAAATATTTATTATGAAAAGTTAGTGTTTTTTTAACTTTTACTTTGGTTTGTGCGTTGAACTAACATTTTGTAAATTCTTTTCAGTGACCTTACTAAGACCTTACTTAGACCTCATTTGGATTATTTTGAAGACAGATTTTCCTGATGGATTGATTTGCTTCTTGTCTGCTGTTTTTGAGGATGGATCAGTATCGGTGAAATTTTGGGGTAACGTTGCAGAGTTGTTTGTAGTTTGATGCAACAAAGATTTGAAATGGTAACCTCCGTTGAAATCCAAGGTTGGTTTTCCTTGCATTTCCTTTAATTTAGTGAAAAGTGGGATAATTTCGCTATTAATTTAAGCATAACTTAGGAATCCCTTTGAGGATAAATTTTGGAATCAATTGGGAAATTAAAAACCTTAATTGGTGGTTTATCTTTATTTAATTAGAAATTTGTGAACATAAAGATTTGTAATAGTATAAATATAGATAACTAAATTAGAACCTAACCTAGTCTCTACTGAATTCTGAGCTATTAAGTTTTGTATTTGATTTGTTTAAAGGTGTTAAAAGCTAGATGTGTAATAGCAAGTTTGAATAAACTTTTGTTGCCAAATGCTATACCCGGATTTCTTTATTTCATTCGAATATTAGTACCTTTTAAACACCCTTTGTCCACACTAGCCGGGAGTGACTGCGACAATATTGATTGACTAATTATTTAATAAAGTCTGCGCGGCGCAGCGGCCCGGTGAATACCCACCGAATCCTCTCTCGAAAGCAGTGGCGGCTGGTGGGTTATCGATTTGGTAGTGCACTTTAAGAAAATCTAAACAATAACTAAAAACAATTACGGTAATATAAACAAACAATAATTAATGCGTTACACATACAGTGAAACTGTACTGGTAGTCTGATAACGAGATGTCAATCATGGCTGCATCGTCGCCTCGCGCCCAGCCGGCCGGCCATATCGTCAAACATCGGGTGCTCTCGGCAATCCTCGGTTCACACGTGCGGCGCTCGAAAACCCACTCATTACTCGGTACATTTCTATGAACTATCTTTTGTTTCACGCGTCAGGCGTATTAACTCGTATCTCCTACAAGTTATATTAGCGGTCCTCGTGCACTCGCCGAAGCGCACGAGAATTGGTCTTTACAGGGATATAAGTCTTAATAGTTTAGTAAAGCGCTCAAACTGTTTCACCATAATTGGAGATTTATTCTTTTATACGTTTTTGTATGTTTAAAAATAACTATTAAAATGGTAATTTAAAAATAAAGATGAAGTGGGTACTTAATATTTTGTAATTTTTAAATCTTTTGAATTGGTGGTTCAGCGCACGAGCGCACTTAAGGTACAGCCGCCACTGCTCGAAAGAGCGCAGTCCGCAGAGCAATAAATGATCAGAAGTGTCACAAGAACTAAAACACCACATATAACCTTAAATTTTATTTGAATTTTATTTTTTTCTTTCAGAATTAGGTCAATAGATATCATTGGAATGTCTGAGGTTATGCGCATTCAACATAACACTGCTATACATATAACAATGCTCACACAACTGATGGATTATTATCCATCAGTTGTGAAATATAAAGTAAAACATACACATAAACATAGTTTTAGTTGGAAACTGTTTAATGCTGCGTATGTAATACACTCCTTTGACCCACCAATGACTCAACAATGGATAGGTACCTCAGTGATTTTTACCAGGATTCCATAATCACACTGGATGCAGACTGCTTGCATCTGATCGTTGTGGAAAACTGTAGGGGAGACCATTGTTCAGCGGAGGACTTCCATTGCCTGTCATTACTTATGAAATGAAGAAAATAGGATCCAGTATCAAAGACTTTATACATTGCGGCTTTGATCATCGATGAACTTGCGTGTTTTTGAAACGAGAGACAGCATCGCGTCTCCAGCAATGAACAGACTTTGGCATCGATGATCGATGATGCCGCGCGTTAGTATCGGGGCATTCGCGTGTTTGCATCGATGCTAACGCGCGTTAGTTCGATACAGCTGCACATATTATACTGACAGACGTCAACGGCTAGCTTCAGAGGAGCGAAAAACGAATTTCGTCAATACGAACATGCGGATCTGAAGCATTTTTATTATGCAATCCGTACTTCGAAAAGCTTCGGATCTGCTAAACGATGGCCGTATTCACGGATTTTGTTTTTCTAGTAGGCCTTCTGCGTCGACACTAACGCACGACAGAACCGCGACTGTATCGATGCTAAAAGTAGCGCAAGTGTGTAAAGGTGAACCATTTGCGATTGCGTTGATACTACATCGCGACGCGATTGTATCGCTGCTAATAGCCGCAGTGTGCAAAGGGTCTTTGTCTACAAAATGATAGAGCATTGCAATCGGCTAAAAGCATTGGAACATATCTACTCACCCATAGTCTTAGTCCTGGCTAGCATCTTATGTGCTGTCGTCAGAGGCATAGTTCTCTGCACCACCGACCCTTTGTCGTCCAGTAAATGGTAGACCACCTGCAGAAGGTGGATCGTGTTGTTGCTGATGGTGGCATTCTTGGTTACCCCTGGACCTGAAGATTGGAGGAATAATTTATAAGGGTAACGTAGCAAATACCTAACAATTCCTGAATATTATGCGTATATGCCTGCTGACAGATAAGAGGATGGATGGACGGACAGTAGCAAACCATTGCATTTGAGCACGTAGAGAATCTTTTGATCAAGCAGTTACTAGTAGTCATAGATGGACGGAAGACCTTGTACAGATCGCAGGATCAAACTTGATGCAGACCGCTTGTGATCGATCGCTGTGGAAATCGGTAGCGAAGGCCTAAAGACGTCCACTGCAACACTGCAGCAATGGACGTCCGTTACTTATTTTTTAGCTACAAGAGCCTGAATCACACCTGCTGGTAAATTTTGTTTACAAAAGTATTTAGGTATTTTAAGAGCAGAACAATTACCGATAAAGTCCCTCTACCTCAGTGTCCGTAGTGATATTTATTAAAGGTCAACTTATATGAGATGTTTTTGACATAAATAAACATACATATCCAACTAATTGGAATGTACAGTCAATCGCATTAAAAGTTGTACGTATGATGACACTTTTACTTGTTTAGGTACCGCGTTGTTAATTTTCAGGAAAACGACAAGTAAATAACTTAGTATTTAGTTAATAAATGCATGTGCTCCATCTTACTTCTCCAGCACAAAAATATTTCAGTAATTTATGCTTATAGTAAGTGAGCTAGAATAGAACCTGTGTTATTTAATTGTGTTATTTAAGCAAAAAAACCTTCTCTTGTGTGTATTTTTTCTTTTTTTTTGTTGAATTTATGCATTGCTTCAAACTTCCTTACGTATTTTTACACAGCATATTTTTTAATCCGCGTGTACGATCCAATCTGCTCTGATTTCAATGTGTTTTTAAACCTTAAAGGTCACTTGTTTTATCGTAAAAATAACTCGAAATAATTGTATTGCAATGGCAATGAACTTGACTTCCATTACTGGATTACAAACAAATTCGATATATGATCGCATTACTTAGTTGTTTTGTTCGTATTCATTGTTTGATGTTATTAAATACAAGTACCTATCACTTTATAAGATTTAAGTCTTGATACGTGTGTGCATCAAAAACCAACCCATCTAGCATAAATATAAAACTCGGGGATTCATATTTAGAACAAGTACAAACTTTTAAATACTTTGGCAGTTTAATAACACAGGATTCCAGGTGTACTACAGATGTAGTATCTAGAATTGCTATGGCCAAGAGAACTTTTAATAGTAAAAAACATTTACTTAGAGCTCACATCTCAAAAAAAAATCAGGAAACGCCTTATTAAAACTTACATCTGGAGTATAGCCTTATACGGAAGCGAGACGTGGACACTGACCCAAAGAGACGGAGAAAGGTTGGAAGCATTTGAGATGTGGTGTGGGAGAAGAATGGAAAGAAATAGTTGGACAGAGAAAAAAACAAATGAAGAAGTGTTGAAAATTGTGGATGAGGAAAGAAATATCTTAAAAGTAATAGAAAATAGACGAGGCAACATAATAGGACACCTGATGCGACATGACAGGTTCTTAGTAAATATAATGGAAGGAAAAGTAGAAGGAAAGAGGGGAAGAGGAAGACCTAGGAGACGTTATGTCGACCAAGTGAAGGAAAAAGTAAATGTCATGTCATACAGGAGGTCAAGGAAAAGGCAGATAAAAGAAAAGAATGGCGATTACTCCACCGACAAGAGCGAAGCTCTTAAATTTAAGAAGAAGACGTATATACAGGGCTTATCAAAATCAACTGCATTCCTGCTCGGTGGTGATTCTGTTGCTTATATACAACAACTTTTTGTATGGGATCAACATCGAAATCTCAAGAATTTTTTTGACTTCTCCTTACAAACTAGAATCAGCTGATCGGCACTCTAGTATGAGAAAGTGAAGTTGGGGGATTATGATGTTGGTCCCATACAAAAATATGTTGTATTTGAGGGTCAGAATTGGCCTCTAGAAGGAATGCAGTTAATTTTTTTAGACCCTATAAATTTTGGATTGTTTGACTACGGGAGTATTGATCTCGCAGAGCTATCGGTTTAATTCTGCAAACACAACGGTTGTGTTTATTTTGGACCTTTTATTGATTATGTGTGTCATTTCTAAAATGTTGAGAGAAAGAACAAATTCAGTCAATAAGGATACTTTTTAACAGACTTTAATAAAAAATAAGGAGGAGGTTTTTAACCCGACTGTATGTTTCCTTTTTTGTGGTTTTGTTACCTCATATCACAGTCATTTATGGACTGATTTGATTTTTTTTTACGTGCCTAGAGGTTATGCCTTCTAGTTGGTCCTATTGTTGCCAAGTCGGGTTCGAATCGAGGGAAACCCTCAAATTTTAAAGGCACGTATAGTGTTTCTGTACTTGAATCTTAATGACGACATGTTGTTACGTCTGATAGTCAACATCATTTGAGCTTCGCTGATGGTGTAAGTGTAACTTCTTAACGCTTAGGAGTTCATATTCATAATCATTTATTCCTTCAAAAACATAGGTACATACAAAGGTTGTAGGTTGTTTAAATGCGAACTCTATGCTTCACCTTCAGTGATTATAATGACAGAACTTATGATAGTTACCTATCTGGAGCTTCTTAAAGAACAGAGTCACAAGGTGCAACTCCCCAACTTTTTAACATCACTAAAAATTAACAAATAATATTTACTTTAAAAAAAGGTTCAAACCGACTTCAAAAACTAAAATGAAGTAAAAAGTCTTAAATAAACTCTTGACCCTTTAAAGGAAAGGATCTATTTTAGGCGATCAATTTATTTTTGGAGAAGGGGATTTTCCTTTAACCATCTCAAGTATCAATTATCAGAGCACCGATTCTAAAAACAAACTGGTGCATTTTGGTTTTGAAGTAGGTTTTTAGTTTTTAAAGTTAATTTGGTTTTTTCACCGACTAATAGTGAGTTAGACATGAATTCGCGATAGATCATACACCCTGTATAGATTCTAATTTACTAAGATATGCTATGCTTGTAAGCGATACCAAATATGTCTTGTTTAAACTTGGATTCACAGCATAAAATCTAAGCTTCCAATTTAGTAGCAATTATGGATATTTTACCTCGATTTGATAGTAATGCCGTGGTAATTATGACATAATATCAATTGCATATAATTGCAGTACGGTGAAATAGGTTCCATACCAGAACGCATACCTCTGTATGGAGAATCACTGATGACAGAACAGTTACGAAAAATCATGTTTTAAAACGTGTAGGTATGTCTATAGTTTCTGATTGCTCGTTTGTTTGTCCTTTCTTGATATACAGGGTGTACCAATCGTGTGCCAAATGATAATAGCCTTTAATTAATATCGGGGTTATTAGCTATATTTTTTTAATTATTTTATTAGCTGCCTTTTTTTGGCCCGGTGTTTTTAACCGACTTCAAAAAAGGAGGAGGTTATCAATTCGACTGTATGTTTTTTTTTTATCATCATTATTTTTTTTTTGTATGTATGTTACCTCATATCTCAGTCGTTTGTCGACCGAATCAAAAAATTTTTTCACCTACTTAGAGGGTATACTTTCTAGTTGGTCCCATTTCTTCCATTTTGGGATCTGATGATGGGATCTTGGTGTATTCGAAACCCTCAAATTTTAAAGGCACGTATAGTGTTTCTTTACTAGAATCTTAATGTTGACGTGTTGTTACGTATTATGATAGGTAATTTGTAGCTTCGTAAAAAATAGAATCATAAGGTGCAACTCCCCCCCCCCTCTTATGTAATCACTAAAAATAAAGAAATAAAATAAACTTTAAAAAAAAGTAAAAACCGACTTCAAAACCAAAATGCACTAAAAAGTCTTAAATAAACTCTTCACCATTGAAAGGAAAGGAATCCGTTTTAGGCAAACAATTTCTTTTTTTGATATTGTTTTTTATGAAAAAAATCCAAAATTCGGCATTCGAATCATATATTTTTTTAAACTGTAATTGTTTTTCTGCATATTCTGCATTATTTTGCGGTTCTGTTGTCATCAAAATCACATACATAAAACTTGCAAAGTTGCGAAACATAATTTTCTCAAATTTGACCTGCAACTTTATTTGACCATGAACATAAATAAAAACGACTGGATCCCCATTATTTCGCACACGATGTACCTAACACCTTCTATATTAAGAGTGGTCTGGTTACCCATTCCTTTTAAACAGGGCTAAGTGGGCACAATGCTTACAAAATTCCTTATTATTTCCTCGTCATTTGATCGCTGCCTTGATATTTTATGAATAGGTAGTAAAAAAATGCCAAAAAATAAAAGCCAGCCAGCCCAAAAGTAGAAACACATCTGAGGCCTCATAAATTTTAAATTACGAGAAACAATATCAAAGTTCGTCCTACAAATGAATTCAAAACTCTTACAGTACGTTTTAGTACTTTAAGTTTTTTTTTAAACCTATGCGTGTAGGTCGACGGTATCGAGGTTCCTTAAACCATTTTCTCTAAAAGTCTAACGTTTGAGAGATGGACGCATCCGTAAAATGTGCGTCACCCCCCCCCCCCCCCCTCGTCTAACTTTTTAACTAAGCGAGTATAAATTAAAAACAAAACATGATGAAGATCTTGACAAAAACATTCAAAGAAAATTGGTTAAAACGCGATCGAACTAGTAGTTTTTGAGATAGAACACATTTTCAATAACCGCAAACATAACTTTATTATTCATACAAATACTATGAAAAACAAAGTTATAAGTATTTGTTGCCAACAGAATATTGTGGTATTTTGGCTAAGTAGAAGTAAGTGGAACCCTAATTTAGTTAAAATTGGCATGGAACCCTTAGTGTGCGAGTCCGACTCGCACTTGTTTTTTTTAAATATCCATTTAAAGAAACTAGTCATAAAGTACTGCTTGCAATAATTAATTAATCTAACAACCTTAATGATTTATAATGTCCGTATTGTTATGTAAAATAGTGCACGTTGCTGAATTGATAAAACTCTGCACCTGCATTTATCATTTGCACCGCGTCTCATAAGCATTGTATCCTTGCGTTTAAAATGCATGGAGATGACTTTGCACAAATAAATCATTGATTAAAGGATTAAAGTGACATCATTATATCAGCTCCCGTGTTCATTGTATCATTTAAGAAGGTTATGTGCAGCATATTAAACGTACCGCCGAGATCTCTTCGCGCTTTTTTTGCGGTGGAAATGCTTAATGCATATACCGCTACCCGTGTGGGGACAGTGGTTTAGTTGCGACTCCTTCGTTCGTCCAGGTTTCCCCACTAAAACCTCCGTGGTTTCCCTCTCGACGCATGAAAAAAAACCACTTGCACACACGACCCAAAAGTCGACGCCATTTCAAACAAATGTGACGCGTCGTGCAAGCAATTTTGAGTCCTAAGATGATAAGGCGGTGGTGTCCTCTATTTAAATGAGGTGATTATAGCATTTACATGGCTTCACCGAAGCAAAACAGAGGAAATACTCGTTGATAAGGCATTTTTAGCTTTAATTAAAATCATGTTCTTGCTATTTAAAAAAAGGAAAGCTTTTTCTGAATTAAACCAAGACCTTTTGATCTGTTTTCCAAAAACTGCTTAAAAAACATCTACTCTCTTCAAAATAATTATGTCTACTCTAATGTCTCAGTTAATTTTCTTTCATTTCATATTGATTTTTGTGTATATGTATGTATGATTATATATATACCAACACAATGATATAATCTGTTATATTTTATAAACATGTATAAAATTATTTATTAATATAATTCTTTATTTGTATTTCATCACCATCATCATCATTATCAGCCAAACGACGTCCACTGCTGAACATAGGCTTCCCCCCACGGCTTTCCACAGCGACCGATCACTAGCGGTCTGCATCCAGTTTGATCCTGCGATCTTTTTAAGTCGTCCGTCCATCTTGTTGGTGGACGTCCTACGCTGCGCCTTTGGTCGAAGGGTCTCCAATATAGAACTTTCCTGCCCCAACGGCCATCAGTTCTTCGCGCTATGTGCCCTGCCCATTGCCCCTTGAGCTTACTGATTCTCAAGGCTATGTCCGTTACCTTAGTTCTTCTACGTATCTCCTCATTTCTGATTCGATCCCGTAGAGAAACACCCAGCATAGCCCTTTCCATCGCTCGTTGTGTAATAATGAAGTGAATCCGTTTTTTTCTTCTCAGATTTTTTTTTCTTATATTTTATGAAAATGATTACACAACTAGAATCTAATATCGATACCTACTTACCCCCTAATGGATCGGACAGGGTTTTTTTACACACTGTATTTCTATTTCACTGATTCAGGTCTTCATTTTCTTTTATGCACAATATACCCCTTCCTTTAAAACTCATAATTTCTTTAACCAAAGGTTGTCCGGAAGAGATCGCTTATAGGGATAAAAACGAATTTGTAAATCAATGTATGTTATGTGCAATTAAGAGTTATCTATCTATCTATCTTGGTAACTTAACGGATATATTGTTTTTTTGACATCTTTGATTTCTAATGGACAATCGTATATGGAAATAACTATTTATGTTGGAGCCCTGTTTGATTTGACGTTACAATGGGTGTGAAAGCCTTCCCAACATACTCATATAGTGCCCCTAGTTAGCTACGAAGGCCAGTCTCAACGACTAGCTGTCTGCGCGAGACATAATCATGCACAAGTGTGTGCACGAAGACAGGTTCACTCTTGCAGGTAACGACAGTGAAACGAAAAGAGATGGGACAGCAATCTGATACGACCGGAGAGAGATCAGGCGCAGGACCAACGGCTTTACGCGCTTTCTGAGGTACGGGGGTGAAACACAGCCAACTTCCAAACTCCGGGCTGAACTGAGAATTTCTGATCAGGAACAACCAGGTACATATTTTTTGGCTCGACCCAGGGATCTAATCCGCGACTAGCACAGCCATCGCTTTAAAGTGTGGCCCTTCAACTGTTACGCCACAACAAACGCCTAAACCAGTTTTGATACCAATACAATTCAAGTCCTAGGGCACCCAGTCAAGACGGCACAGTTAGTTACATACCTAATGTAAATAGTGTCAGTAAACCTGTTCCGTTACCATGAGTTTACGTCAGTTTTATTCTCTGGCGACGATGTAAAAAAAGTGTATGGAAAATTTTAGTTCTGCAAGTGACCGCTAGAGGCGCTGTGCAATTTTCAATACACCATGAGATTACGTCGTCACCAGCGAGTAAAACCTCAGTTAACTCATGGTACGGTACTGATCTCTCACTTTAGAGAATGTGTTAGGTCTAACAACAGCTAATAAACCAAATAGGCATAATTAACTATCCCTATTATCAAAGTTTGACGTTCCGTAGTATAGTGGCTAAGCACACTGGGTTTCAAGGCGTCGCCGCACTGAGGTCCCGGCTTCGGTTCCCGGTCGAGTCAATGTAGAAATCATAGTTTTCTATTTTGTCTCGGGTTGGGTGTTGTAGTACCACCGTTGTGTCAGATTTCCTTAACACAAGTTCATTGGCTACTTACTTTGCGATCAGAGCAATGTACGTAATTGGTGTCCAATATTTTTATTTATTTATATTGAAACCACAAAACTACTAAACATTATTTTCAGGTTTAAGGACTCTTTCACATAAGAGCGACAGCAGCGCGCCTCTCTAATACGAAAGGTTTACTGCTGTCATTTTATGTATTAAATTGACAGCAGCGCGACTGCCGCGCGACCGCCTTGCTGCTAAAAATGCCTAAGTGTGAAAGCGCTCTGAGAAAGAACCAATTATTGGTTCAAGGGATGTTTCTGAAATTATCTTAACAATCTTTGGTGATTCGCGATATTGTCGGGCAATCTCAACCAATAAAGTACGCAGAACATATGCATAAAATCACAAATGAGCACGAAAATGCGCACTCTGTTTCTCTCTCTCTCTAGTTTTATGACATAGTGAGATACATAATACGAGGGTCAAACTGAAAGTTCTTAGAAAATCAAAAACTGATTACATTAGCCAGTTATTAGTTTTATTATATCTTTTCAAAATATTGTCCATTGACGTCAATACACCGCTGCATGCGATGGAACCACTGGGAAAAGCACTTTGCCCACTCGTCCTTAGGGGTCTCTTCAATGGCATCGCGATACGCAGCCACCGCTTCTTCAGCATTCATAAACCGCTTTCCTTTAAGTTTTTCTTTAATTTTTGGAAATAAATAAAAATCATAAGGCGCAAGGTCGGGGCTATACGGCGGGTGACCCAGTAATTCAACGTTTGATGTCGCCAAATAGTCGATCGTTCGCTTGGCGGTGTGCGACGAGGCGTTGTCGTGGTGAAGGAGGATCCTACTGCGAGGTCGTTTCTCTCGAACTTTTTCCAAGACAAGTGGCAAACAATTGGTAGTGTACCATTCTGCAGAAACTGTTTTTTGATCCTCTAACACAATTGTTGCGAAATGACCTATCCTTCCAAAGACCGAGGCCACCATTTTTTTCCCGCACTTCGATCTCTCTTCACTTTAGTTGGCAACTCGTCGAAAGGAAACACCCACTGAGCAGATTGTCTTTTGGTTTCAGGATCATAACAGTAAATCTAGCTTTCGTCACCTGTTAGTATGTCGAACACAGCATTTGAGTCACCTCTGTTAAATCTTTCAATCATTTTACGGCACCAATCCACACGATGGAGTTTTTGAGCCTTAGTCAAATTATGAGGTATCCACCGGGCGCAAAGCTTCCTGACCGCTAAATGTTCGTGGAGGATTTTGTGCACTTGACTCATACCGATGCCTAAGCTTGTCCGAATCTGCTGATAGGTCACTCTTTTGTCAGTCTCTATCATACGCCGCACAACACAGATGTTATTTTCAGTCGTCGCCGTAGAAGGCCGTCCCTCACGTACATCATCAGTGAGATTAGTGCGACCACGTTTAAACTCATTAAACCAGTTGTAAACAGTCGCACGAGATAGGGCTTCATCGTGAAAGGCCAATCGTAGTCTATCATAACTTTCTTGTTGACTTAAATGACATCGAAAGTCATAAAAAATCATTGCACGAAAATTTTCTCGTGTTAAATTCATGTTGACGTGACACAGACAATTTTCAATTTGCCGCCAAATCGTAAAACAAATGACAAATGAATGAAATATATACTCAGTAATATTGGCAAAGAGTTCTATTTTCAAATTTTAGAATATTTTTTTTATTATATTGTTTATAAGTGGCCAGTTATAAGAACTTTCAGTTTGACCCTCGTAACACCGTAACCTGAGCCCGAGCTGTTTACAGCTTTTTTGGCTTGACTCGGGATCGAACCCGAGATTTCTTATACCAGCAACTACTCCTTTTGAACAACGAGGTAGTAACGTAATCTAGCTAGTTAGCATGGAGAAGTATATATCAGAGAGCACTACTGAACCTTATTACTCTATAACACCAAAGGTAGGTCTAGGTTTCACCTAGGTCAATGCTAGCCACCGACTCCACTTTAGATGAATAACGAACATATTCTTATAATGATGCATTTTAAATGTTGTACAAGGCAATTTTAAGCCTAGTGCTAACCCGTTAAGTAAAAATTACCGTAATTACAAAATAATTAACTATATCTTAGTCCTCAAACGAGTTTGAAAGGGTTTTATTTTAAGGTTAAGTTTTTATTATCAGAAAATATTATAAAAGTATCCAAGTTACTTGATAATATTACAAGTGGATATTATTATTGATGTTATGATATCGTGATAATAAAATTGGTTTTAGCGCATTAATGAAAGTAGTGTCGCTTGGTTTATGAATGACAGCGTACTATGCAAAAAATTGAAGAAAAGAGATTCGAATACTTGTATTGACATTTTCTATCGTGATATCTATTAACTTACTGCGGAAGTGTTCCTTTTTTGTATTGGAGTATTGCGTTTTTTGTATCAGACTTTGATTTCAGTCTTACTGCCCTCACTTATACTGTGGTAAAGTGACACAGCAGTCATCACAACAAATAATTAGCACTGTCATTGTTTAGACTGGACTTAAAAATGCACCAACGAATTAAACACATGAGTACTTTAATAGGTTAATTGTACATAACGAACCATTCATCTAATCTGTGGAAAAACCGTATCAAATCTAAATCAGTTAAGACAATAAATATCCTTAAATATCCTTTGGACATTCCCACACATCGCCATCTAGCCCCAAAGTAAGCTATTCTAAGCTTGTGTTATGGGTGCCAGACAACGGATATAATACTTAAATACTTTTTTGTTTTTTGTAAATACATACATGATATACATAAAAAAACACCCAGACATGTTCATGCACACAAATGTTTGTATTGTGCGGGGATCGAACCCGCACCCACTGCGTAGTAGGCGATTTCTCGACCACTACACCAGACGGGTTGTCGTAGGTAGAATAGGTCTGTTGTTGAGGTTAAAGTTCGATAAAGTTAGATATAAAATAATCTTCACTAATATTATAAAGCTGAAGATTTTGTGTTTGTTTGAACGCGCTAACCTCAGGAACTAAGGAAAAAAATATTTTTGTGTTGGACAGCTTATTTATCGAGGAAGGCTTTAGGCTATAACACATCACTCTGCGACGGGAGGGGAAGCAAACTCAAAACGCGCAGACAAATTCGCGGGGGAACACAAGTAATTTATAAAATTAAACCGCATTCAAATAACAGACTAAAGAGCTTAAAATAACGCATCAGCCAATCTACTTAGGACAAACAAATTCATTTGGAGTCAGAGAATGATGATGGTTTTTACTTTTTTTTTAAATATGAGTTAGTGACCATTGGCGTCAATTTAGTACCGCATACGAGTAGTAAGTGAAGTCAGTTCCATACACTAGTAGTTCAATGCTGTATACTCACATTCTGATATGAACCCAGCTGATATCCCGACGTCTGGATTAGGTTTCCAGGTCCCAGCATCAGTAAACGTTGCCATGGCAACGAGTGTTGTTGCTACGGCCACCGCAACCGAGGTACTTGGAATTCTCCTGAAAATTCGTAACATAATTTCCATGAAATATATCTAACCGATAGATGATAATAGTTAATCATTCAAGCAAAATATTCTAGTTACGTATTCTGATGTAGGATTAAGAAAATAAATAGATAAAGACTGTGCATTGCATAATGTAGTATCTATCCGTTTCCTTGTTCTAAAGAACTTAGTGCTTAGCAGTTTTGCAGACATCTTATAAAAATATTGTGTTATAATAAAAAAAACGTGTTCGGTATCATAATTTAATACTTTCAAAATGTTTAACCGACTTCAAAAAGGAGAAGGTTTTGGTTTTGAAGCATTTTTTTACTTTTTTTGAGTTTTTTATTACTTATTTTTCACTGTTAGATACTTCATGTAGTTTCAAATTATGTGTTGGTAATGAGTCAATATGATTCACATATGTCTGCTGGAAACAAACCACAACCTGTTTAACTTTGGATCGCATTATGCATTTGGAAGCCAGAGATTAACAGTTGGGAACATATTATTTTAATATCCAGTCACTTTTCTGTCATACAATTACAATATTATAGTTAGAAAGATACTCAATGATGTTAAAAATGAATAAATTGTCAGTCTTCATAAAGCGCACATAATAAAATATGGCATTCTATGCTTAATTTTATCGATGGAAAACATTTTAAAAAAATAAAAAAACGCTTTAATTTTTAATGTTTTTTTGAGGTTTATGTTGTCTACTGTGACTTTCGTGTACTAATTAATTTATTATATTTTTTATTTTTATATTTACAAAGAATTTAACATAATTATAATCAGAGGTGATCAGAAATCCTCCAAGATTTTTTTTCCATGAAAAAACTGCACACGGACACAGAATATAAAATGTATTTTTGAACAAAAATTTTTTTTAATCATTAATTTGTATTTTTTTATTTTTTAAATGTTTTCCGTCGATAAAATTAATCACAGAATGCCATATTTTTTATCACATATTCATAATCACACTGTATATTCACACAATAAAGTAAAAGTGTTTTTGTTCCTTATTTTGTTTTTCCGTTGGTGGAAAAACGCAATACACTATAAAACTACGACTAGTAGTGTAACAGCATATTTAAAAAAAAATACATGAAAAGAGTAAACGAAGTTGCGGGATATCTCTAGCGCAACCATACTCAACCTGTGGCCCGCTGAGCCTTTGTGTGCGGCCCGCCAGCGTGACCCAAGACCAGGCGCGGATACACCGTTGTGGGCACTATGGGCATGCCCACAAGAACAACAACAAAACTCTGGCTATCCGGGTCAACACTACTTCAAATCGAGCTACCGTGCTGTCGGTTTTTATTATGTTATTATTTAATAAGCGTCGAATACCCAAAATTATTTTAAAATATTCATGGCTTGTTAAACGTATTAAACAGTTTTATTTTGAGCGCTTAATTGTTCTTGGTTTAGTAAGTAGCGTAAACCACTTGTTTGCGCTAGAAAAATGTACTTTATTCTATGTGTACATAGTGTCTATCTATCAAACGTTAGACTTTAAAAGAAAGTGGTTTTAGAAACATTGATGTTATTTTAAAATACCTATCCATTGACACCCCAGGCAGGCACACGCAAAGGTTTGAGTTTTTTTTTTGTTTTAGTTTCATGTATGGGAGCACCCCCTTTAATATTATAATTATTTATTTTTTATATAAGAATCGTAAAGCGGTTAACAGGATACATCTTCCTTCCAAATTTCAACAGTGTGATGCTTACAGTTGCAGAATAAAGTGGCTGTGACAAACGGACGGACAGACAAACAGACCGACTTGACGAAACTATAAGGCTTTTGTTTTTTGTTATTCGGCTACGGAACCCTGAGTTGAGTACCACTACCTCTAGCGTAAATAGGAAAACCTTATGTCCATCTACTTAATTCCTATAAACGTGTCGACATCTTCATAACCGCAACAATGTTGCAAGTAGCTACTTAATAATACAAATATTAAATAACTAATAACCGTTTAATAAGTTATGGCTTTTGTTGACTTTTATAGCCAAGCAATTGCTTTAACAATGGATACTCGTCTCGTAAACGGAAAATAAATTTATAATAAGTCAGTACTTTGAGGATTTTGTGCTATCATTAAATAATACATTGGACACCAATCAAATTCATTGCTGTGATCCCAAAGTAAGTAGCAAATGCACTTGTGCTAAAATTATGATTTTTACATTGAATCGACCGGGAATCGAACCTGGGACCTCGGAGCGGCGACGCCTTGAGACTCAGCTTGCTTAGCCCACCACGGCGGTCGTTATATTAGATTATTTTTCGTGGTTCTCTGAGTCAGCTGATAATAAGATAAGATATATTTACTAACGTAAATATGTGGACAGTAACAAAGTATTTACAAACACAGTAGCATCGATGTTCACCGAATTAATTACATTTGATTGGTATTAACTGCCTTGCTTTGAACATTGAGTAAGTAATACTTCGTTATATCATTGACCAAAACGTTTCTTAGGGTTCCGTAGCTGAATGGCAAAAAACGGAACCCTTATAGTTTCGTCAAGTCTGTCTATCTGTCTGTCGGTCCGTCCATATGTCACAACCACTTTATTCTGAAACTATTAGTATTACACGGTTGTAACTTAGTAGGTCCTTAGCAGATCCTGTTAATCGCTTTACGATTCACATACAAAAAATAAAAAATAATGATATTTAAAGGGGGGCTCCCATACATGAAACTAAAACCTAAAGCGAGTGTACATTTTTAAAAAAGTACATTGATGATATAGATCTTGATAAAGACTTTCAACAAAAAGTGGTTAAAACGAGATCGAACTAGTAGTTTTTGAGATTAGATCTAGATTTTCATTGGTAAAGAGAGCACCTTTTCAATAACTGCAAACATAACAAAGTTATATTTGATTTTAACAAAATATTGTGATATTTTGGCTATTTGGAAGTAAGTAGATCTCTAATTCGGTTAAAGTCGGCACGGAACCCTTATAGTGTGCGAGTCCGACTCGCACTTGACTGGTTTTTGGGAACGCTTATGAATGTCATACCTACTATGTTTTATTTTGCCGACCACTGTCACACTTCATAAAAGACAGTGATTTTCTTAAAATAGAAATATGTGACAGATTTTGTAAACATGTGACTAACATTATTATATTCCATAGGATTGGAAACAAAACATTTAAAATAATGAAAATTCGAGAAAAATAAGTGATTGAGGATAACAACTATGTACCTCATTTAAATTAAATGCAGCGTGATGAAAATATCTTAACTTTTTTACCCGACTGCGGTGAAGATAAAAGAAGAGTTATGTGTTTATAGAGCAAACAATGTGTATTGTTTCTTCTATTTCCCGAGAGGGAGGCACCTGCATTGTTTTCATTCTGTCATCAGTACATTATGCATAAGGACATCCTATAAACCGTGTCATGTTTTATAATCGATAGTGATTTCTTGCGTATTTATTAATTATGTAATGGTAGATTTATGTAATTTTATTGTTCATCAATCCCACCGAAAACATAAATGTAAAAAAAAGTTAATAAAACCAAAAAGCCCGACTTCTTACAAAAATGCACTAGAAAAAAAAAGAAAAGGCAAGGCAAAGGTTGTTGGCTCCTTCGGTGACTGTTGAAATTTGATGGTAAGATGTATCCTGTTGACTGCTTTACGATTCATGTACAAAAAATAAATAAAAAAATTAAGGGGGGGGGGGGGGCAATTATATTTAATATAATTTAGTAATTATATTAAAACAACATAAGGAGACATAAAACCAAAACCGAAATTTTTTTTTAGTCAAACCTAGGCGCGTGTGGTGTCTATGGATAGGTCTTTTAAAATGACATAGAGGTTTCTAAAACCATTTTATTTTAAAGTCTAACATTTGATAGATAATAGACGCTTCCAAAGTGTTTGCCGCGCAAATTGCCGCTTTTATAAACAGTCAATTTGACCAAAGTAACCGTAAAAGTTTTGATATCTAAAACTTATAATAAGTTACATTTGGGTTTATTATTTATTTATTAAAAATTCGTCGTCTGGCAAGACGATGCATATCGAGCTGTACAATTTGCGTTATATTTATTATATAAATATGTTATATTATATGATATAATTATAGATTTTTGTAATGTTCTTATTACTAGCTTTCATTTGATTGATACATAGTGCTATAATATAGCCTATGTCACTCCTTGTATTATAACAAATTTAATGACCTACTCATATGTCTTAATCCGTTTAGCCGTCTGGGCTGTAGGACGTGACAAAGAAATTGTCATATATACACATACATACATACTCGTATATGCGCTCGAAAAACATAACCCTCCTTCAGGCACAGTCGGGTAAAAATGATAGTCAATTAGATGACAAGTTTATGATGGTCCGGTTCGTCAGAGGTAATGGGTTCAAATCCCACTCGTGCGAAATTTTTAGTTTCTTATTTCATCAGGGTTAAAAATAAAAACTGTGATTGGTAAAATATTCAAAGCCATTAGCAGCTAAAATAAGTATTAAGAATGTGTTTGATTGTCAACTTCGCAGAAAAAAGGTTTTGAGATTTATCAAGCGTATGTGAACGAGACACAATGCAAATTCTATTGTTATGCGGTTGCCTGCAACCGCTCGGGTGTTGAAGCACTAAATGAGTGCCAAGTTCCACAGTAAATCCAAAAAAATATTGACAAAAGAAAATGACCGTAATAAATAATATTCCTAGCCGATTTCGACTACAGTGACCAGGGACACAAGTGTGTGCGCAAACCCAGGTGCACTCTCTATGCCTTTCACTCTCATAGCCCGATGGGACAGCAATCTGACACGACCGGAGAGAGATCAGGCGCAGGATCAACGGCTTAACCTGATTTTCCGAGTCACGGGGTTGAAACTCCGCCAACTTCCAAACTCCGGACTACCCTGAGTATTTCTGAACAGAAAAACGCAGGTACGTATTTGTGGCCCGACCCGGGGATCGAACCCGGGACCTCTATGCGCAGCCGTCGCTTTATAGTGCGACCCTCTAACCGCTGCGCCAGCGCCACCGAGGCAATTAAATAAGCAAGTATACAAGTTTATTTTTTTATTTTTTTTTCACTACATACTGCAACAATGACTGTTAATTAAAAAAAAGTGGCTGTGTCATACGGACGGACAGACAGACAGACAGACAGACAGACAGACTTGACGAAACTATAAGGGTTCTGGTTTTTGCCATTCGGCGACGGAACCCTAATATAATATTGTAAATTGGATTATTTTCGTCACTTTTATTTTTATATCACTTTTGATGTTTTTAAGCTTAATAAGACTACGCCAGTTTTTACTAATAATAAATATTGTGCTTGGCTTAAATAACTTTCAAATATTATTTTTTTGGTAAAAACTAGCATAGTCAAATCTTGATCTTAATTTCATCATAATAAGTGATATCTAATAAGAACATTTAAGTATTCTAAATTCTATATATTTTTTTATTTTCTGTGAAACTCAGATCTCAATATTTTTTATCGGCGAAGTCCTCAATCAAACACATTCGTAATATTGGACTTGGCTGTTATTTTTCACATTATTTTATTTGGTGTGATATAAGTTGTCAAAGGCTTAGTAGTGCCATGTCGTTTTTTCATACTTAAATAACTTTACTTGTTAGTTAAATTGTGCAATGAAGCCTAATTCAGTTATTAAACAGATTAATGCTAGTATGTTAAGGTACTACACTTACCAATCCATGTTTTATAGAAATTATTCATTAACACTTAATTTTGTTCAAAAATCTACACAAAAATGCTCCTACTTTTCAAATTCAAAACATTGTTAGTCCAAATTTGTGGCCAGTAGCGAAGTTATGCAATTTTTTTTCTTGATGAACTTTCACATTAGTAAAATATGGGTTCCTCTATCTGGCAGAATCTTTTTGTTCCGAAAGTCACTTGGCATAACACACTTGGCATAATTTTCTTTAGTCGAATATTATTCAGGCAGAATTTTCTGTAAGCATAATTATTGTTTGGTCGAATATTTATATGCCCGAATTTACAATGGCATACTTTTAAGATAGCAGAAATTTATAAGGCATAATTACCTTTGGCAAAATTTTACTTTGCATACTTTCGCTAAGCATAATGTTTATTTGGCATAATTTGACTAGGCATACTATGAAGAAAGCAGAATTTCCTTTAGAATAATTTCACTACGCATATTGCTATTTCTTTTAAATAGTATTTTACCCTAAGATTGAATTAAAAAGTCATTAAGTTGTGGTACAAAAGTTAGTGACAGAAACGAATCGGTGCAAAACCGACTCCACGCAGTCTTGTTTGCCCCACCCCTAGAGTGTAATTCAAAATCGCGTAGGCGCGGAGGGGCGAGGCAGCCCGCGAGCTGAGGAGCAGGTGGTTTAAAAGCTCGCCGCCGCGGCTGAGGCTGGCCGGCGAAGCCGGCCAGCAAGCCGAAGCTGCGGTGGTGAGCGAAAACCATCTGCGACGATAAGCTTGCGTGGGACTGCCGGAGCCCCGCAGCGCCGGAGCCGTGACAGAAACCATGCATGTTGCATGCTGGCATACTGCATGCAAGCTGTTGCTTGCTTGCATGCTGCATGCTGCATGCTTGCTTGCATGATTCATGCTTGCTTGCTTGCTTGATGCATGCTTGCTTGCTTGCTGCATGCTTTGCTTGCTTGCTTGCATGCTGAATGCTTGCTTGCATGTTGCATGTTTAATTTGCCATGCATGTTGTATGTTAGTATTGCTGAGATAGAACTACTTGGGATACAGAGAGAAATTAAGGTTTATAGGAGAATATTAAATATGAAAAATATGCCAAAAGACGATTCGGACTGTGAATTTTCTGCGATAGGATGATTCTGCCTATTAATGACTATATATACGAATTGTATGCCACAAGACGATTCTATCTGTGAACTTTCTGCGTTAGGATGATTCTGCTTTAAGACTATTATGGATATTCAATTTCTGCCTAAAGATGATTCTAGCTTACACGATTATGCGTTTTGAACGTCTGATAAATGAGTGAATGCTAATTGATGTTCTGCGAAAGGAAGTTTATGCTATTTGATGATATGCCAAATAAAATTATGACAATAAAAATTATGCGAAACAAGGTAGACCCGTAAAATATTTATTCTCTAACTAAAATTATAATTGGCCAGTGCGTATCAAAAAAGTACTTCACTAAGACCACAAAGTTCTAAATTCAAAAACAAGCCGCCAACGTGCGTCGGTTACACCACGCATGCGCGCGACTACAGTGCAAGTTTAAGGACACGTAGGGACCGATACACTTGCGCACGAGCAGGTCAGGTTCATACAACACGTCACCACCCATTGAAATGTACATTGAATTTTGAGAGTCCGCACAGAATTTTTATTAGTTCACAACGCGTTATGAAGCAAACAATGCCTATTTTTGGCTGAATGATCGCACTGTGGAAGTTTAATGATAGTATCAACAAACTGAAGTAGGCTGTAATTTCGATTTTAGAAAAATATGTTTCTTTTTTGTTTTGCAGAGGCGAGTCAAGAAACAGAGCATTTTAATTCCTTTGCAAAAGAAATGTTAATTCAATGACAAATCAATAAAAATATCGTTATTAAAGTGCAATTCGTAATAAACAAAAAAAATTCACCGATCGAATTTTCTTTGTCAAAAAATTAATAGTTTTTGATTTCTCAGGGTCACGATTTCTATGTGTTTATATTTTGTTCGTGCGATATTTTTTCACGTGTATATATAAATAAAACGGTAAAACGGTTAGACTCACAATCGAATGACCACACGAAAAAAGTTCGATTGCCGCGAGAATCGGCCTCCAGTATAATTATTATACGAGTACATTATATCGCATTATTTTATTTATGATGAAAATCTATACTGTGTCTAAAGATCTTTGTTGTACTAAATTGTGCTTGTTTCTTATTTTAATAACCGTAATTTCAAGATTGTGCACTGTTGTATAATATAATCCAAATATTTTAGCGAAATAACTAAGTATGAGTATGGTACGTATAATGATTACCATTTATACAATAAAATTAACGACTAAGTACAAGACAGTAATAATGTTATAAATGAGTGCTATAAACACTCAATAATGATTTTAAATTTAAGAAAAAAATATTGTCTTCCTACTATTACTAATATTAAAGTTGCAATGCGAAGACTAAAAGTAATGGCTTACATGATAATACATTTACTCTGCTCATACCACTGCTTCTGATGCTATTTATTATCACTGACCAAAGTCACATTATATCCCATAAAACATTACATTACGTTACACTAGAAACGGTAATTATAAATATAAAGGATAAATGTGGAAATAAACTGAACTACGTTACATTCTGTGTATTTGTTTGTCCCAAAAAAGGATAAAACGACATACCAGAAACTTGTTAACACTTTAAATGTTTTACGTGGTTGCTTGACATTTACCTCAGTAGGCAATAAGTAGGAAAAAACCGCCAAGAGCGAGTCGGACTCGCGCACTGAGGGTTCTGTGCCAACTTAAACAAGATTAGAGGTCTACTTACTTCCTCTTAGCTAAAATATCACAATGTTTTGTTGACAGCAAAAAAAACTTTGTTTTTTATAGTGTTTGTATGAAAGACAAAGTTATATCTGCGGTTGTTAAAAATGAGCTTTATCTATAAAACTACTGGTAGAAAGTTTTTGGTAATAATCACTTTTTTTTTCAAAAGTCATAATTTTTACTTCCTTGGTTTAAAAAGTTAGAGGTGGACGCCCATTTTACCACGTTGGAAGTGTCTATCTTACAAACGTTTGACTTTCAGATAATTGGTTTTAGGAACCTTAATGTCATTTTAAGAGACCTATCCATAGACCCCCCATGCATATGTTGTGAACAAATTGTTTTTATTGTTTTAGTTCCATGTATGGGACCCCGCTTAAATGACATTATTTTTTATTTTTTGTATAGGAATTGTAAAGCGGTTGGCAGGATATACATACCTACCTAGTTTCATCTATGTAATGCTTATAGTTTCAGAATAAATCATACGGACAGAAAGACAGACTTGTCGAAAAAACGGACCCCTTATAGGTCCGTTTTTTGCCATTCGGCTACGGAACCCTAAAAATTAGTTAAAGTTGATAATAAGTGCATCTACGAATAAATGTAATAAATTCGTAAATGCTAATAGTTTTATTAGTTAATAGTGATTTAATTTCCTCGACCATTCCAAACTTTTATAACTTTGCTTTGCATACTTAAGTTTAGGTCATTTAGTTTATAATACCTATTTAGTGTAAAAATAATAGCTCTCCGCGACTTCGTCTGCGAAAATGTCCGGTTCCAGAAAACTGCGCAATTTTCTTGTTTTTATTCGAAAAAGGTATGAAAATAGGGAAATATGGATATATTTTTAAAGTACAACCAAAGGTAAATAAGTTATCTTTCAGCGTCACATGAGATACAAAGAAAAATATGACCTAGGTATTTACGATATATTTAGAACACGCAACGGAAGTCACGTTTATGTAACTTTGCACTGTTTTTACCACCATACCTTTCATTAATTGCAATCAAACACGACATGATACTAATATAAAAAAATAAACTCCAATTTAAGTTTCCGAACTAAGTAATTAGGTTTTTAGTGGTAATTTTAAAACGCTATACAAGGTGTTTCATAATAGTCATACGTCTTATGACTTAAAAGCTGCACTTTGTGATTAAAGCAAACCACTTTGCACAGTCATAGTAAGGACCGAAATAAGCGATTTCACCTGCAGCAGCGACAGTTTCACCCCTTACGCACAGAGATGGCGCCACTTTAAAAAATTAACAAATAGAAATTTCTACAAACCTAACTTTTTCACCGATTTTATAAAACAGGTGTCAAATGAAAGGTCATTAAATGAAAGGTCAAAAAAATCTACAATCCAAAGCACCGCACCCATTTTGATGAAAAAGGTGTCAAATGAAAGATAAATGCGTAAAATGGTCATACAAAGAAATGATTTCAACCTCACGACGTTATGAATTGCCTATTTTTTTTTTTAATTCCGAAAATAGTATGTTTGGCTGCTTTTACTTAATTTTTTTTTAAATAATAAACGTGGGGTGTTTTAGGGTAATTTATATTATTGTCAATTCAGTGTTGTAATATACAAAGAAAACCGCATGTCAATACCCTTAACAATTATTGAGATATAACATTTATCATTGTAAATCTATGCCTCCGAGAAAATCATGCCCTCATTAATAATTTTATATCTCAGTAATTATTGAAAATATTGACATGCGGGTTTCTTTGTATAATACTGTACTTAATAGGCTAAAATATTAATTACCCTTTAAATACCCAACGATTATTATTTTTAATAAAATAAAGTAAATAGTAGCTGAACCTATTTTTTACTGTATCTACTAAAAAAAATGGACATTTTAAAATGTCGCGAGGTTAAAATCATTTCTTTCTGTGATATCTTTCTGTGTTTATCTTTCATTCTACACATAAATAGACACATGATAGAGCACATTTTCAATAACCGCAAATATAACTTTGTTTTTCATACAAATATTATGAAAAAAAAGTAATTTTTGCTGTCAACAAAATACTGTGGTATTTCATCTAAGTAGAAGAAAGTGGATCTCTAATTCAGTTAAAGTTGGCACAGAACCCTTAGTGTGGGAGTCCGTCTCGCGCTTGTCCGGTTTCTTTGCTAGTCGAACATTGTAAACGTGTAATAAATGAAACATCAATTAGGAAGAAATACGTTTTTACTTAGTAGTAAGTAGCAGACTAATTACCAAATTCCTTTGCAATAAAATTCACCGTCCGGATCGTACCAATCCATCAGCTTCTTATTGTGCCACAAGAAAGTGCCTTTCATATTAGGGGATGCTTCTAGAATCAAATAGAGGATTAATTTTTCCGCTTCATCAGGATCTGTCACACCTTTTCCGTTCTATCAGTATTAACCAGTCCAGGATTTACCGCATTGATAGAAATGTTCTTATATTTTCGCGCCTGAACCATCGTCAAAGCTGTCAGAGCTATTTTAGACACCCTGTGCTTAGCATGCTTGCCATCATCAGAAAAGTCACCCTTATTAAACGTTCCGTTCTTCACACTCTCCAAATACTCATCAACAAACTGATTGATATCTTCAGTCTCTAAATCTGGCTTCAATAACCTATCGATCCATTCCTTTTTCTTCAAATTAGATAAATGACCACATGAACTCGAGATATTCACCACTCTAGCCCCATCTCGGAGTAAAGGATACAAATATTTTTCAATGCACAGAAGACTTCTGTAGTTTGTATCGACGTTCCGTTTCGCAGATTCGTAGTCCGGGTATACTTTGTCCCATTCCAAGATGGCTGCGTTGTTGACCAAAACGTCAAATTCACCGTGTTTTGTTTTGATGTAATCCGCGAATTGTTCGATGCTCTCTTCGCTTGTTACGTCCAGACGATGGTATGAGGCCTTCAATCCAAGGTCGTTCAACTTTTTCACGGCTGCTAAAGATCTGTCGTCGTCTCTGGAGGTCAAATACACTGTGCCATCGAACTTCTCACACAATCCTTTCACTATAGCGAAGCCGAGACCCTTGCTGGCTCCCGTCACGACAGCCACTTTTTCCATTTTATTTTTGCCACTGCAATCACTGCAAATGTCTATTCTGCGTGAGATCTGTCAGGCGAATCCAAAAAAAAAATAAGAGTGATAAATATTCCATTCAACGTAAATAAACAACATACTTATCAGAGCTGACAAAAATATCCTATTGTTACCTACCTAGGTACCTACTTATCAAAAGGTGATGATGACCTTAGTCTGTAAGTAACTTGTTTAATTAGTTACGTTTCTTTTTAAGCTGTTTTGTTTCAAGATCTTCATTTAGCTAAAATGACTGTAACAATTTTAACTTACTATGAAGATATACCTTAGGAATAATAGGTCACGATTAACTAATTCTTATGCAAATAATATAAAATTTACTCGATCTTTTTCTAAATAATGATGTCCGCCTTACACAGATTTCGACATTACACAACGCCTGCTCATCAATACTCATGATGAATGTTTTTATCCATAGGATTTTTTTTAAATTATTTAAACAATATTTTAATACGAAACTCGTAGTACATAGTTACAAAAACCGGCCAAGTGCGAGTCGGACTCGCGCACTGAGGGTTCCGTGCCAACTTTAACTGAATTAGGGAATCCACCTACTTCCACTTAGTAAAATACCACAATATTTTGTCGACAGCAAATATAAGTTTTTCATAATCTACATTATACCTACATTTTTCTCAAAATTTACACCTGCTTAGTTTAGAAGTTAGATAGAGTGAGACGCCCATTTTACCACTTTGGAAGCGTCTAGCTATGAAACGTTAGACTTTAAAATGGTTTAGGGAACCTCTACGTCATTTTAAAAGACCTATCCATAGACACACGCATAGGATTGACTTAAGATTTTTTTTGTTTTAGTTTCATGTATGGGACCCCCCCCCCCTCCCCCTTAAATATCATTGTTTTTAAATTTTCATACAGGATACATCTTCCTACCAAATTTCAACAGTGTGATGCTTATAGTTACAGAATAAAATGGCTGAGTCATACGGACGGACGGACGGACGGACAGACTGACAGACAAACTTGACGAAATTATAAGAGTTCCGTTTTTTGCCATTCGGCTACGGACCCCTAAAAATGACTTTACATTAAAGTGTCAAATATCATAAATGAAAACTGATTTTATTAGAATAATATTCAAAATAGGATTTAAAACTACATGCAGTTATTTCCGGCTTATAGATTTTAATAAATCCTAGCTTCATTATTAAATATTATATTATTTAATTATTGCAATGTGAATTTATTTATCATAAATATTATAATATATGAAATGTACAATTATTAAAAATAGCTTTAAGATAGTCAAATGTATTTTGAGAAGCGAGTATCGTAACTTCCGTTAGCAGATTTTAGTGAATTCTGGATGCAGACCCATATGTTATTAAATATAATTGATTAAATATAAAATCATTAAAAATTATTAAATATTTATTTGTATACTAAAATCATTTTAAATAATTCAATTTAATTATATCACAATAAAATCAACTATTTCCGTATCCGGCACGCTATGGCGTGAGGGCGAGCAAACAGAATTCATGACATTGAGTCGTTAGCTTTTGTGCAAGCAACTTGTAAGCTCTAAATGAAGGATTTGTAAGGAAAAGTCTTTGTATTATTGTGAGATTGCTTAAAAGTGAAATAAAATTGTTTTACGTAAAATTGTGTTTAAACTTTCGGCTGACGCCAAAACAAATTTTATATAACTCTAGGCATTTCGTTGACACGTAAAAAGAAATACAAGATTTGATATCACATACGCATCGTTCTCCAGTAACGAAATAATAAAATATACGTTACTGACAGCACTTAGATTTTTAAATTAAAGTATAACAGTTTCATAAACTGTTCGATAAATTATAAACATATCGCATCCCTAGCTACGAAAATATCCATTGAAATCGTAAATATTTAACCTTTGCGTTTTAATCTGTGTTCAAGAGGTCTTTTTCAGTTGAATTTTATGGGCGCAAGACGGTGTAATAATTTTTAAGTCCCTTAAAAAGAACTTCTGGACTGTTATGATTTTAGAATGTTTTTTAATATGCTAATATTCTTTCTGAGGTCCTGAAATAAGTTATTTTTAATTCATTATGTTTTTTTAATATAATTATAGGAGTTTGAAATAAAATAATATCATATTTGTAAATAAGAAATCTCTCATAGTAATTCAATTAAAATTAAAGTGTTAGTTTTTTGCTAAGTATTGCAACATCATACAATTTTGCTACAGTTTGTTTGTTTTTTCCGCATCATAATATCAATCAACGCTTAAGATGAAATTGTATATTTTATTGCTCAAAGTAGTGTAATAGTGTACATAGTTTGTAAATAGCTAACTATCGTAATTTATATATTGTTAAATTTGTAAGTACCGAATAAATTTTAAGGAGTTTTTATCACGATTGTTTCATTACAAATATCAGAGTATCTTTCAAAGTCAAAAAGTATTTGTAGAATACAAATACAGAGCACGGGACTCTCGTGTAGGTACAAGTTTTTTTACAGTATACGTAATGATGGATGGATATTCATACAATATTTCGGTCCGTGACCGGAGATCACGGCTGAATTATTGTGTCACTTTAAGTCAACAATACGTGACGTATAATCGAAAAATTCTGAACAATTGAAGCGAAAACATGCATACGAATATTATACAAATATATAATTAGGTACTTTTTAACCAGAATACTAATAAACAAACATGGAATACATATACTTAATAAATACAAAATTATAAATAAGTAAGGTGATGATATTGACAACGTCTAAAATGACACAACTAAAAGAAAAAAGTGTTTAATTCTGGAGTTTAATCGATAGCGTCGAAGGTTTTATTTGCTAGCGACAGTTACCTTTTGAATGGGAAATTTTAGTTCTGTCAGTGACCGCTAGAGGCGCTGTGCAACATTCTATAGACTTTTTTACGTCGTCGCTAGCGAATAAACCCGTCGTAAACTCTGGTAACGGCACTGAAGTGAACCAAGGTTATGATAGTGGGTGCGGATAGTACTTACTATAGGGTACTTACATATATATGTGTACAGTTAAGTGTTCCCAACTAACTGCAATAACTAGAATATGTAAACACATAGAAAATCTAGTAAAAGCTACTCTCTTCATATTTTTTCGCGGAATCCTTGAAGTAAGTAATCTTATCATGGCTCTTTCAGACCCCTCCACTTTCAGATTTCCTCCATTATCGACAATAATCGTGTTTGCTTGCCTAGCTCTTAGAAATGTTTATTTTTTCAGCGAGGGGAAACTACAGGGTTCTTGAGGCCGCATTAGACGTATTTGTGTGTATTGTGAAGCTCCATTATCAGGATCAATCAGGTATTACATTAATTCTAATACTGTTTCTATCAATAAACTATAATTGGAAACGTAAATGCAGGCTTGAAGTACTTAAAATATACAACAGGTTAATAATTGCACTTATAAGAATTCGTGTTGTATAAAAAAGTTCAGGTGAAAAAAAAACAATAGTTAATAGTTACTTCATTTTGTTGTGGCTTTTGACACGTGTATTTAAGTGTGCCTTCACATTAGAGTGACAGCAGCCATTTAATAATAAAATTATAAGCAGTGTGACTGTCGCGCGACCGTCGCGCTGTTAGGACCCCTCATACACTGCGACTTTTAGCATCGATGCAGTCGCGCGTTATGAAAACGCGCTTCAGCATCGTGACTCACGCAATGAACAGATTTTATTGAGTATCCATGCAGTCGCCAAGATTTTCCATTCCATTCAGTACATACTTTGACTATTTCCTGCTTCTGCGTCGCGACTGTATCGATGGTAACGCGCGTTAGCATCGCGACTTTATCGATGCTAGAAGAAGCGCAGTGTGTAAAGGTTGACATTTTGCGACTGCATCAATGCTAACGCGCGTTAGCATCGCGACTGCATCGCTGCTAAAATTCACAGTGTGGAAAGGGTCTAAGTCACCTAAACGTGAAAATGCTTTAAATCGAAACTAATTGCCTGAACATTTTCAAAGGATAAATAAAAAAAGGATGAAATCAGAACTGGGATTTATTTAATATTTTAGACATTATAAAAAATGCGGGCTTTTCTAAAATGAATACCTAATTTGAAAAACAGCTTCTAAACTTAATGCCACCAAAGCACCAACTTCTGTCCTGAAATTCAGAAACAAAATGCTATATTTTCATCGCGGGCCAATCTCGTTGTTTGCCGTTGCAATATTTCGTTTGAGTTTTGTGTCCTATGAAAAGGACTTGTTGCTCGCAAACGTGTTTTATTTATCTTTTTGAATAAATGTCGCCTTTATCTCGCTGATTTATGGAAGCAGATGCAACCGATCAATTGTCAATAACTGTCGTATGGCAACGCAGAGTTGAAAAATATTTTGTTCTTTTCAAAGAACAGAAGGATGCAGATGTTGTTCGTTTATGCCTTCCTAAAGGTTATACATTTTAGTTGGTCCCATTGTTGATGGGATCTGATGATGGATCTTGGTACAATCGAGGAAAACCCTCAAAAATTAAAGGCAAGTATAGTGTTTTTTTACTGTAATCTTAATGTTGACGTGTTGTTGCATTCTGATAGTCAATTTTATGTGGAGCTGAGCTGTTGGAACTCCTTAACGCATAGGAACTCATGACAGAACAGAGTCATAAGGTACAAGTCCCCCGCCCTCCTTCTGTAATCACTATAAATAAAAAAATAAAATTACCTTTAAAAAAAAAGTAAAAATCTACTTCAACACCAAAATTCACTAAAAAGTCTCAAATAAACTCTTGACCTTTTAAAAATCATTTAAGCCGAACAATTTTGGAGTCGGTGCCATCACTTTGACCATCTCAAGCATCAACTATCCTCTGATACTCACACACTCCGAAATAAAATTAGTCGCCGAAAATAGGGGAACTCATCACTTAATCGCAATTTTCTTCATCGATTTTCATTCCCCATAAAACGATTCGCAGATATTTCAAAATAATATTCAACAAATTCTAGAATCTTGTTACATCACAATTTCATTTGGTCAAATGCTTATTATCTACAAACTTACTTCATCGTTACTTCTTTTCATAAATTACGTATTTTATCGAAGTAACGTTAGCTTTCTATTTTGTTACCCATAATTTTATTTCCACGTAAGTTTCAATATACAGAATTCTTGAAACATCGAATTTTACTTCACTAAAGTCCGTATTTCCAAACGAATTTGTTACTAATATTATATTGCATACTTTATAAATAGACAATTTAAAGCATAACTGATATAAATATGTAATAAATATTGATTTAATAAATAAACTGCGTTAATCCCGACTCGCCGTGGTCTCCTCGCCGTGGTACTAGTCTGCCCGATACGAGAGTGGAGCCGAGCGTGGGTGACTGCGCCTTGTTACGCAAGGGAGACGAGGCTGCTATTCCCGCAGCGCCGGAGATGAGGAAACCCAGATGCATGCTACTTGTTTGCATGCCTGCTTGCTTGCTGCATGCATGCCTGTATGCTTGCATGCATGCAATAATGCATGCCTGCTTGCTTACTTGCATGCATTAATGCATGCATGTATGCCTTCCTACTTGCATGCGTTTATATGCGCATGCCTTCTTACTTGCATGCGTATGCAAAAATACATGGGAACCGTTACACATTGAAACAAGTTTTTATGAAAGGTTATATCGATAATTTAAGAATTCTATGAAACATTAGTTTGAAATATCGTTATTCTGCTTAACAAAACAGTTGTGAATCATTTTTTAAGTAAACTGTTATTTAATGTTATGAAACGACGATTAATAACTATTCGATTAATCAAGAAAAAAAGATATTAACATTCATTGAATAGATTTCTGTGAAATGAAATTCGATGTCAAAAAATAAACTTTAAAAAAAAGTAAAAAAAAAACAAAAAATAAACTTAAAAAAAAAGTGATGGCACCGACTCCAAAAAGAAATTGTTTGCCTAAAACGGATTCCTTTCCTTTCAATGGTGAAGAGTTTATTTAAGACTTTTTAGTGCATTTTGGTTTTGAAGTCGGTTTTTACTTTTTTTAAAGTTTATTTTATTTCTTTATTTTTAGTGATTACATAAGAGGGGGGGGGGGAGTTGCACCTTATGATTCTATTTTTTACGAAGCTACAAATTACCTATCATAAGTTTCGTCATTATAATTACTGAACTCCTAGGCATTAAGGAGTTCCACCATCAGCTCAGCTCCACAAAATGTTGACTATCAGACGTAACAACACGTCAACATTAAGATTCTAGTAAAGAAACACTATACGTGTCTTTAAAATTTGAGGGTTTCCCTCGAATACACCAAGATCCCATCATCAGATCCCAAAATGGAAAAAATGGGACCAACTAGAAGGTATACCCTCTAAATAGGTGAAAAAAAAAATCGATTCGGTCGACAAACGACTGAGATATGAGGTAACATACATACAAAAAAAAAAAAAACATACAGTCGAATTGATAACCTCCTCCTTTTTTGAAGTCGGTTAAAAAATCTGTGTTATGATAGGTACCCCGAAAAAAGATTCCTTCCTTTAAAAGATCAAGAGTTTATTTTAGACTTTTAGTGCATTTTTTTTTAAGTTGGAAAAAACAGGCTTTAAAGTTGCGTTTTATTATTAAAAACTTAGAGTTCAAAATGACACAATTTATGACTTCTACTTTGTACCCATTTAACGGGCACACGCTCCTTAATGCACTCCTATTAATATTTTAATGTGCTTCTTAGCTACATTAATTAAAACAGTGTAATTCACTTCAATACCGTAGAAACCACAGCTTAATTGTATGCATATGCAGCCCCGGGCGGAGAATTTGTCATTTCATTACCCTTTGTTGCACACAACTGAGGACATGAAATAGCATAGCATATGGATTAATAGCATAGCCCAAATAAAAGTCTTGATTTTTACCGACTTCAAAAAAATTAGGTAGTCAATTCGACATGTATGCATGTGATATCATCAGAATCTGCTGAGACTTTAGTATGTTGGTCTATTATGGCTGGTAACGGTGCCATCACTTTGACCGTCAAGCATCAACTATCACAGCACCGACTCCAAAAAGAAATTGTTTGCCTAAAACGGATTCCTTTCCTTTCAATGGTGAAGAGTTTATTTAAGACTTTTTAGTGCATTTTGGTTTTGAAGTCGGTTTTTACTTTTTTTTAAAGTTTATTTTTTGACATCGAATTTCATTTCACAGAAATCTATTCAATGAATGTTAATATCTTTTTTTCTTGATTAATCGAATAGTTATTAATCGTCGTTTCATAACATTAAATAACAGTTTACTAAAAAAATGATTCACAACTGTTTTGTTAAGCAGAATAACGATATTTCAAACTAATGTTTCATAGAATTCTTAAATTATCGATATAACCTTTCATAAAAACTTGTTTCAATGTGTAACGGTTCCCATGTATTTTTGCATACGCATGCAAGTAAGAAGGCATGCGCATATAAACGCATGCAAGTAGGAAGGCATACATGCATGCATTAATGCATGCAAGTAAGCAAGCAGGCATGCATTATTGCATGCATGCAAGCATACAGGCATGCATGCAGCAAGCAAGCAGGCATGCAAACAAGTAGCATGCATCTGGGTTTCCTCATCTCCGGCGCTGCGGGAATAGCAGCCTCGTCTCCCTTGCGTAACAAGGCGCAGTCACCCACGCTCGGCTCCACTCTCGTATCGGGCAGACTAGTACCACGGCGAGGAGACCACGGCGAGTCGGGATTAACGCAGTTTATTTATTAAATCAATATTTATTACATATTTATATCAGTTATGCTTTAAATTGTCTATTTATAAAGTATGCAATATAATATTAGTAACAAATTCGTTTGGAAATACGGACTTTAGTGAAGTAAAATTCGATGTTTCAAGAATTCTGTATATTGAAACTTACGTGGAAATAAAATTATGGGTAACAAAATAGAAAGCTAACGTTACTTCGATAAAATACGTAATTTATGAAAAGAAGTAACGATGAAGTAAGTTTGTAGATAATAAGCATTTGACCAAATGAAATTGTGATGTAACAAGATTCTAGAATTTGTTGAATATTATTTTGAAATATCTGCGAATCGTTTTATGGGGAATGAAAATCGATGAAGAAAATTGCGATTAAGTGATGAGTTCCCCTATTTTCGGCGACTAATTTTATTTCGGAGTGTGTGAGTATCAGAGGATAGTTGATGCTTGAGATGGTCAAAGTGATGGCACCGACTCCAAAATTGTTCGGCCTAAATGATTTTTAAAAGGTCAAGAGTTTATTTGAGACTTTTTAGTGAATTTTGGTGTTGAAGTAGATTTTTACTTTTTTTTTAAAGGTAATTTTATTTTTTTATTTATAGTGATTACAGAAGGAGGGCGGGGGACTTGTACCTTATGACTCTGTTCTGTCATGAGTTCCTATGCGTTAAGGAGTTCCAACAGCTCAGCTCCACATAAAATTGACTATCAGAATGCAACAACACGTCAACATTAAGATTACAGTAAAAAAACACTATACTTGCCTTTAATTTTTGAGGGTTTTCCTCGATTGTACCAAGATCCATCATCAGATCCCATCAACAATGGGACCAACTAAAATGTATAACCTTTAGGAAGGCATAAACGAACAACATCTGCATCCTTCTGTTCTTTGAAAAGAACAAAATATTTTTCAACTCTGCGTTGCCATACGACAGTTATTGACAATTGATCGGTTGCATCTGCTTCCATAAATCAGCGAGATAAAGGCGACATTTATTCAAAAAGATAAATAAAACACGTTTGCGAGCAACAAGTCCTTTTCATAGGACACAAAACTCAAACGAAATATTGCAACGGCAAACAACGAGATTGGCCCGCGATGAAAATATAGCATTTTGTTTCTGAATTTCAGGACAGAAGTTGGTGCTTTGGTGGCATTAAGTTTAGAAGCTGTTTTTCAAATTAGGTATTCATTTTAGAAAAGCCCGCATTTTTTATAATGTCTAAAATATTAAATAAATCCCAGTTCTGATTTCATCCTTTTTTTATTTATCCTTTGAAAATGTTCAGGCAATTAGTTTCGATTTAAAGCATTTTCACGTTTAGGTGACTTAGACCCTTTCCACACTGTGAATTTTAGCAGCGATGCAGTCGCGATGCTAACGCGCGTTAGCATTGATGCAGTCGCAAAATGTCAACCTTTACACACTGCGCTTCTTCTAGCATCGATAAAGTCGCGATGCTAACGCGCGTTACCATCGATACAGTCGCGACGCAGAAGCAGGAAATAGTCAAAGTATGTACTGAATGGAATGGAAAATCTTGGCGACTGCATGGATACTCAATAAAATCTGTTCATTGCGTGAGTCACGATGCTGAAGCGCGTTTTCATAACGCGCGACTGCATCGATGCTAAAAGTCGCAGTGTATGAGGGGTCCTAACAGCGCGACGGTCGCGCGACAGTCACACTGCTTATAATTTTATTATTAAATGGCTGCTGTCACTCTAATGTGAAGGCACACTTAAATACACGTGTCAAAAGCCACAACAAAATGAAGTAACTATTAACTATTGTTTTTTTTTCACCTGAACTTTTTTATACAACATGAATTCTTATAAGTGCAATTATTAACCTGTTGTATATTTTAAGTACTTCAAGCCTGCATTTACGTTTCCAATTATAGTTTATTGATAGAAACAGTATTAGAATTAATGTAATACCTGATTGATCCTGATAATGGAGCTTCACAATACACACAAATACGTCTAATGCGGCCTCAAGAACCCTGTAGTTTCCCCTCGCTGAAAAAATAAACATTTCTAAGAGCTAGGCAAGCAAACACGATTATTGTCGATAATGGAGGAAATCTGAAAGTGGAGGGGTCTGAAAGAGCCATGATAAGATTACTTACTTCAAGGATTCCGCGAAAAAATATGAAGAGAGTAGCTTTTACTAGATTTTCTATGTGTTTACATATTCTAGTTATTGCAGTTAGTTGGGAACACTTAACTGTACACATATATATGTAAGTACCCTATAGTAAGTACTATCCGCACCCACTATCATAACCTTGGTTCACTTCAGTGCCGTTACCAGAGTTTACGACGGGTTTATTCGCTAGCGACGACGTAAAAAAGTCTATAGAATGTTGCACAGCGCCTCTAGCGGTCACTGACAGAACTAAAATTTCCCATTCAAAAGGTAACTGTCGCTAGCAAATAAAACCTTCGACGCTATCGATTAAACTCCAGAATTAAACACTTTTTTCTTTTAGTTGTGTCATTTTAGACGTTGTCAATATCATCACCTTACTTATTTATAATTTTGTATTTATTAAGTATATGTATTCCATGTTTGTTTATTAGTATTCTGGTTAAAAAGTACCTAATTATATATTTGTATAATATTCGTATGCATGTTTTCGCTTCAATTGTTCAGAATTTTTCGATTATACGTCACGTATTGTTGACTTAAAGTGACACAATAATTCAGCCGTGATCTCCGGTCACGGACCGAAATATTGTATGAATATCCATCCATCATTACGTATACTGTAAAAAACTTGTACCTACACGAGAGTCCCGTGCTCTGTATTTGTATTCTACAAATACTTTTTGACTTTGAAAGATACTCTGATATTTGTAATGAAACAATCGTGATAAAAACTCCTTAAAATTTATTCGGTACTTACAAATTTAACAATATATAAATTACGATAGTTAGCTATTTACAAACTATGTACACTATTACACTACTTTGAGCAATAAAATATACAATTTCATCTTAAGCGTTGATTGATATTATGATGCGGAAAAAACAAACAAACTGTAGCAAAATTGTATGATGTTGCAATACTTAGCAAAAAACTAACACTTTAATTTTAATTGAATTACTATGAGAGATTTCTTATTTAATAATAACGTGGCACGTGCATTGCCGTTACGATTAGATAATATTAATAATCTATCTTAACGCGATCTTAGTGTTAGTCATGCCATTGATGCGCTTACAGCCCATATAAAACTTCTAGATAATTTTAAAAATATAATAAGTATCACCACTGAGTCAATTTTCCAACCGATTGACTGGTTGAGAATGCTGTAAGGCAATAAGTCTGTCAATCATACAATGCACAGTGCAATAATGTTATACATGAATAAACTAAAATGCACTATTTCTGATGTAAATAGTTTTAAATTATATGCTCTAAATTTGTTGTAAGTAAGCCGCACTTACACTAGACTTTAAATCAAAAATCTAGTACGAGCTCGAGTTTAACTTAAGACGTCGCTTGCTCCCTGATTTATATTCTAGACTAGGCAGTTTTTAAATGTTCGTGATTCCTTGTTGCCACGTGTAACTACTTACTTTTACGCGTTCTCGATAAGTGCTATTCTTTCAAAAGAGTTTAGGTGGGAGTTTTTAAACAGGATGTTATCAACTTATGCATTTCCGATTGATTGCAAAAATATATTTATTTTAGAGTCAGTTCAATAGTCTGTTTCAAAATTATTAATTTTAAAACGTAGTGACATCTATGATCAACCACTGTCACTTCATTTCAACGCAACACGCAGACTCGGCTCGCGACTAGATGACAATGTAGTCGAAATATGGAAACTGAATCGCGATATTAAAGATTTAGAGCGGACTAACTTTTGTACTAAAAACGGTGATCATTGGACCTTGGTTCCCGGCCACCACACCTGGTCGGTAGGAAGCGCTTCCAATTGCCTTCCTATGATTATTTGTTGAATTATACTAGATATATGACTTCTCGTTTTTGAGAAATCTTGAGACAAACATACTAATATACAAACATACAAAAACTTTGTACTTGTGTTCAGAAGCCTTCATTGATCAACAAACTAAAACGTTATCCAATTCTGATGAGATCATATACATACAGGTCAAATAGATTACCTTTTTTTGAAGTCGGTAATGACCGGGTTTCTATAAGAGCATAGCATTAGGAGTCTGCTCTTACGCTTCGTTTCCGCTGCTATGATAGTTTCGGTGTAGTTTTATATTTGTACAGTAGCAAAGTAAGGTTATAATGTAACGTCCTACTACTAGGCAAGACCTGACCTCGACTATGAGGTAGTTTAAGCCATATTCCACCAGCGGGCTCAGTACGGGTTGGTTGAGAGGTGTTTGCAAGGCAACCTTGCTCTCAGATGTTATTAAACTGCCCATAAGGCATCTTAACGACTAATATCAATTGATATTGGCCAGGACCAACGGCTTAACGTGCCTCTCGAAGCATTATAATGCTATTGATATACAACAATTAAATAGACCGTATGGTCACCCATCCAAACACTTTCGCGGTTGTGCTTAGCTTCGGTATCTTTACCAAAGTGCTGCTGCCATTGCGCTACGAGCACCTAAAAATACACTAGATTATTTAGTATTTAGTCTTTTTAATATAAACGCGAAAGTTTGTGAGGATGGTATGTTTGTTACTCCTTCACGCTTAAACTACTGAATGGATTTTGATAAAACTATACAGTATATAGCTTATTCATTGGAATAGCACATAGGCTATAAATTTCATTTATATTATATTAGACACTACATTTACGCCGATGAAGCTGCGGGAATTTGCTAGTACATTATACACTTAAAGTTACGTCACTAAGAGATGCGGTTATATCCGGCCGCTTTATGCTTGTTCGGCGAGAAACTGTTAGTTAATCTTCATTGTGTTAGCAACAACATCACTGAAGTTACCAAGAATACTTACTTGAAGGAAGTTGCTTTATGGATCTTCTATACCTTAAGAGCGCTTTCACACTTAGGCGACTTTAACAGCGCGACGGTCACGCGACAGCTGCGCTGCTGATAATCTATACTTACTAATATTATAAAGCTGAAGAGTTTGTTGGTTTGTTTGTTTGTTTGTTTGTTTGTTTGTTTGTTTGTTTGAACGCGCTAATCTCAGAAACTACTGGCCCGATTTGAAAAATTATTTTAACGTTAGATAATCCATTTATCGAGGAAGGCTTTAAGCTATATAACATAAAGATACGACTCACAAGACCACAGCAGCAATGAAAAATGTTGCGAAAACGGGAGAAAGATATTCCTTTTGAGAGCTTCCGCTGCGTACGCTTCGGAAACCGCTAAAGTTACACAAAAATCATGTATGACAAGATTGTTCAGCATTAAAAGTTCTATAATAAAGTCCGCGACAGCATAAGTCTATCTTTTATGGTTGACTTACTACAACCTTTTTTATGTTAATAAATTTGTAAAAAAATCATGCATCATTTTTAGAGGTGTATTATACCCACAGGTATTTATTCTTATCAAAATAAATACATTCATCATCACGAGCATTTCATTTAAAACAAATTTGCCCTTTATATCATTTGATTCCAATAAATATCTTAGGAGCTATCACAGTTTTAACATAACTCCGCACCAAAATAATGTTCGCAGCTTAAGTACAACGTGCGCTTGCGCTAATTATATTATAAAGCTGAAGAGTTTGTTGGTTTGAACGCGCTTATCTCAGCAACTGCTGAACCGATTTGAAAAAATATTTCTGAATTAGATAGCTTATTTATTGAGAAAGGTTTTAGGATATAAAACATCACGCTGCGACGGGAGGGGAGGGAGCAAACTCAAAACGCGCGGACGAAGTCGCGGGGGACCGCTAGTTTCATACATATATAACAGCAGTCAGCCCTACTCTGAGGCGCACATACTCTGATTTTTAATTACATAAACCAAAATGACATATTGGGATGCCATTTTTTCGTAATTAAAAAATAGTGTTGTTCCTAAATAATCAAAAAAAAATCAATTTATATTCAATCGTTGTTCTTAATCATCATCATTATCATCATTATCAGCCAAAGGGCGTCCACTGCTGAACATAGGCCTCCCCCACGGCTTTCCACAGCGACCGATCACTAGCGGTCTGCATCCAGTTTGATCCTGCGATCTTTATAAGGTCGTCTGTCCATCGTGTTGGTGGACGTTCCACGCTGCGTCTTTGGTCAAAGGGTCTCCAATCTAGAACTTTCCTGCCCCAACGGCCATCAGTTCTTCACGCAATGCGCCCTGCCCATTGCCACTTGAGCTTACTGATTCTCAAGGCTATGTCCGTTACCTTATTTCTTCTACGTATCTCCTCATTTCTGATTCGATCCCGTAGAGAAACACCCAGCATAGCCATTTCCATCGCTCGTTGTGTGATTTTGAGCTTCATTATAAGGCCCATAGTATGAGACCATGTTTCGGATCCGTATTTCATCACTGGTAACACACACTGGTTAAAGACTTTCGTCTTTAGACACTGAGGTAGATGAGATGAGAAGACACTCTTGCGTAATTTCCCGAACGCTGCCCAGCCGAGTTGGATTCGTCGATTGACCTCTTTCTCGAAGTTGGACCTACCCAATTGGATCACTTGTTCTTAATCGATCATACAATTTTTTTTTTTTTTAATTACTTTACATCAATCGACAGCTCTTAAGACTAAGAAAGTAAGCAATATTTATATATATAACCTACAGCCAATAAAGGATTGTCATTTTACAAATTGCTCCTATAAATTAAATACAGCGAATGGTTGTGAAAGATAAATTTACAACAATAAGACGCATATAACTCTTATTAACTTTAGATTATATAACAAATAAAAAAGAAATAAATTAAGCAAGAGTCATTTTTAAAATAATAAGTAAGTAGGTAAATAGCGAAACGCCAAAAGTTAAAAGCATACAGTTAACACTTTATTTCTTTAACCTTTTACGCATAAAGATCATGCTATCCCCACACTAGCGTTATACATGCACTCACAACAAAGCAAATCAAAAATAAATAAATATGAAAACATGAAAATGCAACGAGGAGTGTACCGACTCATCAGGTTCTCGTTTTATTCCTCAAACATTTTTATAACTAAATTTCTGAATGCCGATTTACCCAGGTGAAATATGTCAATAGAACTAAACTGTTTATTATAAGTTCTGAGTAAACGGCATATTACCGAGTTTTGAGCATAGTTCGTACGACCCATTGGTTCAGAAAAAAGACTGGTGTGCCTTGTTCGTCTTTTAGGCACGCGGAATCTTAGCACAAGAGTAGATAATTCAATACAGTCAACGTTGCCCCTACAAATTCCAAACAACATTAACATATCAAGAAGCAACCTTCTATTCTCCAAAGACAGAAGGCGATGGTATTTACAATTTAGGCCATAGTCACTGCTACATCGAAAACCCGTACTGAGCCCGCTGGTGGAATATGGCTTAAACTACCTCATAGTCGAGGTCAGGTCTTGCCTAGTAGTAGGACGTTACATTATAACCTTACTTTGCTACTGTACAAATATAAAACTACACCGAAACTATCATAGCAGCGGAAACGAAGCGTAAGAGCAGACTCCTAATGCTATGCTCTTATAGAAACCCGGTCATTACCGACTTCAAAAAAAGGTAATCTATTTGACCTGTATGTATATGATCTCATCAGAATTGGATAACGTTTTAGTTTGTTGATCAATGAAGGCTTCTGAACACAAGTACAAAGTTTTTGTATGTTTGTATATTAGTATGTTTGTCTCAAGATTTCTCAAAAACGAGAAGTCATATATCTAGTATAATTCAACAAATAATCATAGGAAGGCAATTGGAAGCGCTTCCTACCGACCAGGTGTGGTGGCCGGGAACCAAGGTCCAATGATCACCGTTTTTAGTACAAAAGTTAGTCCGCTCTAAATCTTTAATATCGCGATTCAGTTTCCATATTTCGACTATATTGTCATCTAGTCGCGTCGAGCCGAGTCTGCGTGTTGCGTTGAAGTGAAGTGACAGTGGTTGATCATAGATGTCACTACGTTTTAAAATTAATAATTTTGAAACAGACTATTGAACTGACTCTAAAATAAATATATTTTTGCAATCAATCGGAAATGCATAAGTTGATAACATCCTGTTTAAAAACTCCCACCTAAACTCTTTTGAAAGAATAGCACTTATCGAGAACGCTAAAAGTAAGTAGTTACACGTGGCAACAAGGAATCACGAACATTTAAATAACTGCCTAGTCTAGAATATAAATCAGGGAGCAAGCGACGTCTTAAGTTAAACTCGAGCTCGTACTAGATTTTTCATTTAAAGTCTAGTGTGAGTGCGGCTTAGCTACGACAAATTTAGAGCATATAAAACGATTTACGTCAGAAGTAGTAGATTTTATTTTATTTATGTAAAACATTATTGCACTGTGCATTGTACTGACTTAATGCCCTAAGCATTCTTAACAACCGGTTGGATACTTATTTTTTTATGGGCTGTAAGCGCATTTACGGCGTGACTAACACTTATTATTAATATTATCTAATCGTAACGGCAACGCACGAGCCACGCTATTATTGTTTTTTAGCCGGAAATAATTATTTTTCAAACAGCACATATAAAGTTACCCTAATTTTACGTTAGGTATACTGAGAAGGACATAATGAAATGTGAAATTACACAGAAAAATATTGAAAGAATATATTTCTGTGTAATTTCATGGATTCCTATAATCAAAACATTCATATACGGTATGACTATTTCCACAGAGCCTTGAATAGTTTTAATAAAAATTATATTCAACGGTTTTGATGTTAACAATAATGATTCGATTTATTTGGAAGCACAATTCGTATTAATGAAGTGTTATTAATATAAAACAGTCCTATTGTATTTTTCCTCCAGTGAGCAGTTTTCTTCCATCACTTTAAAGTTCTCACTAGACGGATTTAAGATAGCTTTAAAGTCTGTTTTCCTTTGCTTGTCGAAAATTGTAAACAATCTTGGTATTCCTTTTTAAAAGGGACTCCCCGAATTTTTGACGTGCACACTAGTGCCACTCTTTTTAAAATAATCATTATTCCTTAAATACTAAAACAAACAAAAATCTGGTATACACGATTGTAGTAAAGGTTCTATAGTTCATTTAGTACGTTTAAATTGTTTCCAAAGCAGTTAGAGTTAGAAAAACTGCTATATATGGCCACTTTTGGCAATTTTTCTAACTGTAACTGCAGATAACTCCGTTTTATTGAACTTAAACATTGTATCTACACCACATAACCAGAGCTACAATCGCATAAATTGTCGCGCTAGTGTGCGCGTTGAAAATTCGGCCCCGAGCGATTCGAGCCCCTTAACCAAATGCTTCATCTATACTAATATTATAAAGCTGAAGAGTTTGTTTGTTTGTTTGTTTGTTTGTTTGAACGCGCTAATCTCAGAAACTACTGGCCCGATTTGAAAAAAAAATTTTATGTTAGATAGTCCATTTATCGAGGAAGGCTTTAAGCTATATAACATATAGATACAACTCACAAGACCACAGTAGCAATGAAAAATGTTGCGAAAACGGGAGAAAGATATTCCTTTTGAGAGCTTCCGCTGCGTACGCCGCGGAAACCGCTAAAGTTACACAAAAACCGTGTATGACAAGATTGTTCAGCATTAAGAGTTCTATAATAAAGTCCGCAACAGCATAAGTCTATCTTTTATGGTTGACTTACTACAACCTTTTTTATGTTAATAAATTTATAAAAAAATAATGCATCATTTTTAGAGGTGTATTATACACACAGGTATTTCTTTTTATCAAAATAAATACATTCATCATCACGAGCATTTCATTTAGAACAAAGTTGCAATTTATATCATTTGATTCCAATAAATATCTTAGGAGCTATCACAGTTTTAACATAACTCCGCACCAAAATAATGTTCGCAGCTTAAGTACAACGTGCGCTTGCGCTAATTATATTATAAAGCTGAAGAGTTTGTTGGTTTGAACGCGCTTATCTCAGGAACTGATGAACCTATTTAAAAAATATATCTGTGTTAGACAGCTTAATTATTGAGAAAGGCTTTAGGATATAAAACATCATGCTGCGACGGGAGGGGAGGGAGCAAACTCAAAACGCGCGGACGAAGTCGCGGGGGACCGCTAGTTTTAATATAAAATAAATACAAAATTCACAACTTATTAGGTTATTCATTGTCAAATATTGGCATCTTTGTAAATCAAGAAGCTAATGAAATTTATTTACTGGTATAATTTTAAAAGTAATATAAAGATTGTTTACAATATTCGACTAGCAAAGATATTCGGACTTTAGGATGTTTTTTTTAACGTTGACGGAAAACTATAGACAAAGAAAAAACGTACGTACGTACGTATATATTGTAAAATGCGTTAATGACCTTTATAATTATTAGGATACTATTTTAATCATTAAATTTAAAGTAATTTGTTTAGTAAAGGTACACTTTAATTATATTTAACTGTTTATTATTTACGTTGGCGAAAAGTAATTAAAATCTGCTGTTATACTGAACCTACATTTTAAATAAAATTTAAAAAGATATTTCCTACCGATCTATCGATGATGTAAACATTCAATGACAAGAAGTCTGCTCATTGAATAAAAGGCGTTACAATTGAAGACACTGCACCTATTTGAAGCTTATTTTTAATCGTCTTGGGAGTCGAGCCTAGTATTTTATGTTGCCTGTAAGTAAGATCATTAAGAGAGTATATAGTTAATACAAATCCAAGGATGCATGCAATAAGCAAATCTTTATTTATTGTTATCATTTTATTAAAGTATTATTATTACTGTATTTAGACCATGACTAATACACAAATACTTCAGCCATACACAACTGACGACAAACTAATACTAAATACAATCTAAAGATAATCATAAAATACCTGCCTCGATTACTCCCATTTTAGATATATTCCTCTATTCGTTGTATCGAGACCGCACCTGAACGGTCAATATAGGGTGCACTTGACCCAGCCACCTTCAGCCTCAAGACGACAAAAATTGACTTTTACTAACTGCTACTCCCAGTTACTCCCACCTATACCTATTCGCCGTAACGAGACCGCACCTGACAAGTTAATATACAGCGCACTTGCCCCAGACACCTTCAGCCTGGACGACAAAAAGTAGCCATCACTTCTGTTACTGCTGTCTTCGAGCTATTCACTTGAAAATAGAACTGGCTAGATTTGAATATCACCAATTAGCCACTTTCAATTGAAAAAAAAAATATGTTGATCTCTTAACTAGAAGGTACACCCTCTAAGTAAGCGAAAAAAAATTTCGATTTGGTCGACAAACGACTGAGATATGAGGTAACAAACATACAAAAAAAAACATACAGTCGAATTGATAACCTCCTCCTTTTTTGAAGTCGGTTAAAAACTGAAAATATTGTACAAAATGGGAATGAGAAAATGAAAAGGTTGGTAAATAAAGAGAAAATATTAACAATACCAAGTGAAGCGATTAAAAGATGCCAAGAAACAATCGAAAATTACATGAAGCATTGTGGGAGGATGGTTGTGCAACAAAATGCGATAAAAAAGATAAAAGATGAGCTAAAGAATGATGAAGTACCCATTGATTTCTCTGAAAATTTTAAGTGCGCATACTCCAGAGAAATTCGATCTGCACATTTTGGTGCAAGTAAGCCGCAAATAACTATCCACACAAGTGTGCTATATTTTTTTGACATTAATGGTCAAAAACAATCGCAATGTTTTGCTACTCTAAGTCCAAATTTGAGGCACGATACAGCAGCTGTATGGGCGCATATCGAACCAATATTGGATTTTTTTAGAACACATGCCCCACAAGCAAGAACAATTCATGTAATTTCAGATTCAGCAGGTAGCCAGTATCGAAATTACAAGATATGCTTCGTTATAACAGCTTTACGATGGAACTGTCACCAGGTTGAATGTGTCACTTGAAACTTTTCTGAATCTGGGCATGGGAAAGGAGCTCCAGATGGTGTTGGAGCTGTTCTGAAGCGTACTGCTGATGCGTGTGTAAATCATGGGGCTGACGTACCGGATTTTGAAGCATTTGCAAAACTTTTACAACAAAAATTAAAAAATATTGTTGTTGAAACAGTTTCCGAATATAAGATTCTTGAAAAAGATGTGCTCATTCTAAATACATTGTTGCCATTTAAAGGGACCCAAAAAGTACACCAAATCGTTTGGTGCAATTATAAAAGTGAATCTCGTTTTACGAAACCTTAGCTGCATCGAAAAATCATGTTTGACTGAAGTAGTGTTTTGTATTCATGGTAAACACCTTGGTTTTCATGGTGTTGTAACCGGGCATATGAGCGCGCCAAAGCCTAAGCACAAAAGTACAAGAGGTTTAAACACTTCTAGACATCTCAAAGCCTCATGCTTGGTGCTAAACGATTCGGATAGTGAGAGTTTTGTTGCTCTTAGTACGAGTATTGTTGAAAATTTAAGTGTGAGTGCCCTTCATAGGTCTAGACCATTCTCAGCTCTTTCTGAAATGGAATTGCCTCCAGAGCTTCGAAGAAGTACTTTAGATATAATTTTAAATGAAGGGCCTGCAGCAGAATATTCCTTGAATAAAATTGATCATAGTGACAGCGATTCTGATTATAACATATTTTAAAAAAGAAACATATTTGTTAAGCGCTTGCTTCCTTGTTCTAAAGATTATTCGAAACCTGTATGATTGATTACAGTACAAACTAGAGATATGTTTAATACTTAAATTATTTTTTGTTGACAAATGATGCCCCTCTTCTTGATCCTAGCATCGAACCTTTTCTTGATAAAAAATTGAATGATTTCACCCTTTCAGCCCCCAGATTAGAACACCTAAATTCACACATTGCATTTACTATACTTAAATCGTGTCTTTTTGTGCCTAAATTTACATATTTCCTACGTGCTAGTCCTATCTGGAAAAAAAATAATTATTTAAAACTTTTTGACACCACCCTTAAAAATAGTTTGGAAAAAATTTTAAATTTACATTTTGATAATAATTCTTGGGCTCAGGCTTCGGATCGGAATTCGCCAAATTTCTAGTATAGCCCTCCCCGCTTTTCTCTCCTCTTTGCATAGCACTTCCGTTTTAGCCAAAAAAGTCTTTAAGCATCCTCGCCAGCTTTCTGAGGTGAGAGAGGCGGAGGAGTTTTGGCAAGGTCTCTGTCCTAGAGAAGACATTCCAAAGGAACGTCATCAACAAAAACTTTGGGATGTCCCTCTTGCGAGAGAGACCTTCGATTCATTACTTCAAAATTCCGTCAGTGACAGTGGTCGTGTAAGGCTCTTGGCGGTTTCCTGCAAAGATTCTGGTCACTGGCTTCATGCTTTACCGTCGAAAAATTTGGGCACTCTTTTCGATAATGAGTCTTTCCGGGTGTGTGTGTGCCTCCGCCTTGGTACTCCTATATGTGAAATTTTTACGTGTCCCTGTGGCAAGGAGGTTGATAAATTTGGTCTCCACTGCCTTTGTTGCCAGCAAAGCGCTGGGCGTCTCGCCCGTCACGCCACCCTTAATGACGCCATCAGAAGAGCTCTTGCCACCATTAATGTACCTTCCACGTTGGAACCACGTGGTTTGGTCCGTGACGATGGCAAGAGACCCGATGCCCTCACGCTTATTCCCTGGGAACGGGGTCGGGCCTTAGTTTGGGATGCAACTTGTGTCGATACTTTGGCCCCCTCCCATCTCAGAGAATCAGCCCTTTAAGCTGGAGCAGCAGCAGAGTTTGCTGAAAACGCCAAGCGTCGCAAGTACGTCTCACTTGCAAGTGACTATGTGTTTGCGCCGTTTGGTGTTGAAACATTTGGGCCGTGGGGACCCTCAGCTAAATTGTTGTTTCGAAACATTGCGCCTAAATTAAATTCCGTTACAGCCAATAATAAAGCTGGCTGGTTCCTAGCTCAAAGGATTAGCATAGCTATCCAACGCGGGAACGCAGCCAGCATCATAGCCTCCTTGCCGCAAGGAAATAGTTTCGTTTTTGAATAGGTAGATTTCAAGTTATTTTTTTTATGTTGCATGTCTTAGTTTTAGTTTTTCTTGTTTAAATAAACAACGAAAACTTTAAAAAATGATTGTTTGACTGATTATTATAAGACATATTATTTTATAGGTTTTGTTAAACGTTTTAAAAGCTAAAAAAAATTATCTCAGGTAGGTATTTAATACTTTTATTTGGTATGTAAGTTACATGTTCAAAGTTTTTTTTTTTTAGACTTATTATTAAAAGATTGATTATGATTAGTAAGTTTAAAATTAAAAGTTTTATTTTCATAAAATATGAACAGATCATTTAACTTCGTGTCAGACTGATAATAAAAAGCTGATCTTGCATGGTGATTTGTTTTTTTTTTCATTAACCTGTTCATTTTTCTTTAACCAGGTATCGTTTCTTATTAACCTGTACCAAAGCTCTTTAACCTGTGAGATAGATTTTTTGAAAGGCTGTTTTTTCCATATTAATATCTAAAATACGTTCCCTTCAACTAACTATGAACGAAGAGCATATATTAATTCGTTTTACAGTCACAAATCTTGATATTTGACACACTGCCTTAAATCGGTAAATTAATTCAAGCGGTGCCACTTTTTTGATAATGACCCAGCTACCCTGAGAATTTCTGAACAGAAAAACGCGGGTACGTATTTTTGGCCCGACCCGGGGATCGAACCCGGGACCTCTGGCGCAGCCGTCGCATTGAAGCGCGACCCTCTAACCGCTGCGCCACCGAGGCAGGTAGACAGTACTTACTATAGGGACCTTTAGTTAAGTGTTCCCAACTAACTGCGGTAACTAGAATATGTAAACAAAGTGACAATCAAGTAAAAGCTACTCTTAAATTTATGTTGCATTAAAAACTTCAGGTGAATAAAAAACTCAATAGTCAATAGTTATTTAATTATTTTGTGTTCTTTGACACGTGTCTTTAAGTGTACATTAGAGCGACAGCAGCCATTTAATAATAAAATTATAAGCAGTGTGACTGTCGCGCGACCGTCGCACAGTTAGAATCCCATACACTCACGCAATGAACAGATTTAATTAAGTATTCAAGCAGTCGCCTGAAAGTTTCCATTCCATTCAGTACATAATTTGAATATTTCCAGCTTCTGCATTGCGGCTGCATCGATGATAACGCGCGTTAGCATTGCGACTATATCGATGCTGAAAGTAGCGCAGTGTGTAAAGGTTGAAATTTTGTGACTGCATCGATGCTAACGCGCGTTAGCATTGCGACTGCATCGCTGCTAAAAGTCACAGTGTGAAAAGGGTCTAAGTCACGTAAATGTGGAAACGCTCTCAATCGAAACTAATAGCCTGAACATTTTAAAAGGATAAATAAAAAAACCGGCTAAGTGCGAGTCGGACTCGCGCACTGAGGGTTCCGTGCCAACATTAAAACTGAATTAAGGAATCCACTTACTTCTACTTAGTAAAATACCACAATATTTTGTTGACTGAAGTACAAAGTTATGTTTGCGGTTGTAGAAAATGTGTTATATCTCAAAAATTACTCGTTCGATCTCGTCCGAACCAATTTTAGTTGAAAGTATTTGTTAAAGATAAAATATTTTTTTTTTCAAAATTTGAACTTGCTTGGTTAACGAAATAAAACAACTTTTTTACGGATTAACTTTTCGCGAGTTTATTAATTTTATCCCGACGTTTCGAACACTTTACAGCGTTCGTGGTCACGGGTAGACTAAGATGTTATTTGTCATTTACAGAGTTGGTTAAGAAGTAAAATGGGGGGGGGGGGGGAACGCCCATTTAACCACTTTAGAAGCGTCTAGCTATGAAACGTTGGACTTTAAAAGAAAATGGTTTTAGGAACCTCTACGTCATTTTAGAAGACCTATCCATAGCCACTGCATACGCATAGGTATGACTAAAAAATTTTTTTTGGTTTTAGTTTCATTTATGAGAGCCCCCCCCCCCCCCTTAACTGTCATTATTTTTTATTTTTTGTATGAGAATCGATAAGCGGTTAACAAGATACATCTTCTTACCAAATTTCAATTGTGTAGTGCTTATAGTTACAGAATAAAATGGCTGTGACATACGGACGGACAGACAGACAGACAGACTTGACGAAACTATAAGGGTTCCGTTTTTTGCCATTCGGCTACGAAACCCTAAAAAGGATAAAATCAGAACTGGGATTGATTTCATATTTTAGCCATTGTACAAAATAGGGGCTTTTCTATAATGAATACCTACTAATGCATACAGCTTCTAAACTCAATGCCACCAAAGCACCAACTTCTGCCCTAATGTAGAATACAGAAATAAAATATTATATTTTCATCTCGTGCCAATCTCGTTGTTTGCCGTTGCAATATTTCGTTTGAGTTTTATGTCCTATGAAAAGGACTTGTTGCAAACGTGTTTTATTTATCTGATGATGGATTTTGGTGCAATCGAGGAAAACCCACAAAAATTAAAGGCACGTATAGTGTTTTTTTTACTGTAATCGTAATGTTGACGTGTTGTTGCATCTGATAGACAATTTTATGTGGAGCTGAGCTGATGAAACTCCTTAACGCTATAATGACAGAACTTATGAAAGGTAATTTGTAGCTTCTTAAAGAACAGAGTCATAAGGTGCAAACACCCCCCCCCCCCCCTTCTGTAATCACTAAAAATAAACAAATAAAATTAACTTTTGCAATAAAGTAAAAACCGGCTCAAAACCAAAATTCACTAAAAAGTCTCACATAAACTCTTGACCTTTTAAAAAACAATTTAGGCGAACAATTTATTTTTGGAGTCGGTGCCATCTCTTTGACCATCTCAAGCATCAACTATCCTCTGTTAGTCACACACTCCAAAAATAAATTGTTCGCCTAAAATAGATTCCTTCCTTTAGAAGATCAAGAGTTTATTTAAGACTTTTTAGCGCATTTTGTTTTGTTTTTTTAAGTTTGAAAAAAAACAGGCTTTAAAGCCACGTTTTGTTATTAAAAGCTTGAACTTCAAAATGATACAACCTCTAACCTTACGACTTCTACTTTGTACGCATTTAACGTGCACACGCTCCTTAATGCACTCCCATTAATATTTTAATGTGCTTCTTAGCTTCATTAATTAAAACAGTGTAATTCGCTTCAACACTGTAGAAACCACAGCTGAATTGTATGCATATGCAGCCCTAGGCGGCGAATTTGTCATTTCATTACACTTTGTTGTACTCAACTGAGGACATTAAATAGCATAGCCTAGCCAAAATAAAAGTATTGTTTTTAAAGGCTTTGTACGTTCATTTTAAGTCTACGCGACATCAGAAACAACACAAAGAGCGTGTAAATTTAATTATGATATTTTATTTTGATTATGTATGTTAGTCTGTAAGGTATTTATTTTATGGGCCTGTATTTAATTATCTGTTGCCTGAAATAAACGATTATTATTATTATTATTATTTACCACTTTGGAAGCGTCCATCTCTCAAATATTAGACTTTTAGAAAAAATAGTTCTCAAAACCTCGATGTCATTTTAAAAGTCCTATCTACAGACATCCTACATGCATAGATTTGACAAATAAAATTTTTAGGCTTTAGTTTCATTATATCGCATTGTTTTTATTTTTAACCGACTTCAAAAAGGAGGAGGTTATCAATTCGACTGTATGTTATTTTTTTTGTATGTTTGTTACCTCATATCTCAGTCGTTAGTCGACCGATTCGAAAATTTTTTTCGCCTACTTAGAGGGTGTACCTTCTAGTTGGTCGTATTGTTGCCGATTTGGAATCTAAAGATGGGATCTTGGTGTAATCGAGGGAAACCCTCAAATTTTAAAGGCACGTATAGTGTTGTTTTACTAAAATCTTAATTTTGACGTATTGTTACGTCTGATAGTCCACAATTTGTGGGGCTGAGCTGATGGTGGAACTCCTTAACGCTTAGGAGTTCAGTAATTATAATGACAGAACATATGATAGGTAGTTTGTAGCTTCTTAAAGAACAGAGTCATAAGGTGCAACTCCCCCCCCCCTCTTGTAAACTCTAAAAATGGAGAAATAAAATTAACTTTAATTAAAACCGACTTCAAAACTAAAATGCATTATAAAGTCTTAAATAAACTCTTGAACATTGAAAGGAAAGGAATCCATTTTAGGGAAACAATTTCTTTTTGGAGTCGGTGCCATCACTTTGAAAATTCAGCCTCACCTGGCGCAGCACCGTACTTTTATAAAGTTATTTTTTTGTATGAGAATCGTCAAGCGGTTAATATAATACATCTACTAAGTTTCAACTGTGAATAAAGTGACTGTGACATACAGACGGACAGACTTGCCAAAACTTATATATTTTTTTGCCATTGTGCTACGGAGCCCTAAGAAAAGGCTTTTAAAGGTTAAAATCTTAATAGTTAATAATTAAAATAAAAGTTAATAATTCTTGTTTTTTCAATGATTTCCAAAGTAAAATTGAGGCTGGTGTTGATATTAACTGTAGGATTTGTTTGTCATATGTCTCAGATAAGCTTCACCGGGCCTTAGCGCCTCGTGGCGTGTGCAATCGGTTTGTGTATAACTACTGAACGTATTCTGTTTGTGTGCAACTTATACTGTTTCTCTAATTTGAATTTAACCTTTAAAACTTAGCTGTAGTTTAATAACTCTCAAAAGTATCATTGTCATCATAATCAGCAGAAGGACTACCACGGTGGGGACGTGGCCGCTGCAGAAACAAAGTTCTCCCGGGTCCCCAGTATTTTGTATAGTATATGATATGTGCTCATACAGCCTTATTTCTTAACTGTAGACCGTTGGCACACTACGCCTTTTAGCATCGATGCAGTTGCGATGCAAAGCTGGACATTGACAACTTTTGTACTGTTTATAAGCGACTGCTTCGATAATAACACGCAATAGCATCGATGCAGTTGAGCTTCTGCATCGATGCTAACGGGCGACTGCATCGATGCCAAATTGAATTTGTTCATTTCGTGAGGTGCAATGCTGTCGCGCGTGACTGGGTCGATGCTAAAAATCGCAGTGTGTACGGGGTCTGAAACATCAGTCAGCGGACTATAAGTAAACACATATGCGCCAGACAATACGCGAATCATCTGGTTTCGAAGTAAGGAGTTTTATTCCTTGTGTTGCGAAGTACCAGGCAAGGTTTATGGCGGGGGCCTCTCTCATAAATGCTTACATACATAACATCCATGACTTAGGTACAAAATGTTCGTGCTCATCACACAAACATTTGCGGATTCGGATCCGCGACGTTCAGTTGTCAGAAGCGCTAACCACTATCAAACGTGTTTCATAATAATATGTAAGTATGCATTAGAGTTCACTTCGTAATCGAAATTGCAACAAAATTATGTATACCATGGAAATATACTACTACGTATGGAAATGACATCCCAAAGGAACCTCGTGCCAAATGAATTGATGGTCCAAGACATCAACGCATGCGCGGCATCCCAGCCACTCACTTCCGCTCGTAACGATATGCAATTTGACATTTGGTCAATTTATTCGTCAAAAATGCCGTCTAGCATTTTAAAACATACAACAATAAAACCCACAAGAAATAAAAACATACCGGCTTTACTTTTCAGCGGTAAGTAAATTAAATGTTTAGTATAACCTACTTATTTATATTTTCTAAGTTTTAAATGTTTTGTATGAAATTGCCGCCATTTTATACGAAAATCAAATATTATAAAAAGTGATTCGCACAAAATGGAAAAGTAGGTAATAAATTGAGGTAATGACATGCAATGTTGTGATATTTGTAATAAAGTGTTTTGCATCGGTAGTTGTATTTACCCGAGTGATTTTATATGAAAAATAAATAAATAAAGCAAAATATGAATTGAAAAATGATATAACTACGTCCATGCTTCCATTAATGATAATTAAATGATCCCCCGCGACTTAAACCACCCTCGTAGGTTGTAGCGTAATGTTTTATAATCTTAAGACTTCCTCGCTGAATTACCATTTTTATTCAATTATTATATTACATAAAATAAAAAATACCCTTATTTAAAAAAAAGATGAACAGATTTCAATCAAGCTTGACTTGTTGTTCTGGGTACCAAACTTGGAATACAATTATCTGCGACACAAAAAAATATATGAAAATCGCTTTATCTGTTTGGGAGCTACCGCGGACAGACACGTTTTCATTTCCAATTCGGTTCTTTTTTTTTTTGAACTTTATTTCTTTAGCTTTTAAAAATAAATATTTTGTTTTGAAAATAATATCCATTCAATAGTCAGGTATAATAGGCACAAAAGCCTTTGTCAGTTTCATATTCAACATTCAAATTTCTAGGAATACATCAGTATGTTGACAGTTCACGTCAATATCTTGTCATCAAATTGCGCACACTTTTTGCTTGGCATAGTGTTTCTTTGATATATACTCTGATTTTTAATGAAATAGACTAAAATGGTAACAATCAAACTATTTATTTTTGCATGTTGCCAGCGTCGTACTAGGAGTGTTGCAACAATTCAATTGTACGCGATAAATTGAACTTGTGTTATGTTTTTTTTTATAATCTAATTTTGCTCATTTTTTACTTACTTCTTAACAAAAAACATGTAAAACATTACTTTAAGCTATAAAAAACGTAATACCTAAAACAGTTTATGTAAAGAGCAAAAAAAATCTAGGTACTTTTCCTTGTAATATTATTATTATTCCTGTAATATTTTACCTATTTTAAGTTTTATAAATAATTTATCAGAAAAATTAAAATATTTGATTAAACATGATTTTCAAACCAATTTTATTTTTAGTAGCTTTTAAAGTTTTATTTTTAGTAGCTTTTTAGGCTGACTGCTGTTATACATATAAATATAAAATTATCAGCAGCGCGGCTGTCACGTGACCGTCACGCTGCTAAAGTCGCCTAAGTGTAAAAGCACGCTTAAGGTATAGAAGATCCATAAAACAACTTCCTTCAAGTAAGTATTCTTGGTAACTTCAGTGCTGTTGTTGCTAACACAATGAAGATTAACTAACAGTTTCTCGCCGAACAAGCAAGAAGCAGTCGGATCTAACCGCAGCTCTTACTGACGTAACTTCAAGTTTATAATGTACTAGCAAATTGCCGCAGCTTCACCGGCGTAAATATGGTGTCGAACGAAATATAATTGAAATTTATAGCCTATGTGCTATTCCAATGAATAAGCTATATACTGTATAGTTTTATCAAAATCCATTCAGTAGTTTAAGCGTGAAGGAGTAACAAACATACCATCCTCACAAACTTTCGCGTTTATATTAAAAAGCCTAAATACTAAATAATCTAGTGTATTCATAGGTGCTCGTAGCGCAATGGCAGCAGCACTTTGGTAAAGATACCGTAGCTAAGCACAACCTACCGCGGTCGTGTTTGGATGGGTGACCATACGGACAATTTAATTGTTGTATATCACTAGCACTATAGTGCTTCGAGAGGCACGTTAAGCCGGTGGTCCTGGCCAATATCGATTGATATTATGTTAGAGATGGTGTCAAAGAATTAGTTTGGTGATTTAAATAATTACCTATCTGAATACTTACAGCCTACTTTTAAAAAAAATATGATGAACGAAGCACAAACAAGAATTTTAAAAAATGGAACGCAGCGAAAACAAAAGACAGATGAAAAAAAGGAAGAGAAAAATTATTGTTTGGTGAAGACAGGGTTTTTTGTAAAAATAGAAAGTTTGATTACAAATAGTTTTTTTATTTCAGCATCCAAATACCAGATAAGTGTGTTTCTATTACATTTATATCGATTGACATCATTAGGCCGCACATTTTGTTTTATGTCTACAAATCTGAACTTTGTCAAAACATGGCTGTTGTACAATGCAAAAATTACACTATTGGGCACATTCATACACATCGTATACAAACCATGTAGGCTCAATGAACCTATTATTCAATTAATGATCTAGGTAACTAATCATAACTTTAATATTTTTCAGAAGTGGGATACCAAAATGCACCGGCGGAAGCGTAGTCGTGCAGGCTGTGAATTCTCAGTGGAAAACCTTTCTGGAGAACGGCGACCTTGGCGATCCGATGAGACTACTACACTTCCACTAAAGGAAATTCAGAACGCACTTGAGGAGACCAATCCACATATTCAACGTGAGTCTGTTCCATATCACATTGACAATGCCTCTATTGCAAAGGCTGAAATTATTCCCTTGTTCGACCCAGAAAAATTTAATGTTTTTGCACACCAATGGATTAATAAGATTGATCAACTAGGAATGATCCACCATTGGTCTGATGAGACCAAAAGTTATTATATGCAGTCTAGATTAAGTGGTATGGCACGAACTTGGCATGGGTCGCTACAAAATTATATGCTTACGTGGGCTGAATGGAAAAGTGAGCTGGTCAAGGCTTTTCCATACAATATGGATTATGCAGAGTCTTTAAAAGAGATGTTATCATTAAAAAAGAGTTTTAATGAAAGCATGGCGCAATATTTCTACCAGAAGAATGCCTTTCTCACTAGATTAGAAATATTTGGTGAAAAAGCAGTTGCATGTCTTATTGACGGCTTACCAATACATATGAAGGCCCCAGCACGAGTTGGAAACTTTACATCTCCTACAGAATTATATTCAAAATTCTTAGCAATGATGGAAGAAAAAAATAAGACCGGCTCTGTAAATCGGACAACAAGATTTGAACCGCTTAGAACTGAGACGAATACCTCTACTACATACATAAGTCAGAATAAAGAGAGAGGTCAAAAGCCCGTATCATGTTTTCTCTGTAACGAGCTGGGACATACTGTCAGACGTTGCCCAAAAAACCCTGGTCGTCCTCATTGCGACAGGTGCAATAAAATTGGCCACGCGACTGATAAATGCTGGTTCAAGCCAGGCCCCAACCTCCCAGCTCCAACTACAATCGACACAATTAATGCTGAGGTAAATAATACATATTTCACTAATGTTACTCTTGACAATATCAAAATCAGGGCGTATTTTGATTCAGGCGCAAAAATTAATGTGATAAGTTTTACTATGTCTAAGATGTTACAATCTCCATTGTTACCTTGTGACTACCTGATCAGCGGCTTTGGCGGTGGTGCTGTGACTGCTTTAGGACAGCACAATGTTACATTGGAAGTCTGTGGCATTTTATTTGATACAACCCTAGTAGTGGCTGACTATGGAGGACACCTGCCGCAAATGATTTTAGGTCAGCCTTTAATTAATGATCCCCGAATAAAATTTATCATTTCTGGTAATAAATTAATAATCGAAGAAGCGAAAGTAGAGGGTTTGCCGGATGTACTACTGATCAATGACATTATCGACGATGTTCGTATTGAAATACGATGCTCCAAAGACGTTACCATTCCGCCGTCTACTGTAAGAATCATAGATATACTATGCCAAGGAAATAGTGATGAGGGGTCCGTCTTTGTCGAGTCAAGAACACGGTTTTATGATGGCAAGGATTACTTTATTCCGGCGTCTATTGTCAATTCCGTATCAGCAGTGATCGAAATACGAAATGCATCATTAATACCGTTGACCCTCAAAGCTGGCGAATTACTAGCAAGAGGAAGTCGGTGCATTGAGGCCGAGTACCACTTGGAATCCGAGGATAGGGATGAGGGCGGACAAGTTTTATCTATAGATGTAGATACAATACAATGTGGTGCTACTGATCCCGAGACAAAAAGAAAGTTAGTAAATTTACTACAAGATTATTCGGATTGCTTTCTGAGGAACTAGGATGTACTGATAAAATTAAAATGAAGATCGATCTCAACTGTGATAAACCGATATGCTATAGACCATACAGATTGTCAGAAGCCGAAAAAAGTATAGTTAGAGAAAAAATCGCTGATTTGACAAAAAACAAGATAATTCAGGAATCCACTTCCCCTTTTTCTAGTCCCATTGTGCTAGTGCGTAAGAAGGATGGAGACCACCGGCTGTGTGTGGACTATCGAAAATTAAATAGTATAACTGTCAAAGATCGTTACCCCTTACCGATAATTGAAGAACAAATTGAAAAGTTGGGAGGTAAGAAGGTGTTCACGAGCCTAGACATGTCTCAAGGCTTCTACCAAATTCCTTTGGATGAAGAGTCAATTCCCAAAACCGGATTTTCGACGCCAGAAGGTCATTACGAGTTTTTGCGGATGCCTTTTGGACTTGCAAACTCTCCGAGCGTATATCAGAGGTTGATGGACAAGATCCTAGGCTCCTTAAGATATGATAAGGTACTGCCGTATATGGATGATTTGTTGATACCCACGTTTAATGAAACTGAGGCTCTTGAGACACTACGCACTGTACTAGACATCATAAGAGATGCAAAGCTAACGTTGAATTTATCCAAGTGCAAATTTCTTCAGAGAAACATCCAATATCTTGGTTACGAAATTAATGAAGAAGGAGTACGCCCTGGCAGTAAGAAAATAGAAGCTGTAACTAAATACCAACAGCCTACAAACATACATGAATTGCGTATGTTCCTGGGTCTCACTAGTTACTTTCGAAAGTTCGTCAGGGGCTACGCTTTAATTGCCAGCGACTTATATAAACTTCTAAAAAAAGAGGCAGTATGGGAATGGAGTCTACCACAACAGAATGCCTTCGACAAATTGAAAGAAATACTGACCACTAGACCAGTACTTGCATTGTACAATTCTCAGGCAGAGACAGAAGTACATACGGACGCTTCTAGCAAAGGCATAGCAGGGATTTTACTTCAAAAGACTGGTACATCTTTTCGCCCGGTCGCTTACTTTAGCAGAAAGACGTCTAGAGAGGAATCAATCTACCATTCATACGAATTAGAGTGTTTAGCAGTTGTAGAATCGCTTAAGAGATTCAGAATTTATTTAGGAGGTATTAACTTCAAAGTTGCTACAGATTGTGCTGCTGTGCGCCAGACATTCGAGAAACGTGACTTGTTACCTCGGATAGCTCGATGGTGGTTAAGCATACAAGAATATAATTTCACGATAGTCCATCGCCCAGGCACGACACACAAGCACGTTGATGCGCTTAGTAGAGCATCGGTAGAGGCAGCAGAAAATCAACAGGTGCTGGTTTTGGATCTCTTAGACTGGGTGGTGTGCATGCAAAATCAAGACTCAAAAATTTGTACTATACGCGACAAACTAGAGAGAGGAGATGGAGATCCAGACATAATGAATAATTACGTTCTTAAAGATAACAAAGTTTATAGACGTTGCATCAATGATCAGCTTCGCTTGGTTATACCAAAATATTGCCGATGGAACATTATGAGGAAGTATCATGATGACGTTGGACATCCGGGTCTTAAAAAGTGTGATGTGCTTGTAAAGGAACACTGTTGGTTTCTGTTTTCAAAATCTGTGGAAGCGACTGAAAGGTTAATGGAGATATTTTCTGAATTCGGTTTTCCCAGAAGAATAGTATCAGATCGAGGAACAGCCTTTTCCAGCAAGACCTTCCGAGACTTCTGTCATACCAACCAGATCATTCACGTTATGAACTCAGTCGCTTCGCCTAGATCAAACGGTCAGGTGGAGCGATACAACAGAACAGTTGTGGAAAGCATCAACAAAAGCACTCAGGATGAACGTTATTGGGATTCTTGTTTACCCAGAGTCATGTGGGGGTTAAACAACACCATAAGCTCTACAACAGGCTTAACGCCCTACAAATTGATGTTTCAAGGAAGTCGAAGTCTTCTACAAGGTATAGGTGACAATGTCATACATTCGGCCGAAGAAGCTGCAAATAATATACAGAAAGCCAAAAAGAAAATCGATAAAACGGCAATACAAATGAAAAAGAGATTTGATGCAAAAAGAAAGAAACCAACTAAATATCAAATCAATGACCTTGTATTATGGCACAAGTCAGAATGCGGATCCAAAGATGCAATACGGAAATTAAAAGAAAAGTACAGTGGGCCTTACAAAATCGTGAAGTGCCTGGGAAATGACAGATATATAATAACATCACTAAAGGGTTTAAAGGGCTACAAGAAGTTTTCAGCTACAGTGGCATCTGACGCTTTAAGGAGATTTAGCAACCACGCAGCAGAAAGTGAAAGTCAAGAAAGCGAAAGTGATGTTGATAGTACTGAAGACTTAATGGATTTACTGGAAGGATAACTTGGTAATTGTTAACATAAATAGCCTGGGCCACTACACAATAGTAGTGAATGTAATGATTACTCTGGGCCACTATGTAATGGTAGTGATTGTCCTCTGTGACCTTTCTAGTAGTAGTTTTTATACTCTGGGCCACTATTTAATACTAGTGATTGAACTCTGGGCCACTATCTAATGGTAGTGATTGTACCTAATAGTAGTTGCTATACTCTGGGCCGCTATTTAATAATAGTGACTGTATTCTGGGCCACTATATAATGGTAGTGACTGTACTCTGCGACGTACATAATAATAGTTGTTATACTCTGGGTCACTATGTAATAATAGTGATAGTACTCTGGGCCACTACTAATGGTAGTGATTGTACCTAATAGAAGTTGTAATACTCTGGGCCACTATTTAATATAGTGATTGTATTCTGGGCCACTATCTAATGGTATTGATTGTACTTTGTAACCTACCTAGTATTAGTTGTTATACACTGGGCCACTATATAATAATAGTGATTGTACTCTGGGTTCTGGTGGTGATCTGATGGTGGTGATTGCACTCTGGGCCACAATCAAATGGCAGTGATCACACTCTGAGTCACTATCTAATGATAGTCCGAATTTAATGATTTAACCCCTAGAACCTTACCCACTGGTAGTATTAGTATAAAACTGATCACCTTGGTCATCATGTAAATAGTATTACTACAAATTAGGAAATGCAATCAGTTATTTTTTTAATAACAATTTTGATCACTTAGTAAACATTTTACTAGATAGTACATATGCATCTAACACAATTGAACTAGCATGCAGAGAACTTCTGGGTCAATAATTGATAAAACTAACCTTTTTTAAAAAAAAAGATATATTTCATACATGCTGTATTTATCAAATATGCAAGGCTAAAAGTTATTTTTTTTGTTATAACAGTACAAAATTGGAATAAATATACCTTATAAGATTTTCATAGTATATCAAAATCTTTTGGAAATTAAAACTCAATTTCTAATAATTTTATTACTATAGGTATAAATAATGAGACGCTTATTTTATTTGCAGGGACGCAAATAGAGTCAGGATGGGCGAGTGTTAGAGATGGTGTCAAAGAATTAATTTGGTGATTTAAATAATTATCTGAATACTTACAGCCTACTTTTAAAAAAAATATGATGAACGAAGCACAAACAAGAATTTTAAAAAATGGAACGCAGCGAAAACAAAAGACAGATGAAAAAAAGGAAGAGAAAAATTATTGTTTGGTGAAGACAGGGTGTTTTGTAAAAATAGAAAGTTTGATTACAAATAGTTTTTTATTTCAGCATCCAAATACCAGATAAGTGTGTTTCTATTACATTTATATCGATTGACATCATTAGGCCGCACATTTTGTTTTATGTCTACAAATCTGAACTTTGTCAAAACATGGCTGTTGTACAATGCAAAAATTACACTATTGGGCACATTCATACACATCGTATACAAACCATGTAGGCTCAATGAACCTATTATTCAATTAATGATCTAGGTAACTAATCATAACTTTAATATTTTGTCGTTAAGATGCCTTATGGGCAGTTTAATAACATCTGACAGCAAGGTTGCCTTGCAAACACCTCTCAACCAACCCGTACTGAGCCCGCGTGGTGGAATATGGCTTAAACAACCTCATAGTCGAGGTCAGGTCTTGCCCAGTAGTAGGACGTTACATTCTAACCTTACTTTGCTACTGTACAAAGATATAACTACACCGAAACTATCATAGGAGCGGAAACGAAGCGTAAGAGCAGACACCTAATGCTATGCTCTTATAGAAACCTGGTCATTACCGACTTCAAAAAAGGAAGCAATCAATTTGACCTGTATGTATATGATTTCATCAGAATTAGATAACGTTTTAGTTTGTTGATAAATGAATGCTTCTGAACACAAGTACAAAGTTTCTGTATGTTTGTATATTAGTATGTTTGTCTCAAGATTTCTCAAAAACGAGAAGTCATATATCTAGTATAATTCATCAAATAATCATAGGAAGGCCATTGGAAGCGCTTCCAACCGACCAGGTGTTGTGGCCGGGAACCAAGGTCCAATGATCACCGTTTTTAGTTAAAAAGTTAGTCCGCTCTAAATCTTTAATATCGCGGTTCAGTTTCTATATTTCGACTATATTGTCATCTAGTCGCGTCGAGCCGAGTCTGCGTGTTGCGTTGAAATGAAGTGACAGTGGTTGATCATAGATGTCACTACATTTTAAAATTAATAATTTTGAAACAGACTACCTTCTGAATTGACTCTAAAAAAATATATTTTTGCAATCAATCGGAAATGCATAAGTTGATAACATCCTGTTTAGGTAAAAACTCCCACATAAACTCTTTTAAAAGAATAGCACTTATCGGGAACGCTAAAAGTAAGTAGTTACACGTGGCAACAAGGAATCACGAACATTTAAATAACTGCCTAGTCTAGATTATAAATCAGGGAGCAAGCGACGTCTTAAGTTAAACTCGAGCTCGTACTAGATTTTTCATTTAAAGTCTAGTGTGAGTGCGGCTTAGCTACGACAAATTTAGAGAATATAAAACTATTTACGTCAGAAGTAGTAGATTTTATTTTATTTATGTTTAACATTATTGTACTGTGCATTGTACGATTGACAGACTTAATGCCTGAGGGCAATCTCAACCAGTCAACCGGTTGGAAATGCAGAAAATTGAATCGGTGGCGATACTTATTACCTTTCTATGGGCTGTAAGCGCATTAACGGCGTGACTTATAATTAATATTAATATAATCTAATAATCTAACTATTAATATAATCTAATCGTAACGGCAACGCACGTGTCGCGCTAATATTATTTTTTACCATGTAATACTTGTTTTTCAAACAGCACATAAAATGATACCTTACGTTAGGTATTCTGAGAAGGGCATAATGAAATGTGAAATTACACAGAAAAATATTGAAAGAATATTTTTTTGTGTAATTTCATGGATTCCTATAATCAAAACATTCATATACGGTATGATTATTTCCACAGAGCCTTGAATGGTTTTAATAAATATTCAATTTAACGGTTTCGATCTTAACAATAATACTTTGATTTATTTGGAAGCTCAATTCGTATTAATGAAGTATTATTTACATAAAACAGTCCTATTGTATTTTTCCTCCAGTGAGAGGTTTTCTCCCATCACTTTAAAGTTCTCACTAGACGGATTTGAGATAGCTTTAAAGTCTGTTTCTTTGCTTGTCGAATATTGTAAACAATCTTGGTATTCCTTTTTAAAGGGGCTCCCCGAATTTTTGACGTGCACACTAGCGCCACTCTATTTAAAATAATTATTACTCCTTAAATACTAAAACAATCACAAATATGGTATACACGATTGTAGTACAGGTTCTATAGTTTATTTAGTACGTTTAAATTGTTTCTTAAGTAGTTTACTGTAGTAAGAGTTAGAAAAACTGCTATATATGGCCACTTTTGGCAATTTTTCTAACTGTAACTGCAGATAACTTTGTTTTATTGAACTTAAACATTGTATCTAAACCACATAACCAGAGGTGCAATCGCATAAATCAGATTTTCGATTGGTCTTTTATTTAACGAGTTATGATTTTTCTAATAAAGTAGCGCTAGAGTACGCGTTGAAATTTTGGGGAGCCCCTTAACGAAATGCTTCATTTTAATATAAAATAAATACAAAATTCACAACTTATAAGGTAATTCATTGTCAAATATTAGCATCTTTGTAAATCAAGCAGCTAATGAAAATTATTCACTGGTATTATTTAAAAAGTAATATAAAGATTGTTTACAATATTCGACTAGCAAAGATATTCGGACTTTAGGATCATTTTTTTTTACGTTGACGGAAAACTATAGACAAAGAAAAAACGTACAAAAGTAAATATTGTAAAATGCGTTAAAGACCTTTATAATAATTAGGATACTATTTTAATCATTAAATTTAAAGTGATTTATTTAGTCAAGGTACACTTAAATTATATTTCACTGTTTATTATTTACGTTGGCGAAAAGTAATTAACATCTGCTGTTATACTGAACCTGCATGGTTAATAAAATTTTAAAAGATATTTCCTATAGTGACGTCATATATCGATGATATAAACATTCAATGACAAGAAGTCTGCTCATTGAATAAAAGGCGTTACAATTTAAGACACTGCGCCTATTGGAAGCTTTTTTTTAATCATCTTGGGAGTCGAGCCTAGTATTTTATGTTGCCTGTAAGTAAAATATCATTAAGGAAGAAATAAGTTGGTTAATCCAAATCCAAGGACGCATGCAATAAGCAAATAGTTTTTTTTAAATGAATCTTGACCATAATTTAAACACAAATACTTCAGAAATACACAATTGATGACATACTAATACTAGATACAATATAAAGATAACCATAAATACCTGCTTTGATAAGTCCCATTTTAGATATATTCCTCTATTCGTTGTAACAAGACCGTACCTGACAAGTCATTTGCACTTGACCCATCCACTTTCAGCCTCAAGACGACAAAAAGTGACTTTTACTAACTGTTACTCCCAGTTACTCCCATCTCAGACCTATACCTATTCGCCGTAAATAAACCGCACCTGACAAGTTAGTATACGGCGCACTTGCCCCAGCCACCTTCAGCCTGGACGACAATAAGTAGCCGTCACTTCTGTTACTGCTGTCTTCGAGCTTTCACTTAAAAATAGAACTGGGTAGATTTGAATATGACCAATTGGCCATTTCGAATTGAAAAAAAAATATGTTGATAGTTTCAAAGGCGATTTGATGGTAATTAAGGTTTAACGATAAGTCAGTCAGAAAAAAATAATTTATTTATAGAATTAAGACCCTCTAGACATTGCAACTTTAGCAGCGATGCAGTCGCGATGCTAACGCGCGTTAGCATCGATTCAATTGTAAAATGTCAACCTTTACTCACCGCGCTATTTTCAGCATCGATACAGAAGCTGGAAATCGTTAAAAATTATGTACTAAATTATAAGCGATTGCATCGATGCTAAATTAAATCTGTTTATTGCGTAAGTCGCGATGCTAAAGCACGTTTTCAAAATGCGTGACTGCATTGATGCTAAAAGTTAGTGTGTAAGAGGTCTCATTCATTCAGCCTTAGCCTTTTTAGGGTTCCGTAGCCGAATGGCAAAAAACAGAACCCTTATAGTTTCGTCAAGTCTGTCTGTCTGTCTGTCTGTCTGTCTGTCCGTCCGTATGTCACAGCCATTTTATTCTGTAACTATAAGCATTTTACAGTTAAAATTTGGTAGGAAGATGTATCTTGTTAACCGCTTACCGATTCTCATACAAAGAGTAAAAAATAATGACATTTAAGGGGGGGCCTTCATACATGAAACTAAAACCAAAAAAAATTTTTTTGTCAAACCTATGCGTGTGGGGTGTCTATAGATAGGTCTTTTAAAATGATATTGAGGTTCCTAAAACCTTTCTTAAAACCTTTCTTTTAAAGTCTAACGTTTCATAGCTAGACGCTTCCAAAGAGGTAAAATGGGCGTCCCCCCCATCTAATTTCTAAACCAAGCAAGTGTAAATTTTGAAAAATATATATGATGTAGATCTTAATAAATACTTTCAACGAAAATTGGTTCGGACGGGATCGAAAACTACTAGGTTTTTGAGATATAGCATATTTTCAACAACCGCAAACATAACTTTGTACTTCATACAAGCACTATGAAAAACAAAGTTATATTTGCAGTCAACAAAATATTGTGGTATTTTACTAAGTAGAAGTAAATAGATTCCCTAATTCAGTTAAAGTTGGTACGGAACCCTCAGTGCGCGAGTCCGACTCGCACTTGGCCGGTTTTTTTTTAGATCTGGTGCGGTTTTTTTTTCAGAAAATCATAACTTGATTTAATTTGTTAATAGCAAAAATAATAGCAAAAGAATCTTTTGACGATATATAAACTTCTTAAGTCTTTACCAAAAAATATTAATAAATATATCAGCGGCAGCAAGAACTAAGTAAGCAGCCTAAAATAAACACAAATCATAATACCTACCTCTATTCAGTCATCATCAACATCATTATTATCAGCCAAAGGACGTCCACCGTTTTCCACAGCAACCTGCACCCAGTTTGATCCTGCGATCCTTACAAGGTCACCTGTTCATTTGGACGACCTACGCTGCGTCTTTAGTCAAAGTGTCTCCTATCTAGAACTTTTCTCTATTCAGTATCTTTTTAACATAAAAATTTCCTGTTTACTCATGTAATAAACTCCTTTGACTCTGTGATCAATATCGCAGTCTGCATCCCAGTTTGAACCAACACCTGTGATTTGTGTAACAAAAAGTAAGCGACGTACGTAGCACGCTCGTTTGGTGCTTAATTATACTGACCATGCTTTAATTTTTTTAAGGACTAAGTTTTTTTTATTATTTAGATCACAGCACTAACGGCTTTCTTTTGGAAATAAGTTTAATAAGTAATTGTTTGGGAGTAAAACTCTAGTGTTTTAAGGTGGAATATATGGGATGCTACCACAATAGGAATTAACAACTTCATTATTTTGAAGTTCGAGAGCCATAATGATCGTTAATATCTACGCAGGAAGATCTCACTCTGTGTTCTATATACTAATAAAGCGCCATAATGGTAGTTAATTTTTTTTTCAAAACTATATAAATTACAAATAATATTTTAGTCTCCCTGTGATGACCAACGCTTTAAGGCGTTTGAAACGTCTCGGGAGATAACATTTAATAAATATCCACAAAACGTATCCATCAATGGTGTTTTATTCACGGCTGAAGTAATTTGCATTAATTCAGAATCTTAATTAAACTTATTTACAATTATGAATAAATAAATGAACTGATCAAGTCATCATATTTTATTTAAAGCAAAATAACCATCAGAATAAAACGGTCAAGTAAAATTACTAAACACATGGTTTCCAAAAACCGGTGTATACATAGATACGTAAAAGGCTGCAGGCTGCCCTTAAGGCATTTTTACATACTGCCCATAAACATGTTTTTATCTACACCCCACCAATTTTCTCAGTCAAATGCAAAGTAAAGATTACTCGCTAACTTCAAGGTTCAAAATTGCAGGTCTGAACTGTTTTCCGTTAGTCCTAAAAGATCCAAGACCCATGGTGACTCTATCTCTTTTCTCGGTCTAATTGGAAGTGCTGTTCCACACTCGCGTCTGCGACACTAATTGAGGAACGAGCCACCCAGGTGAATGGGATTCAATTTTGTTTTCCTGGGATTTTAAATTTGAATTTCAGTGTTAAAGTTATACTTACTTTGGGTTAAAGATCGTTGAAATGTTATTTACCATGAAAGTACTTTAAAGTCCGTTTCTCTTTGCCAGTCAAATAATGTTAACATTTTTTTTTGTTTACTTTTTTTTTTATTGGACACCAATCACATACATTGCTCTGATTCTTGTTAGTATATCAAAATATGTACTACTAGCGACATCTAGTGTTGCCTTCTGTAAACCTTTATTCCGTTCTGCTATTGTTTTTTTTTGAATAAAAGTCAGTCTGTTATTTTCACTCTCAACGGTTGTTTCATTTTAGCTGGTTATGGGCCCAGCCGAATAAAAAACCCATTAATTATCGCGAAAGTAATCGTTCGAATAGTATGGCGACTTGTGTATAAGAACAATAGTGTGTTCGTAACATTTTGGACTCTCCGCGCTTTGGATTTTGTAAAAAGTGGTTGCGACGTGCATGCCGGTAAAAATGGCGGCCAACTACATTGTGAACGTGCCGAAGTTGCGAGGAAGAGAGAACTATGATGAGTGGGTCTTTGCAGCAGAGAATTTTCTAATTCTGGAAGGAATGATGAAGTGCATCAAGCCCGAGAAGGATGATACTGGCGCTGTACAAATCGTTTCGGCTGCAGATGACGCGAGGACAAGAGCAAAATTGATCCTCACTATCGATTCATCGTTGTATGTCCATATTAAGACTGTCCAGACCACGAAGGAACTATGGGAGAAACTAAGATCCCTATTCGATGATTCTGGTTACACAAGAAAGATTAGTCTACTACGGCATTTGATATCTATACGTCTGGAGAATTGCAGTTCCATGACCTCGTATATCACACAGATCATAGAAACGGGTCAGAAACTATGTGGAACAGGATTTGCAATAAACGACGAATGGATTGGTTCGTTGCTCCTAGCTGGATTACCTGAAAAATTCTCACCCATGATAATGGCGATTGAGCATTCGGGCATACAAGTGACAACGGACGCCATTAAAAGTAAGCTGATTGACATGGATTCCGGAAACTACACCAACGACAATACTGAAGGTGGTGCATTTGCAGTCCGCAAATGGCAGCACAAGCAAAAACAAGCACCTACTTCCGGAAATAAAGATGGCGCTTCAAACTCGCCAAAATCCAGTAATGCCAACAGCAAGATGAAAAACGTCAATGTCAGATGCTATAAATGCAAACAAATCGGACATTATCGAACACAATGCCCAAATAATTCAAAGTCGAATAATAAGAGTGAAGACTGTAAACAGACCAATGCATTCTCGGCAGTATTCCTGAATGGAAGCTTTAGTAAGCGAGACTGGTATGTTGACTCCGGCGCTAGCGTTCATCTGACCGCTAACAGAGACTGGATCACCGGTAGATATCGCGATGTACAACAAGAAATTGTAGTTGCAAATCATGAAAAAGCTTCAGTTACCTGTGCCGGCGATGTAAAGATTATGACCTCCGTCAAGAACACTGAATATGACATTAACATCGAAGATGTGTTTTGTGTACCTAACCTCACAACCAACCTGATTTCAGTCAGTAAATTGATAGAAAAAGGAAACAAAGTGACCTTTACCAGTGATGCATGTGAAATACGCAACAGAAAGGGAGAATTGGTTGCTATAGCTTCCTTGATAAATGGGATGTATAAGTTGAATACTTGTGAAAGATTGGTTGCAGCGGTGACTACCTCAGGTCATATTTGGCATCGCAGATTGGGACATGTAAACAGTGAATGCCTGATGAAGACTAAGAATGCAGTTGAAGGAATTGAATTTGATGATAAGGTTGTAATCAGCAAATCGTCATGCAAGACATGTTGTGAAGGTAAACAATGCCGACATCCTTTCACAAATAGTAGTACTAGGAGTACTGAATTATTAAATGTGATACATACTGACCTTTGTGGACCCATGGAGGAGACATCACTAGGAGGTTCGTCCTACTTTTTATTGTTTGTTGATGACCTTAGTCGAATGACCTTTATATATTTCTTGAAAAACAAAAGTGAAGCCTTGAAATATTTTCAGGAATTTAAGGCCATGGCCGAAAATCAAACTAATAGAAAAGTGAAAGTCTTGAGGAGTGACAATGGAAAGGAGTTCTGCAATTTGAATTTTGATGGCTATTTAAAGAAAAATGGAATAATACATCAAAGAACGAACCCATATACACCTCAACAGAATGGAATGTCAGAACGTATGAATAGAACCATCATTGAAAAAGCCAGATGTATGCTATATGATGCCGGTCTGAGTAAGAAGTTTTGGGCAGAAGCTTGCAATACTGCTGTCTATTTACATAATCGCACTGTCTCATCTGTTTTAAATGGTAAAACACCATATGAGTTGTGGACAGGTGCTAAGCCCAACTTAAGCCATTTGAGGATTTTTGGATCTCCTGTCATGGTTCATGTTAACAAAGAGAAAAGGTCAAAATGGGACAAAAAATCCATTGAATGTATACTTGTGGGATATCCTGATAATGTAAAAGGGTACAGAGTGTATAATCCTGTTAATCGACAAATCAGCACCAGCAGAGATGTCATCATCATGGAAAAGCAGACAGTAGAGATGTCAGCAGAAAATGACCAGGAAAATCTGACCAATGAAGAACCAAATCAGAGCCAGAATCTTTTAGATTCAGTGGGGGATTCAACATTGACAGAAGGGTCAAATGATGATTCACCTTCAGACTATATACCGAGTGAGTATGAGGAGGCTGTTGAAACTCACAATGAAGAAAATCAGAGAGTTTGGCCTGTCAGAGAGCGCCGTGCTCCAAATCGATATGGATTTGGCGGTGCCTGCTTCTCGGAGCATAATATAGATAGTTCATCTGATCTTACATTAAAGCAAGCACTTGAAGGGCCTGAAAGTGACCAGTGGCATCAAGCAGTGCAGGATGAACTAAGAAGCTTTGAAGAAAATGGTGCATGGGAAATAGTTGATGTGCCAAGTGATAAAAATATAGTGCAATGTAAGTGGGTACTAAAGAAAAAGGTTGATCCTGACAATAAAGTGCGGTTCCGTGCAAGGTTAGTGGCTAAGGGTTTCACCCAGCAACCAGGTGTTGACTTTGTTGAGACTTATTCACCAGTGGTTAGACATAGTACACTTAGGCTCCTTTTTGCCCTATCTGTTAAGCTTGGTTTTGATATTACACATTTGGATGTAGTAACCGCATTCTTGAATGGTGATCTGAATGAAGATATTTACATGCAAATGCCAGAAGGCTTTAATTATTCTGATACTTGTAAAGTTCTAAAATTGAAGAAAGCCATTTATGGCCTCAAACAATCTTCAAGAATGTGGTACAATAAAGTAGAAATTTGTTTAAATAAAAATGGATATTGTAAATCTGAATATGAACCTTGTGTGTTTACGAAAACTGTAGATAGTCAGAAAACTATAATTGCACTGTATGTCGATGACTTTTTTATTTTTTCCAATGATTCTGTCGAAACTAATAAAATGAAAGGCATATTGGAATCTGAATTTAAAATAAAAGACTTGGGCCATATTAGGCAGTGTCTTGGAATGTCAGTTTGTTATGATAAAAGTAATAAAGTTCTTACTTTAGATCAAAGTAAATATATAGACCAGTCATTGTGTAAATTTAATCTAACTAATTGTAAAACTGTAAAAACACCTATGGAAAGTGGTTTAAAATTACCAAAGGTTCAAACATGTGATAAAAGCTTACCTTACCAGCAATTGATTGGCTGTTTAATGTATTTAGCCATACTTACCCGACCTGATATAGCTTATTCAGTCACATACCTAAGTCAATTTAATAATTGTTATAATAAAGAGCACTGGACTCATGCCAAACGCATATTAAGGTATTTAAAACATACTAAAGATTATTGTATTAAATATTATAATATAGGTAATAGAGATATAATAGGTTATGTGGATGCAGATTGGGGAAGCGATCATTTGGATAGGAAATCTAACACAGGATTTTGTTTTAACCTTTCTGGTGGTGTTATCTCGTGGGGGAGTAAAAAGCAAAATAATGTTGCATTATCCAGCACAGAAGCTGAATACATAGGTATTTCAGAAAGTTGCAAAGAGGCTATTTACTTGAGAAATTTGTATAAGGAATTAACAGGTGATTCAAATTGTATTGTTATATATAATGATAATCAAAGTGCTCACAAACTTTTACATAACCCTGTATTTCACAATAGGTCAAAGCATGTTGATATTCGTTACCATTTCAGTAGAGAATGTATTCAAAATAATGTTGTTAAAGTTGAGTATCTACCAACAGCTGATATGGTAGCAGATGTGCTTACAAAGTCTTTAAATTGTTTAAAACATTTTAAGTTTTTAGAGATGATGGGTTTAGAACAAAAATGAAAGATTTTTTTTTGTAGACACAAAAATTTATTGTTTGTTTTATTACTCAATTATTTTGATATAGTGGGGGTCTTGTTAGTATATCAAAATATGTACTACTAGCGACATCTAGTGTTGCCTTCTGTAAACCTTTATTCCGTTCTGCTATTGTTTTTTTTTGAATAAAAGTCAGTCTGTTATTTTCACTCTCAACGGTTGTTTCATTTTAGCTCTGATCCCAAATTAAGTAGCCAATGCACTTGAGTTATGGAAATCAGACACAACGGAGGTACCACAACACCCAGATCCGACATTGACCCGACCGGGAATCGAACCACTCGACCACGGAGGTCGTCAAGCATACCTCTATCTTTCGTAATAATTTAAAATAATATCTATGCTAAACGATGATTTATTTTCATATGTTGTCAGTGATTTTTGTGCCTGTTTTATTTTAAAATGAATTATTTCGGTAAAAATAAATGTTTAGATTGATTACCATATATGACAAGCAAAAAGGAACGGCCTTTCAGTACCGATCTCTTCAAAATTTGAGTGAACAGGCTTCTTCTGGGCGAGCTCGTTTCATTTTCGACTTCGTCTTAGTCGCATTAGGCTTGGACTGGAGTCAAGAGCGAACCCATACTAAATAAAAAATAAAAAATCTGAACCTTTTTTATATACGACGATACGATATTTAACTAGCGGACCCAGCGAGCCTTGTATCGCTCCCGGCCCTGTCCCGCACCGGTCTCGTAATTTTAATAAAAGTATTAGAAATAAGATATTCCGGACGGTTACGAATTTGACATAGTAACAATCATGAATCGGTCCACCCGCTCAATTTCCTTATTTTTTTTCATAAGAATCTTTTCCTGAATAAAACAAACACAACAAAAAATAATTACTGAAATCGGCCAAGCCGTTCACGCGCGATGTCATGATGCGTAAGGAAAATATGAAAATATGGATGGATAAAGATTTTCGGACCCAAACCCTGACCCTGAGTCTTTCGCAAACCGGAGTTCGAACCTTAAAACCATTTGGCAAAAGTGTCCTTGAGTTTCATCGGGGCAGGGAATCGGGTCCAGACGTCTCTCAAAAACCGGGCAAATAGCTATACCATTGGTATGCACAGTAATCAAAGCTTTTTGGTGTTTGGTACATGCTTGCTTAAGTATTTTTGTTTTACATTATGCAAAAATCCCTGTATAAGCTATTCTATCTCAATTACTATAACCCCTTGTTTTTAAATAATTATGAAATGCATTTATTTGTCGCTCGATAAGTTTCAAGTATGATTATGTTACCTAACTCAATTATGATAAGTCTACACAGCATGATTATAACTAGGGTAAAACCCGGATAGTTGCCCTACTTTTTGAAATTACTGTGTATCTCTTAGTACAAAAAGCGAGATACTTCAATTGTTAAACGGGTAGCTACTTTGGTTTATTATCTTCAAATGTATGAAAGGTATAAATATTATCTTTGATATTTCAAGAGTATTGGCGATTTTTGCGAACCTGTATGTAAATTTTGGGACAACTATCCCATGTAGGGAATAGTTGCCAAGTCTATATAAGTTACGTTTAGGTTAGATGCCTCGTCGCGATAGAGGGCATTTATCCCGTAAAATCTTAAATCGCACCTAGCCATCCCATACAACCGCACAGAGACATGCAAGACGGTCAACTTAGTTGTAGTGGTAGAGTCTTACGATAGATAAATAAAAAAGAATGTGTTTCGTTCGCGGAACTAGAGTAATTGCAATCGAGGCAACTATACCCCCGAGTCAATTATCCGGGTTTTACCTTATAGCATTTTATCTAAAATTACAACAATAGTAGTAGAAGTCGTCCAAGCCAATCTCGACTACAGTGTCACACCGACTAACCGACTGTGCGGGACATAATATAATGCACAAGTGTGTGCGCAAACACAGAAGCACTCTCTATTCATTTCATTCTCATAGCCCTTAGGCATTCTGACACGACCGGACAGATATAACAACACGCCTTCACGTGATTTTTTGAGGCACGGGGGTGAAACACCGCCAATTTCCAAACTCCGGGCTACCCTAAGAATTTCTGAACAGTAAAACTCAGGTAAGTATTTTTGGCCCGACCCGAGGATCGAACCCGGGACCGAACCTGGCGCAATCGTCGCTTTAAAGTGCAACCCTCTTACCGCTACGCCACCGAGGCAGTTATAAAAATAAACTAAATGTTCATAGTACCCTGAGGACTAAGTATGGCTAATGCGGCAGTAAATAAAGTAACGAAATGTAATGTTTTGAAATTATTTGCAATTAATGAATTGTTTAATTTTAATATTTTAATTTTGCATGCCGCCGCCAAAACATGATGGACTAAGATGAAATTCTGTTAAGTATCAAATTTACCATGTTTTTTGCAAATAAGCATATTCTATTCTATTCTATTGAACAAAGTAATACAATGACTTTAGTTCCATTAGGGCTGTTCGCCACTTATAAAGATGCATGTCACCTGCACCCTAAGCCAAATGGCATACGCTCGGTACCTATGGAATCAAATCTTCGCCTACGCTAACGCTGAATCGAAAACCACTAGTAGATTGGTAGCTATGATGAACGGAACGCGGCGAACAATTGTTCTCTTCGGCCATTTGCAAAAAATACGACCTTGGTCTATTTAAACAAATATATGTGCCAGACAACACACCAATTGTCGTGGTTTCGAAGTAAGGAATTTTCATCCTTGTGTTACGAATACCAGACAACGATTATGACGGGGGCGTCTCCCATAAATAGATGATAAACATCCTTGACTTAGGTATAATTGTTCGTGCTCATCACACAAACATTTGACCCTTGCGGGATTCGTACCCGCGACGGCGGCGTAATAGTCAGGAGCGCACCAATACACCAAACGCGTCGTCAAATATTTATATGGTTGCGTTTGATGCCATACGCTTATGCAAACCAATAGTCACTACTATTAAAAGGTCGCTTCTACAAAAGGTGTTTTAAAACTACTCATTAGGAATAAAGATAACTTAGAATCAGTAACTAATCAACTTTATTTTAAAATCAAAAGTCACCGAAAAACGTAAACCTTTATAATTCATTTGTGTATAACTAAAAAAATATGTGTGTAAAGTCTAATTAAAGATAAATCTCATCGGACTGCTATATTTCATATTCCGAACCATAGTTCTAGGAGAGAGGTGTTAAGTAGGTACTGATTCTGAGTAGCTCTCTTCATTCCTATCGGGAAAGTTGTTCTCAAACACCTTGATCTTTGAGGAGATAATATTTTGAGGCATGGTTTAATTCATAAATATGAAATAAGAAACCAAAAATTGCGCACGGGCAGGACTTGAACGAGCAACTTTCTGGCTAACTCTCGGTCCGAACGTGCGAAATTTCTTGTATTCTTTCTTTACTACTATACTTACTCTTTTTCATTTCAGAGCCTTGCCTGCGAAGTAAAATGAATTCATTCCTATTGCATTCATTTTCAGAACAAACTGTCAGTCTTTGCACAGCAAAAGTATTTATCTTGGCTATTACGTTATTTTGTAATTTTTTATATAAAAAAAAATGTATCAGTCTTATTTGCGCCACCTGGTAGTTTTACAGGGAACTATGTCGAGACTTCCATACCTGGCGAATGTCGTTTGGCAGCTCAGACGACGCCGACGCCCTTGTTGTCTTAAAATTCACGCACGAGGTAACAAGCAGTGTTTTACAAATTAATGTCATAGAAGATATAATTGTCAACCTTTATGTTTAAAATTCACTGGACCAGCCGTACCTTAAACGTCAAGTCTAAGAACTGCAACGTGCCAAGTCTAAACGTGAATTGATGTCAACTATAATGAAAATGAAGGTTGCCTTCTTTGGATATATGCAAAGAGGTTCCCAATATGAGTTTCTAAGGCTTAACTTCGAAGGCAAGATTGCTGGCAAGAGATCACCGGGCCGAACCAGAAGAAAATGGATGGATGACAACAAAGACTGGACCAAACTACGTTTATATGATCAGTTAAAAAGAGCGGCTCAATACCGCATCGGTCTCTATATACTGACCTCCAAACTTCAATTTGAAGATGGCACCCTAACGTGTCAACCCAAAAATATCATATCGATAAGGCTTTGCTAACATCATATTTCTCAGAAAGGAATTGATATTAATTAAAATTCAACGAAAACCCGAATCGAATTACGACTGGGGCTGGTAGCGTATGCGGCTAAGTAGATCAAAGCCGACAACTTTAAACAACATGCCGCGAGAAGTTATTTAGGAAAAGTTTCTAATTTTATTACAGTAGGAAAAAGCACATTCTATTCGCAAAATTTATATTTTAAAAAACATATGAATATAATAGACTTAATTAAATCCAACGAAACATTCTTAGCTGATCCTGAATTTCTGAGCATATGTTTGATCAATCGCATTGCTGTTAGATTTTGGTGATCTATAATGTTTACTGAGAAGATATCTTTTTGATTTTGTCAGGATAATATACATTTCCTATTTTTTTCAATACTTTCATAATTTTGAAGCTATAGTAAAAACAAACAACACCCATTTTTATTGAATACTTCCTATTTAATCCACAAAATATATTATTTGTTTATATAAAAAAGTATATTTACGATCACAAAACTAAATGTAAACACTAAAGTAGGCAATTGTAAAATGCTGGAGGCGGGCAGGCAGCCCTATCGCACGTTTAGGTACCGCGCGGCTGTAGTTATTTATTTTAAAGAGTCGGCCGAGTTACAATACTGTAGATAACATTACCGTGCTAACGCTGAATCGAAAACCACTAGTAGATTGGTAGCTATGATGTACGGAACGCGGCGAACAATTGTTCTCTGCAGCCATTTGCAAAATATACGACCTTGGTCTATATAAACAAATATATGCGTCAGACAACACACCAATTGTCGTGGTTTCGAAGTAAGGAATTTTCATCCTTGTGTTACGAATACCAGACAACGATTATGACGCAGGCGTCTCCCAAAAATACTTAAATCTATACTAATATTATAAAGCTAAAGAGTTTGTTTGTTTGTTTGAACGCGCTAATCTCAAAAACTACTGGCACGATTTGAAAAAATATTTTTACGTTGGAAATTCCATTTATCGAGGAAGGCTTTAGGCTATATAACATAAAGATACGACTCATAAGACCACAGCAGAAATGAAAAATGTTGCGAAAACGGGAGAAAGATATTCCTTTTGAGAGCTTCCGCTGCATACGCTGCGGAAACCGCTTAAGTTACACAAAAATCATGTATGACAGGATTATTTAGCATTAAGAGTTCTATACTCGTAATAAAGTCCGCGACAGCATATGTCTATCTTTTATGGTTGACTTATTACAACCTTTTTTATGTTAATAAATTTGTAAAAAAAATAATGCATTATTTTTAGAGGTGTATTATACACACAGGTATTTATTCTTATCAAAAAAAATGCATTCATCATCACGAGCATTTCATTTAGAACCAAGTTGCCATTTATATCATTTGATTTCAATAAATATCTTAGGAGCTATCACAGTTTTAACATAACTCTGCACCAAAATAATGTTCCCAGCTTAAGTACAACGTGCGCATGCGCTAATCTATACTAATATTATAAACCTGAAGAGTTTGTTTGTTTGTTTGTTTGTTTGAACGCGCTAATCTCAAAAACTACTGGCCCGATTTGAAAAATTATTTTTACGTTGGATAGTCCATTTATCAAGGAAGTCTTTAGGCTATATAACATAAAGATACGACTCATAAGACCACAGCAGAAATGGAAAATGTTGCGAAAACGGGAGAAAAATATTCCTTTTGAGAGCTTCCGCTGCATACGCTGCGGAAACCGCTTAAGTTACACAAAAATCATGTATGACAGGATTGTGCAACATTAAGAGTTCTATAATAAAGTCCGCGACAGCATATGTCTATCTTTTATGGTTGACTTATTACAACCTTTTTTATGTTAATAAATTTGTAAAAAAATAATGCATTATTTTTAGAGGTGTATTATACACACAGATATTTATTCTTATCAAAATAAATACATTCATCATCACGAGCATTTCATTTAGAACCAAGTTGCCCTTTATATCATTTGATTTCAATAAATATCTTAGGAGCTAGCACATTTTTTACATAACTCCGCACCAAAATAATGTTCGCAGCTTAAGTACAACGTGCGCTTGCGCTAATATATTATAAAGCTAAACGCGCTTATCTCAGGAACTGCTTGACCGATTTGAAAAAATATTTCTGTGTTGGGTAGCTTATTTATTGAGAAAGGCTTTAGGATATAAAGCATGACGCTGCAACGGGAGGGGAGGGAGCAAACTCAAAACGCGCGGACGAAGTCGCGGGGGACCGCTAGTTAGGAATAAAGATAACTTAGAATCAGTAACTAATCAACTTTATTTTAAAATCAAAAGTCACCGAAAAACGTAAACCTTTATAATTCATTTGTGTATTACTTAAAAAAATATGTGTGTAAAGTCTAATTAAAGATAAATCCATCTGACTGCTATATTTCATATTCCGAACCATAGTTCTAGGAGAGAGTTGTTAAGTAGGTACTGATTCTGGGTAGCTCTCTTCATTCCTAACGGTAAAGTTGTTCTCAAACACCTTGACCTTTGAGGAGATAATATTTTGAGGCATGGTTTAATTCATAAATATGAAATAAGAAACCAAAAATTGCGCACGGGTGGAACTCGAACGAGCAACTTTCTGGCTAACTCTCGGTCCGAACGTGCGAAATTTCTTGTATACTTTCTTTTGTAGTATATATCTACTCTTTTTCATTTCAGAGCCTTGCCTGCAAAGTAAAATGAATTCATTCCTATTGCATTCATTTTCAGAATAAACTGTCAGTCTTTGCACAGCAGAAGTATTTATCTTAGCGTCAAGTGTGTGCCATACATAATAAGAGGGTTGACGTTAAGAGTCGTTTAAGCGAAATGAGGGACGAGGGAACAATTTGATTAAATTGTCAAGAGAGCAGTAGTCTTGTAGGTACATATGTAGGTGTGTAAACATTGTAGCAGAATTTACAGCTGGTATACAGATGCAGAAAATTGTATGGCCGTTCAATCGAAAGTTGAACTAAAAAAGTTACGCACTACATAACGGTAAGTTTTTGTGTGCTATAAATAATGTGTTTTTGCCAATGTCAACACTTTGAGATGTTTTTGTAGGTAAATGTGCCGACTCAACTAGGATATTGTGATAGTAGTCTAATATTTAAATCTCGTGTTTGTGAAAACGACAAATTCTACTTGGAAAAGTTGCAGTTACGCCTCCACAACTCTACAGTTATCAATTGCAGAACTGCCTTAAAAAAAGAGTTCCCTGCGTTGTTTGCATACCTAGTCCGTAGGTAGTCCTAGGCGTAGTCCGAAGCAAGATTTTTGTCCTTTCGCGTAGACAATTTCAATTTTCTGATGCATCAATTATGTTTTAAACTGACGTAGACTCTTTAATAAATCTAAATTATTTATTTACGAAAACACCAATTTTGTCTCAGCGTTTAGGAGTACCACCTGGTAGTTTTACAGGGAACCATGTCGAGACTTCCATACATTGCAAATGTCATTTGGCAGCCCAGACGACGCCGACGCCTTTGTTGTCTTAAAATTCTCGCACGAGGTAACAAGCAGTGTTTTACAAATTAATGTCATAAATATATAATTGTCAACGATTATGTTTAAAATTCACTAGACCAGCCGTACCTTAAACGTCAAGTCAAAGTACTGCAACGTGGCAAGTGTAAACGTGAACTGATATCAACTATAATGAAGAAGGTGCCCTTCCGGCAAAAATTCAACAGACTCCCAGTAAACTTTCATTTAAGAGACTCGTTTGTGCACACTTTCTACATTTGTATATCGGAAGCATCAACAAAGCGTAATCCATAAGCTTATAATACATCGTCATAGTATATTATTATTATAGTATGTACAAGTATATGTATTTATTTTATCGTTTGCGTTATGTATATGTAATATTTTATTAGATTATATTGTATTTATTGTAAATTGTAGTTATTTTGTTTTATTTTATGAGATATGTTTTTTCATGTATATATATTTTTTTATGCGTGAAATTTATCGTTTTTTTCTTTTAATAGTAACCCATTTTCTTTTTTTCTGTCGCACCGCCTACAATCATTTCTGCTTAGCCCAAAGGTATGACTGGTAGAGAATGCCATATGGCGTTAAGTCCACCTTTTGTACAAATTTTTGGTTGTGCAATAAAGTATAAATAAATAAATAAGAAGGTTGCCTTCTTTGGACATATGCAAAGAGGTTCCTACAATGAGTTTTTAAGGCTAAACCTCGAAGGCAAGATTGCTGGCAGATTATCGGGCCGACCCAGAAGAAAATGAATGGATGACATCAAAGACGATGGACCAAACTTCGTTTTTATGACCATTTAAAAAGAGCGGCTCAATACTGCATCGGTCTCTACATCCTGACCTTTGAACTTTAATTTGAAGATGGCACCCTAACGTCTCAACCCGAAAATATCACATCGCAGGCTTTGCTTAAATATTTTTTTTAGAAAGAAATTGATATTTATTAAAAATCAACGAAAACCCGAATCGAATTACGACTGGGGCTGGTAGCGTATGCGGCAAAGTAGATCAAAAGAGACGACAACTTCAAACAACATGCCGCCAGAAGTTATTTTGGAAAAGTTTCACATTTTATTCCAGCAGGAAAAAAACATTCTTTAGGCAGGTCTCGTAGACATTTTATATTTAAAAACACATAAATATAATAGAGTTAATTACATCAAACAAAACATTCTTAACTTATCTTGAATTTCTGAGCAGATGTTTGATCAATCGCATTGCTGTTAGATTTTGGTGTTCTTTAATGTTTACTTAGAATATAGCTTTTTGATTTTGTCATGATAATAAAAAAAAAATTTTTTTTCAATACTTTCATGATTTTGAAGCTATAGTAAAAAAAAGTAAAGTAATGGCCTGCTGGGCAAAGGCCTTATTAAACTATGATGTAGTTTGATCCATACTCCAACCACGCGGGCTCAGTGTGGATTGGTGGAGGGGTGTTTGCAAGGCAAGTGACTAACCCTGCTGTCAGATTTTATCAAGCCGCCCAAAAAGCCTCTGACTAGGCTTAACGACTAATATCAACCGATATTAGCCGGGACCAACGGCTTAACGTGCCTTCCGAAGAACGGAGATGCTCGTGATGTATGTCACTTATAACGTCGGAATGGTCAACTATCCAAACACGACCGCGCCGTAGGTTGCTTCACTTCGGTATCACTATCAAAGCGCTGCTACCACTGCGCTACGAGCACCACAAGGTAAAGATTGATTTGAAGCTATAGAGGGATAAAATGATTTTAAGCAATCCACTCTGAACGTTCAAATTATTTTTTGTATTGTACGCTTACCGATAATATCAAATAGCCTTTTCCTCAATCAAATTCAAGCGTCTCAGTAAAAGTTGCAATTATTGTCAACGCTCACCTATTGCAAAATAAATTAATTTTCACCGGAGAGCCATTAAGTATCTAGATCGTAATTCGATTGTAGTTGGACACCAATCACATACATTGCTCTGATCCCAATGTAAGTAGCTAGTGCACTTGTGTTATGGAAATCAGACAAAACGGTGGTACCACAACACCCTGACCCGAGACAATATAGAAAATTATGATTTCTGCATTGACCCGACCGGGAATCGAACCCTAAAAACAAAGTAGTATCAAAAATATTCATGAGGTCATATCATAACTTAGCAAAGTTCCTTTTACAAGTACACTGTAACAAAACCAGTGTTGTGTGCCTAACCTGTTATTTGCCTTACTGCTTAAATTGTAGAGTATTTGCAAACACCCAGGGTGTACTCTTATGAGAGACCTCATACGTGGGGTAGGCTTATGTACATTACAGTAGTGACACGAAGATATAGAGAGATGGAAACTTGGACATGAAGATGATGAAATATTAATAAATTATTAAAGTGATTTGTATTGATGATATGATAGTTATAAACGGTAATTCCAGTAGTTCCATTCAATGTTAATAAACATTTCTTGTATAAAAATATGTAAGGTTTCTATACTGTATTTATTGGATTTCCAAAATTGTCTTTTCGCTTCTCATAAAACTAGGAGAAAGAGTGATTTCCTTTCTATTGTAGTGTGTAAAAATAAAAACGAGAAAGGGTTGTATTTTAGTACTCATAAATATTGATTTTGACGTAAAACTTTGTGTTTATATTTTAACTGTGATGTTTTGTAGAGCTCAGAATAAACATCACTAAATTATTGTGATTCTTAATTGCAAACATTTTCGAATGTCATATTTAGTTTTTCAAATTTGGGGGCAGATTTTGTGCAGTACGTACACTAAAAAACCGGCCAAGTGCGAGTCCGACTCGCGCACTGAGGGTTCCGTGCCAACTTTAACTGAATTAGGGAATCCACTTACTTCTACTTAGTAAAATACCACAATATTTTGTTGACTGCAAATATAACTTTGTTTTTCATAGTGTTCGTATGAAGAACAAAGTTATGTTTGCGGTTGTTGAAAATGTGTTATATCTCAAAAAATACTTGTTCGATCTCATTCAAAACAATTTTTGTTGAAAGTATTTGTTAAGATCTACATTATATATTTTTTTCAAAATTTACACTTGCTTGGTTTAGAAGTTAGATGGGGGGGACGCCCATTTTTTATGCCCATATTACTTTGGAAGCGTCTAGCTATGAAATGTTAGACTTTAAAAGAAAACAGTTTAAGGAACCTCCACGTCATTTTAGAAGGCCTATCCATAGACACCCCACACGCATAGGTTTGACTAAAAAAAATATATTTATTTTAATTTCATGTATGCGAGCCCCCCCTTAACTGTCAATATTTTTTATTTTTTGTATGACAATCGGTAAGCGGTTAACAAGACACATCTTCCTACCAAATTTTAATTGTGTAATGCTTAAAGTTACAGAATAAAATGGCTGTGACATGCGGACGGACAGACAGACAGACTTGACGAAACTATAAGGGTTCCGTTTTTTGCCATTCGGCTACGGAACCCTAAAAAGTCTGGAAAGTTGCACAGCACCTCTAGCGGTCACTGACAGAACAAACATTTTCCATACAAAAAGTAACTTCGTCGCTAGCAAGTAAAACCTTCGACGCTATCAAGTAAACTCATTGTAACAGTACAGAATTTACCTTACTTATTTATAATTATGTATTTATTAAGTACATTTATTCTATGTATGTTTATTAGTATTAATGAACATTCATAGATAATTTGTATAATATTAGTATGTATATTTTCGCTTCACTTGAATCGTTCGATTATACATCACGTATTGTTGACTTAAAGTGACACGATATTTCAGCCGTGATCTCCTCCTCCGATCCTCAAAACACTGTATGAAAATCCATCTATCATTACATATACTGTAAAAACTTGTATACCGAAATCACGTACTCTGTATTTGTAGTCTACAAATACTTTTTGACTTTGAAAGATACTCTGGCATTTTTAATGAAACAATCGTGAATAAAAACTCCTTAAAATTTATTCGGTACTTACAAATTTAACAATATATAAATTACGATAGTTAGCTATTTACAAACTATGTATGTACACTATTACACTACTTTGAGTAATAAAATATACAATTTCATCTAAAGCGTTGATATTATTATGGGGAAAAAACAAACAAACTGTAACAAATTGTATGATATTGCAATACTTTTATAAAGCAAAAATCGAACACTTTTATTTTAATTGAATCGAATTTATTTTAATTGAAGAGATTCATTATTTATAAATATTGTATTATTACATTTCAAACTCCTTTAATTATAAAAAAAAACATAAAAGATATTACCTACATTAAAAAAATAAAAAACCGGCCAAGTGCGAGTCGGACTCGCGCACTGAGGGTTCCGTGCCAACTTTAACTGAATTAGGGAATCCATTTACTTCTACTTAGTAAAATACCACAATATTTTGTTGACTACAAATATAACTTTGTTTTTCATAGTGTTTGTATGAAGTACAAAGTTATGTTTGCGGTTGTTGAAAATGTGCTATATCTCAAAAACGTTTCGTTCGATTCCGTCCGAACCAATTTTCGTTAAAAGTATTTGTTCCTCATACATGAAACTAAAACCAAAAATTTTGGCACGGAACCCTCAGTGCGCGAGTCCGACTCGCACTTTTTTCATATATTAATAAGACGTTCACGATTCACGGAGACGTAAATTTGTACTCTAATTGCTAGACTAATGATGACAAACGTCTGAAATCCTGCAACGATATCTTTGATTAGAGCGCTGTCATCAATTCGGGATCTACTACCTACTTTTAACATAGCGAATACAAAAATATACATCCGACTTCAAATACAAAATGCACTACAAAATAAAATATATTCTTTACTCTGTGAAAGAAAGGACTCAATAAGTCGAGGTCGAGGTCTCCAGCACCGAGTTAAGCTATTTTCGTTCAGAAGAAACAAACCCCTCTCCCCCTTAACTGTCATATTTTTTTATTTTTTGTATGAAAATCGCTAAGCGGTTAACAAGATACATCTTCCTACCAAATTTCAATTGTGTAATGCTTATAGTTACAGAATAAAATGGGTGTGACATACGGACGGACAGACAGACAGACAGACTGACTGACAGACAGATAGACAGACAGACAGACTTGACGAAACTATAAGGGTTCCGTTTTTTGCCATTCGGCTACGGAACCCTAAAAAAGTTCATCGATCAAATTTTCCTTCTCAAATAAACTATAGTTATTGATTCCTCAGGGTCACGATGGATATATTAGTTGTCTTTTTTTATAAAACGTAGAAGCTCACAATCGAATTACCACATAAAAAATTCGACTAATATAATTATATCCTAGAATATTAACTCTAATATTACGACATGTAACTAATTATTTCATTAAATACTTAGTAAAATATCGTTTGCATTTGTGATTGTACCATGTTACTTTTATCAGAATTTATCAGCTACGTTTTCATATGAATTTTGACAGCTATTTGATGCCTCTTTACGTAGGTAAAATAAGTGGTGGGTGCAGCAGAACATAATCAATATTATTACAACTAATCCAAGTTAAATTTGAAAACTGTGAATGATTTTCTAATAAGATAAAAAAAAACTTCCTTAAACATTTTTGCTTTTGGTGTCACTTTCATCAACTCCCAACTCTTCGTTCCTACTAAAGAAGGAGCTATTGTCACGGCGGCTCTTGGAGGCTTTCTGCAGGTGGCTCGAAAGTGGAAGTAAACTAGTTCAGACCGGCTCCAACCGGCTGTATGGAGACTGAAGCAACCGAACTTGGGTCGATCTTAAAAATATTGCGTGACCTTGGTTGTCACTTATAACGTAAGAAACCTAAATAAAACCGGGTCAAAAAATAAAAAACCGGCCAATTGCGAGTCGAACTCGCACACTAAGGGTTCCGTGCCAACTTTAATTGGATTAGAGATCCACTTACTTCCATTTAGCCAAACTACCACAATATTTTGTTGACAGTAAAAATAACTTTATTTTTATAGTATTTGTATGAAAGACAAAGTTATATTTGCGGTTGTAGAAAATGTGCTATATCACGAAAACAGTTCAATATCGTTCAAACTAATTTTCTATTGTGCATTTTTCCGAAATTGACACACTTGCTTAGTTCAAAAGTTAGAAGGGGGGCGCCCATTTTAGCATTTTGGAAGCGTGGAAGTCTAACACATGGGAAATACCCATGTATTAGACTTTCAGGAAAAATGGTTTAAGGAACCTAGGAGGCACCCCCCACATGTACATGTGGGGGGTGAAAAAAGACATTTTTTTCTAGTTCCATCTATGGGCCCGCCTCAAATGTCATTTTATTTTATTAACTGTCGTGAGTCGTAAAGCGATTATCAATATACACCTATCTACCAAGTTTCATTTATGTATTGCGAATAGGTTCGGAATAAAGTGGCTGTGACATACGAACGGACAGACAGACAGACTTGACGAAACTATAAGGGTTCCGTTTTTACCATTCGGCTATGGAACCCTAAATAATATTCCACTAGCAACCCCATATACCGGTTCAATTTCACCGTAAATGAACCACTAAGGTTACTGTACTTTCCTGCTTTTCGCCTAACTACTTTTCAACTATAATTGCTGGGACAAACCACTCAAAAACGACAGTACGATTCGTACGGGTACTGAATGGTACCGCCTACACCATACCTGCACCGCGGGAAACTGCCATCAGTCTGAAACGTACTGCTGCTATTACATCAGGATATACATTTTTGTTGAAAACTGACCCTTATCACAACTGCGTAAGATACCGCAGTGTTTACCTTGACGTGTTGTCGTCCGTACTTAAGCATTGATCAAATATCAAACAGACGTCGATACCCCTATTCTACCTATAAATACTTCGATCTGTATGCGGAATCTATGATCGTAAGTATTTGGGTCACAATGCCGTGGGATTCTTGACAGGTATTTGACTCCGCCATCTTTTTCCCGCGAACTCAAGCGAATAGCAAACAAAATAGGCCACTGTCCGATTTGGCGGAACAATAAAAATGAGATAGAACCGATACCGTGGCAATTGCCAAAAATAAAATGTATTCCAAGATTCCCAAGGAATTTGTTTTTATCTTGAACCCGAAAATGTGAGAGGTTTTATTTCGGGTAAGGTTGAACGAATGTCGTTCGGTGGGAGACACACTTTAGATTCACTGATTTAGGATTAGGGCTATTTGTGATTTTGAAAAATTCCAAGAATATACTTCTCAAGGACTTTACTTAACCTCTCAAGGATATCACGCAGCCACTTTATTCAAAAAACTTTATTCTAAAACTATTAGCATAACACAGTTGAAACTTGGTAGTTAGATGTATTCTGTTAACTGCTTTACGATTTTTATATAAAAACTTAAATAAATAAAAATAAAGGGGGGCCCTCCCATACATGAAACAAAAACTTTTAAAACTTTTTTACTCAAACCTATGCGTGTCTATGGGTAGGTCCTTAAAAATGACGACGTCACTAAAACCATTTTCTCTAAAAGTTTAGCATTTAAGAGATAGACGTTTCCAAAGCGGTAAAATGGGCGCCTCCTCCCCCTGTAACTGGTAAACTAAGCGAGTGTACATTTTGAAAAGAAGTACATTATATAGAATTTTACAAATGCTTTTAATTAATGTGGTTTGAACGAGATCGAACTAGTAGTTTTGAGATATAGCTAATTTTCAACAACCGCAAACATAACTTTGTTTTTCATACAAACAATGTTAAACTCAAAGTTATATGCTATATGTATAAGCTGTTTTAACAAAATGTTGTGGTACTTTTGCTAAATGGAAGTAAGTGGAACGCAATTTCATTTAAATTTGGCATGGAACCCTTTTTGCACGAGTCCAATGCGCACTTGGCCGGTTTTTTGCATACCGCTTCCACTATTAATTATGCATTTTTATAGTGTATCTGCGGGCATTATAATGCGGGCATTATAAATAATGTCTAGCTCTATCGGGCTAAGTGATTAATTAATATTAACTCCATTATTTATCAAATTGCAAGGTCATTATTATATTGCTACATGATAGTTGGGCAATTTGATAATAAAGCTTTATTTATCGCGGTGCGGGAGGGAAGTACGCTTTATAATAAGTCATTTCTATTAAACAAAAATATGTTGTGAGAGTTTTGTTCTAAATTTAACTATATTTTATGTTATATTTTTAATATGACTTTCCTAAGTTTTAAATGCTAAAAGTAGTGGATTTTTAAGGTAGAAGTCCTTCGTCAGTAATACCTATAATGAATCTGATTATTTAAGTGGTTCAATATTATTTCAAGGTTAATAACAATAACAATAAAAAATAGTCATAAAATATGCTTAAATAAACTAGAAAAAACAATTTATTGTCGCGATATTAGCGAGCAATTTTCGTGTAATTCTTATACGAAATAAGTCGTATGTAAGTCGAAGAAAAAAATGTTTTCGTTCTCTCAGGGTCACGATTTTTATGTATTCAGATATCGTTCTTGCGATATTTTTTACGTGTAGATATTTAACTTGATTTTTAGGTTAAACTAGCAATCGAATTACCTCATGAAAAAGTTCTATTGCTGCGTGAATTGGCCTCCAGGTCGCCTCATCTTAGCTTACTAGCTTCGGCGTAGTATTTTGTAGATACGCGCGGGCTACCCGCGAGAGTGCGAGTTTTCCTATTTGTTTTGATTTTTTTAATGTTGTGAAGAGGCATTTTATAAAACATGCATATAATTTTAAGTTTTTTTTAAAAGCATAACTCATATTACCATCCCTTGAATATCCCTTTGATATCACTTACCAAAACTACATTCTGTATATTCAATTTGTGTGCTGTGAAAACAACCTAAAAAATCGTTTTCGATACTCGTGCCATTCGCTCGCACGAGTACATCGCGTCGCAAGGCAGGTAGCGAGCATAGGTACTATTCACACATTTGTGCTCGTTAATCGGCTTGATACTCGCCTCGCGATTCGCGCGAATGTGTAAATGCAGCATAATATTGGCAATGCATTTTATTGACTATGGCCCACGAAAAATCAACAATTTCAATTAATTCCAAATCGCATTATGTACTTAACGTGACATTATGTGATCCAAAGTCAACTTCAATAAAATCTGTGCTTAAGAGTCAGTAGGTATTCACAGGCGATGCGAGCCTTTTTTTTCACCTACGACGTTTCACCATGTGCGTGTAAAAAATCTGTACTTCTATTGTACATAGAAATCTGATTTTTATGGCGGTTATATTCGTAAACTATGTTAATTTCTTGGTTTATGTTTTGACCCATCTTTTACTTGCACTATTTCCTAAGTTAAAATATTTTGTAAGTAAGAAAACGTTTTTATTTGGTACACATCAAACAAACGGATTAGAAAAACATCTGAAGAAGTTAAAATAAGAAACAAAATATTAAAATTAGGATATGTAACCAAATTAGTCCCCACTCAGCTCTTTGCGATGGCAGGCCATTGAATTTCTGAGAAATCCGTTGAGTATCGTACAATGTATGTTACACACGAAACTTGGCATACATGTTTGGAAACTTAATTAGATCGATATGCACTAAAATAATTTTAATTCCAATATTAATAATAGTCCCCCTAGGTGATTTTGACTACGGTGGCCAATCACAACGACTAACTGATTGCATGGGACATATTATAGTGCACAAGTGTGTGCGCAAACACTCTCTATTCCTTTCACTCCCATAGCCCGATGGGACAGCAATCTGACACGACCGGATAGAGTTCAGGCGTAGGACGGCTTTAGGTGCTTTTCCGAGGCACGGGGGTGAAACACCGTCAATTTCCAAACTCCAGGCTTCCTTAAGAATTTCTGAACAGAAAAACTAAGGTATATATTTTTGACCTGACCCGGGAATCGAACCCGGAACCTTTAGCGCAGCCGTCGCTTTAAAGTGCGGCTCTCTTACCGCTGCGCCACTGAGGCAGTCAATTCCAATATTATCACATAGGTATAACAGGTCAAATAGTATAACTCTTTTTTTATTGGTATATAAAAAAGTTGTTTAAAAATATTTGAACCGCGTCTATAAATGCCCTTATCTTAGCTGTCTTCAACACACCACAACAGGGGCAATCTGTAAAACGCGCCCTTAAGGACCGTTCCCGAACTTGACATAATTAAAATTAGATTAAGGGAATTAATTCCATGCCAAAGTAATTAAAAATAAAATCGCTGGATTACGTAAGATTTTTAGTCCTTCGAGGCTATTGGTAATAAATTATCTAATTGAATGAATATCGGTAATTTGATTTTGATTAAAACAGCCACTTTGATAGAAACCTTTGAAGTAAGGAGCGGATTGGTATGAACCTTCTTTGACGGAAATAAATCTACAAATAGCTATAACTTTGGTAACGAAATTGACACTTATGGTTGTAAAGCCTTAGGGACAACTTTGCTGATGTTGAAACGCGACGAGAAATGTCTTAGTGGTTAAAAGTGGTAATGTAAACAGTAATTCTGTTAAAATTTTTGTATTTATAGTGTTTTGTCACTTTACAAACTTAATAATATAAGTTGCACTTGTAAAAAGCAACTTTGGCTGTGCGACCGTCGAGGAATCGAACCCCGTGTCTACGCTTTCCGGCATATACAGGGTTAATTTAAATTAACTGATCACCTCTTGCAGGCAGCCTCTCAACATCAATTCCAACAACATTTGTTCTACGACTTTTTACAAATCTTGATAAATAACACAAAAAAAGAAAAAGAAAAATAATTTTGTTTCCTCTGTTATTCACAACTCTGTATGATGTACGCCGAGGCGCCCCTACCTCGCCCCGCCTGTATTCATTCAACGTTTCGGTAATAACTACCTACTATTTCCCGCGCTTTTTTCTAAGCCGGTTAATTTACTACGTTTGTACCTAAGTTTTTCGGACTATCTGGGGGCTTACATTTTCACGTTGAATTTACGTATTCAGCTTCTTTAAAGAAGTAAGTTTGTTAAAACCCAAGCATGTCGCGATACCTACCGTTCAGACTCGCTGCAGGCTTCGCGAACATTGTCACCACACCTAGGCAGCACTTGTACCATCTCAGTGTAGTCAACATTTGTGTAACGGTACGGCATCGCAGTACAGTTTTCCGTAGGCACTCACTAATTAATTGAACTTCGGTTACGCGGCAAGTGAGGAGACGCGCGCAGCGGCGGCGCACGCGTTTGATATCGACCGTGACTTACGACTGAGGTCAAGTTCAAATGGGCATCGCCGCCGCTGCGTTACCCCGCCCGCCACCCCGCGCCCCGCTGCACGTGGTGATTATTTTGTCTACGCAAGGTGCGTAAATAGAGTAACGCAAGTTTAGAGTCAACAAATAAATTTTGTATGGGAAAACGTAAATTTTAAAAACTATTAATTTTGAAAAGTCGTAGAACAAATGTTGTTGGGATTGTTGTGGAGAAGCTGCCTGCAAGAGGTGATCAGTTAATTTAAATTAACCCTGTATAGACATACGCCCGGATAGCGTTAAAACACGGCGTGTGAATCCTCGTCTGTCACACAGCCAAAGTTGCTTTTTACAAGAGCAATTTATAGTAATTCTGTTAATAAACATGCCATAATTAGCACCCCCACAACCACCGTTACTACCGGTACCACCATGGTGACTGATTAACATAACACAATTGCACTGGCTATTAACTTTGGGATCAGAGCAATTTATGTGATTAATGTCAAAAATTAAAAAAAAATATAGCTAAGACCCATTACACACTGCGACTTTTAGTATCGATGCAATCGCGCGTTGGCATCGATGCAAAAGCGCGACTGCATCGATGCTAACGCGCGTTAGTATCGATGCAGTCGCCAAAATTTAGTATCCAACATAATTTGAAAATTTCCGGCTTCTGCATCGCGACCGTATCGATGCTAACGTGCGTTAGCATCGCGACTGCATAGATGCTAAAAGTAGCACAGTGTGTAAAGGTTGACATTTTTCGACTGCATCGATGCTAACGCGCGTTTGTATCGCGACTTCATCGCTAAAAATCGCAGTGTGTAAAGGGTCTCATTAATGTTATAAACATTAACAAGGTATGTGTTTTATTTCGATTCAATCATCTCATTATCTCTCTTGTTATCAACCCATAATTTTTTATATTAATTTCCGTTTTCAGAATATCATATCGCTATAAAAAGTGAACTAAAAGAAAGTATCTAGACCTCGTTTTTGACAAAAACGCATAAAACCTTCGAAATTCACCTTCCTCCGTCGAAATGTCGTTTTTTAGCAGAAGCTTGACATAAAACTCCGCTGAGTATGCATCCTCCTTTGACACAAAATCCGACCATAAACCAGAGTTGCTTTTAAGCCCACACTTTACATGCGCGTCAGAGCAAATGAAAATAGTGGGGGTTTCCCGAACTGGGAATTTCCCACCGGAGTACCGTATCCGGGCCGTCAGAATTACCGGCTGAGGTATTACGTGACTAGGTGGCGATCGCTATGTGATTGTAATCTGTGTGTGCATGGCTGGAGTAAGTCCTAGTATAATTAAAATGATGAATAGAATCATGCATGCCCTTAAACATAACTAGTTTTAACAATGATAGTGTTAAACTTGACTAGCGGTCCTCCGCGACTGCGTCCGCGCGTTTTGTGTTTGTTTCCACCCCTCCCGTCGCAGCGTTTTATAACCTAAAGCCTTCTTCGATAAATAAGTTATCCAACACAAATTAAATTTTCTAATCGGTGTAGTACTTCCTGAGATAAGCGCATTCGCTCGTAATATTTACGAATGTGTGTGTTTTAAAAAAACAAGCACCCAACCAATGATCTTTAAAATAGTCATTCTGATATTTAGTTAAGCTTTTTTTCTTTAAAAACTCGTAATATCGTGAATATTGTAATGTCATTAACCATTAGTTAAGTTAGAATAGAATAGAATAGAATAGAATTTTTATTTATTTGACACACAAGATACATTACATTAAATAAATTAAAACAAATCAAAACAACTAGAATTAAATTCAAAAAAACAAAAACAAAACGCCCAGGTGTACCAAAAAGGTCCCCGCTCAGTATATATCGTGACAGCAGATGGTTAGCACGCCACGACACTGATTTTCAGCGGTAACCCCTGCTAGGCACTGGGTGTAAACACTTGAAGAAGAAAACAATAATAATATTAATAATTTAAAAAAACAACAACAAATAAAAAAAAAGAAGAAGATTACATTATTATCATACATTCGAATTAAAACATTCATAAATTAATAAATTTACAATTATTTTTCATTATTTTATTGTTTTAATTATTTGATTAGAATAAATGAATAATAACCATTTACAGATTAAATATTTACGAAAGTAATAGCGCTTGCAGCGCCCTCATCTCGCCGGTCTCGTGCCGGTCGCGTGGGCGCGCGTTCCTTTTGAGTTTAATTTCAATCATGCAATCGAGTCTTAGTGTTAAAGGCCTAATTGCTGCATCAATGTAAAGGTAAAATGTCGTTAGCAGTGATTGACCATTTACTATTTTGTGTGTTTTAAAGAAAATATAGCTTAACCAAATGTCAGTGACTAAATTAAGTATCTTAAGAATACTTATTTTAACCATTTAGTCCTAAAGCTATCCTAACGCCATCTAGTGAGAACTATAAAGTGACTGAAGAAAACTGCTCATTGGTTACGTAATAAGTGCCCAAAGATCGGTGCAACGTTTCGGAGACGTTTCCCCGATACGTTATGTCCCAGCAAATGTGCTAATTTAAGGTAGTGTATTACATAAACTGGAGTTAGCATGAAAAACGGAAACTTTTCTTCCTATTCGAGCATGAGTTAGCTTCATCAAATTACGAGAGAAACGAATACAGGTCACTTAGTGTCGATTTTACAAACATCAGATAAGACTTATCTGACCGAATAAATATAAAACGACCAATTTAAAAATAAAATTTACATAAATGATTGGTGACAAATAGATGACATTTTAACTAGACGTATTGTGTGGTATTCGACGAATATTTCTATTAGGACGTTGGTAAAATGGACACTTAATCATACTAGACCATCCTATCTCTAATAATCACTAACTAATTAACTATTCATAGGACGTTTTATAGGTAAAGTATTAATTTCATGTAAAATGTATACACATACTTAAGTAAATACTAAAAAATGTGTTATTTCGTTAACTAACGAAATAACACATTTTTTATTGCAGATTGAACGCACGCGCTCACACACACACACACACACACACACATACGTGCACATTAACTGAATTAACTTATCATTTATCAAGCTTGTTTTAATGAAATACAATCTCCTTCTTGCAGTTTAATATTGCCAGCTAAGCGAGGATCCAATACCTTTTGCCTTATCTTGCTGCTAACAGGCTATATCTCAGGCTATTAACGCGTTACCCGATGGTATCGGACAAGAAGTGGTCTACTAAGACGTATTTGTTTTGTAAAAAATAAAACAAAATGAAAATTATTAAGAACAGTACGAACATGGTTCATTTTTATAATAGAAATGGATTACTATACATAACATCATATGAAGAAATTAGCCAACTAACTATTGGCCGTATATCACGGCCGTATTAAGCTCAACTAAGATTGACTCTTCGCCACTTGATCAATGTCCCATTGTTCACTAAAAAAACTAACACGTTGTAAATAAATAAACCCGTGATATTTATCCTTGCTGACCCTGAGCAGATATTGAATAATTTCAATGCAAAAACAATGTCACAGCCAATAGAGCTGGCTGGTTCCTAGCTCAAAGGATTAGCATAGCTATCCAACGTGGCATCGTAGCCAGCATCATAGCCTCCTTGCCACAAGGAAATGGTTTCGTATTTGAATAGGTAGATTTTAAGTTATATTTTTTAGTTGCATGTCTTAGTTTAATTTTTCATGCAAAAACTATTCTACTACTACTAGACCAAGAAAACTTAGTACTGTACCCAAAGTTGAAAAATACCTGAGTGAACTAATAAAGAATCATCTCGCAATGACTTCTCGTTTTCGAGAACTCCGTGGACATACATACAAATGTACAAATATTCAAACAAGCATACACTTACGACACACGTGTTTGGAAGCCTGAAAAGATCGACATACACAAATATTATCAAATTCCAAAGTTATCACAAACATTGAATTAATAACCTCTTTATTTGGAAGTCGGTCAATAGACCTAAAACAAATTTTGACCCGATCCGAATTTGAACACGAGACCTTTTGGTTAGCGAACTGGGGCGTGGCCGCTTGATTTGAGTGTATTTATAGGCGCTGGGGTGTCTACGGCTGGTTATATTACCATAAATCTAACGGCACGTAGTTGCTTGTATTTTGAGGAAGAGAACGAGTGTTGCCACTCCACAATAAGCTAAATAAATATTGCCATAAAATAAATACAAAAAAATATGGACGTCTTATAAAGTAGGTCCCCTGGATCTTATAATTAACATTAGTCGAATAGGGGATCCTGCCTGATGATGGCGTCAACGTATTCATTGGTCCTGGGTTCGATTCTTATCTTACACTATCGAGGATATTGTATGAATTTAGGTTGTAGACACCTATATAACAAAAGTGGTCCCCCGTGACTGCGTCCGCGTGTTTTGTGTTTGCTCCTTCCCTCTCTGTCGCAGCGAGATGCTTTATAGCTCAAAGACTTCCTCGATAAATAGAAAGAAAGAAAGAAGAAAGAAAATACATTTATTCGACTCACAGACAAATACAAAAACACTTACACGTAAACACCTAAACAACAAAACAGACACACAAACTTATTATAGGTACATTTCACATCGAGTATGAGTCGAAAAGGCACCCTCTCAGCATTAATCGTGGCCGCAAGATGCATGCCACGACACTGATTCTCATAGGGTGCCTTGTGGGTATAGAAACAACAAAAACAATACAATATAATACAATAAAATATAAAACATAAGAAAATAACAAAAAAACAAACGTAATAATAACAATTAACTAAGAATAAAAATAAAATAAAAAAGGCCACGGCAGCCAAAGCGTAGCGGAACGCACCGGTGAGTACGCAAATATAAAAAAAAAAAATTGCACTCCGGGAGTGCCGGCAGAAGTGAAAACTTGAATATCAACGTTGTGCATTTTTGATTTTTTGGAATAGTTAGGGAATAATTTTGAATGAATTCCTCTTATTATCAATATAAAAGTACTATCATTTTTGTGATAGAATACAATAATAATAATAATAATAATAATACAATAATAATAATAATAATAATATAATATTTTTATAGAATACAATATTTATTTATTGCGCTATCGTACACAAACATTACAATTTATATTATATTAAATTACATTAAAAAGTTTATCTCTCAGAAAAATCAACTTTCATGCATAATTTCGCCAACCGTCTTATGGTTTTTCGATCAGCCCACGTGTCCTGACGCGAGTTTCACATTTTTCCCCCATCCCACAAAAGTGCTCAACGCCGCTAAAGAAGTTTTCACTTAAAAAAAAAAACGACAGAATGTTAAATGTCATTTGCACATTAAAAATTTCGTGCATCATTTGGGTAGGTATCTGGAGTATCTGGGTGTAGCCAGGTTACAGTCCGTTCTGTTCGCTCAGCGACAAACACAGAGGAAAAATAGCGACCGTATCGCAGCATGGTCTACATGCCGACGCTGACACTGCAAAGCATAACTCGTGTGCGAGGATGGCTCCATTGTAATATGTGGAAGGCTGCATATGCAGATGATTTCAGCCCGGAATTGTTGTCCCCCGGCATGACGCGCATTCTTTATTGGTAAGTGTACCTGTGCTTTTCTTCGTCAAATTGGATTTTCAAAAGGTGTTTTTTTAGGTTATTTTTGAACGTTTTTTTTGTCTTTAGGGCGCGCAACGGCGGGGGCAGAGTGTTCCAGCATCGAGTAGCGGCGAATTTAAAGGAACCCCAGAATGCGACTGTACGATGACTCGGGGTCAGGAAGACGTTCGTGCACTCCCTTCTCCCACGTCCATCCCTACCTCGTGCCCACACCAAGTCCTCGTGTAAGTAGCGTGGTCGATGTGTCTTAATGACCTCAAACAGTAGGGTTGAAAGATGAAGCTTTCTGCGGGCTTCCATCCGTAGTAAGTTTGCAGCGTTAATGTAAGGTGTAACGTGAGTCCGAGGAGGGATGTGGTAGCAGTATCTAATGCAGGCATTTTGTACTCGCTGGATAAGTTTCGCAGTACGGGCGAGAAGGCATGGGCCATAGACAGTGTCACAGAAATTGAGCTTAGACAATATAAGTGATTCGCACAGAGTTATTCTGAGTTCTTCACTAAGGTATGGCGTTATTTTGTATAAAAGTTTAAGTCGGAAAAAACAGTTTCTTGTGCAATTTGTGATGTGGCTCTCAGATCTCAGATTACTATCGAATCACATATCGCTGATTCTGAGCAGTCAGTAAATCATTTACCACCTTTCCAAGAGCAGTTCCTGTACCATGACCCTTGCGAAAGCCAGATTGATGTTTGGGCAGCATATTGTTGTCTTCTAAATATGTTGTGAGTTGATCACATACAATCCTTTCCAGCACTTGAGACATGGAAGAATACTGATGGGGCGGAGGTCATGCATTGTTACGGGAGGAATGGCTTTAGGTAGTGGCTTGACAACTGCTATCTTCCAGCTATCGGGAAAAATGTGTTCCAGAAGAGATCTATTTATCATATCAGTGATAGCATCTAGTGAGTGTGGCAAAGTCAGCCTAAGCATATCCAAGGAGATGCCATCATGACCTTGTGCATTCGAGCGCAGTTTATTTATGGTTTTTAGGACCAAGTCCCTACCCACAGGCCTGAGGGAGAAAGTAGCATTTTCATTGAATCTCTGATATTCGAAATATGTAAGTTGAGATATGGTGACCCTCCCACTACCAGGTACATTCAAAAAGTGTGAGTTTATTTGGTCAGGGTCAGTGAATGAAGGGGGCAGGTCAGTCTCAGTCTTTTTGCTAGGTAGGTTAGTGCCTTTGAGGTTTTTCCACAACCTCTTCGGGTTTTTCAGATTGTTGTTTATATGCTTGGCAAAGAAACATGATTTCTCCTTCTCAATGGCTTCAATGACTATATGCTTCATCTTTTTGTAGCTTTCCTTTAGATTAGCAGTGCCATGCTGTTTATATTTTTTGAAATATTTGTCCCTGATGTGCATCATATCTTTAACTGTGTCTGTAATCCAGGGGTGAGGAGGATGTCTAAAATTAAATGTTCTTAAGGAGGCATGTAAATCCATGAGTCCCCTGACACATAGTTCAAATGCATCAACTACCTGATTAACTCCAAGGAGTCCCTCAAAGTTAGTCCATGGAACCAGAGCAATATCCCTGTTAAATAGGTCCACAAGTATATTTTTCAGGAGCCTGTATGTCACCCACCTCGGGCAAGGCTTCTCCTTTTTCATCTTAAATTCTGCCAGCAACATCGCGTGAGCACCCATATCCGGAGTGTACCTGACGGCCACCCGGACGGCGGGGACATCAGTACATACCACATCTATAAGCGTACTGCTATGGCTTGTGAAATGTGTGGGTTTATCAATCAGCTGGGTACATACCACATCTATAAGCGTACTGCTATGGCTTGTGAAATGTGTGGGTTTATCAATCAGCTGGGTCAGGTTCAGAGTTTCAGTAAATTGAACAAAGCCCTTATACTTAGCGCTACCCCTATCCACCAAGTTAATATTGAAATCGCCCACCAGAATGAGTCCATCTGCCCTTGAAAAAAACATCACCGATTCGGTGATGGCATCAAGAAACGTACCCACACACTGCCATGGTGGCTTATAAGCCGTGCCCACAATGATGACCTGGTTCTGAAGGTGCAAGGACAACCACATCTGCTGCACTGATGGCTCGTCGTCGGGGTGCCGGCACATTTTGACGTTCATACCTTTGCGGATGTATAAACCTACACCTCCCCCACGATCCTTAGGCACACAACTCGGTCTCGGTATGTGCCTTAGCTGGTAGCCTGCTAGCTTAGGGGCTCGACAGTCCTCCTCGGTCTCCATCCAAGTCTCATTTATTGCTAGCAGATCTGGCTCAGTCTCCTCCACGGCCACCACAAACTCCTCCTGCTTTGTACCCAGAGACCCTGCATTAAACAGACCTACTAATAGATTCTTTAGCCCGAGGCCTGTGATGTTGGTAAGCATTTACATAAACTCAAATGGTAGACAATAATAAAATTTATAAAGTAATTGATTTCGATATTATACTTGATTTTAATTAGAAATGCATAAAGATTACTATATGAATTAAAGTAAAATAAACAAAACAAAAACAAAACAAACGAAAACTGAACTTGTTCTAAGTATTGTGTATTTTCTACTTTCAGAGAATCGGGGTTCACGTAGCGACACAGAACGGACCAAATGGCAACCAACCACATACATGATACTCGAAATCATGAATATGACTTGCAAACAGCAGATATACATTGGATAGGTAAATAATTACTAAAATCTTATTCATGTAAGTTAAATTAAGTGAAATACATAGTTGCATTAATTTTTGTTTAATAATGTTTTTTTCCTGTCACAGAAATCGAGTCATGCAGACGAGTCGGCAAACACTCTGTCGATGTCCGCCGGCGTCCGAAGCTGGTATACCTGCGCGCCGTCACTCTTTCTAGCGTAGATGCGACCCCGCTTCGTCTAGGAGTACCTCCACTGCTGTTTGCGGCACTGCTCGCGCACCTGGTGGTACAGCTGGCGGTTGGAGCGCGTCAGGCGCTCGTTGACGAACACCCGGCCGCCGCCCTCGGCCACCAGGCCCCGGCGCGCAGGTGGCGGCGCGCCAGGCGCACCACGACGCGGCGCGCGCGAGCCCCGCCAGCCTCCGCCGGGGGCGCGCCCACGCGCTCCGCGAACACCACGTCGCGCTCCTCCAGCGGCACGCCCAGGCGCCCGGCCAGCACCAGCACGGCGTGCACGACGCTCTCGCCCTTCTGCTCCGGGAGCTGGCCGATCTCGAGGTCCGCCAGCAGCGCCTCCTGGTCACGGTCGTTGAGATCGAGCTTCAGCCCGGCGATCGTCCGCTTCAGCCCTGCGACGACGTCGGCGCCGGCGTCCGCGCCGGCCTCTGCCCTGCGCCGGTCCGCGGTGTCCACTCTTTGTTCGAGGGCATCGATACGCGCTGCGACAGCTCCGTTGGTGCAGTCGGCGGCTGTCTCGAGGGCGCGCATGCGCTCCTCGACGGCACCGAGGCGCCCCTCACAACGGACGACTCTACCTGACAACTCGAGCATGTCATCGCGCAGGGCGTCGATCCGGGCACGGGTCGCCTTCATCTCGGACCTCATTTCCTCGCGGAATTGGCGGAGCTCAACGACAAACGACTGAAAATCAGAGAACTCCACCGACATGTTTTGCGGCGTTGTGTCATCAAGAATGGACATGTCCATATCCACCGGCTTTAGCACGCCCCGCCGCACAGTCACCCCGTCCTCCGAAGCCCTCACCGGAGTGTCTGTGTTGTCGGATTTTGGCTGCTTGCACTTGCACTCCATACACTTCCAAGTAGCACTGTGTTCCCCAGTGAGAGTATTAAAAAAGCGCTGTTCCGACACTCCTGCGCCTTGGACGAATAAACCACTGGACGCGCAATGACGGGCAATTTTGCTTGTGCCCCCTTAGCCATGAAGCGGGCTTTTTGGCCTCACTTACAGATGACGTCTTGTCAGTACGGTGATAGAGCTCAGTGAGAAACATTGACGGAAAAAATGGGTAAATGTGGCTTTTTTTTGTGGAAAAATTATGGCGGCAAGACAAAAAATATTCATTTTCATCCGTAAACAACGTTTTATCCCAAAAAAGCTGATATTTTTCATGAAAATAGTGAAATGTGTTTTCCAAGAGATAAGTAACATTGCCGATTAAAAAAGTGGTGGTCAGTTACTACAAAATCAACAAGATAACGTATACTTTATACGGTAGGATTGTCGTATGTTTATCATTCGTTCTCGTGTCAGTTTAATTTTAATTGTGCTTGACAATTGTCGATAAATCGTATCGATAAACATTTATTATTTTTTTAAATATAAACTCTTTTAAAATAAAATGATAAATCTGTAAAAAGTTTCACTCGAGAGTAGATTAAGGTAATCTTAAAAATACAACAGTTTGCTTTCAAATTTTAAACTTCATATTTTATGACAATACATCTTCAAAATATAATTTCAGATTTCGTGTGGATCCATTAAGTAATATAAAGTGGGTCGAAGGGAGACAAAATGGATCCCCACAAAACATCACCGAATATGTGGTATCCATTTAACACCAGTGTGATTTAATGCCAACGCAAAAATCTACTGCTTCATTGTCCCATAGGAGGATTGTCGTGAAGCGACAAATGTGGAGAAGTAGAAGAAGGTAAAAGAAAGAGGTAGAAGAGGGAATACAATTTATATTAAAACGAAAAAAATACAGTACCGAAATATGAAATGAGGTGATGTCTGTATGAATGTAAGTAAAGTGCAGTGGGCGTGAGTAAGTATCTTCAAATCTTCAATAAGTATTGTCCTGGAGGCAGCAAAGGGCGGCGTCGGAGTGCAGGGCCGACACAGCGGAGGTAGCAGCGACGCCGATGTGCAGCGGTGACAGGCGCCGTGAAGAGCAGTGACGCCGATGTGCAGCGGTGACAGGCGCCGTGAAGAGCAGCGACGCCGATTTGCAGCGGTGACAGGCGCCGTGAGGGAGTGACTCACAGCAGTAATGAGGGTAACGGGCACTATATAGAAAATGTTATGATCAGTTGGAGTGCCAGAAGTACTTGGTCTCGGATCCTCTTCCGAGAAGGAGACAGGTCCCTCCCCTAGAGCGAGGAGGTGTTACTGCAGTCAATGGGCTTGGATACTCCTCCGGTGTCCGGTCCCTCCCCTAGCGTGAAGAGGTGTTTCAGTAGTCACCGGCGGTTCTTCAAGACTTCTTGAGGGAAGATGTAGAGTGTTTATTTCTTGAAGTATAATAGAACTGTTCGAGCTTAGAACTCGGAATCGAATCAATTGAATGAAAAAAATAAAGGCTTATATAGGGGGCCGGGGCCGTTCAAATTTAGATCGAGGTAGGTTCAAAAATAGAACATGAATACTGGTGGTTTACAGAGGATTAAACCCGAAAAAGTAATAAACTTTGATAGAAGTTGTCAGACTTTGAAAGATATTGTCATAACAACCATGTCAATAAAGATAAAAATACTGTCAAAAATCAAGCAAATTACGAAAATACAGGAAAACGAATCATCACCCAATGCAAATTAAAGGAAAATTGCAAACAAAGGTAAAACACGGCTATTTTTACAGTATTATGTAAAGAAAAGTAGAATAACGGAGCTTTGAAAGTTTGACATTTTTAGATTCACAATAAATATTGTTCAAAAAGGATTAGAAAACATCAATAATCCAAAAATACAGAGTAATAGTAATAAGAAGAGTAGAAAGGCAGGTAATGCCTATAGTTTAATGTCTACAGTACGACTTTTTAGGGAGAAAATACGAACTGCGTTATGGTAGATAGAATCTATGATTAACTCTTATGTTCGTGTTTACAGCAAACGAACCAGCAATCTTTGGATGGAAAAAGGAAATGAAAGCATGGAAAAACAAAGATAATGTGATGAAAATGTTAATGTGGATCCGATGAATACTAAATATATTAAGGTACTCAATTTATTACACATAAAACATGTACAACGGTACAGGATTTAAATGGTGCTGGGCTGTGTGTACTTATGGGCGGTTTCACAATATCTTAGTTCTAGTTAGTGTTACTTGCCAGACCGTTCATTTAAACTTTCTATGTTTCAGTTGTTCATTCGATGGTTTGTGCATTAAACATGTCCATAATGTAATTTATTGTTTTCGTGATAAAAAATATATGTCTTTTTACAAAAGATTCGTTCATTCATTCGTTCCGCACATATCGATAAAAAAATATCGACACTTACATGCACTAAATGTCAAAAATTGACACGACAAGCTTCCCCCGCCCCGCAGAAATTGGCTAATGATGTTTTCATACATTCGCTCTTGCGTTTCATATCCAGTGGTTAATTCATCCAAGTCCTGCGCACTCCAGATCGTAGTGCTGATGACACAGGCTGCACGTCAGGTATCGCCGGTGCTGAATGACCTGCCTGCATCCACTGCAGCAGAAACGATTGGTGTCTGGCATAGTGGCAAATGTCGGTTACAACGGCACGCGTTTACAGTGTTCAAAATTACAGCGCGTAATGTCCTGGTTTTGTTGTTGTGTTCACTCAGGTAGGTCACTGTTGTGCACTTGTAATATTACGTGATTATTTATTTGTGTTTAAAACTGTTATTTGCAATTAAAAATTCGGGAGCTAAACGAGATACGTGTTTCACTATACCCACTTTGCTAAATAAGCTATCCAATACAAGGTAAAATTCTGAAATCAGTCCAAAAATTCCTGGAATTAGCGCGTTTAAAAAAACAAACGAATTCTTCAGCTTTTTAAATACTTAGTTTAGATACGAGTGATATTAGAAAACAACGCCGTTTTGATAGAGCATGCCAGGTACAAAACCAAAATTTTATGTTACGAATGTAAGCGATTATTATTTTAAAGTTGTAAAGCGGTAGGGACCTTAACCGTTGAAACCTATTTTAATCTTTTGTGGAAAATATATCAAACGCATTCTATCATATAAACATTTATCTCCGATTTCGTAACTATCTATTGACAGTTGTGTCTGATATTTTGTTTTCTTGGATGGTTGCTTGGATGGTTTCCGAAACCTACACGTGAAATTCAATGTAAAGATACATACAAAACTGGTGGTTTATGTTTGAATTTAAAGAAAATATTTTGAGCATTGAATCCAGAATATCGTATTAGATTTAGTGGGACTTAGAGGGACCTACTCATACACTTAAGCTGAATTTGCGGTTCTATTAATCTCGCTCGCACGCATTGTCTTGCAGTTATAAATATCCGGAGCAAATAGCGTCAAAAATGTAGAAAATTATTCTCAAATTTGTTAGTTGTAAGTACCTACAAAATTGAGCAATTTTTTGTCTAATCCCACCTGTGTAGATTTCAACTAATTTTCATTCCAAAATTAAAGTTTAATCAATAAATATTGCACGCCATCTTGATGCGAGTAATTCAAAAATAGCCCTAGGTTTTGTGTCATGAATATCCTTTTTACTCCTTTTTTTTTTTTTTTTTTTTAACCTACACCATCCCACTGCTGGGCAAAGGTCTCCCCCAAACTCCGCCATCTATCCCTATCCTTGGCCAACGACTCCCAATCCTTAGCAAAACTGACCAAATCGTCACACCAGCGCTTTCTAGGTCTACCTCTGCGGCGATAACCATCTGCTGGTATCCAACGCGTGACGATTTGGGTCCATCTATCCGGGTGCATCCTACATATGTGTCCCGCCCACTCCCACTTTAGCCTCGCTGTCCTTTCGCCTACATCCACTATACCAGTTTTGGAGCGAATTGTGGTATTACGGACCTTATCCATCCTGTTAATACCCAACACGCTCCTCTCCATGGCTCTTTGGCAAACCCTGAGCCTGGATTTTTGACTTTCGGTCAGTGACCACGTCTGCGCTCCATACGTAAGAACGGGCAGGATGCAAGTGTCGACGAGTTTGCGTTTCAGTGAGATTGGAAGGTCTCCCTTCATATACGCTTTCATGGACCAGAAGCTCTTCCAGGCGTTATCGATGCGTCGTCCGATCTCTTTGTCCTGCCTATTTTCGAAGGATACTATCTGGCCCAGGTATATATACTCGTCGACATACTCCATTCTCTGCCCATTCACCACTATGTCGTGTTCTGCAGCGTTGGTCATGATTTTGGTCTTGGACCTATTCATCATTAATCCAACCTTAAGGCCTGCCTCGCTCAGCTGATCGAGCATAGTGGCAAGTTCAGATGATGTGTTGGCAAAAAGAACAATATCATCCGCAAAACGAAGGTTTGTTAGCTTTTTTGTCCCGATATTTATGCCTTTCGTTTTCCATGGACCGTCCAGCTTCTTGAAAACTTCTTGTAAGGCGCTCGTAAACAGTTTAGGGGAAAGAGGATCTCCTTGTTTTACACCCTTTAGTATAGAAAATGGTGGTCCATGTGTGTGTAATTTTATATCTGCCGTGCTTCTTTGGTAAATAAGCCGTAGGAGTTGTATGTAGGTAGGCTCAATATCTTGTTTTTCTAGTGCAGCAAATATGGGTTCGTGTTTAAGGCTGTCAAACGCCTTGGAGTAATCGACAAACCCTATGTAGAGTGTCTTGTTGAACTCTTTGGACTTCTCTATTATTTGATTCACTGCATGCAAGTGGTCAGTGGTAGAAAAATGTGAGCGGAAACCAGCTTGCTCAGGGGGTTGGTGTTGATCTAGTTTATGAGCGATTCTATCTTGTATTATTTTTGTAAGTAATTTGTAAATGTGAGAAATCAAACTAATTGGCCGGTAGTTATTAATGTCGTGTTTGTTTCCGTTTTTATGTAATAATATTATATTAGAATGACAGAATTTTCGAGGTAGAGCTCCAGTGAGCAGAATAGCATTAAAAAGTTTTGTTAGGTGTGGTCTAAGAGCTGGTTTCCCCAGTTTGAGAACCTCCGTAGTGACACCATCATCTCCTGGGCTTTTACTGTATTTTAAGCTTTTAATAGCAACGTTTACTTCGTGCTCATTAATAAGAGGGATGTCATCACTGCAACTATACTCCACCAAACGGCCGTTATTAGAGCTGTCCGAATATAAGGTCTTATAATATTCAGTGCAGATATTAATGATCTCATCCCGGTTGCTGTGCCTTTTACCGCTCGGATCTTCTAAGCTGGTTATCCATGTCTTACTTCGAGAGTGCCCCTGTTTTGCAGTTCGAAGTGAACTATTTTGTTGCAAAGCTCTTTTAACTAAATGTGTATTGTAATTTCTGAGATCCTGCCTAATGTTTCGTTTTACTTTCCTGTTTATGTTTTTATATTCTTGTGTTCCAATAGCTGTGTTTAATCTTAGTTTGATTAGATTTTTTGTGTTTTCCGATAATTTATTTATGTTTTTTCGTTCTTGTTTTATTTTGCTACTCGCAGCTTTTATACTTGATAAAAGAGCATCATATTGTGAGTCAGGATCAAATGGATCATCAATAGTTAGTTTTTTAAAATGGTTGGTTAGTTCTAAGTTAAATTGTTCATAGTTGTTTGATATGCTTTGTTTATCTAAGAATGTTATGTGTTTTTTAAAAAGGTTGACTCTATCTAACTTGAAATTGAATTTAATCTTTGCTCGTACTGGCCTGTGGTCAGAACTAAATTTAATTCTATTTATGACATGGACATCTTTTATAAGACACTTATCTGAGGTGAGTATAAAATCGATTTCATTCCTAAATCTGTCCCCAGGTGAAGCCCAGGTCCACCTTCGATGAGCTTTTTTGTAGTACCAACTGTTTGCTACTTTAAGATTTTGCCCAAATGCAAAAGATAGAAGTCTGGTGCCTCGTTCGTTACGCTCTCCTAGACCATGGGGCCCTACCACTTCGGAATTATCGGTTGGTTGCTTGGTTCCGATTTTTGCATTAAAATCGCCGAGTACTAAGGTCCACGATCCTCTTTGCTCATCGCAGGCTCTGTTTAAGATATCATAGAAATCTTCAACATCTTCATCACTGTGGGTAGAAGTCGGAGCGTACGCTTGGACGAGGGTTAGAGTCTTTTTGGGAGTGAGTCGTAATTTTAAGGTTGCGACCCTTTCGGAATACCCAACAAATTCGGCAATGTTATTTTTCCACTTCTTCGAGACCAAAAAACCTACTCCGTAGAGTCCATCAGTTTGCCCAAAGTAGTAGAATACGCCATTGTTATTTTCTTGGGTTTTTTACTCCTTGTTTGGTAGAAAACATTGATGCTAAACATAATGTGAACGAAAGAAGAGTGACAAAGGTCATGTCCCACATCTTGCTTAGGCACACAATCAGATTAGCAAAAAGGTTACTTAAGCAGTGAACGACTGTTACTATGGAAGCAGTTTCTCCGTAACAGCAGAATATTTAATTTTAGAACAGTCAGGTACGGGATTGCTACCATGTTCCTTACTATTTATTTGCTACACTGAATTCATGGCAAAAAACTTGTATCATTATTTAACATGTATGTATAAAGTAGTTATGAATTCTTATGTTCGTGACTATGACAGCTTAAAAAGATATACAGAATATGTTAGTTCATTTTATTTACACATTTTCAAGACGAGAAGAAAATTAAAAAAATAGAATATGTTATGTATAACTTAAAATTATTACCGCTCGTCTTATTGTATGTACGACGAGCGGTAATAATTTTAAGTTATTTTTATTTTTATTTTTTGTTTTTAATTTACTGTTTTAATTTTATTTTTATAATGCATATATTACTATTGTATTATGTACCATTATTTATAATGCATACATTACTAGTGTATTATGTACCAGCCCACCAATTTATCAGTTACTTTTTACAGCCATTTTAAAGTCATTATTGTATTATTATTAATAGCCTGTGGTGTCCCACTGCAGGACGAAGGCTTCGCTACCCCTTTTCCACTCTCTATGGTTTATGAAGTGATGGTATAGCAATGTTTAAAGTTTTTTTATCTATGCTACCACCTTCACGGTGATGTGTGGCAGGACATTTCTTAATTGATTTGAATTTCGTGACTGTAAAATGTACAATAACTACCTTATCATGTTTTTCTAATTAGATGTAATACATGTGTTTTCAGAGTTGCTATCGGTTATCAAGCTTACCGGCACAACTTTCCGGGCCATTTTAGGGTATAAAATACGCTCCCATAGCTACTCCTGTTCGGTGGGTACTAGTAATTTACGGAGTGCACACTTATCCTTCACAATGTCGTACAAATGTCAATCAATCGAGTCAAACACGGGTTTTGTTTCACGATCGGTTCAATCTCTTGTATTTGGTTCTATTTTATACTTGACTGCACAGCGGCAGTTGGCTTACAGAAATAAAGTTACCGTTAAAAACAATTTAGCGTGTAGCCTGTGAAAGGAGTAAAAACGTAATCTATAATTCTACTGAGTATAATTAGTTGGCTTGATCTGGTCATAGTGCTTTAAATGGCTTTCACTCAGGGATATAGCAATCCAAAGTCATAATCCCTACTATTGACTATGTATGTATATCAAATTCGCTTACTTGTTCAGTAAATGAAAATGACAAGTTCTATAACTGGACACTTTTGTTTGCAATACATTGCTGGTTCGATTTATTTTATTACAAAATTAACAATTATTTATTTAATTTAAAACCATTTAGTATTGATTACTGGTGACTTATAAGGTTGTTTTGGTTAGCGACGAGCGACTCAGGGGTGGTTGTACAAACGATACTAATCCCAAAAAAAAAAAAAATTGCGACATCAGTTAGTGAGTCAAAACTACCAACGCCAGTAGGCCTAACATGCATGCGTCGATGCCGTTTATCGCGTCGATAAAATAATTTTAATTCCTAATCAACATACTTTCCCAATTTTTTTTCAAGTGTACTCCTTATTGTAAATAAAAGAATACATCAAAATGAGTAAAATCTTTTGAAATATGATTAAAATGACATTTGAAATTTATCGGTTGCCGCGATAACTATTAAATAGGCGCGCATCTTAGGCAGGTCGCCTTTAAGTAGCTTTCTAGCTACGGCGTAGTATTTCGTAGATACGCGCAAGCTACACGCGAGGATGTGAGTTTCCCCAGCTGTCTTGGGTCTAGATGTTGTAATACCGCCGTTGTATCTGATTTCCATAACAAAAGTGCATGTAGCTACTTACTTTGGGATCAGAGCAATGTATGTGATTGGTGTCCAATATTTATTTATAAATATAATATTTTACATTATTATTGTTACTATACCCAAGCGATGATTATATCAGCCATTTAAAATAAGTAATCTTCACTCGTGGGATGTCCAGCAGCAAGCGGCCAAGTGCGAGTCGGACTCGCGGACTGAGGGTTCCGTACCAACTTTAACTGTATTAGGGAATCCACTTACTTCCACTTAGCTAAATTGTTTTTCATAGTGTTTGTATGAAGAACAAAGTTATATTTGCGGTTGTTGAAAAGTGGTATATCTCTAAAACGACTTTTCCGATCCCGTCCAAACCAATTTTCGTCGAAAGTATTTGTTAAGATCTACATTATTATTATTTTAGACTTTAAAAAAAAGGAGTACCGGATACATCTTCCTACCAAATTTTAACAGTGTGATGCTGATAGTAACATAATAGAGTGGCTGTGACATACGGACGGATAGACAGCCAGACAGACAGACTTGACGAAACTATAAGGATTCCGTTTTTTGTCACTTGGATACGGAAGCCTAAAAATGCTTAACCGTTGACCCAAAACTTTTAGTAAGGCACGATTTTCTCATTACTTTGAAATTAGTAATTCCAAAATTAGCTCTGTCATGTCAGATTTTTCGATCATTGGCTTAAATACATACACAAAATATAAAAATATTTTTATTGCTACTTTAAAATTCTATTTAAAATATTTGAAAACAAGGTGAAATGCAGTCTTAGCACATAGTAAATGTGAAATTCATTTGTGAGCCTTTTGCACCTACTTACATTAAGGCACTTTGCCCTTTATCTTTTCTCTTCAACGGTTGCCTGGAGTACATTCATCGTTAATGTCATTCGGATTCGGCTGAGAAAACATTGTTACAGCGTCGTGATACTCGACAAAGCTAAATTTAATAAATAAATATACAATGTTTCTTTCAGGCGTCACCACAGTCGGATTAATATTTATATCGCGATTCAATATTTATTTTACTCCACAGAGGGATAACTATTCAATATCGCGCAAAAAAATAATAATTCGTCACACATTTTAATCGTTTGAAAATTAACACAAACTATCCCACTGACTATGATGAAATTAAAATGCAATTGTTATTCATAAGGATGAAATAAGAAACCAAAAAATTGCGCACGGGCGGGACTCGAAAAAGCAATAGCGTTTGACCCAGTTAGCAAAGAAGTTGTTGAAATCAATTCATTGATGCGATACAGCGATCCATTGAAAACTACCATCACCAGGTAGCCTCTTCTTAGCTTACTAGCTACGGCGTAGTATTTTGTAGATACGCGCTCGCTACGCGCTAGGGTGCAAGTTTCCCCATTCGTTTTGTCATATTTTAGAATGTTATGAAGAGGTTTTCTTTTATAAAACTTGCATATAATTTAAAGTTTTTTTTAGAAAAAGTATAACTTATATTATCATCAATGACTTGGATGTCACTGACCAAAACAACACCTGTATATGACACACACACACACACAAGTTTATTTTTCTATTCGGATCGTGGTCAATTTTATGTACTTCATGCGCTACTTCCTTACCGCTAAGGGACATCATTAAAAATATCCCTTAAGTGTAAGTGGTGATAAATACGGATAGCTACTACGAACTGTGCAAAAAAAGGTTTTTCTCAAATCTTATGCTTAAATGCTTTAAGTTTTTTATTATTATTTTGTACCACGTAAGAACATTACACTTCACTTATTTTAATGCATAATAAGTTTAATCAATCAACAAACTGATAGCAACGAAGAGAATAACTATACAAAATTAAATAAATGAAACATGATGTTTCCATGTAAAACATCAAAACAAGTTTATGATCACTAGCATAAGCTGATTGCTGATTACTATATAAAAGATTTAGATTTTCCAAAGTGACCAATACATAGGCAATAAATATTCGGTACACCAAAATTATCATGTTATTAATATTTTAAATAATTAAATTGACCATTAAGTAGAACCTTCTTTTCTGCGATACCGTTTTTCATTAAGTATTGTTAATACGATTTACCACAAAATATTAATAATTGAAAAGACGGATGGTCCAAGCAAACTGATTCTGAAAACTTAATTGCGATTTTTATTGAGCTTACAACGTAATCAGAAACAGAATTCCAACCTATATTTTTGTTACACGCTATAAATTGTGTAGATTTGTAGCCTATAAGCGCTTTTAGATTTGTAGCTTTCAAAATACTAAGTTGCACTTATAAAAAAAACTTTTGTGTCCGGCAAGGAATCGAAATCTGTGTCGCACGCAATCGGGCGCCTGTTGAACAACTCGATCACTGACACATTGGCAAGCTTGTTGAATTTTGCAAGTGCTTTCTACGAGTACGTGAGGCTGCGTCACCTCATCAACATTTCGAGATTGTTTTGTCAACATACTTTCCATTAACGTATACGAGGGTCAAACTGAAAGTTCTTAGAAAATCAAAAACTGATTACATTAGCCAGTTATTAGTTTTATTATATCTTTTCAAAATATTGTCCATTGACGTCAATACACCGCTGCATGCGATGGAACCACTGGGAAAAGCACTTTGCCCACTCGTCCTTAGGCGTCTCTTCAATGGCATCGCGATACGCAGCCACCGCTGCTTCAGCATTCATAAACCGCTTTCCTTTAAGTTTTCTTTAATTTTTGGAAATAAATAAAAATCACAAGGCGCGAGGTCGGGGCTATGCGGCGGGTGACCCAGTAATTCAACGTTTGATGTCGCCAAATAGTCGATCGTTCGCTTGGCGGTGTGCGACGAGGCGTTGTCGTGGTGAAGGAGGATCCTACTGCGAGGTCGTTTCTCTCGAACTTTTTCCAAGACAAGTGGCAAACAATTGGTAGTGTACCATTCTGCAGAAACTGTTTTTTGATCCTCTAACACAATTGTTGCGAAATGACCTATCCTTCCAAAGAACGAGGCCACCATTTTTTTTCCCGCACTTCGATCTCTCTTCACTTTAGTTGGCAACTCCTCGAAAGGAAACACCCACTGAGCAGATTGTCTTTTGGTTTCAGGATCATAACAGTAAATCCAGCTTTCGTCACCTGTTAGTATGTCGAACACAGCATTTGAGTCACCTCCGTTAAATCTTTCAATCATTTTACGGCACCAATCCACACGATGGAGTTTTTGAGCCTTAGTCAAATTATGAGGTATCCACCGGGCGCAAAGCTTCCTGACCGCTAAATGTTCGTGGAGGATTTTGTGCACTTGACTCATACCGATGCCTAAGCTTGTCCGAATCTGCTGATAGGTCACTCTTTTGTCAGTCTCTATCATACGCCGCACAACACAGATGTTATTTTCAGTCGTCGCCGTAGAAGGCTGTCCCTCACGTACATCATCAGTGAGATTAGTGCGACCACGTTTAAACTCATTAAACCAGTTGTAAACAGTCGCACGAGATGGGGCTTCATCGTGAAAGGCCAATCGTAGTCTATCATAACTTTCTTGTTGACTTAAATGACATCGAAAGTCATAAAAAATCATTGCACGAAAATTTTCTCGTGTTAAATTCATGTTGACGTGACACAGACAATTTTCAATTTGCCGCCAAATCGTAAAACAAATGACAAATGAATGAAATATATACTCAGTAATATTGGCAAAGAGTTCTATTTTCAAATTTTAGAATATTTTTTTTATTATATTGTTTATAAGTGGCCAGTTCTAAGAACTTTCAGTTTGACCCTCGTATAATGCGCACAGCAAGATTGAAACACACACTTGGCTGATCTCTGTAAACATCCTTCTCCAACTAAAGAAAGAGGTCCGCTCTTACCGTTTTGCTCCAAACTAATATTATAAAATAGTACCATAATAATTACTAACTAATATTATAAAATATAACCGGGTTCGTGGGGTCCCAATTTCTTTTCACAGGCAAATTGCTAAGAGGCTAACTTAGGTCAGTGGTCACCTAAGAGCAGGCAGCTGCCTCGAACAGCGAATAAGTATAGGTAGCCTTTCAGCGAGGCAATGCTGCCCGCATTTTGGGCACCATACCACAAGGGCCATAATTTTATTTTAATATTCCTTTTTTAATACTTTTTTATTATTTTGTAGTATATAATTTTTAGCTTTAAATTGTTTATATTATTTCACAGATGTATATTTTAGTGTCAATTTTAATAATTAAACAAACATATTATAAATGCGAGTATGTATTCCTTGTCTCGCTACAACAGCTTATCAGATTTTACTAAATTTCGACAAAAAATCGCCAAATGGTTTGAGTGTTCGCTGTGGCAATTTGTTGAGGCGATTTTCGATGTGACATCATCAGCCACATATCATCTTCGGAATACACGACACGGGCGCGGTTGTCATCCTTATAACATACCATTAATGCGCACTAAACGGTTCTGTTCAACATTTCTGATGTGTACAGGACGACTTTAATAGATCGCGCGAAATACCGAAAAATATTAAATAATAAGTGTACTATAGTTATACGACAGATATAGGAAGCGCGGGCGCCGAAATACAATAGAAAACATTCCAGAAGTCGCAACCACCGTAGCCGAATACAAGCCTCGCGCCTCATAGAAATAAAGTCCACTTTCGCCCGACATAAATTGCAGTAAACACGCGCCGCGTTCCAGACTCCGCTGTCAGTCGACCGCCGAAAATAAACCGTATGTCTCGAAAGATAAGGACTAATATCGACTGGCAAAGTATAACCGCGAACTATACCGAAACTTTTGTCGCATCCCGAAGGACGCGGCGGCGCGCGAGTTTTCTATAAAATAGTAGATAGACGTCGCGCCGGGTATAAAAACCGATCGTTCCGCCGCTCCTGCATTCAGTTCTCTGGATACTCAGCGAGCATTAACAAGCAAAGAAGAGCTCAAGGCGACTCCGGATTAATTTCGCACAGTAATAGAAGAGTGAATATAGAATATCGACGACCTCTGCACCAAGGACTCCGATCGACCTCGACGTTTGGATACCGTACTGAACCGACTCCGCTGCCGTTCCACCGTACTCCGCTCCCGTTTATAGTACTTCCACTCGACGTAACAACGATCCACCCACCGTCTACGTGTGCTACGGATATTGGATACACCGCACACCGGAGCTACCCATCGACACCGTACACTAGCGCACCGCAACAGTCCACGCCGTTACTCCGCAACACTCCGGCCTCCACTCCAATCCGTCCCGCACATGATGCGTGCGGCTAAGGAATGGAATGCTCTACTAGATGAAGTGTTTCCTTCTATGATTTGGGCATTTTCAAGATAAGAGTGAATAGGCTGATACTGGTGAGACATGATATATCCTCGACCACGTCATCACTTACCACCAGGTGTGATCGTGGCCCAATGCCTGATCATTAATTACAAAAAAATTGACAAATTATTTTTAACTATAAATATTAGTTAGTTGTTACTTTTTTGTTGATATTCTCTGAATTTATTTTTGCTGCACCCATTGCCATCTCACTGCATGAACTAAAGGTTTGACTGGCAGAGAATGCTTTTAGCATTAAGTCCATCTTTGTACAGTATGATTTGTGCAATAAAGTCTTTAGATAAAAAATAAAAATATTTTTTTAAATACAGTGTCCGGTGAATGAGTGCCCACTGCATGTATTTGTGTTGTGATCGAGCTTTCGACAGCGGCCTTTAAAATGGTGTGTTATTATAAAAATGACGTAAATTCGACTGCATTAAATGATAAACTGCAGTCATTGCAAGCAACATGCGCTAATAGGCCTTATACGAGAGCTCAGGCGAAAAGTTTGCCACAAAGCGAAAATTTAAAAAATATTGTTCTCATGTAAGAGATGGTGACACCTTACATACCGGTAGCTTTGTATAATATGTTTGTGATGTCACAAATTGATAAACTCTTTTCCTATAATTCTATTTACCACTGGCTGTCTTGTAATTCATACAGTAACAAACACTTTATTAACCCTTTTTAGGGTTCCGTAGCCGAATGGCAAAAAACGGAACCCTTATAGTGTTGTCAAGTCTGTCTGTCTATCTGCCCGTCCGTATGCCACAGCCACTTTATTCTGTAAGTATAAGCATGACACTGTTGAAATTTGGTAGGAAGATGTATCCTGTTAACCGCTTTACGTTTCTTATATAAAAAATAACGATATTTAAGGGCTCCCATACATAAAACTAAAACCGAATATTTTTTTGTCAAACCTATGCGTGTGGGCTATGGATAGGTCTTTTAGAATGATATGGAGGTTTCAAAAACCATTTTCTTTTATAGTCTAACGTTTGATAGATAGACGCTTCCGAAGTGGTAAAATGGGCGTCCCCCCCATCTAATTATCATGTAGATCTTAACAAATACTTTCAAGAAAAAATTGGTTTGGACGTGGACAACAACCGCAAACATAACTTTGTTCTTCATACTAACACTATGAAATACAAAGTTACATTTGCTGTCAACAAAATATTGTGGTATTTTACTAAGTGTGAGTAAGTGGAATCCCTAATTCAGTTAACGTTGGCACGGAACCCTCAGTGCGCGAGTCCGACTCGCACTTGGCCGGTTTTTTTATTCTAAAATACATTTTACGGTCACAGAGCACGCAGGCTGCATATTACTAATATTGTGAAAAGTATCTAACTAATTCGCAACTGATCCTTATCCCTAAGTTTGATCGCTATTGGTGTGTTCATGTATGTATAAATATAAATATGCACCAGACAACATACCCATTTTCGTGGTTTCGAACTGAGGAATTTACTACCTTGTGGTACAAATACCAGACAATGATTATTATGGAAGCGTCTCCCTTAAATACTTAAAAAAATATGAACATCTACAGTTCAGGAACAAAAGGTCGTGCTCATCACATAAACAACTATTTTCAAGTAACTTGCTTCAACCAAAAAACTATTATCAAATAACTTTAGTGATGCTCAAGAAACACGCACTGAATTTGCCCTAGTAAATGAAATTATGACTAAGTATTGCTGAAGATTATTTTTAGATGATGGTTTTAATTGGACCATGGTCTACTTTTGAATTTGGAGTTAGTTTATTTCTTATTGTTAATTATGTAAGCCTTAAAAAGCTTGTGTAAGCTCTATTAAGTCTGAGATACAGGTTTAACCTAGTTCAGGTAAATAAGAGAATGCACTTAGTGAATAATTTAAAGTTCTACGATGTATCTCAGAACCAATGAATTTAAATAAATAATTTATTTTATTTATTAATATTTGCTCCCGTGAATCCGGAGCGCTACCCACTACACTAAAGGGCATTTCTACAGAAGCGACTGATTGACCGACTGGAGCAAAAAACCTACCTTTAAAATTGAATTACGTGTCTGAAAAAAATCACACGTATTTATACAACTCTTGGCCTGATGGAGAGCATATCAAGAAGACCACCAGGTTGTACATACGGTCTAAAAAAAATCGGAAAGTTCAAAAACGGGCAGAATTTGGCCTAAAATGGAGTGTCCGGTTTCCAGAATTTACTCGTTTTCGTTTCATAACTTTGAAAATATTAAGTTGCTGATTATTATTACTACATTCCTATAACAAGGAATAAATAAGGAAGCCATATACGTGCTTACATATATCGTGAATCCTTTAATTTGAATACAGTGACACATTTAAATTTTGTCCGAGGCTTGTGCCTCAATTCGGTGAAATTTACTTTTATGTACCTGTAGCACTAACTGTGCATAATAGGAACGCGCACTACTTGTTCCCGTCATCTGACAGTTGCGCCCGAGTGGACGAACAGTGTAAACGGGAGATCTGTAGCACTCAGGAGCAATTTTCAAAGGTACGAAATCGTTCGGTGTTTTTGGTACAGGGTAATTTCTCAAATCAGTGTGCCACCTCGATTATGTATCTTAAGTATTTTATGAGATTTGTGCTAAAACTATTGAGTGTTTAACAGCTTTCTATCGTTAGGTTTAGTAGAAATTACTGTAACTCATAACATTTTTGGGTAATTTGATGTATTGTGTTATTTTCTCAATTCCATGGATCTCAATTCCGTGGAAAATGGTGCACCGAATTGAGAAAACTTACACCGAATTGAGGTTTTACTTTTATATTACTAATTTAGCTAATTGTTGTTGTTGATTATTGTTGTTTATCGAGAAAATCAAATAAACAGCACATTCATTGCTATACATACATGGGCCTTAATCCATCTTTACAGATGATTCAATCAGCGTGATCCATCTTTACAGATGATTCAATCAGCGTCTATTACAATGTCTTTCATAACTGTAGAGCCCTATACGCGAACGACAAATTGACAAATACGGTCACACACACGGCATTTAAACTGCATGTTGCCCGGGATCGCAGCATCACTTCCTGATCTATGCCATCTATTCCATCTCAATCGCTTGTCGGCGAGAGAATCAAACCATGTATTGTCGTGTGATGTGCAACTCTCCGCAAGTAATTTTCTCCATACATCGCAGTCATTGGCAAAGCTTTCCCACTTATCACAATCGATCTTAAACGTGATCATGTCTCGCTTTGCACAATCCTTAAATCTTAACAAAGGTCTTCCTACATTTCGCTTCGCAAATGCAACTTGTCCTAAAAGGATTTGCCTAGGTAGCCGAGAAGCCTCCATGCGGTGCACGTGTCCAAGCCATCTCAAACGCCTTTGCTTTAGTAACGCATTGCTATAACTCACGTTTTAATACATTGGGTATGGTCAATTACAGATCTCCCTATAAATTATCAGTAAGTTAGTACAAAAATACTAACAAGTGTCTTAAAATTGACAAATGAACAATTCAACAATATTATATTACGAACGTACCTAACATACTCGTATTCAATTTCCTATTTTATAAGATTAATTGTATTTAAATATTAAATTATTATAAAATATTATGAAGACATAATTTACTAACAAACATGCTGCACCAAGTAGCTAGTTATGGAACCCCTTCGCCCTTCTGTCTTTGATTAGGGTTGCCTCAGCATATTTAAGGGTAAGCTCATATTATCGACTTAGCCGTTTCAGCCTCAACGGCCGGTGCCTGTATTTAGAATAAGTTAGCCAGTAATAAATCATCTTCGAATTTTAATTTTTATTAATTTAGTTAGTTTTTAAAAACTCCCCACCCGGCTCCCGATACGTAACTAGCTACTGTCATGTGGTGAATTTGAACTTTCGTTCATTTAGCAGAATGATTCCTTTAGCGCTTCAATTAAGTAAAGCAATAAAGAAAAAGGATAAGAATAAGATATAAATATATACAATAAAGATAAAAAGACAATATAAATATATAAAACAATAAAGATATAAATATATCGATAATAAATAGTATTGTGTTATCCTCTTTGAAGATTGTAATGTTTAAATTGTTTGAGTTTTAAAAACAAGACTGATTATTAGTTATATCGAATAATAAACATGTTGATCAGTTTTTTTTATTATTAACATTACAAAGAATTATTGATATAGATAGACACATAAACTATTAAACCGATAGACCAGCAGTCAGTTAACATAACGCTTTAGGTATTATTTTATTTTGATCATTCAAATACATTATATATACATAATAGAATGCAATACAATACAATACATTAGATAATGTTGCATCTATTCTCAATTCGGTGATTCATTTTCTCAATTCGGTGCATCGTTTTCTCAATTCGGTGCTTTCTCAATTCGGAGCCTAACTTTTCTCATAGATCAATCAACAAAATTTAGGCAAATCGTTATTTTATGTTTCAGGATGGAGTAAACTTCATTTTTTATTATTTAAACTACTACAAAATCCAAATTAAAAATCAACCACCGAATTGAGAAAAAAAGTGCCCTTCTGTAGAAATGTCCTAAACAGATAAACCGTGGTCTGACCGAGCAAGTGTCAGACTACCTACACCCTAATATATTGCCGTGGCATAGGGATGAAAAAAGAACACAGGCAAAAGCTTGATTTAAAACCGCTTTCTCTCAAATCTTGAACCAATCCCACATAATAGCAACGATTCAAGCCACGTGACACAATTGCACTGCAATTTACTGAACTGTATCTGTTTGCAGCCATATTCAGCGGCACATAAGGTTGTTATCATAGCAAATACATTAGCAGTCCAAATAATTTCTATTAAGCGCTGAACACACTGAGACGGTATTTAAGCGTTCCTTTGGTGTGTTTGAGGTACTATAATAGTGTCCCCAGTATTCCGACTACGGTGGCTAGTCTTAACGATTAGCCGACTGCGTAGGACATATTATTGTGCATAAGTATGTACGCTGACACAGGTGTACTAGCCCACTGTCCATATGACTCTTGCTCTACGCATATAAACTGCAACACAATGTCTAAGTGAAACATACATCTATATACGAATTGAACAATCATGTATATCCCTAAATATTAATATAATAATATATGTCTCCCTTTCCTTTCCTTACCTATCTTCGACACAAATCTTTCTTAACCCCTTTCCCTTGTTCGTTATCAAATTATATAACCCTGGCCTCCCTGGAAGTCCTAAAATTGACGCCTCGGGGGCCTAAGCGGTAAAAGAAAAGACTACATCTCGGTTTTTCCTTGAATCCCCAAAAAAACCAAAACAGAATAAATAAAGCTGGGGAAAAAATCAAAACACAGGTTTACTCTCTATCCCTCGCTCTCAAAGCCCGATGGGACAGCAATCTGATACGACCAGCGAGAGATCAGGCGCAGGATCAACGCTTTATGCGCGCACCAAGACGCGGCACATAAACCCCCAACACCCAAATTCTGGGCTGCTCTGAGAATTCCTGATCAGCAAAACCCAGTTACATATTTTTGGCGCGGTGTAGGACGTCCACCGACGAGATGGACTGATGATCTTGTAAAGTTCGCAGGATCTAAAATGGATACAGACCGCTGATGATCGGTCGATGTGAAAAACCGAGCGGTAGGCTTATGTTCAGCAGTGGACGTCCTTTGGCTGATAATAATGATGATATATTTTTGGCCTGACCCCAGGGACTAACCTTGGCAGTCGTCGCTTTTAAGTGTGACCCATTATGTTGCGCCACCGAGATACTATGCAGCATGCAACATAGGTAACGACCGATCACTTTGTACAGTCGCACACTGGGGCGGCCTATATGAGACGAATGCGAAAAACTCTATAATACTTTGAATAATGCAAATTTAAATTCTGTTTAGTTTGTAAGCTTAATTTATCATTTTTAAGTATGATTTACGTAATATACGACTTTGCTTAGTAAATATCATAAGGAAAAAAATCCTACAAAAAAAACAATATGTAGGTATGAAAGTTAATTGAAAAAACCTGTTGTTTAAAAAACTGTCAAATAAAATCGCGCAACAGGCTTTTACTTTGGACTTTGGTTTTATGATACCAAAGGGTCGAACGTATTTATAACACTATTCATTTAAAAAGAACTTTGCGCAAAATCGAAATATCGCGAATCAAATTTTTGTACTAACAAAATTAAAAAGACACGGTTATCTGTTCAGTTTATCAAAAAATCTACATTGTCTTAAGTGATACATCGAGTACATACATCGGTCCTTATAAGATATGATCAATAATTTGAAAAATCTCTCAAGAATCTGAATTTGGAATTTTTAAAGTTCAACAGAATAGCGAACCTAAAATAGCGATTTTGCAAACAACAATTACGGACCATCACACCATTTTTCTATCAATCTCGAAAATAAAAAAACAAACCAAAGTTATCAGAACTAAAACCACTGTTAATTTTGAAGCTGCTCTTAAACACTTACGAAATACTAACCTTTCAGAACTATTATTGAATGATGATCCAACAAGTGTAACTAACCAACTTATAGATAAAATTATGGAAAGCTTAAAGGTAAACACTGAAGTGACGCGTGTGTCATGTAGCAAAAGAACTATACAACCGTGGATTGCTCCTGGAATCTTACGATGCATAAGAAATAGGAATCAACTTCAAAAAAGACTTCGGAAGGACCCTCTTAATGAAACTCTTCGCATAACTTACAGACGTTACAGAAATTATTGCAATAATTTAATAAAAAGAATAAAAAGGAAATACGACAGGGATACTAATACAAAATCTTTAAACAATAATAAATTACTTTGTAATAACATTAAAAACATTACATATTCTAATAAAAATCATAAATCTAATTCTGAACTGCAGTATTTAGGGCCATCACCGATTGAATCAGCAAACTTTATTAATAACTATTTTGCCAACATAGGAATTAACCTTGCAAATAACATACAACACGACACAAGAGCATCAAATATGCATGATAAGAATAAACCGGCACAATCAAATTCTTTTGTTCTTATGCATACACACATTGATGAAGTACGGAGCACACTCCTACACCTCAAATCAACTAGCAGTATCCTGGGTGGGATAATATTCCTAATGAATTTCTGAAATTGGCAGTTGATGACCTGTCTCCCATTATCACTCACCTAATTAATCTCTGTTTTGATACAGGTGTATTTCCTGCACCATTTAAACAATCTATTATTACACCAGTATACAAGAGTGGGGATGAAGGAGATATTGGCAACTACAGGCCAATCTCGGTTCTGCCAGCAGTGTCAAAAATTTTGGAGAAACTGCTCAACATTAGGCTTCTAAATTACTTAAATAAATTTGACAAATTGTCAGCTTTACAATTCGGCTTTAGACGGGGAAAATCGACAGAAGACGCGATTTTAGAGCTTAGCTCTTTTGTAACTAGGCAACTTGATAAGGGTAAAAAATGTCTGTCGGTTTTCCTCGATCTGAAAAAGGCTTTTGATACTGTGTCTATCCCCATTCTTGTACGTAAGCTTGAAGATATGGGAGTAAGGGGGACTCCGCTTGCCTTTTTTGAGAGTTACTTGTCGGACAGGAAACAAAAAGTAAGACTATCAGAGTGCATAAGTGAATCTGTGGGCGTGACGTGTGGCATGCCACAGGGCAGCGTTTTGGGACCTACCCTCTTTCTAGTTTACATCAACGACTTGTGTAGTATGAATATCCTGAACGCTAGAGTCCTGTCGTACGCTGATGACACTGCCGTGGTGTTTGCTGGTGGCTCTTGGGAGGTGGTCAAGGATAGCGCTGAAACTGACCTTTCTCGGTTAGCTACATGGCTAAAACAAAACCTCTTTACTTTAAATACTTCGAAAACAAGTTATATCTGTTTTAGTATCTACAGCAACTCACAGCCTCAAACCGATTTTAATTTAAAAATTCACGAGTGTACAAACGACAATAATAAAAAAACATGTCACTGTCCGTCCATTGGAAAGGTATCTCAACCAAAATACCTGGGGGTAATTGTAGACCATAGATTATCATGGTACCCACACTTAGATTACGTCATCAATAGAACGAGGAAACTAATTTGGATCTTCAAAACACTTAGACATGTTATGCCATGTAACTCGGACAAAGACTCACCAAATTATCTCCTCAATTAACAAAAAACTCAATTCTTTGAGCTAGAGAAGGCGCAGCGAACTCTCATTAAAGTCATATATTTTAAGAAGAGACGCTTTCCTACTGACACTCTTTATAGCATCAGTGGATTACTTTCGGTCACGAAGTTATATGTAGTCTGTACAACTCTCAGAACGCATAAATAAAATTATATGTATATATGACAAAACACATCATAACTGTAAAAATCTTTTAACAAAATGGATCCAAAATAAGACATACCATGAAATTGAACAATTACTGGAGCGTATTGCATAGTTATGTATTTCATAGCTTATTACACACACACACACACACACACACACACACACACACACACACACACACACACACACACACACACACACACACACACACACACACACACACACGCACACACACACACACGTACACACACACAACAACAACACATACAACACACACACACACACAATATAGATACTCAAATTTAATTAATTTAATATTCAAACTTTCTGCTACAATGTAAAAAACATGTTGATTATGTTAAGTTTACCCATACTGCCTTGTTAAAGTATGGATACAATGATGGAAGAGCGGGTCCTCCAAACACCCAAACACAGGTATTTTTTGCTTAAATGGAGGCTCCAATGTACTAGTTTTAAGGCATTACCTTTGTTAATGAAATAAACTCATTTTATTTTATTTTTATTTAAAAATATCAGTTTTTCGCATCCATCTCATATAGGCCGCCCCAGTGTGAGTCGCCAGCAAATCAGGTTACCCACATTTGTTGCAAACTAGCCCTTATTACAACTGCATAAGATACCGCAGTGTTTACCTTGACGTGCTGTTGTCCGTACTTTATAATATTTTTAGTTTAGCCGCCCAGAGACCGAAGTCTGCAGCACAAGAAATGTATTTATTTTTGTTTGACATTTTGCGTAGATAATTTCAATTTTCTGGTTTTCAGCTGCATCGAATATCCATTAACCCTACGCAGCTATATCTATACTAACATTTTAATGGATCTGTTTGAAAGCTCTTACCTCAGGAACTGCTCAACCGATTTAAAAAAAAAATTGTGTTGGATAGCTTATGTTTCGAGTAAAGCTATAAAACTAATATATTTTCGAGACGTGACGTGTGTATATTCGAGAGCTTAGGATTTTGTTGTAATAATAAGATTAAAATAAAAAAAATAAAAATTACGCTGCAGCGGGAGGGTAAAGAGGGAAGAGAGGTTGCAGGGACCGCTAGGCTTAGTACATTGTAAAAACATTTGTAATTTTTTAAGCTTAATTCAAAATTCTTATCAATAAATAATTTCACTGTTTTTTTTTACTTTTCGATTATAAAGCCCTGTTTAACAGTCGAAAGTAAGCACTGGGTACTCAAAAATCATATAACGAACACATTTTGTTTAAAGTAACTGACCAGGTAAACTACTAAAGACTATAGTGACCGTGGAACAGGCTCTAAAAGTTTAGAGCTGAAACATAAAATATTAAAATTTTCAGGACTGGAGCGATTTCTTCTCAGTCTGAAATTAACGCTCTTTCATTCCCAAAGCCCGTAACATCGTACTAACAGGCTACAGGCAGGAAGTCATATGACGCTTTTGAAAGCTCGCACGAACTTCGGGACATGATACTGTGGAGTTGTAACTAAGCTCTCAACTTGATATAATAGATCTGTCTTTGGTGAAAGTTGTCTTACAGGCAGGTTATTCAAATGATATCCTGGGGGCGTATTGCAATCCAATTTTAACCGTTCCATTCAGGCAGCTCAATTTCGACTCATCATCATCATCATCATTATCAGCCAAAGGACGTCCATTGCTGAACATAGGTCCATTGCATAACATACACATCTTCGCGCTATGTGCCCTACCCACTGCCACTTAAGCTTACTGATTCTCAAGGCTATGTCCGTTACCCTAGTTCTTCTACGTATCTCCTCGTTTCTGATTCGATCCCGTAGAGAAACACCGAGCATAACCCGTTCCATCGCTCGTTGTGTAATTTTGAGCTTCTTAATGACTCAGTGTAAACAAATATTATCAATATAATAATATTACATTGGTACGAATATTAAGATTTATGTTATTCTATTATAATCATACTATAAATATCATGTGAAAGTGCAAAACGAATTGCTGATTTGACAGTAAAGCTGAGCCGCTTACCTATCAAAACAGCATAGCAATACGCGCCCTGAAGTCGCTCTATGGATTACAAGTAACAAAAAAACACTGTTAGAGTAATTTAGACCCCACTTTACTCCACTTAAGTTTTTATTTCGTCGCTAAGTGAGTTAACATTTGGAGCATTATTTTTTAATTACTTAGCGACGAAATAAAATAGTATAGTTTAAAAATATATTTCCATTACGTAAACTTTCCAACCGACTCAAAAAGGAAGAGGTTCTCACTTCTACTGTTTGTTTTTTGTACTTTTTAGTAACAATTATCGTAAAGAATATGTTACTAACATATTACATAGTTAAGACATTAACATAGTCTTAAATTAATTTATAAGTAGTATTGGATAATTTTTATGACGGTCTCGGGCTGTCTCTGATTGGACTAAGAATATTAGCAAATTCAATCGGAAAGAACATTTTATTATTTATTTTTATTTAGTCACAATCAAAACATTATTCAATTTTTTGCGTCCCTAAATAAAAAAAGGTAAAAATCCTATTAGCAAGATCTAAAGGCATGAAGACTCCTCGTCCCGTCCATACGAACACAATACCTCCCTACAACTTAATACCACTAAAACTACCTGCTCCAAATAATATACGGTTAATACACATTCTCGTACTGCACGCTAAATTTATGCTTTTAATCTTAAGTAAGAGCATTGTTTATTTTAAATTAAATTAAAATTTGCCAACCCGCCGCTGGCTTGGAGCCAGTCTGTCGCTATAATGAAAATAACGTGGTGAGCAAACGTGTTTTGATGAAATGTTCTGTGTTATAGGATAAAAGGATTTGTCAGATGGAGTTTTGTTTGTAGATTTAGGGTAATTAGGCTTTTAGGCATAAATGAGAATCAATTTAATGCTTAAAGGCATGCATTGTAAAATGAATAAAATAATTTACCGCTCACAAATAAAATATAATAATCACTAGCGGTCCCCCGCGACCTAGCACGCTCGGTTTGAAATTGCAGTGTGATATTTTACAGCCTAAAGCCTTCCTCGATAAGTAAGCTATCCAACACAAAAATATTTTTTCAAATTAGCAGTTTCTCAAACAAGCGCGTTCAAACAAATGACCTCTTCAGGTTTATAATATTAGTAAAAATAAGTTTGAAATTGTTGTCTCCCGATTTCAGTTAAACACTTCTCTTTGGACACTATCTACCCTATCCCTATCTTTTCCAAGAAATCTAGGAAGGAAATCAAGACATTCCCTTTAGTAACTATCAGGTAATTAGATTTCCGGTCTATCACAATTTACCTTTTGTACCTAACTGCCTTAATAATTCGTTTTCTATGTAACGCTAGCAAAACCAAAATGGACGAGTCATCGAGAGAATCTCTAAAAGTAATAGTAATAATAATAGTCCTCCTAGCCGATTGCGACTACAGTGGCCAGTTACAACGACTGCGCGGGACAAATTATCGTGCACAAGTGTGTGCCCACACACAGGTGCAATCTCTATTCCTTTCACTCTCATAGCCCGATGGGACAGCAATCTGACACGACCGAAGAGAGATCAGGCGCAAGACCAACGGCTTACCGTGCGCACCGAGGCACGGGGGTGAAACACCGTTAACTTCCAAACTCCGGGCTACCCGGAGAATTTCTGTAATATGTAACTGGGTTCTTCTGTTATCTAAAAATTTTATATAAATGTAAATGCCCGTGTAAAACTTTTGTCTTTAAAATATATCTATCTATCTATCATTACAACGATGTTTTATTACGACACAACTTATGTAAATAAATATATAAATATCAGAGACCAGACGACGCTGTTATGTAGTCATACAAACTTGTTCCTTCAAAAACGTTTATATGAGCATCTTCAGAAACTATACCTTACGGTAGCAGCTTAAACAATACAGTACAAACGGCATGTTTGTACCTGCAAGAAACTTATTCAATATTCAATATAATTGTGTTCCATCTTCGATGCCGATCGGATTGTTTGTTAGTTTCTTAGTCAAGGTTGGCAAATAATTTTAGATTTCCCTTTCAAAATAAAAAGCTTTAAATCGGTTGAATTAACCATTTCTGACAAATTTGCTGTTTACAAGTGCAATTTATGACAAAACACTATAAAAACAAGAATGTAATTATAGATTGGCTTCATTCATCAACCAATTATTAAATTAAATATTTGAAAAAAAAAAACCTTCGGATGTTGAAATAGCAATCTCACAAAATGCAAAATTCAACAGCCTTGCCAATGTGTGGAAGGTCGATACCACTCGGCTTGCGCCCGGACAGCGTAAGACACAGGGTTCGATTCCTTGTCTGACACAGTTGCTTTTTAAAGGTACAAAACACTATACAATACAAATAAAATTATATTTTTTACATCCTTTGTCACCAAAGGTTTCATGTGAGTTTTACTTTTCACGTACAAGTCTATTTCGTTTATACGTTCTGTGATCACAATGTTATCCTTGTTCTGAATGTAAGTGTATTATTTACCAATCAATCAATCCAAATCAAACTCAACTTAAGTATTTACGATGATTTTTTGTCCACGAAGACGATAAATCAGTATTTAGAATAAAAACGTAACAAAACGTCATTTTTAACAAAAACAATCTTTTGACAACCCTACTGTAATCTTATGTAGACTTCGTGTCTGTAACTATTCGAAACTTCTCAACTTGGACTCGGTTCATTCTGCTAGATTTTGAAATTGTATAGTTAAAAGCATTATAATGATAGAACCTAGTGTATTAAAATGTAGAATAAATACCTATTCTCTCATGTCTAACTAAACGGTCCACCACGACTGTAGTTGATAATCGCCGTTTCATATAATCGAATAACATTTCACAATAAAAAAAAACGCAATTGTTATGCTAAGCAGAATAACGATATATCACACTAATGTTTCATAGAATTATTAAGTTATCGATAACTATTCCTAAAAAAACATGATTTATTGTGTAACAGGGCCCATAGAATTTTTCCTCAAATAATAAATAATAATGCAAGTATACAGGTATGCAGCAGGTACGCATGCATTCATGCATGCATGTAAGCGCATGCATGCATGTAAGCGCATGCATGCATACGCATGCAAGTTAGAAGGCACGCATGCATGACAGCGGGCGGAGGCTACTGTCCTTCCGCGCCTCCGGCATTTGAATTATCGGGCACACTAGTACCACAGCAAAGAGATCACGACGAGTAAGAATTACCGCAGTTTACTTATTATATCAATATTTATTACATACTCATATCAGTTACGCTTTAAATCGTCTATTAATAAAGTATGTAATATTATATTAATAAAAAAAAAACGTTTGGCAATACGGACTTTAGTGAAGTAAAATTGGATATTCCAACAATTCTGCATATTGAAACTTACTTGGAAATAAAAGAATGGGTAACTAACATAAATCTGATAAAATACATAACATATGTAAAGAAGTAACGATGAAGTAAGTTTGTAGATAATAAGCATTCGACTAAATGCAATTCTAATGTAACATGATTCCAGAATATGTTAAATATAGTTTTGAAACATCTGCGAATTGATTTGTAGGCAATGATTGTTAAAAAAGATTGCGATTAAGTAATGGGTTCCCACCGTAACCATTTGAGGCCGAGTGGGCAGCACGGCTGGAATGGTTATTGCGCACTCGGACCCGAGTGCTCGGCACTGAACGACTTAAGTGCGCCGTTCCCGTCGGATGAAGCGTGATGCGTACACAATAGTTTTGCCCGAAAAATAAGCTATCTAAAACAAAAATAGTTTTTCAAATCGGACCAGTAGATCCCGAGATTAGCGCGTTCAAACAAATAAAGTGCTAATTTTTTTTTATGTATGCTCGCAAGTTGGTTAAAACTTGAAACTCGGTTAATCGGAGCATCAACGAGCAATAGGTTTGAATTCGGTAAACTCAAAATTAAAACGAGGTATATTTAACTGAAACTTTTTGGTTGTCAAACTTTTGATCAAATGGTTGGTAAGAAAGATATCTGTAGTGAAGGTTCTATACACTTTTTCGTTTAGGTTAGAGATACTGCCAGATACTTCATACTGCGAAGTTATTTAGGTAGCAGTTAGTAGAGTGTGATTATTTGGACACTGTGAACCACGGCCCAAATCTTCACAGAAAATGTACAATCGGGCAGACTTATCGCAAAGGGTGATGTCTTTCATATCACATTAAGTGTATTATTTTTGCAGCTCTACTTCAAAAAAAAGAGGTAATCAGTCGGACCAGTCCTGTATGTATGTGATATCGTCAGAATTGGAATTCAAACAGTTATAGTTTAATTAAGGGTACAGCGTTAGATTCATCAAAATCGGTCCAGTGGTTTTTAAGATATCAGTTCTATCTAAAAATTTTTAAATAAAAAATAATTTTAAACATTTAACCTGTTAAAGAAACTCTTCGCCCCTTCGTCTTCGTTTTGTCTCTTCTCCATTCTTACATGTTACTTGGATATTAAGTTATGATTCTGACCCAAATGTCGGTACAGTTAGCTTGAATCAAGTTATATGTTATTGTATTGTATTTGTAAGGATTTTCATTTAACCACCTGTAAAAAAAATTGAGCTTAAAATAACGCAGCTTTGTTATCTTTTTAGGAGAAACAAATTCTTTTGGAGTCGGTGCATAATGTGTGAACACTTGTAGGTAAGTTTGAATTTAGTAAAAGCGGAAATCAACGGAAAATGAATGCCATTTCTTCTAATGAATGATCTTAAAAAAATATTTGTGCTATCAATACTCAATAAAATAGGATAATATTTCCACCTAGCTCGATTAGCCATAAAACTATTCTACCCTAAACTCGAGTGCGCTCACATTACGAGAAACATCTCGAATAATGCTTGTTCAAATTCTAATCGCATCTGCTTCGTATCGAGATGCTGGCAACACCGTGCGCTTAACAATAAATTTTGTTTGTGGTCTCCGGAACAGCGATATAACCCGCGCAGGATATTAAAGCTCTGGAATCTTATCAAATTAATAACCTCATTAGCAACGAGAAAAATAACTTTAAAAATCTAATACGTTCCATTTTCTATTAATTGTCGTTAATAAGAAAGAGTAAAGTTACATACAAAATTATGTGAAAAGAAATAACAACGAGAGTAGAACAAAAACCGGCCAAGTGCGAGTCGGATTCGCGCACGAAGGATTCCGTACCTACAATGCATGTAAGCATTTTCAAGTAAGCAAATCACCTCAAAACATGATAAAGATTTCCTTATAATAATAACGATTCGATTCCTTTTAAACAACAAAATATTCGAAATTTTGAGCCAAAACCATTTTTTCCTGTCAATGACAATAATTTACGACTTTGATTTTTTACAGCTAAAAAAGAAAATCTATACTAATATTTAACTACAGTTTCAGATACATATCGTGACGCGTTCTGGAGGTAAAAATAAATAAACGAACATATACATAAGCAATATTTTGCTTTAAGTTTATGGACTAGAACTCAGTCATTTGTTTACTTATCATAGCAGTGATAGTTTTTCTTCTAAATTCATTGTATATGCAAGTGCTTTACATTTTTTTACGTATTCACCTACTACCAGTTAGTTGGGAGAGGGTTAGTTACATTCCCCCTCGAATAGAGCACGCCTTGTCGTGGCGAGGAGACTCAGCAGCCTGTCGCAATCCAGCGGCAGGTGAAACTAGGATGCTCTGTGGAGAGTGCCGCTGCGTCTGTTCCCCTATCGGGCGACAGTGGCACTAAAAGTTGTTGTGACTCCCGGCACCCCTCTGGTTTATCAGAGGAGGCAGGGGATGTCCCAGGACTTGGGTGCTTTAGGTGAGCTCAACGAGCACTTGCCGTCGGGCGTGGTTCGCCTCGTCGGGAGGGTCTTGGACAGACGGTGTGGGGACACCTCTGTCCAATCACCAGGGACCCTCCTGAGGCGCCAATGTGCCTTCTGCAGTGGGATGGGAGCTCCTCACCCCAGTCCGTGGAGATCCGCCCTCCTGCTAGAGGGTGGACGTTGCTGCTGACAAGGGTCGCGGGACTGTTGAGACACCGCGGCCCCTGCTGTCACAGCCAACAAACGCGGCGGGCGTCTTCAGGTTTTAGTGGGTATACCTGAATCCGGGGGAGTCCCACACACGCCCCTCCGTTCCCCGACGGAGGGGTACGGTGCGTAATCAGCAGTTCCTGACGTAAAAATAAAAATACATTAGAACCTAACAAAAACTTGCCTTTAAAACTGAATGTTACGAAACAACCCATTTTATTAAAAAAATATGTTAGACAACTCACAGTCGTTTTTGAAAACGTATTCAACGATACCACACACGATGGGTTTGGTAAGAGAAAAAAAATATCTCTACGTGACTTGTAAGAGAGGTACCCCAAAAAAAAATATTTAAAAAAATATATTTTACCACTTTGGCGGGGAGATTAGAATATATATCTATACGACATTACAGTTTTCTAGCACCTTAGGGCTCTGCGCTGGACTGCGGATGGACAGTCGGACATGGCGTAACTATAAGGGTTCCTTGTTGGACTACGGAACCCTAAAAATGGGCGCTAGGTCCATTATCAATTTGCGGGGCTTATTTTGATACACGAATTCTTCATCATTATTATCAGTTGCAGAACTAAACTTTAGTAGGAAGATGTATCCTGTTAACCGCCTTTCGATTCTTGTACATAAAATAAATTAAAAAAAAATTTTTATTCAAACCTATGCGTGTGAGAAGTCTATGGATAGGTCTTTTAAAATGACATAGAGATTTCTAAAACCATTTTGTTTTAAAGTTTAACGTTTCATAGCTAGACGCTTCCAAAGTCGTAAAATGGGCGTCCCCCCCCCCATCTAAATTCTAAACCAAGCGAGTGTAAATTGTAGTATACCTACGGAAGTGTAAATAGGTCATGTCGCAATCTAACAGACACGCGCGTCAATAAACTAGAAATTAGCAAGTAAGCAATATTGAAAGTAACTAATTATTTTACTTAAAATGTATTTTATTTGATTCATTCAATAAATGGACATCAACGAGTTATCATGTTTTAATCATCATCGCCCTTCAAGAACTAACTTATCACATGGCGATCCTGCCATTGGAGCCAAGAAAGAAGACTAAATTTATATCAAGAAAATTAACAAGATAGAAGACTAATTAAGAAGATTCAAGATATATTTTTGAAGAAAGAAACTACATTTATCATGGGGAAATCACAGTCAAAGGAAGAAGTCGTAATAGCCCAGAATGCCAACGGGGAAGCTTCAGCTACAACAGTGCAACAGCAGCATGAGAAATTAGCCATCGTCGAAACCTTGATTGTTGTCGTCGTCGTCATATTGGCAGCAGCTACAATATATTTCTTCATGAGGAAGTGCAGAAAACAATTCGTTCGCAATGTACAACGAGAACTTAAGAGAAACAACATTGTCACAATTTCTCGCGCTGATCTCACCACTACGTCTGTCTAAGAAGGATAATCAAGAGGAGTCCAGGGTATAGCCCGGCCCAGGTGTCCAGGGTAATCCCGGCCCATCACCGTACTCAAGCAGCCCCAACATCGTGTATCACCGTGCGCAGCAGCCAGTGTAGTAGCCCAGGCCAGCCCAGTCTTCGTCTCCTCAACGAGCCTTCGAAGCATTCCAATCTGCGGGTAGTGTTACGTCGAAAAGTATGTAATATGTTTTTATTTTTATGTGCTAAGGATGCAGTTTATTTCTTTTTATTAGTTAGATTATGTCAGGTGTAATATTTGAGTTACATGGATTACATAAGGCATTATTTTATATTAAAGATTATTTAGTTAAATTAGGACCTGTAAGAAGGCAACAGGATTTAGGAATTAGAAAAGTAAACGAAGCGAAAACTTTGTACTCGAAATTGGATAGTATTTTGTCTGTGTTGCACATTCAAATTGAATCTGAACAAATAAGTACAACTGATATTACGTTAGTTCATAAAATAATTAGTGATATACACCAAATATTTGCAAAGATAACAAAGTTATCATCTGAATCTGAGCCACTTAATACTGTACCCCAATCACGAACTTTTGACGTATTCGTCACGTTATCGTAGCGAGTTTACGTAGTACAACGTTAGTCGGCATCACGAAGCACTCTCGTGTCGTGTAGTAAACTCGATAGAATTGACGGAGATGACGTCATACTAACGTAAACATGGCCGTTGAATGACACGTCCAGAAACATGTTAAGCGATCTTTCTTATGAATATTATCGAAACATATCATGATATTCCAGTACAATCTAAGAGAAATCAATAACGGAACAAAATTACGATCAATATGTTTGGCAGGGTTAGCAAATGTAAAAATTAGGTCTATTAAAATATGAAGATATATGTTTTTCTGTAATCTTTAAATTTTTGAACTGTTTAGTAGACTATCAATTGACAGATTGACGTTATGCCGTCATATTGTGACAAATTTTCAAAGTTTACAAAAGATTTAGTTAAAAACTATTAAAATAACGAGGACAAGTCATTTGCAGTACAACGTAACAATATTTGATTTTTAAAAAGTAAGTACATAAAAGTTATACAAGGATAAGTGATTAAAATGCTTTTATTCATTGGCTATTATAGCGAGATAAACTCTAGCTAGATCTTAGATCCAAGCCCTCAGCTCTCCAAGAGGACACTGTTTCTAACAAATGGAATGAAAAGCATTAACGTCAATATAAAATATATAGGTACGTATTATTTTTTCAGAATGAAGACAGACCATAATACAATGTATAGAAAAACGTCTACCCTGCTAGAAGAAATAAAGTGAGTCTAGCAGTTCCAGCGGTCTTCGTTACTCCCTATGTCATATTGAGAGCAAAGATGAACCCAACAAGATCAAAATCGATACACCTGTTACAAGTGCCCTGTTCCTGATTTCTTTTAAAGTTAAAAATAAGGAGTATAAGATAAAAAATATTGTAATAAATTTCATATTTCTACTGCAATGTCTTAATTTTAGAATTATAAATATGACCACTAACGTTTTCTTTATTCCACACGTCTCTTTATTTCTCGCCAAAAGCCAAAGCTCTGTCTGTTGTTATATATGAGATTTTGAGCACATAAAGTAAGAAACTATGTGTCGGATCCGTACATTCTCACTAGTACACACACACACCCGTTGAAGACTTTCGTCTTCAAACACTGAGGTTAATGAGAAACGACGACGCTCTTGCGCAGTTTCCCGACCTCTGTCTAGACGGCCGCGTTGGATTCGTTGATAGACCCTTTTCTTAGAACCACTTGTTGTAAGGCTCGGTTAAGGCTTTCGACTGTAGTTCCAAAATCCTGCCTGCACAAATAGTATATTATCAATAAACCGGAGGTGAGAGATGTATTCGCTATTGACTTTGTTGCCGAATCTTTAGCATTCCAGGAGCTTGAATCCGTCTTCAAATGCAGCTGTATGATAATTTAAGAAAAAAAACAATTTAGGCGGTCTTATCAGTAAAAGTTACCTAGTTTCTCTTCGCTCATTTTTGACACACAGAATCTCAAGTAATCTTGTTGCAACTCACGATACTATACGTCAAAGAAAGGTTCGTGATCGCAAATCCAGTTTATCACTATAGAAAATGTTTACGCACAATAAATGTCAGGTATTTGAGCTGCCAAATTTAGTTTGTTTTACGTCCGATAGAGGCGCTTTCAGATTCTCATACAAATGATTACGTTACTATACGAATACTTTGACGCAAATTATTCGTGATAGGGGCTGAACTAACAAAAATGGCTACTAAAAGTGAGTTTGACATTAAAACTGCCATCGCTCTATTACCAGTGATGACAGGTCAAGAATCTGTCACTCATTCACTCATTAACAGCATAGAATTGTACAGTAAAATGTTTTCTGATACTTTTCAGTCACAATTAATTGAGTTTGTGCTTAAAACACGCTTATCTTCGAATGCGCAGTTACGTTTAAAGTCGCAGTATAGTAAAGTAGACGAGCTCTTAACTGATATGCGCACACGTCTGATCCAAAAGAAATCAGAAGTCGCTTTGCAGTCTAAATTACATCAGTCTAGACAAGGTAATCGATCCATCGAATCATTTGGTTCTGAATTAGAAGAATTGTTTGTTAACTTAACAATCGCCCAATCAAATGGAGATTCTACTGCATTTCAATATTTAAAGCCGATAAATGAAAAAAATGCTATAAAACGTTTTGCCGATGGTTTATCAGATCGCAGGTTAAGTACTATTATAGCCGCAAGACAATTCGATTCCTTGCCGAAAGCCATCAGAACTGCCATGGACGAACAGTCTATGTCCTCTTCATTCGAGGTTATGCATGTTAGGCGTCAAAATAAATTCGTTAGAGGCCGCCACTATAGAAACAATACATTCCGCGGCAATAACAGTTTTAGAGTATCTGAGAATAATGAGGCTTATCGCCGAAATACAACTTTTACTCCAAATAGTTCCCGTCGTCAATATAGTTCATCACGCGGTGGAAACTATAACCGAGGCCGTGGCCGTGGATTTTACAGTTCAAGGTCACGTAGACCAGCAGCACCAGTGCGTCACACTATTCAGGAGGCAGCACCCGAAAATAGCGAGCTGCACTCCACTGGCAACAATAATGGCCAGAACACAAATAATGACGCAAATAATGTTTTTTTTTGTTAATTCGGATAATTTTATTTGCAATTTCAATAACAGTAGCACTGTGTCATTTTCTGTAAATAATATAGTAATTAATCTTTTAGTTCATAGTGGAGCAAGTCTATGTGTTTTGAAATATGAATGGCTTAGTAAATATCCGCAACTGTTACAGACTTTATGCTATGATAAGATAACTATAGAAGGAGTTAGTGGTAGGTTAGAGTCAGAAGGATACATTTTTTTAGATTTAAATTTCAATGACATTATATTTAGAGAAAAGTTTTACGTTTTTAGAAATATGTCGTGTCCAGCAAATGGTATTCTAGGAGATAATTTTTTGAAACGATACCAAGCTATAATTAACTACAAAGATAGTTTATTACTTTTAACTAAAAACAATATAGACGTTTCTATGGAAATACGAGTAGCGTATTACGCTAGGTATAGACATACGATACCGCCTCGGTGCGAAGTTATAAGGTTTATACCAACAACGTCAATTAGTGATTGTGTAGTTTTATCAAACGAGATACAACAAGGAATTTTTATAGCAGGGTTAATCGCGAAACCAAATAATGGTCGCATCCCCTTGAGAATATTAAACACTACGGACAATGAAGTAGAATACGATTTTCAAAACGTACCTATTCATGACATAAATAACTTTGAAGTATGTTGTCTTACTGAGGAACAGATTAGTGTAAGTAGAGTAAAGACTTTATTCGGATTATTAAACTTATATGATATGAACCAGGAGGAGCGACGTAGTATTGAACATATTTGTGTTAAGTATGCTGATGTTTTTTCATCTCCCAGGTGATAAACTATCGACAACTAATATTATGACACACTCAATATCCTTAAAGGATAATGTTTCACCTAGTTATACATAACCGTATAGAATCCCTCATTCCTTAAAGCAAGAAGTTCAGAAACAAATTAATGACATGCTAGCTAACGATATTATTGAAGAAACCGTCTCAGAATGATCCAGCTCAGTTTTATTAGTTCCCAAAAAGGCAGACAGGTCAAATGAAAAGAAATGGCGTTTGGTTATTGATTATAGACAACTTAATAACAGGATAAAAGAGGATATGTTTCCATTGCCAAATATTACAGATATATTGGATTCTCTATCCGGTAGCATTTATTTTTCGAAATTAGATCTTTCACAAAGCTATTACCAATTATCATTAGACAAAAATTCACGAAAATATACAGCATTTAGTGTAGATAAAATGTACCAACTCGAGTTAGACCCAGAATCACGAAAATACACTGCCTTCACAACTGATAAAATGTATCAGATGAAAAGTTCTCCTATGGGACTTAAAACGTCTTCTAGTGTTTTTTCAAGGTTAATGACGATAGCCATGTCAGGTATTAATTATAAACAAGCATTTATTTATTTAGATGACTGTGTCGTAATAGGAAAATCTATGGAAAATCATAATAAAAATCTAGTTACAGTTTTAGAACGTTTACGAATAGTTAATTTAAAACTAAATCCAATAAAATGTGATTTTTTACGCACCGTAATAGTCTATCTAGGTCACAAAATAACATTGCAAGGCATTCTTCCTGACGATAGCAAAATCAAGTCATTGCGCAAGTATCCGGTTCCATCGAACGCGGACGATGTCAAGCGCTACCTAGTCTTTGCTAATTATTATAGAAGGTTCATACCTAACTTTTCTAACATAGCTTATCCATTACATAGATTATGTAAAAATAATTCACAATTTGAATGGACATCTCAATGCAAACAATCTTTTCAGCAATTAAAATCTGCTTAAACCCATTTGTGCCCAAACCAAAACTGAACATAGAAAAATTATAAAAACTGTATGGTTGAGTTAATTTAGGGTCAGTTAAATAAAAAAAGATGAATAAGATAAATTATATTATATTTAAATTTGAAAAAAAAGGCCGTCCTTAAATAGGGACATTGGGCTTAAGAGGTATGAAAAATTTCCAAACATGTTTTTTCAACACAAAGTGTTTTTACACATTTTTTACACTGCCAACGAGCCTTCTGTGGCAAATTGTGCTTCGCGATTGTTTCAGTAACTTTTGCGGAAAATGCCCAAAGCCGTCAAGCTGCAGACTTGGCAATATAGAAGCAGCTGGACGTCTGCGTCCTTCAGCTTCACTCCTCAAATAGTGCCGGGCGATGCTACGTCGGAATAAAAGCTAGTCCATCTTTTGATCACTACACATTGTATGTAGGCGCCATGCATTACTTACTCCCAAATCAAGCATGTAGGTGAATAAGACCTACCACCACTTTTTTCCTCGTAAAGATATGTGCTACAGTGAAATTGACTGGTCGGCTTGATCGATCCCTCCCATACCTTTAGTATAACGAAGACTTGAGGAATGCCCACATGTGTTTTCTTCTTTTCTACTGAGCTCCAGCGTTTTACTTTACCCAATGGGAGAACACTATCATAGTTCATTACCATTGTGCAAACGCTATTATCTAGCCATCGGACAAACAAAATCTTACTATTTGTATCAAATCGGTCATCGAAATCCTCACGAATTTTCTTCTTCATCTCCTTGATAGCACGATAACCGGATTCTCGTAACTGACGTAACAATGCAAAACTTGTGAAAAAGTTATCAATGAACACGACGTGGTTCTTAGGTTGGGTGTCGAGTTTGTTGAGAAGGCCTTGCACTACCCTAGTACCTAATGGTTCATTGCTGGTAAAATCTGTAGTCTGTGACTTACCACAGTATACATCAAAGGCATAACAGTATCCATCAGCACTAGCTAGCATCTAATTTTTGTATCCAAAGCGCACCGGCTTACCACGAATGAACTGCTTCGATATGATGGAAAGGTTCGTCATGGCTGCTGTTCCATTCTTCTTCATCCCTGGCGATAAAAACTTCAATATTCCCTGGAATGTCCTTGGGCACCTCACAAGTAACAATGTCATCTTCGTCACCTTCCTCTTCAGCGGTGAGAACTCTGGGGTCTGGGAGAAGCGTCACCAAGTCCACATCAATGTCGTAATCTTCTTCCAGGGCCACTTCGAGGCCACGGTAGTAGTTACTCGTTGAAAAGGTCTTTTAAGACATGATTTTGCCAAGTAATAGTCTGCAAAGAAAAATTGCATTGTTCACATATCTATATGCCCATTGTCCCTCAATAGGGACACTAACGTAAGTTATGAATTGGGATCAAAATGAAACTATAATTGTGTTGTATTTTGGTGTGATTATAAAGTTAACGCTTTAATTCCCATATATATGCAAAATTAACAAAAGATTAATAAATGAAACTATAACACAGAATACTTACAATCTCGGGAAATATCCACTCGTCGAAGTACCTCACAGCAAACGTTAAAAAATCAAAGGTACTGCACGTTGCCAATGTGAAATGCTACTTACTTCAAAGTACACTATTCATGTCCACAAATTTGAGTTAAAAACCAGCTATACGAAATTATCAAATAATTTGAGGGTAGATTTGTAGGTGTCCTCGTTTGGGGACGGTGAGCGTAAATGGGTTAATGTCCCCGCCCATTTTACAGTATCCAGATTTCTCAGAAAACAATATTTTTGAATTACGAACAGATTCATGTAAAACAGGTTTAGGAGCAGTTTTATCGAATGCAAATGGTCAAGTAGTCGCATAGGCAAGTCGCAATTTGTCACCCGCGGAAAGTAGATATCCTATAATAGATTTAGAACTAAATGGTTTTTATCTGTTACCCACAAGCGGATACGCAGGGGTGAGCAGGATGTTAAGTAATTTAAAATAGTACTATTATTGGCCAGGAATGACTAATGATGTCATCGATTACGTCAGAAAATGTAGTCAATGTCAATTTAATAAATTTTCGAATCATAATACGAAGGAACCAATGGTTATTACAATCACTGCAAGTTCTGCATTTGAAAGGATATCTTTGGACATCATGGGTCCATTACCGGTTGTTAGAAATAGTAATAAATACGTTTTAACCTTGCAATGCGATTTATCTAAAGTTGAAGCGTATCCTTTACAAAGTAAAGACGCTGAATCAGTAGCATGAGTGTTAGTATCACATTTTATTTTAAGATATGGAATTCCAAAGGAAATTATTACAGATAGAGGAACTGAGTTTATGTCAAACATTATGATAGAAATTTGCAAAATATTACACATAGAACGGTTAAATTCCACAGCTTATCATCATGAAACAATAGGTTCTTTAGAAAATAGTCATAGGTCATTAGGAGCATATCTTAGAATATAGTGTGATAGAAATTTTTATTGATTGGAGCGATTGGTTACCTTTTTGGTCATTTTCATATAACACAACAGTGCACACACAAACCAACTACACCCCATTCGAATTAGTGTTCGGAAAACTATGTAAATTGCCTTCAGACTTAGGTATTTCTGTAGAACCTTGGTATAATTACGATGATTATCCTAAAGAAATGAAATACCGCTTACAAAAAGCGCAGTTTGATGCTAAAAATAATTTATTGAGTTGTAAAATGAAACGTAAAGTAGTGTATGATCAAAATTTGCATCCTTTAATGTACAAGAAAGGAGACCTTATTTTAATTAAAAATCAAACTGGAGATAAACTTCAAAACATTTATAACGGTCCCTTTAAAGTTATTGAGGAAGTAACACCTAATGTTAAGATTTTAAAAGATAATAAGGAATATCTTATTCATAAAAACAATACAAAAATGTATAACACATAATTTAAGTAATTATCTTTAGTTTAATGTTTATTTTGGTTTCACAGATTGTAATGCAATATGACCTAATTACTTAATGACTTTAAATATATTTTTTCTTTCTTTTTCCCATTAAATGGGGAGGGAGAACAGGACTTTTTCCGGGGAGTTGTAGTATACCTACGGAAGTGTAAATAGGTCATGTCGTAATCGAACAGACACGCGCGTCAATAAACTAGAAATTAGCAAGTAAGCAATATTGAAAGTAACTAATTATTTTACTTAAAATGTATTTTATTTGATTCATTCAATAAATGGACATCAACGAGTTATCATGTTTTAATCATCATCGCCCTTCAAGAACTAACTTATCACAAAATTATGAAATAAATATATAATGTAGACCTTAACAAATACTTTCAACGAAAATTGGTTTGGACGGGATCGAACAAGAAGTTTTTGAGATATACCTAGCACATTTTCAACAACCGCAAACATAACTTTGTTTTTCATACAAACACTATGAAAAACAAAGTTATATTTGCTGTTGACAAATTTTACTAAGTGGAAGTAAGTGAATTCCCTAATTTAGTTAAAGTTGGCACAGAACCCTCAGTGCGCGAGTCCGACTCGCACTTGGCCGGTTTATTTTTTTATTTTGATATATAGTTGTCTTTGCCTGATAATCGCTAAGACGTTGTCATTTCCACAATTTTAGTGATGTAATACAACAAAATTAATATTAATATTAATTAATTAATATTAATAACTAACGTTAATAATATCCTTAATATTAATTAATTAATATTAATAATATCCTTAATCCTTTAATATCCTTTGGACATTCCCACACATCGCCATCTAGTCCCAAAGTAAGCTACTCAAAGCAAATTAAACCAATGTTTTTCGTACAAAGTAATCGATTAGTACGAGTATCTTATGTTTTCAATTGTAATTTTATTTTTTATACTTTGCATGTACTAAAATCTTTTTTCAGCACAGGGCATATAGGTACCATATTTTATGTAATCTTTTAGACTGATCATTCTATCATAAAAGTAGAAAATCAGTAGTTTAACTAGAACAAGTAAGATGCCATTCATTTAAATGTATATATCCCATTAATTAATATTGATCATATTTTTCATGAGGTGTATGGTCTGCGAACCGTATATCTTTCTTGCTATGCTGATGGTGAGAGTAAATCCAAACTCCTTGTACAGCTCACAAGATTTTATGACACACAAATATTACAAATAATAAATTCTATGAGCCGCGGTCGTCTTGCTAGGCACAAAATGCGAACTAAATATAAAAGTAAAAGTTATTATTCAAGTTACAAAATGTCGTCAGCCGCACATAGTAACTTTATGATGATGATGAGAAATGTACGTTGATACACCGTACAGTGGTCAAATGTTTTGTTTGGCTTTTACATAATCCGTATAACTGGCTCGGTGGCGCAGCGGTAAGAGAGTCACACTTTAAAGCGACGGCTGCGCCAGAGGTGCCGGGTTTGATCCTCGGGTCGGGCTAAAAATAAATACTTGAGTTTTTCTGTTCAGAAATTCTTAGGGTAGCCCGGAGTTTGGAAGTTGGCGGTGTTTCACCACTCCCGTGCCTCGGGAAAGAACGTAAAGCCGTTGGTCCTGCGCCTGATTTTCTCCGGTTGTGTCAGATAGCTGTCCTATCGGGATATGGGAGTGAAAGGAATGGAGAGTGCACCTGTGTTTGCGCACACGCTTGTGCACTATAATATGTCCCGCGCAGTCGGTTAGTCGTTTTGACTGGCCATTGGGGGAGTATTAAATTTACTGCTATCCGATGTATTCAGAGACCAACCCTAATGCAGCTGAATATTCGTCAAACAGAACATAAAAATGAGATGCACCACGTGTCTGCAGAAATATTGTTTCCACTCTTGAATTCTTGATCCACTGCAGATCGCGGCAGTCGGGTGACGTTTAGTCAATTTATAAAATTATTTTATTTATGACTTAGGGTGACTAATTACCGATTTCAAAAAACAATTCATTGTGTTTGTATGTGATGTCATTGGATTTTTATACTATTTGAGTATGTTGATCTTGTTAAGCTTCCAAACAAGTGTATTCAATTTCGTAAGTGTATGTATGTTTGTCCACGGATTTCTCGAAAACGAAAAGCCTAAATCGAGATGTCTATAAACAGACGGGTCGATACCCGTCTGTTTATGCAACAGTGGGCCAAGTAATTATTAGTAGTTAGGCCAAAGGCGGCGATTCACGAGCCTGTAAAACGAATCAGTAGCTTGCATGCCAGTTACTAGCATGTGAAAGTTTAACAAAATGTGTCCTTGCATGTCTATATTCATACTGTTGATCAGACGCGCCAGTTTTACAGCGCTTCGCGTCCCCTCCCTCAATTTTAATGTCAGTAAGCGTAAAAACTCATTCACGCTACACGACGCCGGCGCCGGGCCGGGCTCTGGCCGGTTGCCGGCTGGGGCACGGTCAAACATTATTGTATACATTTTGTATGAAGTGATTTATGCCTGAACGGGCTCCACCCAGACGGGGCACGATGTTGGAATGTCTATGGGTTTTTTTTCCGGCTCCGGCACGGTCCGGCCCGGGCTTGTTGTAGCGTGAATCATCCTTAAACTAACACATAAAAGTATATGGCACGTGCAAGGATCTTGGAAGTGTGCCAGCTGCAGGCATGTGTATACCTTATGGGCACAATCTTACCTGATGGTTATTAGGTAAATATTGGATAACTTTTACTTTATAAGTGACAGATCGCGATAACCTACACAATATATCATGACACTATGTTTCACTTTCCTATCCAAAAGTAACTTTTAAATCTAGTTCTACTGCGTTTTCTTTGAGTACCAATCAAAATATGTTTTCCTTTCATTTCCAGATTTCTTCAATTCTGAAACGATATATCAGATTGCTTTTGAGCAAAGTATCGGCCAAGAATACGAAAAGTATCCTTTGAAAAGGTAACTGCATGCCCGGGTATAATGTAGGTGTATTCAGTAATACTTTTTTAGTTATTGATAAAATAATGTAGTACCTACGAGTATGAGAATAGTTAGTTTATAAATACTTTCTAAAGAGTTATTTATTTGCTTTTCTAGGTACTTAAGTAGTGTGTTCTTGCTGAATAAAATAAAGATTTTATAATTATTATCGAAATAGGTACTAACACACACTTAGTAATTCAAAATGAGATAGGCGACAATGTAGGGGAACTTAAAATATACACTTTTTTAGGATGTAAGACCTAGTACTTACTTACATACATCTTTAACAACCAACATACATTATATCTTGTAACAAACTAATATCATTAATGCATTCGATTGACAAAATGTTAAGTTAACCTATAAACATCCCACAGGCAAAGTCCTCACTTCAAGTACGCGGTAACGATAGACTAGGTACGAGATGTATTCTTTCGAATATTTTTAGTATGATCTTACTGCTTTATTTTTCATTGTGCACACCGGTCCGCAAATTTGGCCAAAATGGATACATTCCCCTATTCAAGATACGGAAGTAGTGCGAGCTAGTTTCAGTTGCCTCGAAACATTAGGCAGGGACGGACTTGGTAACATGATTAAATAAATAAAAAAACGTTTCAAAGTTATTGATAAAAAGGACACAATGTATTAGATAATACGAACCACTGAACCTAACTCATCAGCTTTCTTTTCGCAATGATTTGTCCGAATCGTCCTCCCAATTCAGAACTTTCCGGTCACAGATTCGTTCTAAAAGGATTCAATAACTTTCACTTATTACAAAACTTTAATAATATGAATTTATTCGTTGCAAAAACATTAAATGAATATTAATATGCGGCAAACAACACACCAAGATTTTTTAATTCCTTGTGTTACGAATATTAGGCAACCTAAGAAAGTGAAACATTCGTACATTCGTTTTGTGCTCATCATACAAACATTTATCTCTTGCGGGATTCAAACCCGCGACGATCGTCGATCGGCGAAATAGTCAGGAGTTGTCATATTATTAATTTGTCATAGAAATCGGTCATATTTATTATCGAACTAAAACTTTCGATAACCGATGAATTGCAACATTATGAAAAAACAATTGAATTGTTGAATAAGGCGACAGATTAGAATTTGGTTAAAATTCGTATAAGTGAATACAGCATCTAGAGATACTTAGGATGGTGGCATAGCATTGTATCGGTTTTTAATATGTACAACAAGTAGCAACGTCACCGCTGCCTTACCACCTTAAGGTCAAAATGGCTTGCAACTCTTATCGACTTTTGTTTCAAGTGATGCCTTTGTATCGTGTATGCAAGCGATTTTCGTTTTTAATTTCGTTTGTCTTATAGATAAATAGGGCAACATTTTAATGAAGATCAGTCAACTTGTTTTCAGGTTTTGCGTATTTAATGTTGTATACGTCGGTATATTCGATACCTCTCAGCTACAATTTAAGCTTTTTACTGAGTACGGCCCTGCATTATTCAACCGGATTTGCGAATAATAATAGTTTATGTTTGTCTTTCGACGGTAGAAGTTGGAGCAGTTGGACTGTTTGAGAGGCTTATAAAGCACATACAGAAACGGTAGCGCAGAACTATACAGGCTGTTGTTTTGGTCAGTGACAACTGAGGGATGATATGAGATATGAGTGTTGGCAAAGGGCTGGAGAAGGTACCGCCAGTGTTTCTAAATGAGGCGCTAGTTCAGGTTGTTAAGCAGTTACATTTCTTGGGTCACGTACTCACTAAACATGAGTACGTGACCCAAGAAACCCAAGAATTGCAACGCTAGTTGCAACGCACCAGCCGCACCTGGGAAATATTCCCGTTTTTTTTTAAATTCCTTCGTTTTTCTACAAGTTTTTTTCGAAAGTTTCCAGAAAAATATTTTTTTTATTAATAAAACGGAAAAATACGTAAGAAACGGAAAAATATGAAAGAAATGTAAAATAAAGAAAGAAACGGAAAAATACGAAAAGTTTTTTTTTGGAATATTTTCATTATTTAGAATGTTTTCAACACTCAGTGTCGCATTCGTATTCTAAAAAAAACACGGTTGGGACTCGAACCAGTATCTTTCTAGCTAACCGGCCCAAATGCTCTTCCAATTGAGCTACCGTGGTCGGTCCGAACGCGCGAAATTTCTGGTCTGTTATGGATACGTCAAAGCCTAGCCATCTTATCCATCTTTTTATACAACAGTTTATTGAGCAAGATCGAATTACATTATTCATCATTGTTTCAAAAATTGGTAATAAAACTTTTTTTTTAATAGTTTTTTTTATTTTTCGAAACAATCGACGAAAATTATTTCAATAAAACTTTTTTTTCCAAGGTTTTTATTTCTGATATATTTCAATGTAATATGTAAACCAATAAAACGGTAAAAAACGAAAAAACGTTTCTTTCACCGAAAAAAAAACAATTTGTTTCTTTCGGAATTTTCAACGCTAGTTGCAACATGTTGGCTCGTCGATTTGCAAAGTGCTCAAGGGCTGTAAAGGTTGTCTCTTCAAGGCATTCTGCACATGTTTTTATACATGTGCACTATGGATCCGTTACACAAGAAAGTCTTATGGCAGCCTAAGAGTACAATATAAGGTCAAATCGTTTTGAGTGATAATATTTTAAATGTGTATTTCTATATATCATTATTTTTTGGAAATTTGAGATTTTTTTATTTTATTTTCTCTAACAAAGAAAATATCATTTTTTCAAAACAGCAACCTGACGATTTTAAAAGTGATCTACGTCATCAGCTTCATCTCTCTCAATTCATTGCCCACTCGTTCTTTTTCTTTAATCTCATACTTCATTAATAGAAAAATAATTACTGAAAAAAAATATTATCTTTTTCTTTAATTTTCTCAAAAACTAGCGAATAAAAACACAAAGTGTTTTCTACAAAAAGTGTTCCATTTATTGTGCTGAATCAGCCCTTTCAATATTATCACTTACAAATTAGCTGACCTTATATAATAACGCATTTCGCATATCATTTTAGTGGATTAGTACGTTCAATTGCCTATTTTTTTTCTGTAATTTATTTCATTCGTCATATAATATGGGTGAGTGATGCCTGAAATAAAGCAATTTTTTTATTTATAATAAAAAAAGCATAAATAATATGCAAGTGTCATCAAAGGAAACGTCTTCACAACAATTTAAAACAAATGGGGTCGCACCCTTGCGCGTAGCTAGTGCGTATCTGCGAAATACTAGGCCGTAGCTAGAAAGCTAGGAAGTGGCAACCTGGTGTTGGTAGTTTTGACTCGCTTGCTGTATCGCAATAATAAATTGTTTTTTTTTGGCATCAGTATTATCTGTCTAACGACCCCTGAGTCACTCGTCGCTGACCAAAATAAAATCTTGTAGTATGTTTCCGATTCGTAGATATAACGTTATCATGTATATGTATTTTTTCTTATACTCACTGAGGGTCGAACGGTTGGTATATCATCACAATTCGAATTTCAATAAGTTTGTGGTGAGGGTCCGACCAAAAAGCTGTCGACCTTCATGAAAGCATAATTTTGGCCGGAGGGTGTTCTGTATCGCGGACGGTTACCGGACAACATACGAGTAACACTACGCCGGCAAAATAGTGTTACATTTCTTTTGATGTTTTAATATTGTTCTTTTGATATTTTTATGGAACTTTGTCTGCAAGAAATGATTAAATAAATAAATAAGACAAAAATTTGTTTTCATGTATATTCTCACTAGTCTGTTGCACCAGCTAACTTTATCAAAATCTATGAAACTAATTTATTAGGGTTCCGTAGCCGAATGGCAAAAAACGGAACCCTTATAGTTTCGTCAAGTCTGTCTGTCTGTCTGTCCGTCTGTATGTCACAGCCATTTTATTCTGTAACAATAAACATCACACTGTTGAAATTTAGTAGGATGGTTTATCCTGTTAACCGCTTTACGATTCTCATACAAAAAATAATAATATTGATATTTAAAGGGGTTCCATTCATGAAACTAAATCCAAAAATTTTTTTAGTCTAACCTATGCGTGTGGATAGGTCTTTTGAAATGACATCGAGGTTTCTAAAACCATTTTCTTTTAAAGTCTAACGTTTCATAGCTAGACGCTTCCAAAGTGGTAAAATGGGCCTCCCCCATCTAACTTCTAAACAAAACAAGTGTAAATTTTGAAAAATATGTGTAATGTAGATCTTAACAAATACTTTCAACGAAAATTGGTTCGGACGGGATCGAACCAGTTACACAGCACACCAGCAACCAGTAGCACATTTTCAGCAACCGCAAACATAACTTTGTTCTTCATACAAACATTATGAAAAACAAAGTTATATTTGCTGTCAACAAAATATTGTGGTATTTTTGAAGTGGAAGTAAGTGGATTCCCCAATTCAGTTAACGTGGGCACGGAACCCTCAGTGCGCGTGTCTGACTCGCACTTGGCCGGTTTTTATAATAAACTAGCGATCCCCCAGCGGCGTTGCCCACGTGCATTTCGGGTTTCCCGTAAAATGTTTCAACGCAAAACACTACTTATCATGGCTAGTGCGGTCGAGGTCTGCTGTCGCGTAACCACTTGCACGACGATAATTGCTTGGACACACCATACAAACACGGGCGACACTTCAAGCAAAAGACGACGCGTGGTGCAAGCGATTTTAGTTCTTGAGGTGGTAAGGCGGCGATGACCTTGATAGTCGGTACCTCGCAGAGACCAATACAGCGACCATAGCGTCTCATGCTGTTTTATACTTCGGAGCTTCTCCAAGAAATAAGCTTTCTAACACAAAAACATTTTAAAAAATACTTCCGTTTTATAATTATAGTAGGCTAATAAATAATAGCTACTTAGTACCTAAATAGTACTGTTCTGTTACGCTGCGATATATAAATATAAGGCTCAGTTGCACCATCATCCTTTAAGAAATCTATAATGATTTTTAATGTAGATCTTAAGATGTTTGACGTCGATTATACTTGAAGTCCGATATGGTACAACCGACCCTAATATATTTTTCTATATAGGATTTTACATATTCAAAGACATTCCGTAAAATATTTCAACGCAAAAAATACTTAAGCTGCGAACATTATTTTGGTGCGAAGTTAAGCTAAAACTGTGATAGCTCCTAAGATATTTATTGAAATCAAATGATGTACAGGGCAACTTTGTTCAAAATATAATGTTCGCAATGATTGAATGTATTTATTGTGATAAGAATACATATCCGTGTGTAAAATACGCCTTTAAAAATAGCGCATTATCTTTTAACAAATTTATTAACATGAAATAGGTTGTAGCGAGGCAACCATATAAGATAGACATATGCTGTCCTGAACTTTATTGTAGAACTGTTTATGTTGAAGAATCCTGTGAATAATTTTTGTGTAATATATACGGTCAACGCAGCATACGCAAGTTCTCAAAAGGAATATCTTTCTCCCGTTTTCGCAAATTTTTTCATTGCTGCTCTGGTTTTGTGAGTTTTATTTTTATGTTATATAACCTAAAGCCTTCCTCGAGAAATGGGCTATCTACATTAAAAAAAAATATTTCAAATCGGTTCAGTAGTTTCTGATATTAACGCGATCATCCAAACAAACAGACTCTTCAGCTTTATAATATTAACATAGATTATAATATCGGTATGGATAGTGGTCGTACCTACGGCGGGTTTTTTAAATTCATTTGCAGACTCAAATTCATTTGAATTTGAATATCCCCTCTCTTCAGTTTTCTATCAACGACTTTTTGTTTACGCAGCCGTTTTCGGCAGACGGCTAGCTGAAGTAGGTATTACGCATATTAATTTGTTTTTAATTTTATTCACAACCTCTGTTATTGACTTCAAAAAGGAGATAAGAAGCTATCGAATGAGCCATCACAATTATTATCTATCAGGCCACCGACTCTAAAAAGAAATTGTTCGCCTAAAATGAACTACTTTCTGCTAAATAGCGAGATTTTATTTGTGGCTTTTAGTAAATTTTTTAAGTATTTTTTTTTTGTATGAAGCTCAATTATTGGAAATTAACATTGGACAACCTTCCCACTTAACTCTCTTTTTGGGGTCTTGTTTGGTTGTCGAGGGTTTAAAAATGCATCCGAGCGGGACTTTGTGAACCTTTTATACATATTTAAAGGTAGACAATGATAATTTCAGCTGAACAATCTGTCAATAATCGAACTGACAAAAAAAATTCGTACACAATCCTTAATCTATTTTCCCGTCAACAATGCTCTCTGATGGAGCACTGCGCGGAATATGCATGAGAGCCGAAAATACCAGTTCAATCCGAAATTTTACAGGCCCTACTCTGTAACACAATGCTGTGTACAGCCGAAAAAGGCACTAGCAAGCGCTTTTTATGCTTGTGAGGAAAAAAACAAAAAAATTCTTATACCTACAACTGACCGGCGTACGCACTTAAATACTAGAGAGAAAAATAAAACCAGCCAAGTGCAAGTCGGACTCGAGCATTGAAGGTTCCGTGCCAATTATTAAAATACCACAATATTTAGTTGACAGCAAATACAACTTCATTTTTCATAGTGTTTGTATGAAGAACAAAGTTATATTTGCTTTTTATGCTTATACAGTACGTAGTTATATGAATAAATTGGCTGTGACATAGGGACAGACAGACAGACAGACAGACAGAATTGACGAAACTAAAGGGTTCTGTTTTTTGCCCGTCGGCTGCGGAACCCTAAAAGTGAGCAATCGTCCCTTATTTTCTTCGATCTTGATCCATCTTGAGCAGGTCTAAAATTAATGTTTCTTCCTTATTGCAGTTATAACTATTGGTATTTTTTAACGAAGATCCAACCTATTTTTACCCGGAAATTTTATTTTATTATAATGTCTTATTATACGCAACATGCTCTATCACATAAGCTATATATTATTTACTCAGTCGTTAAAAAGCCTTTTTTCTCAGGTTTTGACTGGGAGAGCATTAAAAAAATTGTCTGTACAAATAGAAACGGGTTAAATAAGTTTATTTATATTTTAGGCCTTTCGCTTCACAAGATTTTCGGAACGCCGTCGAGCCGCCCAAGTGCTGTATTATTATTATGGGTTATTCACACCGCAGTATTTGATGAAATTATCATCATCATCATCATTATCAGCCAAAGGTTGTCCACTGCTGAACATAGGCCACCCCCACGGCTTTCCAAAGCGACCGATCAGCTAGCGGTCTGTATCCAGTTTGATCCTGCAATCTTTATAAGGTCGTCTCTCCATTTTGTTGGTGGACGTCCCACGCTGCATCTCTGGGCGAAGGGTCTCCAATCTAGAACTTTCCTGCCCCAACGGCCATCAGTTCTTCGCGCTATGTGCCCTGCCCATTGCCGCTTGAGCTTACTGATTCTCAAAAAAAGTTGCAAAAACAGTGTCTATTCTACTTTTTAATTCAAAACTTGGGTTTTAAAAGTGTTTCCGACATAAAAGTGTATACGATGCTCTAAGTAGTATCCACAGCGGCCGCATAAGTGTTATCTCAGTGAATAACTTACATGTAAAAGTGATAATCAAAACACTACAAATCAGCGAATCATCATACAACCCAGTGCTCATTTGCATCTACCCCCATTTTTCTGCACATTTTATTACGTCCAATCTATCTGTCACTTTTTTGACAACTGACAGCTGACGTCTTGTCATTTTGTGTTGGACCATAGACAATCAGTGTTACCATACCGTCGTCGTTGCGTACAGTATTCGTAACTTTATTCAACACATTCAACTCGGCAAAATGAACTGTTGCGCATGCAAGAATGTTCTAAACTCCAAGGAGATAATGAAGTGTCGATTGTGTATTGGCAAATACCACCGAGAATGTCTTAATATAGACAAAAAACAATTTCTTGCGTACACTAAAGAACAAATAATAAACTGGATTTGTCCCATGTGCAGTAATGTTACTCGTCGGCCACGCTCAACTGACAGCACGCCAGTGCGTCAGGGCTCCCAGGTGCCGCGCACTGACGATTCAATGAATATGTCCTGTGATAATATCTCAGAACACAGTACAACAACTCAACCCCCTGTCTTGGCGACTGGGTCCACTGGTACACATGAGAACAGCAATACGGAGGACTTGGTCACGATGAAAGGGATCAGTGCCCTTCTTGACGAAAAGCTGAATGAATCTTTGTCAGTTTTCATGGACAGCTTCCGAAAGGCATTGTGGGATGACGTGAAAGAGATGGTTAAAAGTGAAATGGAGTCTACGGTGAAATCAATTAAGGACGATTTTAGTGCCACAACCGATTTTATTTGCGCCGAGCAGACTTCGTTACGCATAGATATGAAAAAATACGACGATACTATCAAGCAACTTGAAAGCGAGAACTCAAGGCTTCAGACAGAGATAGCATCGCTCAGCGCTCGTCTATTGGGAATTGATAAGATGTCACGAAACTGCAATATAGAACTGCAAGCAGTGCCCGAGCGTAAAACCGAAAACGTTCTCCAATTACTTAAAAAACTTTGCGATGTCATAAAAGCTCCCGTAGATGACGGACATATAAGCGCTTGCCGCCGAGTAGCGAAACATAATCAAAGCTCAAATAGGCCTCGCAACATCATAGTGAGCTTCACGACCCCGCGTGTGAGGGATCTTGTTTTATCGGCAGTACACAGACATAACAAAGCCCGGGCTGGCCGTGGTCTGCTCTCTTCGGACCTTGATATACCCGGGGAACCTTCCAAGATATTTGTCAGCGAACACCTGTCTCCAGAACAGAAGAACTTACACGCGGCGACGAGAAGAGCAGCCAGGGAACACAACTTTAAATATGTGTGGATAAGATACGGTCAAATTTATGTACGAAAGGACGACACATCTGGTGCTCTGCTTATCAAAAACTTAGACTCTTTGAGCAGGCTTTGTTGAGTTTATAGATTTAAGTACCCCGTAAGGGACATACGGTCTTAAGTATAATGGTAAATATTTTTTATTTTTTTTCATGTATAAGGTCTTTTACCAGAATTTAGGGCGAGCGAAATCAAAACTCAAGGATATTTATTTAAACGTGTTATCTAATAATTATGATATCATCTGTATGACCGAAACGAACTTTGACGGTGGTGTATATGACGGTGAGTTTATAGACAGCCGTTATAATGTATACAGAAGGGATCGTGAATCCTCGAGTTCTAAGAAAGACAGTGGAGGTGGTATTCTAATAGCGGTCAAAATTCATATTGGCACCATCCGTCGGACATCATGGGAGTGTGAGGTTGAGGATCTTTGGCTCACGGTTTTGCCTAGTAACCCTGGACGGTCTGCTTTACATATATGCCTTTGTTACTTGCCACCTGATTTACAGATCAAAGACATAACTACTTTTCATCATAACACCCAGGATGTCATACTCAACGCAACTATTGGTGATAATTTTTTGCTGTTAGGTGATTTTAACACTCCTGAGATAACCTGGGAGAAAGGAGGGGAGAACAGTGGTTTCATACCTACCAACCCATTAGATCAAAAGGCGAAAGTGCTCACGGAAACAATAAACGTTTGCAATATAATTCAACTCAATGGTATTACTAATCATAATAACAGATTTCTCGATTTAGTCCTTTCTACTTTACCTGGATCTTCTATTGCTGTCGAAGAGGCTGAGCCTTTCTGCCGAGTAGACAACCATCATCTGGCCTACTGTATAACAATACTAAACCTCGGATCATACAAAACATTAAAATCCAACAACAATAAACGATACAATTTTAATAAATGTGATTACGTCAGTTTGAATTCAGAATTAAGCAAAGTCGACTGGGGAGAGTTACTGTCGTCACCTGATGTGAATCAGTGTGTTGATAGCTTTTACGAAGTGCTTAATGAGGTCATTTCAAGACACACCCCTTTAATAAGAAAAAGATGCCACAAATATCCACTCTGGTATAGCGAGTCTCTCATTCGTTGTATCAAGGAAAAAAACAAGTTCCATAAGCGGTTTAAAAAATTCTCCAACCCCCGTGACTATGACACTTTTTCTTTACTTCGAGCCAGATGCAAATCCCTTATAATAAAATGTCATAGAGCATTTCTGGCCTCCGTAGAGGAGTCATTAGCTGATGATCCAAAAACATTTTGGCGATTCGTCAATGATAAGAAGAAGGGAAGAGAGTCCATACCTCACACTATGTGTTATAAGGACAAATCATCCTCTGATGGCCAGGGCGTGTGCGAACTTTTCTCTGAGTACTTCAGTTCTGTATTCGAGACACCTTCTTCCACCCAATCAGTTACATCACTAAACTTACCCAGCGTATGCAACTTCTCCTTATGTGGCTTAACAATAAGTCAGCAGGACATTATTTTCAAAGCAAAACAATTAGACACACGCAAAGGTCCTGGCCCAGATAATTTGCCACCTAGGTTAATAAAGGAATGCAGAGAACCATTAGCATTACCACTTGCCATAATTTTCAACAAATCCATATCTTCTGGAGTTTTCCCCACTCGCTGGAAGTTGGCACATTTAATACCCATTTTGAAATCCGGCAAAAATACATCATGTGATAATTATCGTCCTATAAGTATCCTCTCATGCGTTGCAAAATTATTTGAGTCTCTGGTGTATGGTCCTCTCTACAGCCACTTGAATCGCTTCATCTCAGACAAACAACACGGTTTTGTGAGAAAAAAGTCCACCCTTAGTAACCTACTTGTATTTAAAAATTACCTCTGTCACATATTTGCTTCCGGTGGCCAAGTTGACGCCATTTATTTAGATTTTAGTAAAGCTTTTGACAAGGTCGACCACACTATGCTATGTTTAAAACTTGCGCACTATGGCATACACGGGTGCTTACTCCGGTGGATCACCTCCTACCTAAGTAACCGAAGCCAACTCGTCACAGTAAAGGGCTTCTCCTCATCCCCTGCACCGGTTTCCTCGGGAGTTCCACAGGGCTCTCACTTAGGTCCACTGCTGTTTGTCGTGTTTATAAACGATCTCATTGAACGCCTATCATGTCCTGCCTTGTTGTACGCTGATGACCTGAAAATCTACATAGATGTAGAGGACAGTGAACGGCACAGAGCACTTCAGCTGGATCTCCGAGTGGTCTCGGATTGGTGTCAGGAAAATAAAATGAGCCTTAATGTAGATAAATGCTGCATAATTTCCTTTACCTCAAAAAAGAATAGACTTTTTTACTCATACTATCTACATGACAAACAACTAAGTAGAATGGATGTTGTCAGAGATCTAGGAGTGCTATTTGATACAAAATTGACTTTCCGATCTCATTTGGAAAACATCTTGAAGAAGAGTAACAAACTTTTGGGTTTTATACTAAGGTCAACCAAGGATTTTAAATCACCACAAAGCTCACTGTTTCTCTTCTATAGCTTAGTTAGAAGTATACTGGAATATTGCTGTCCAGTCTGGAGCCCTTTTTACAATATTCACATAGATAATATAGAAAAAGTCCAAAAAAAGTTTACTAAGCTCCTTTGCCGCAAACATAATCTGAATCGATCTCTGCAGGGTTACTACGAGAGGCTGACTGAATTCAAAATGACCCCTCTGTATACTCGTCGTAAGCGTTACGATTTACTGTGCTTACACAAAATAATCCATTATTCGATTGAGTCGCCAGATCTCCTCCATTCCATTTGCATAAATACACAATACCGAACCCGTTTACCTAATGTCTTTGAGTTAAATGTGTATAAAAACAATATATCCTTTTATAATCCTATAACAAGAATGTGTCGGACTTACAATGAGCTGAATCGCAGTGGCTGGGATGTAGATGTGTTCAACAGTAGGTTCTCCACATTTAAAAGAGAAATTTCACAAATCTTGGGGGCCGAAGAATCCTCTGCCTCGCACTGTAGTAGTCTCAAGTAGAGAAATACAATATGTTCTGTGTCTGTACCTTTTATGTCACTTTACCTCAAATGTATCTGTTTGTTAAAAAAAACATGCTGTGTACACTAATTTTAGGTTGCCGTCTAGTCTATTACTGTTTTATCAATGTTAGCTACCTATTCATGTCTGACTGTAATCTGTAAGTGTACCTTTATTCAATAAATAAATAAATAAGGCTATGTCCATTACCTTAGTTCTTCTACATATCTCCTCATTTCTGATTCGATCCCGTAGAGTTTGATGAAATGGGTCATTTAAAAGATGCCTTGAGCGAATAGCACCGCTACACCACTGTGACGGTGCGAATAGCTCCATTCTAAAACAGAACTTGGGAAAACTACACCGCTGTCCGAAACTTTGCTTTGCGAAACGCCCCAATACCCCACTTAATACAGGTAACTATTAGGTAGGTAGGACGACGCGTTTGGTGTATTGTTAGAGCTCCTGACTATTACGCCGGCCGTCGCGGGTTCGAATCCCGCAAGGGGCAAATCTTTGTGTGATGAGCACGAATATTTATACCTAAGTCATGGATGTTTAATGTATATTAAATGATTTATGGGAGACGCCCCCGTCGTAATCGTTGTCTGCTATTCGTAAACAAGGACGAAAACGCCTTATTTTTGATACCATGACAATTGGTGTGTAGTCTGGCGCATATTTATTTATTTAAAGGAAATTTACTTGTTTTTGTAACCATTATTTACGAGTATTTATTTATTTATTTTAAACACTTCATGCACAAATAAAAGGTGCATATCGCGGACTTAATGCTAAAAGCATTATCCACCAACCATAGGTCAACCATAGGTCTATACAGAGAAAATGCTGGCGGCGCGAAGGAAGTGATAGAAGAGGTATTTAAAACAAAAAATAAACATATATACTAATTATTACATAAATACCGTAAACATTAATACATAATTATGGAATAATAAACATACACATAGTACATACACATAAAAATAATACTAATGGTACTCATGTGAGAAAAGAGGTCAGTGAGATAAGTTCGATATCTTATCCTTGTAAAGTGCCCGGAGGGCGGAGTATACAGGCTGTTGTTTTAGTCAGCGACGAGCAACTAAGGGGTGGCTGTACGAACGATACTGATGATAAATAAAAAAAATGGAAAAAACCCACAAAATCAATTTCTTTATGCGGTACAGCGATCGAGTTAAAACTACTAACACCAGGTAGCCTTTTCGTAGCTTACTAGCTACGGCGTAGGATTTCGTAGATAAGCGCTAGCTACGCGTTAGGGTGCAAGTATTCCCATTATTTTTGTAATTTTTTGAATTTTGTGAAGAGGTTTTCTTGTATAAAACTTGCTCAGAATTTAAAGAAAACTTTTTTTTTTCGAATAAGCATAACTCATATTATCATCCCTGAGTTGGATGTCACTTTCAAAAACAACACCCTGTTCATACTAATCTTAAGGAATTTAAGGATTTATGGTTTCAAAATTCACGCTGTGACGGGAGCGGAGGGAGAAAACTCAAAACGCGGAGTCGCAGATGCGGGAGACCGCTAATACATTCGAAGGTAAATTATATGAGAACATTTTGAACACAAAAATACTTGTATTACAGAGTAGGCCCCAAATATTTCCAGTGTCGTGCGTCGTTTGTTCCTAGTTTTTCCTTGAACAGTTTTTTAGTTTAAACGGATTATCTTCAAAAATATTTTTTTAACTTTATAACAACGTTAAGGCCAGGATCCAGAATATTTGATGTTTGAACGTGAATATTTGATTGATTTGACCCTATTGTTTTACGATTTGATTTGGTGACATTGTTATATAGTGAAAAGCGTGGTCTCTTTTTCCCGACTATGAAAGGAAACGATACATCTATGTTTGTAGGTTTTATGTGTGTGTGTGGGCCACATTTGCGGCTTAACGAATAAGCCGATTTTGGTAAATGAGATATCAGTCGATTCCTCATAATAATCCGGGTAACAAAGGCTACTTTTTGTTAAAAAAAAGAATCATGGCGAATTTTACATCAAAATATTTACTTTGAATCATTTTGAGATACAGTATCCTTCCTAGTTCAGGTGACAGCCAACTACGTGATCACTTTTGCTCATTACTCTATTTTTTATTATTGTTATAATACTCATTCATTATTCTATTGCTTTAATTCATTAATTATGATATTGCTGTATATTACTCGTACTTGGTAAGGAAACGTATATTGGAAAAAAAAATAATTAATTGATAATTATTGTAATCCGTGATTGGTCAATTTAATTTAATTTATATTTAGAATCTGAATAAAAAATATATAATCGGGTATTAAATGAAACAAAATTCACTGGAACCGCTTAGTTTTATCATACTTTGCTACATGTTTCCTGTGGGCGTAGGTACATAATCTGTCTTAATAAATTAGGTAGGTAGTAGCACTTTTTATACTATCATAAAAATGTGGCATGGTCATAGAAGTACTATCTATGGGCATAGTGTATCTATGAAAATATTTCTTTTCCTCTAAATTGAAATATAAACACAAAACAAGGCAGGTGTTGCAAAGTTACACTCATAAATATCAAGTTCGGGCAGTTGTCACCAACCTGTGGCAATTCTTTTCACACTCAATTCCCACACGCACGGAAATAATATCTGTGTTGCATCTAAGGCGAAGTTTAAGAAATATAAGTAAACGTCTAATGTTTCTTGAAAATGCTGAGATCAATCTCGTCAAAACTAGTTTCATTTATCTTGCCCAAATATAGTGTATATAACTACGAGTATGTGCAAATCAATCTCATCAAAACTAGTTTCATTCGGCTTGCCCAAATTTAGTGTCTAGAACTATGTATATTTTGATGAGTATGAAATTTACTTAAGGTTATAATTAAAATCCGATTAAATCGGAAACTAAAATTAAAAATAAAATAATTTGTAAAGAAGTTATTTTCACCAAACATAAAAATTAAGCTTCAGTTTGCAATAAACAGAAATTTAATAATTCTTACTAGAACTATAAAGTACTAGTGGATCCCCGCGATTGCGTCCACGCGTTTTGAGTTTGCTCCCTCCTCTACCTTCACAGCGAGAGGTTTTATAGCCTAAAGCCTTCCCCGATAAATAGGCTATCCAACACATTTTTTTACTCGGTCCAGTAGTTCCTGAGGTCAGCGCGTAAAAACAAACAAACTCTTCAGCTTTATAGTATTAGTACAAACTACTCATAATCAAAGCAGCAGTGAAAGCGTTTATAGCAGATTAAGCATTTCCATAGCAACCAGATAAACTTACCTATAATAGAATAGATTAGAATATTTATTAATTTATTTGCGTTGAAACATGGTAAGAATTACATTATCAGGGGGGCAATTCTCATGAAGTAGTACTTTTTCCGTGTGGTAATTCGTATACGAAGATCACCGTTCTATTGTAAAAGTTCGAGTGATACATAAAACTGCTATTCTCGAGCACCGATAGAACAATTCACGTTCGAATTTCATTACGACGTTCCATTACAGCTATCGTACGGGCGTTTTTAAAAACGCCGAAACAAACTAAATTTAAGTCCATTTACAAATATATGTTTGGTAAAATTTTGATAACTGAGTCATCATAATGTTCCTAAACTAATGAATATTATCGAATAATATTTTAAATATTTATTTACTTCGTATTTCTGAAAGATCTGCATGAAATGGAATGCTTCAAACTGTGATACAATGTCATTGATTTTGATTGACATTTGTTTGTCATCGAGAATTTCAGCAACAATTTGGCGCTAAATTACGAATAATTTTAATTAGTTTGCGAAAATTGGCGGAAAAGCATTCCAGTAATTAAAAATGGATCACAAAAAAAGTGCGGAACAAAAACTCCGACTCATCCAATTGGTTGAGGCCGACCCCCAACTTAAATCTGGCAAGTTCTCAAATATTTTTACAAAAAGTGAAGCAAAAAGACGATGGCAATATATAGCGGACGAACTGAATGCAATTACCGGAGCTAAAAAAACATGGGAAGGCTGGCACAAGGTAAGTTTCTAGTCTTTTGATATCTTCCTAGTGTTTTTATGTGTAGATTTTAGATGATCACGCCGACGCTATTTTGCCGTTTAACTTGACGATGGATCACAAGTTATATTATACTAGCTGCACTATAAAACCTTTTCAGTGTGTTTCTGTTGGCAACAGACAACCAAATCAGTACCTGATCAATGCTGATGCTGATTATGCAGACATTTATTGCTTTTTTTCAGACATGGCAGGACAGAAAAGCAAATGCAAAAAAGAAATTTGCTTCATTACGTCGGCAAGCAAATTTAACTGGTGGTGGTCCACCAACAGATCCGCCTACATTGGAGGAAACACTTATAATAAATTCTTTAGACCGGCCATCCCTAGTTGGTCACTCTGACGCAAGAGAATCTTCTGTTGGCGTCATTGTTGGTAAGTTTTCTTCTGTACTATTTAATAATTACTAACAGAACAATACATCCTGGCTTCCTACACATGGACTCTGTTTACTAAGAACTATTTAGAAGAGGCATTTAATTGCTTAAACATGTTCAGGGCAGAGTTTAAATTCATACCAATAAGTACACTTGTTCATTATTTTATTTTAGATTCATCATTGCCTTTTGAAATTGACACTAAGTATAACATTTCTGGGTATGAAGATACGACGCCGAAAAAAGGTAACTATTTAAAATGTTGTGAGAATAATTTACTTAAATAATGTATTTTATTTAAATGATGTGTATGTATTTAGTTTTTTAATAATTGTAAGTTATTGTGTTGTTTCTAATTAGGCTACCCACTACAATCTAATTCAGATGACGTTGAAATAATTCGAGTTATCGAAATATCAGATGCAGGTGCATCTTTAGGAGGTCCTACAGACATCGTGAAAGATATAGCTACAAAAGGTATGGTAGTTAATTTTATTAAGAATCAGTGGTTCTAATTTGGATGCAAAAATATTCGTTTTTCGCATGTAAGATTCGAATATAAGTTTTCTTTCCAAAAAACATTTGTTAAGTACTCCTCCCAAATACAGTTACATCCAAGTAGCTTAAACAAATGTCTGCTCTGAATATTTATTTAGGTGCAAAATAACACAAACAGTTCTTTTTAATTCTTATTTAATAATAATATAAAATCAGTAGATAAAGAAACAAACCCAATAAATCAAACTAAACATTTATAAAATATAATTTGTCATTTATTACTATTTAATTACTTTGCATTCTTTTCAGACACATCATCAGCCAAGTCTGGTTTTCCAATGGCCAAGGGGAGTGCAACTAAGAAACCTCGATTTGTGGCGCAGCGACGACTTCAAGAAGGATTAAATACAGCCCTTGCATTTAATAAAAGTATTGATGAAAAGTTAAAAATTAAAAAAAAAATCTACGAAGAATATATCCAACAAATGAGCCTGCAAACAAAAGCGTTACAGGACATTGCTTTAGCACTTACAAATAAAAAATAAGCTTTGATACAATATACAGGTTGTCCCAAACTAAACTGTAGTTAGCTTAGTCATAGACCTTTCAGATATACTCTACATTTTTTTTTATAAATCGCACACCAGACTTGCACTGGAGATAGCTAAGCAACAGACCTTTTAAATAAAAACAACATGAATATTATTCTTTGTCATGGTTTGGGAGATAATGCCACTTTCTTGTTTTCTTCATACAAATACAAAAAAGTGGCATTATCTCCCAAACTATGAGATTTTTATCAGTCATGTTATTTTTACTTGAAAGGTCTATGGCTAAGCTATCTCCGGTTTCAGTTTGGCACACTCTTTTTGGGACATCCAGTATGTATAAGACATACAATTTTTGTTTCAGTACATTGTAAAATATAATTATTTCCCAAGACGATGATTTCTTAAAAATAGCAAAAACTATTGAAATTTTCAAATTGTTATAACATGAAATTTATTTATGTAGTTTTTTTATATATATTCAATTTTCAAAATACAAAAACAGAATGATTGACAAAAAAATACATTTTAATAATCTTTGAGTTGTTAGAAATTTGTGTTTGACCTATTCGACTTGCAATGATTCAGTAATAATGAACCTTGCCATTTTAAGTGTTAGTAAATTGTAATTTAAATTTGTTTTTTAATTAAAATAATTGTTTACAATTTGAGTTTGCTTATCTCTTCCTAATGTAAGAAACATATTATTAGATCTCCCAGATTCTGAGATAGGGGTCGGAGGTTGTGGCAAATCTATTTCTTCATTGATAAGAACCTCAGGGTCCGGCAAATTGTTGGCTATGCATAGATTATGCAGCACACAGCAAGCATTAATATTTTTCGTAGCCTTGGCTGGAGTGTAGTGCAGCACCCTGTCTTTCAAAAGGCACCGAAATCTACCCTTCAGCACTCCGTTGCAGCGTTCAACAGTAGATCTGGCCTGTTTGAGAGCTTCAGTGTACCTGGATAAGATAAGATTCATTTGTCAACTAGTACAAATTTAATAATAATGGTATCGAAAAACTTAATTAACAACATTAACAATAAATTAACTTACATAAATATACATACATCATATTGGTCGCATTATTGTTATACAAAATGTAAATAAATATCCTATTCATGACTTGACAATAAAATTAAACAGTTAATATTACAATGGTAATGTTACATTATTTTTATTTCAAATTAGTGATCAAATACTCATTTTGTTACCTGTATTCCTTGCTGCCAGGCTCAGCATGAAGGATAGGCGTTAAACACCAAGGCCTTAGAGAATACCCACTATCCCCTGAAATACATTATTAATATTAAAGTAAGTTAACCATCCAATATTATTGTTGAGTTATAGTAAGCTTCGTTACAGTATTTATTATTAGTAGCAGTATTACATACCAATAAGGTGATAGCTTTGATATCCTGAAGTGTATAGTTGTTCCATCACTGGTAGCACGTTGGAGTTATTCCATATAAAGGAATCATGTGTGCTACCAGGATATAAAGCATTTACATTTAAGATGGCTAATTTTGAGTCACATATCTGTCAAGAAAAATATGGTAAGTGAGTAGGTATATTTGATTAAAATGATGAGTTCCAGTTAAGTCTAACATAGCATAGTGTGGTTTAACATAGCATATTATTTACCAGTTGGGTATTAATGGAGTGATAATTTTTTCTGTTAACATAACTGCGTTCCTCAAAAGGCCTACTTGGTGGTACTATTGAGACGTGGGTGCAATCAATGGCCCCAACAATGCCAGGAAAACCATGTGACGTGTAGAATCTACGAAATAAACAATGACTGTAATACACAAATAAATGAAAAAACAAGCCGTTTAATGATACAGCGCGTTCAATGAACTATACAGCTAGTTGGTAATATATTTCGTACAGCAAATTTCTCCCTGTATGCATCCTCATTGGGTTAACTAACCTTCTAGCGATTTCCTGCAACTCTTGTATTGTATTAGGAAATCTAATCCATGCGTCGAAGACGTCATGATGGTTGAGGGCATAAACAACCTCTGCGATGCACCGGGATGCAGAAGGTTGTAAAATATTTAAGCAGTTTAATTTTGCTACCGGAGTTTGGTAACTCCCCGTCCCAAAAAAGTGAAGTGCACACAAAATCTGCAAGTAAATCACACACATTTTGACGTGAAGTTTTAATCCAAAGAAGTAGTATTCAACATATGTATTCTAGCCACACATACCTTAGTTTTCAGGTCAATTTGTGACCGCTTTTGGATTACAGGCTCAATAATTTGCATGAGCTGTAATGCTAGGTTTTTTGTGAGCCTAAAATGTTTTATAAATTCAGTGTCGGCTAGCTCGAACGGGTCTCGGGTACTCGGCGAAGTCGTTCGAGGCGGTACTGAACTTGCAATTTCGAGCTCCTCCACCAAATTGGCGAAAAAATTGAAATAAAACTCTTCCGCGTTCATGATTGATTTTTTAAATCAGACTCAAAACTATTTGCCTTCCGCGCGATTTGCGTGCCCCGATGTGGCGCGGAGCGGAACAATAACTTTTTTTTTATAAATTTTGCCACAGATTATGTCACAATATTAATGAAAATTCGTATACGAATTTCGAAATCTATTGGTCTCCAGCAATCGAAATGTTCGTGTGACGTTCCATCGAATTAATTCGACTGTGACGGTCTGAGAATACACAAGCCTTGTTTCCTTCGAAAAAAAATCGAGTGGTGAACTTTTTTACGTGTGTGAACTTTTTTCGATCATGCGAGAATCGGCCTCCTGGTCTTAATATTAAAATTGAACAATCATGCTTCATAGATGTAACGATACGCAAATATTTCTTCGTCATGCAATTTATCTATTGATATAATTTTAATACAAATACAATTTCAAAAGTCGATTATATTAAAATATTAATAATGTTATACAGTTACTTAACATTCCCTTTTCTATTTCGTAATGAAAAATCAAACGGTCATTTCAGAAAACGTTATCTTAAGTTGCCAGATGGCTTCTCTTAATCCTTATTTTATAGTTCGCCAGCGACGTAAATATTTTGAAAGCAATCCGCTATGATTGATGGCGCATCGGCAGTGATTCGCAACATTTCGCGCGAAATTGCGCTTTTTACGCAAAATCGCGCTTTTTGTGTGGCGAGCAATTTTCTCGCTTTTGTTTGCGTATTTTGGGCAATTTAACCCGCTTAATGCGAGTTAAAAGTCTTTAAAGGGGTGTTCACGACAGTAAAAAAATTGTGTGATAGATTTTTTAAGTTGATCATTTACTTATCATTATGTGGTTTTACGACGATCTCGTTATGGAACAGTCTTCAAAGACTATAGAATTATGGTCTGCATTTTTTTATTCCTCTATTATTCTGATCAATTATTAAAAAATACCTTACTTATTTTATTACCGAACGTCACAATAAAGTATGTCGTAACACGAGCAAACGTGCTTGTGTGTGACGACCTCCGTGGTGTAGTGGCTAAGCACGCTGGTTTCAAGGCGTCGCCGCTCCGAGGTCCCGCGTTCGATTCCTAGTCGGGTCAATGTAGAAATCATAATTTCCTGTATTGTTTCGGGTCTGGGTGTTGTGGTAGGTATCACCGTTGTGTCTGATTTCCATAACACAAGTGCATTGGCTACTTACTTTGGGATCAGAGCAACGTATGTGATAGGTGTCCAATATTTATTGTATTGTGTATGCCCAACAGCTAGTTTGTAGCTTGTAGTTTTTTTTTTACCGTGGCCAATTTTTTTTTGTTGGAATCAATGTGTAAAGACTCCTTTATATGTATTATCCTCTCAACGCAACAATGGATTTCACCAAAACTCAGAACCGAAGTATCTAATCTTGTGAAACTACCCTTATAGCAAAGAATATTAAACGAGCTTCTTTACGCTAAAAAGCGATTAAAAGTACAAGAATGCAAAACTTTGTGATTCTTATTAGATTCTTGGAAATTGTAATTAATTTCAAGTCTTTTCTGCTAAACCCTTACCAAAATGTTGACAACAGCTGGAGCTATTACTAAAGAAAATTGATCCCAAAGAATTCTGTTTTGAACGGTGAAGATAATAAATTATACTTCGATACAAAAGTTTTGAACGGAAATTTAAAGTTTGACAAATGTTGGTCTCGTTGACAAAGTTTTGACCAAATGCAAAAGTTTGTGGATGCCGAGAATTTTACTATACACTGGCATTTTAAATTCACCATTAAAATAATTTGATAATACAGTTGGAGGTCTGACTGGGTGCCTAAATATTGTGTATGATTTTATAGTTATGTTTTTTACTACAAAATGCTTCGGATCCGCAAAACGATAATCTTATTGATGGATTTCGTTTAATCGTAGTAGGCCCTCTTAATATATGAAAGATCTAATACTTTTTGATGTATACATGTAGGATCGTCAAGATTTCTAACCGAACCATCAGACATCATGTGGGCAGAATAAGGGATCGTACAAACAGATAGACGTGACGAATAATCGAACTTTATTGCAGACTTCACAAACAACCGTCATCGATGCTTATTTCGGTAGGCACTTACCTAGTGGCACTACACTAGACGAGACGCAGCGCAGTTCCGTAACTTAGATCTTTACAACACGACGACGCGATGAAAGTGGTCTCCGATGAGGCCTCGCTGACCGTCACGACTGTGCCAAGCGCGCCGAAATCTTATTTGACAGGAACCACCGATAGAGGACGCGCTTTCATTCCGTTTAATGTTGCTTGCTGCGACAAACATAAGTTTGGTATATTATGATTTATTAACATACATATGTACTGTTAAGATTTTAGCCAATCTAAAGAAGTTTTTTTTATGATCGTTTGGTAAGTACCTACAAATTAAGATGATAAAATATATATTCTACCATTACAAATTGAAATAATAAGGAATAAAAGGGCAAAATTAGTATTTACTTCCATAAAAAAGTCAAAGAGATGGTGAGATTTGGAACAAAAGTACAAAATCGTGCTAGACAAAGAGATGTTAATTCAGTTCAGTTTTGCATCGGGCCATTTGAAATGCAGTTCAAAACGAACCAGTTTTGAGCTTCAACACAAAGGCTTTGACCAGATTATCAGTTTATTTCAAATTATCCGTACATAATTGACGACCCGTCTGGTGTAGTGGTCGAGAAATCGCCTACTACGCAGCGGGTGCGGGTTCGATCCCCGCACAATACAAACATTTGTGTGCATGAACATGTCTGTTTGTATTGGTCTGGGTGTTTTCTATGTATATCATTTATGTATTTACAAACAAAAAGTATTTAAGTATTATATCCGTTGTCTGGCACCCATAACACAAGCTTTGAGTAGCTTACTTTGGGGCTAGATGGCGATGTGTGGGAATGTCCAAAGGATATTTATTTATTATTATTATTATTATTATAATGACGTGGTCGTATCAAGTGCGAGCAATTTTGACGAAACACTGTTTTCATTAGCGCTTAATTTGTATGTGATGCAACATCTTTTACTTTTCATAGATCCATTTGCAAAAACTTAAATACATTATTTTTATTTTGTCATTACTGTAACCTAATACATGGTTTTCTTATTTCTAACATTCAAACTTACATAGTTATTTTTTTATACTTTATTGCTGAACCATAATTTGAACAAAAGGTGAACTTAACGCCATATGACATTCTCTATAAGTCATACCTGGGCTAAGCAGAAATGATAGTGGGCGATGCGACCAATAAAAAGAAAAAGAATAACAATTACATTAAAATATTTTTTAAATGTTAAACCAGTTTAATATTTTAAAGCAAGTATTTATCCATGTTTTAGGTTAATTCTATGTCCTTGCATAACACCAATATATTATTTGTTCATCTTTTCCATCCACTACATTTTCTACGCCAAAATCCCGAATACAATTTTACGAAACGTTTCCGTCAAAACAAAAGCCAAACTTTTTTTTGCATAAAAATTCACACCGATATACGGATATCCGTTACGGAGCGCTGAAAATAAAAAAGGCTATATCGCACGCAGATTGTACAGCACTTGAACACTTTTCGAGTGACGGAAGCATTTCCATAGTATATTATTTTATTTATCTGTTTTCAGTAGAAATAAAGAGAAATAAATTCACATTTTTATCAAACTGATTTATAATAAAAATGCATTCAAGCGAAATTCTGAAGCACAATAAGTGAAAAGCTATGTAGCACTTTTAAGGGTTCCGTAGCCGATTGGCAAAAAAACCGAACCCTTATAGTTTCGTCAAGTCTGTCCGTCTGTCCGTTGGTATATCACAGCCACTTTATTGTGTAACTATAAACATCACACTGTTGAAATTTAATAGGGAGATGTATCCTGTTAACCGCTTTACGATTCTCATACAAAAAATAATGATAAGGGGGGAAAACATGATTTTTTTTTGGGTGTCCATGGATAGGTCTTTTAAAATGACTTCGAGGTTCCTTAATCCATTTTCTCTTAAAGTTTAACGTTTGAGAGATAGACGCTTATAAAGTGGTAAAATGGGCGTCCCCACTAATAATTTCTAAACTAACTGAATATAAATTTTGAATAAATATATAATATAGATCTTAACAAATACTTTCAAAGGAAATTGGTTTGGACGGATTAAAACTAGTACTTTTTGAGATTTAGCACATTTTCAACAACTGCAAACATAACTTTGTTCTTCATACAAACACTATGAAAAACAAAGTTATATTTGCTGTCAACATAATATTGTGGTATTTTAGCTAAGTAGATTCCCTCATTCAGTAAAAATTGGCACGGAACCCTCAGTGCGCGAGTCTGACTCGCACTTAGCAAGTCCTTAGTTTTTTGTATCAAATTGTCATATGCATAATATAGGTATAGAAACGAGGTTGAATCGCTCAACCAATGACATGGCAATAAATGTTTTAAAGAGAGTTTTAACCCACCGATTTAGATATGTCAATCAAGTTTATCAACATTAAATATAAAAAAAATAATTACATTACAGCACTTACCGTTTAAATAACGGTGATATCCCAGAGCTCCTAATATGTCTTTGTCAGCCCAAAATGTCCTAAAAAGCCTATTCCATTAAATACCATGACGAGACACTTTGTATTGTACATAATATTGCAAATTGTTTAGAAATACGCAATTGTCGACTATATGGCATAAAGCCTTGAAGCCACCGATTATTTCAACTTGCGTCATTGCCCTTTTAAGTAACTTTTATTTATAGGTTATTTAATTAAAATCTTTGTATTTCGACCATAACAGGTCACAGTATAAGTTATTGTTGATAAAAGAAAATTGAGATTACTAAACTAGACCGCTTTGAATCAGTCGCTACGGAAAATCGTGGAGGAGGCCTATGTTCAGCAGTTGACGTCCTTTGGCTGATAATGATGATTGTTTGAATCATTAATTATATACATTTTTTTAAATGTATTCTCTTCAGTCAGCACATGAATCATTGAGCAGTGATTTAGGTACTGAAAATTTACAGTTTATACATTATATTACATCATATTATATTATATTATATTATATTATATTATATTATATTATATTATATTATATTATATTATATTATATTATATTATATTATATTATATTATATTATATTATATTATATTATATTATATTATATTATATTATATTATATTATATTATATTATATTATATTATATTATATTATATTATATTATATATTATATTATATTATATTATATTATATTATATTATATTATATTATATTATATTATATTATATTATATTATATTATATTATATTATATTATATTATATTATATTATATTATATTATATTATATTATATTATATTATATTATATTATATTGGACACCAATCACATACATTGCTCTGATCCCAAAGTAAGTAGCCAATGCACTTGTGTAATGGAAATTAGACACACAAAAGTGGTACCACAACACCCAGACCCGAGACAACATAGAAAAAATCGTTTTCTACATTGACCCGACCGGGAATCGAACCCGGAACCTCACGAGATGGCGACGCTTGAAACCAGCGTGCTAGCTACTCGACCACGGAGGTCGTCCTAGTGTTGATGTTTGGTTTCAATAGAAATTAACGGAATGAAATCCTTAATTTACCAAAGGATTCATTTATTGACGTCAATTGAAATACAAATCTCACGTAGTTTCAAGAAGTAGTTTCTTCAGAAAAGCTATAGAAAACACTTCTACTGAATATAATTAGTATTATATTAGGAGTGAACAGTCTGCTACTAAGCAGATAAGCACCTCATCCACACCTGACATCGGGTGCGATTGAAGTCAAATATATGCCAAGTCAAAAACAAACAAAAAAATAATTAGCAGAAAGAAAGAAGCTACGATGATTTTATAGTTGTACACAATCATTCTGTGCTTTTAGTAAATCAAACAATGACATAAAACAAAAAACACAAAATGTTTTTATTTTTTTGCTTCTATTACAGGCTGAATGCGGGTGGCCCTAATAGAAGCAAAAGAAATTTCAATGATTCTACAGAGTATACGTAGTTACCTTGACCTAATCATAGTACTTTAAAATGCTTTGACTCAGAGGTATAGTAATCCAAACTTATCATCCGTAATCAATGTAAACCTAAAATGCTCTCTCGTTGTAGTAAACGACAATGTCAAGTTCTATGACTGGCCAGAACTGTTTGCAATACATTGCTGGTTCGATTTATTTTGTTAGATAATAATAATAAATTAATTTTCCTCCAAGGGCTGATTTTTCAATAGTCAGATAAGAAAATATTCGTCGAACAAAATACAATATGGCTAATTTGAAAACGTCACTCAATTGTCTGCAATCATAGTTACCTGTATTTTTTTAAATCTGTCGCTTTATAATTTATCAGTCTGATAAGTTATCGTACCATTGAAAAACGGCCCTAAAATAAATAAATAAATGTTTTCAATTTATTGTTGGTTACTTAAAGGGCCTATATTTGAACTCTGTAAATACATTAACGTTTTAATCATATTGAAATCCTCATTTTTAACAGTCGGATTGACCGAATTTCCCGTTTTTAGACAGATTTTACCACACAACCCATAAAATATATCTTCGATACAAAACAGTAATGGCAAAAGCCAGGGTTGTCATCAACGCTATGGCCATAAAATATCGTTATCAGTTGTTATAACTGTTATGTATGTAGTGTGTAAAAAAGTAAAACCACGTTCAAAAAATTTACTCAACAGCTTGAAATAATGTATTTGCCTTCTACTAAAGAGAAAGAAATTCATTTGGAGTCGGTGTATAGACTGTTGGTGTACGTAAGTTTATTTTTAATCAATAAAGGCATAGCAAAGGCGGTATTTTTAGGCTTTTGTTTAAATTTTTAAGACTTGTTTTTTTTTTAAATATTTTTTTATTTAAATGATTTTTAGTTATCTTCAACTCAATAACTACTGGGCTGACTACAATAAAACGTAATATAATGTAACTTTAGTTGGATGATTAAATGATGATTGTATGATTAAAGTTGAAAAACACCTAATAGTACCAAAAAAGATTCATCTCGCTAGGACTTCTCGTTTTGGAGAAATCCGTGGACAAACAAACATACACTCAAGAAGTAATGTACACGCGTTAAATATTATAAAAAAAAAGTTTTTTGTTTTTATAGTGTTATGTCACTATACAAACTTAATCTCATAAATTGCACTTGTAAAAAGCAACTTTGGCTGTTTGACAGACGTTCTTTGTCTGTCACACAGCCGAAGTGCTTTTTACAAGTGCAATTTATATACTTAAATATTATTCGCTATCGTTACATACACATCGAAATGATAATGATCCTCCTTTTTTTGTAGTCGTTAGGCAACTTAAGTAGCGCGCGATCACTGTGATTGAGATAAGGCAGTATGGCATTTTCCTCCGTTTGATAATTAACAGTTTAGTAAAAATAATTGACAGCCCTAGTCCAGTCATGGGTCTTATAACGAGTTAATGTCGTGTTTAACGAGCGAGCAGCGTTAGCGTTATTGGGAACCGAATACTGGCCGTTCATCACACTTTGAGCAAACATTTTGCATCCATTTTGGGCGGATATTATTATTATAATTATGAAAAGATTGACAGATTAAGAAAGACTGTTTTTCACACGGTTATGTAAAGGTGTCACGCGAGAGTGGAATTATAATGAATGTGTTAAAACAAGTGTGCAAGACAAAGCATGGGTTGACGCTTTGGAATGAAATGAGATTGAATTAGCGTCTGGACAAAAACAGAACAGAAACTAGCTGGTTAGATACCCTAATGACAAGACATCATTTACAATTTCAAACTAAATTTAAAGTAATGTTCTTGCGAAAAATAGTTCGGCATCTTTTAACTCGTTAAGTGTTACGGCAACGTCTTATTCTGACGTCATTCTATACTAGCATATGTATAGCACTCGGACCCGAGTGCTTGGCCACAAGCACGCTGTGTGCCGACCATTCGGGCCCGAGTATGCATGTTTTTAAATAATAATACTGCAAATATTTTTTATCGAATTTTCATTTAATTACGCGTAAAAATTACGGTTTCTTTGGTTTTTCTTCGTAAATTTAAGGCAGTCAAAGTGTTAATAATTAAAATTTATAGAGACTTCTAGTTTTTATTATAACGTAATTTTCTACGTGATCTACAGTTTTTCTCGGTCAAATCTTCATCATTTATTTTCTATTTGATCATTTAACTTTTAATTAGTTTCTTAGCCATATTTGTAGCGCTGTGGCTATGATGCTACGGATGTGACTACGGCGTAGCATTGGATGATCGTAGCAACAGTGTTAATCGTAGTTCGTAGCTTAACATAGATTAGTTCGTAGTCCGTAGCATGACATAGTACGTAGACTATGACATAACATTTGAAGCTGTAAAAATTAGCAAAAGTAAAAGTAACACATTAGCATCGAACACTTCTATTCATATGTATTTAATTTTGTATAGAGAGGTAATTGTTACACTTAGTACAACGTAACCTTATTTAAAACAGAATTTCCAAAATTTAACTCATTCCAAACGCGACTTCATTGATGCTAAAAGTAGCGCAGTGTGTAAAAGTTGATAGATTGCAACTGCATCGAGACTGCATCGAAGCTAAGCACCTTCATATTAGAGCGACAGCAGCATGTTCCCTAATGTAAAAGGCTCACTGCTTTCATTTCATGAATGACTGCCGCGCGACCGTTGCGCTCCTGAAGTCACCTAAGTGTGAATGCTCTCTACGGGGTCTTATGACACGTCACTTGTTTGGCGTTGATGTTTTACAAGTTGGATTACTTTAAACAGTAATACCAACCTAGTCGTATTATTTGTGGTCATTTTGATTTTATTTTTAATTAATTTACATATATATATTAATTATAAATTGGCTTACTTCATCTTAACCGATTTTTAAATGTTTTAAAAACTATTTCCTTCTGATGTTGAGGGAGCAATAACGTAATATTGATTTCATTGCGCAGCATAAAGGTCGGCGCCGAATAATCTACCCGGCACCGGAATGGCACCAACGAGGCATCAACCATACGGTAGCACATTACGAAAACCGGCCAAGTGCGAGTCGGACTCGCGCACTGAGGGCTCCGTGCCAACTTTAACTGAATTATGGAATCCACTTCCTTCTACTTAGTAAAATAGCACAATATTTTGTTGACTGCAAATATAACTTTGTTTTTCATAGTATTTGTATGAAGTACAAAGTTATGTTTGCGGTTGTTGAAAATGTGTTATATCTCAAAAACTACTTCTACTTGTTCGATTCCGTCCGAACCAATTTTCGTTGACAGTATTTGTTAAGATCCATAGGTATGTTTTTGTTTTTTTCAAAATTCACACTTGCTTGGATTAGAAGTTAGATGGGGAGGGGGGGGGGTTGCCCATTTTACCATTTACCACTTTGGAAGCGTCTAGCTATGAAACGTTAAACTTCAAAAGAAAATGGTTTTAGGAACCTCGGTGTCAATTTAAAAGACCTAGACAGGACGTACTCACACGCATTGGTTTGACAAAAAAATTTTTTTTTGATTTTAGTTTTATATGAACCCCCTTAAATGTTATATATTTTTTTTTGAATGAGAATCATAAAGCGGTTAACAGGATACATACTCCTACTAAATTTCAACAGTGTGATGCTTATAGTTACAGAATAAAATGACTGTGACATACGGACGGACAGACAGACAGACAGACTTGACGAAACCATAACGGTTCCGTTTTTTGCTATTCGTCTACGGAACCCTAAAAATGGAACGGCAACTCCTCGGATACGATCAGCACCGGATACGGAATGCCTCGCCTCGCATCGTGTTTGATACAACTTTTGACAGTCTTCTTGTGATTGACAGCCCATTTGACATAGACGACGACGGATAGTCGTCAACCAGCGGGCGATGCGCCGTAAGCGCGTTACAACGCATGCGCCGCTGGTCAAGAGTGGATCTCGAGTTGGTTGGTTGGTGGTGACGTTACGAAGTTGATAGATGAGCATTGGGATTTTACACAAAGTAAACTGAACGCCTCGAGTTAATACGGTGCTGTCACCATGACGGGTGTATAAATGTGCTACAACCTTAAGCGTTAAAGAAAGCACTTGCAATATTATAAGGGCTTGCCAATGTGACGGTTGCCGAGTGGCATAGGCATTCTCGCGGATAGCGTAAGACACCAGGGTTCGATTCCTTGTCTAACACAGTTGCTTTTCACAAGTGCAATTAATGTTAAGCTTAGTACTTATTAATCTAAAATGTGTGAGTATTATGTAATGTAAATTCCTCAAGATACCGCATAGCGAAGTCTGGTATAGAATTCCATCCCTTTGGGTAAATGAATGTATCGTCAAATCATGTATGTTGACAATCCATCAACCGCTCAGACCTTTGGCTGAGTTCCAAAACTGATACCATAGCTTGAATACTTAAACCAGTTCATTTGTAAAAGAAAAGGTTCTTGTTAGGGTTCCGCAGCCGAAAAGCAACAAACAGAACCCTTATATTTTCGTCGAGTTTGTCTGTCTTTCTGTCTGTCTGCCTGTCTGTCTGTCCGTCAATATGTCACAGTCACTTAATTCTGTAACTATAAGCATCACACTGTTGGAATTTGGTAGGAAGGTGTATCCTGTTAAGCGCTTTACGATTCTAATAGAAAAAATAAAAAATAATAATACTTAAGTTGGGCGGGGGGGGGGGGCTCCCATACATGAAACTGAAACGGTTTTTATGTCAAACCTATGCGTGTCGGGTGTCCATGGATAGGTCCCCCCCCCCCCATACAACGAAAATTAGTTTGGACGGGATCGAACTAGTAGTTTTTGAGTTAAAACACATTTTCAACGACTTACAAAATTCAGTTATCATTTTTCGAATCACTCCCGAGTGAAATTGTTCTAATTAACATTGGAAAATTGGACATCACTCCATGAATATCACACGCCATCTTGACGCAAGTGATTCAAAAATAGGGGCCCTGAGCTTTGAAGAAGTTGAAGAAGTAAACATTTTTAGATTTACGTAATCAGCTGTATTTACCTTTCTATTTTATCACCGACACTAACTAATATTAAATGTGACCTTTTACATAAAGCTTTTGTTTCGTTTCCGAAAAAGTGTGGAAAGAGAAAATTATTAATACCCAAGTCAAGGACACCATTACTTGTTGTTATGCCTCGTAGATCACTAATGGCTTGTTAGGAGGAATATTTTTACTGTGACACACGTTTTGGTGCATAGTTAAATCTTTAAATTCGGTCGTGCTACTTAGGTATTCATTTAATGTATTTTTTACTGACTTGAAAAAGGTGGTAATCAATTTCAAAAAACCTGTACGTATGTGATATCGTCAGAATTGGTTAAATTTTTGTATGTTGTTATATACAACATACTGCAAGAAAATCTACCTTGATTCAAGGAGTCTATTTATTTATTAGGGTATTTTTATTAAATACTTTTTATTGTTTACCCGACCAAGACAAATGGGACCTGAGGAAACGGTAATGATTCTAGTAGTCATATACATGGAGGTCTTTCATTGTAAAAATTGTATTAACAATAAAAACCATTGAAAATTATCACTTTATTTAATGACTTTAGATCTGCGGTATTTAAAAAACAATCATTTAAATAGTTAAAACAGACCTTTAACGAAAGTAAAACAAAAGGGAAAATCTGAAAATCTCTTGTAAGATTGGGGAGATTTCGCTACACTCAAACTGGCTACCGCATTTTTTAATTTACAGCGTTAGTTCTGTTTGCCGTTGGCCAAAAGATTTATGTCGCACTATAGTTTACGAAGGCAGATATTTTTTTAATTTCAGGGTTCCGTAGCCGAATGGCAAAAATCGGAACCCTTATAGTTTCGTCAAGTCTGTCTGTCTGTCCGACCGTATGTCACTGCCACTTTATTCTGTAACTATAAGCATCACACTAGTGAAATTTGGTAGGAAGATGTATCCTGTCAACCACTTTACGATTCTTATACAAAAAATAAAAAATAATGACATTTAAGGGGGGCTCCTATACGTGAAACTTAAACCAAAAAAGTTTTTTTTTAGTCAAACCTATACGTGTGGGGGTGTCTATGGATAGGTCTTTTAAAATGACAGGGGTTTCTAAAACCATTTTCTTTCTAAGTCTAAAGTTTCACAGCTAGATGCTTCCAAAGTGGTAAAATGGGCGTCCCCCCTTCCCCCTCTAAACTAAGCGAGTGTAAATTTTGAAAAAAATATATTATGTAGATCTTAACAAATACTTTCAACAAAAGTTGGTTCGGACGGGATCGAACGAGAAGTTTTTGAGATATAGCACATTTTCAACAACCGCAACCATAACTATGTACTTCATACAAACACTATGAAAAACAAAGTAATATTTTCTGTCAACAAAATATTTTGGTTTTGTTCTATGTGGAAGTAGGTGGATTCCCTAATTCAGTTAAAGTTGGCACGGAACCCTCAGTGCGCGAGTCCGACTCGCACTTGGCCGGTTTTTTCTTTTTATTTCAAGTGTCTTACATTTTTTAGTCCGCTGAACCTAATAAAAATCGAGGGTTTGATTGGGTGAAATTTTAATGGTTCTTCTGTCTTAAAATTATTAACAAACAAATTGATCTCATTATTATTCAGTTAATAAGTTGCAATGAGCTGATTTTATGTGTTGCTTAAAGTTGTGTTTTGTTTAATTTTGTTTCTTACAACTTGGAGGTGGAATGCATTAGATAACAGAATTAAAATATCTTTGACAGAATACTTAATGAGAAAATGTAATTAAGAGCTTCATACGGAAAATCTTGACTTCGGCTTTGAAGATTATAAAACATATTACTGAATTATCGTATGTTTCCATTTTCGGGTGAAATACTAATTTGAGTTGTATGTAAGAGGAGCTTTTAAGAAGAAAACGCGAACTTTTTTCTCACAGAGTAAAAGCTACACTGCGCTTTTTACAAAATAATGTGCAAAGTTTATTGAAATAAATAACGTTTTAAGTAACGGCTTCAGCCACATATTTTATCTCATAAAAAACATGTAGCCTATGTCCTATTCCAGCGTATGAAACGTATTATTGTTAAGTATCATCAAAATCCGTTGAGTAGTTTTTGCGTGAAGAAGTAGCAAACATATAACCATCTTCAAAATCTTCCGCGTCTAAAATATTAGTAAGATTTAATATAAATACCTTTAGAAATATGTTTTCGTATACTTTGTAAAAATTTAAACGTAACATTTTTGTATTTTCATAATAATGCATGCATAAAATATTGTAAAAAAACTTTATAAGGTAAGTGTACACAGTCATAATAATTGATGAGATATAATATATTATTATTATGACTGTGAACTCTAGTACGGCGTAACTACGTAGGTTCGATGAGTATTAGGTAAGTAAACATTCAGATAATTGCAATAAAAATGCTTCAATGCTCTGCCGTTTCAATATTTGCCCGCTTCAGAAGTCACGACTTATTTTTCGTATAAAACAACCAAGTGGCGTTTGAAAAACTGAGACAATATTGGTATTTTCGTGTATTTATGATTTAGAAGATTTTTTGAATTAAGCTTAAAAAATAGAAGAATGTTTTTCAATTTATTAAAGATGTATCAAGTAACTTAAGTTAAAAATATATTTGAAGCTGCAGAAAATCAGTAAAATTTAAATTATCTACGCAAAATGTCATTTTTTTTTTACATTTCTTGTGCTTCAGACTTCGGCCGCTGGATAGTAACTAACTAACTGTTATTATCTAAGTTAGTTGAGTAGTTATGAAGTTTGCCCGGTTAAGTATTAAGTGAAATATTTAGGACCTGTGTCCATCAATCGGTGCGGACTTGGAAGACCACACTTTGTGGAGTTTTAACATAAATTTGTTTTTCATATTCTTTGACTATAAAACAAACCATGGACATTGATACAGAACTTTTTGAGAAAATGTCTATTGCATTTTTTTTTTGTAACGGCGCTGACATATTACAATGTACGTCGCTTGAACTGACGCTAATTTTTGAGTCGTTAGTTCAGTCAAAGAAAGATTTTAGGAGAATTTCAAGGCGAACGATTTTTGACTTCGTAACTTTCTTTGGACTAGTTAGGAGACTAACATATCAAAAGTTCTAGGTCGTACCTCTTGAGCTAGGAAGAGAGGAGGGCTTATGTTGACCTCCTTACTAGTCCAAATAAAATAAAACAGTCAAAAATCTTGTTCCTGGCCTACGTGTGTTCAAGTTGAACAGTAGTTCAGCGCCAAACCAAAATTAATCGTACTCCATAATTTATTTTTAGGGTTCCGTAGCTGAAGGGAAAAAACGGAACCCTAGTAGTTTCGTCAATTCTGTCTGTCTGTCCGTCCGTTTGTCACAGTCACTTTATTCTGAAGCTATTAGTATTACATATTTGAAACTTAGTAGGTAGAAGCATCCTATTAACCGCTTCACGATTTTCGTACAAACATAATAAATGTACATACATGAAACTAAAAACTTTTCTTTTTGTCAAACCTATTCGTGTAGGGTGTCTATAGATAGGTCTTTTTAAAAGACATCATAGTTCCTCAAGACATTATCTCTAAAAATCTAAAGTTTGAGATATAGACGCTTCCAAAGTAGTAAAATGGGCGTGTCTCAACCATCAAACTTTTAAACTAAGCGAATGTAAATTTTGAAAGAAATACGTGATGTAGATCTTGACAAAGACTTTCAACGAAGATTGGTTTGAACGAGATCGAACTACATTTACAATAACTGCTAACATAACTTTGTTATTCATACAAATACTATTAAGGACAAAGTAATATTTGCTGTCAACAAAATATTGTGGCATTTTGGCTAAATAGAAGTAAGTGGATCTCTAATTCAGTAAAAATTGGCACGGAACCCTTAGTTGCGAGTCCGACTCGCACTTGGCCGGTTTTTTATAGTCACTATACAAACTTAATGACAAAAATTGCACCTTTAAAAAGTAACTGTGTCATATAAGAAACACACAGACACAGTTGCTTCTTACAAGTACAATTTATGTAGGTAATCGTACTCCCATTTAAATGGTATTCTCCGTATTTAAGGTCTATAATGCTACCAACACCAACCACCATCCGTGAACATTACATATAATCAATATTGCGGCCGCATTTAATATTTTTTTAGGGTTCCGTAGCAGAATGGCTAAAAACAGAACCCTTATAGTTTCGTCTGTCTGTCTATCTGTTTGTCTGTCCGTCCGTATGTCACAGCAACTTTGTTCTGTAACTATAAGCATCACACTGTTGAAATTTGGTAGAAAGATGTATCCTGTTAACTGCTTTACGATTCTTATACCAAAAATAAAAAAATAATGATATTTAAGGAGGGGCTCCCATACATACAACTAAAACTAGAAAAAAAACTATGGATAGGTTTCTTAAAATGACACGGAGGTTCCTAAAACCATTTTCCTTTAAAGTCTAACGTTTTATAGATAGACGCTTCCAAAGTGGTCTAATGGCCGTCCTCCCTCTCCCTCTAACTGCTTAACAAAGCGAGTGAACATTTTGAAAAAAATATAAAATGTAGATCTTTACTATTTGTAGTACTTTCAAACTAAAATTAGTTTGCACAGGATCGAACTAGTAGTTTTAGAAATATAGCACATTTGCAACAACCGCAAACAGAACTTTGTTATTCATACAAACACTATAAAAACAAAGTTATATTTGCTGTCAACAAAAAAATATGGTATTTCAGCTAAGTGGAAAATAGTGGATTCTCTACTTCAGTTAAAGTTGGCACGGAACCCTCAGTGCGCGAGTCCGACTCGCACATAGCCGGTTTTTTTAAATATCATGAAAGTACTGGCTACCCTACTCCACACCCTGACACATTATCGTCATTTTACAGGTTATAACCACCCTTATGTGTCATTCTGTATAAGTATGACTGGCGTTACTATTATTACCCGTTCAAACGACTCAGATGCGGCATTGATGGTGACAGTAAAATTTTACAGATATGAAAATGCCTATGAATGTAAAAGTATTGTGTAAACAACAGTTTAACCATACAAGTATGTTCTAAGGCAATGTTCACAGGCAATGTTGTCGATAAGGCAGTGTTTGTAATGTCCATTGTAAAATGTAAGTTTTTTTTTTCATTTTTATATTTAACCAATTTGCTGCCACACTTGAGACACAATATAAATTAAATTGTTATCACGCGCTGGTACGTGCATCTAGGTTAATAATTAATAAATAAATATGCGCCAAACAACACCCAATGTTCGCGATTTCGAAGTAAGGAATTTTCTTTCTTGTATTACGAATACCAAACAATGATTATGACGGGGCATCACCCATAAATATTAAAACACATATTAATCATCCATGACTCAGGTACAAAATATTCGTGCTCATCACACAAACATCTGCCCCTTGCGGGATTCGAACCCGCGACGGCCGGCGTAATAGTCAGGAGCTCTAGCCAATACACCAAACGCGTCGTTAATGGATCGTTTTTAGAGTTCCATAGCCAAACGGCAAGACGGGACCCTCATAGTTTCGTCAAGTCTGTCTGTCTGTCTGTCCGCCTGTATGTCACAGCCATTTTATTCTGAAACTTTTAGTATTACACAGTCGAAACTTAGTTAATAGAATTATTTTGTAACCGCTTTACTCATACAAAAAATAAAAATAATGATATTTATAAATAATTATGGCTTCCACACATGGAAGTATGTACAACCTAAAAAAAAATTGACAAACCTATGCGTGTCTATGGATAGGTCCTTTAAAATGACATCGAGGTTCCTAAAACCATTTCCTCTAACGTTTGAGAGATGACGCTTCCATAGTGGTAACCCTTGAAAAGAATACATGATGTAGATCTTGAGATGCAAAGACTGTCACATTTTCAATAACCGCAAACATAACTTTGTTATTCGTACAAATGCTTTGAAAAACAAAGTTATATTTGCAGTCAACAAATTATTGTGGTATTTTGGTTAAGTGAAAGTAAGTGGATCTCTTATTCATTTAAAGTTATCACGGAAGCCCTTAGTGTGCGAGTCCGATTCGCACTCGGCCGGTTTTTCATCGTTTATTTTATCTTCCTTCAAGTGTGTGTTTACACCCAGCACCTAGCAAAGATTCCCGCTAAAAATCAGTGTCGTGGCATGCTTAACCTCTGCTGTCATGACTTATACTGAGCGGGGGACCTTTTTGGCACACCTTGGGGCTGTATGTTTTTGTTTCGTTTATTTTTATAAAGATTTCTTTCATCATCATTTCATTCATCATCATTCGTGCATTCATTTACAATACGCGTCACGCGTAGACTAGGTCTAAATTCCTAGTACTTGCAAAAAGGCTTGTAAAGGTCTGAGTGATCGAGTTGTACGGTCAAGGTCTCCGCCGCATAACCACTTTAAAACGAAAATCGTTTGCTACGCACAACACAAACACAGACGTCACGTCATACAAAGAATGACTTTTTCTATTGACGTTTTCATAAGAAACCACAAATTTCGCAGGGTCGGACAGACAGCACGGTAGCTCAATTGGTAAGAGCGTTTTGCCTGGTCTGCCAAAAGGTTGCTGGTTCAAGTCCGGCCCGTGCGCAAATTTTTGGTTTCTTATTTCATCTTTATGAATATAAAATATGACACTGTGAGTGTTAAAAACATTCTAAAGCATTATTATAACTTAATTAATGCGTGATGGTTTTATACCTTTGCCGCCTGTATATCATCCGCATAAAAGAGAAATACGACGCTAGCGATACTACAGGTTGCTTCCCTAAACTTTATAAGGGTCCTAAACGCTCCAAGAGCTTTCCAATCTTCCTATCTGTCATATCTATGCACTATACGCCTTTTCAATGGCGACTGCGGTTTGTTTGTCAGTGCTATTAGAATTTAACGAAATTCTCCATGATCCGAATTTTGCGGATATATGTTGTCGACTCGAAATCAATATATTCTTATGTTTTGTTGTTCATATAAGTTTTCCATCGAGTCTACCGTACCCCTTGACGAAATTATTAATATAGATTACACTACAGAGTGTTTTGGTCAGTGAAATCCAACTCCGGGATGATGGTATGAGTTATGCTTATTCAAAACAATTTCTAAAAATTATATGCAATTTGTATAAAAGAAAACCTCTACACAACATTCTAAATAAAATCAAAACAAAACAAAAATGATTTATGATCTACGCAGAGGCAACCAGCGGGTCTAAGATGCGCGCCTATTTGTCATTTATCGATAAATTTCAAACGTCTTTTTTATAATTTTAAAAAAGGTTTTTAGTTATTTTGTTGTATGTATTTGTTTTAAAAAGCAAAAAGGATTGATATACAAGTGAAGAATATGTGTCAAAACATGTTGTTTAGGAAATAAAATTATTTTATCGACGCGATAAACGGTATTGGGGCGTGCATGTTAGGCTTACTGATATTGGTAGTTTTTACTCGCTCGCTAATAGTGCAATAATAAATTGACTTTGTGTTTTTTTTTTTCATATTTTTCTAAAAAATATTTTGGCATCAGTATCCTTTGTACAACCACCCCTGAGCCGTCGCGGACCAAAACAACACCCTGTTGAAGGAATAACAGTCATTTCCTAATAAATATTGAGTATCCGAAACTGCAAGATACAGATTAGATTTCCATTGCCCTACACATCATCCATAGATTCATGCTGCCATCACTTTAGCACTCATCTTCGGCCATAAATCTTGCCTTGCCATCGGACCAATAGCAATAGATTTATGATCGCAAGCATGCATATATGCCGTATACATTAGAAGCATTCAATGGGTGTGTTGTGGTTAGTATGTCGAATCAGGTATGTGATGAATTGTCTGGTTCGGTAAGTTTGTCAAAACATGTTCAATTGAATGTGAGATGTAAATTCGCTATACTGTTGTAAGTGGAATGTTGAGATAAATTTAACATTGAATATACATACGAGTATCAATGCTATGAGGTCTATGCTCGGTGTTTCTTCACTGTCGAAACAGGAATGTTTACGCCGTTTTGTCCCACAAAATTGGACACCAATCACATACATTGATCTAATCCCAAAGTAAGTAGCTAATGCATTTGTGTTATGCAAATCAGACACAACGGTGGTACAACAACACTCAGACCCGAGTCAATTTCTATATTGACTCGACCGTGAATCGAACCCGGGACCTCGGAGCGGCGACGCCTTGAAACCCAGCGTGCGTGCATGAGTTCGCTCATCTCTCTAGACTAAACCAGTCGCAGCTTAGACAGAGATAACGATGGAGCGAGGTCACAATGAAGATAATGCATTTGGTAACGAAAACAATTTTAATTAAAATAAACTTAAATCAGAAAAATACACAAAGCATTTTTCGGCAAGTAATTACCAACCATCAGCGTTTCGTCGATTGAGGCTAGCAAGCAGATTCGCGTTTCGTCGAATGAGGCTAGCAATTTCACCGCTTCCAGCCAGACCGCGTTAAAATTTTACCCCCCAGCTAGATTTAGATATGCCTTATTTCATAGTCTGCCTGCATCATACGATTGCAACACAGAATTTCATTGGCTCCGTGCCAAACGTGTGCATTTTTTACGACGTGCTGCATCGGCGGGGGTGCTGTCGGAATGATGCCTGAATTTGGGGTTCCATTAGAAATATTATAGTAATCCGAAAAATACCTAAATATGACGAGAAAAACAGTTTTTGACTAGGAAGAGATGTCTTCTATATTTTAAACTCATACCAGAAGCCGCATTGATGTAAATACTGGCTTAAATTGCTCTCCTTCTATTCAAAAGATTATATTGAAAATAACGTGTGAAAGCTAGTAGGTGCTTGCTCGTAAATAGTTTTCATTTCACACTGCAATAAATCGGCTTCAATTACCATTTAATGATAAGATGTTCTTTTTTTAACAACAGGGATCAATATTCTTTAGTAAGATTTTAAATCTAAGTTTGAGAGAAAATCTTAATCTCTCAAGCGTATGTGATCGAGACACAATAGAAATTCTATTGTTATGCGGTCTCATGCGACCGCTTGGGTGTTGAAGTACATTAGTACAAGTAGAGATCATTTTGGCCCAAGAGATTCAGAAATACGAGTCTGAGGCCCTTTTGTCTTTCTATATTACAATGCATAGTAGTAAAGAATTGTAAGGAACCCCTCCACTCGCAGACACGTTATTTTGAATGGGTTTTAAGTGTAACGATTATGGTGCGCCTTACAAGTTTTTACAACTGTGTGTTATTGCCATAAAATTATTATCCCTTTGGAATATAACGACAAAAGCGAGATGTCACTAGCAGAAAACTGTGTGATAAAAAGAGATGGAAGATGCGAAGTAGCAGAACCGTTTTTAGCAGCTGTCAGTCAGTTCGGAAGCCTTATAGAAGCTCGCTGAAAATTTCTCTCATTTGAGTTTCTGAAAATTTACGTGAAATTGTGTATATTTTGAAGAAATATTTACGTTGAAACATGGTGACTTGATCGGTGATTGATTGTTGTTCATTACAGCGGAATAACCCATCAAATAATCATTCAACAGGTAAATTAGTCCAAATCGAAGCCTCTTAATATATGACTTATATTTACCAATGCGCTTCAAATTTAAAGTACGCAGTTTGATTATTCTATTCTACAAACGTTAATTTACGTAAAAAGTAAAGACAGAATAACACAGGGAATGTATATACGAATATTTTATATAATGAAATAATATTTAGTTTTACACTAGAGCTGAATGTAAATTTTTTTGTGTCGACTGTTTATCATGCAGTAAACTAATATGTTTATCTTAGGAACATTGTTTTTAATCACCTGATCGAAAGGTTATCTCATTTAAAGCTACAAATGTTACTTACTTATGTTAGTTACTGACATCTTAAATCGGTTTCGTTTGACAGCTTTTACTTGTCCTTCTATTCCGATAGGAATATTAATTTTATGGTTATTGCTAAGAATGCGTTGCTCGGTGGGGCGTGTTGAATGTTACATGAACGAGATAGCCGTCGTATATCGTTGCCAGTTTTTGGGAAACGAAAAAATTTGTATTTTTTATGCAGCATTTTAAGGAAATTTAAGGTTAACAGTACGTCTTGAAACATGTTTCTTGTTTCTAGTGTTTGTTATCTAAAATAAAATATGACATTATTAATTATTTTGATGAATGCATGGTTAAATCAATGTATTTTTTTTAATTTACGCCTAAACAAAAGAATATTGATAAGCACATTATTCGTGTACTTAAAACAGGCCAAGTGCAAGTCGGACTCGCACACTAAGGGTTCCGTGCCAACTTTAACTGAATTAGAGATCCACTTACTTCCACTTAGCCAAAATTCCACAATATTTTGTTGACCGCAAATATAACTTTGTTTTAAATAGTATTTGTATAAATAACGAAGTAATGTAATGTAATTGAAAATGTGCTCTATCTCAAAAACTACTAGTTTGATCTCATTATAACTCTTTAACGTCAAAAGTCTTTGTCACGATCTACATCAAGGTTTTTTAGGGTTCCGTAGCCGAATGGCAAAAAACGGAACCCTTATAGTTTCATCAAGTCTGTCTGCCTATCTGTCAGCAACAGCTTTACGATTCTTATACAAATAATAAAAAATAATAACATTCAAGGGGGGCTCCCATACATGAAAATAAAACTTTTTTTTTTCTGTCAAACCTATGCGTCTGGAAAGCCTATGGATAGGTCTTTTAAAATGACATCGAGGTTTCTAAAACGATTTTCTTTTAAAATCTAACGTTTCATAGCTAATCCAGGCCTCCGTCACTCGCTCAAGGTCGCGCTATAAGTGCCTACCGCACAGTAGGTCGGTACCGACCCAAGCGGCAGTTGGTTGGCACACGCGAGACTTTGCACTCGCTTCACGTTTCCCGCGCTCGCTATTAAAAGATTCACCTAATATGGATGATAGCAAATTGTATATCCATTTTAAGGCGTATAACAAAAATTGTTTTTTTTACGGAGGGTTGAAAGTCCCATCAGAGTCATTTAATCAGTACGTCGAAGAATTGGAAAAATCATTTTTACTTAATTTTGACAAAGTTTTGATGAACCGGCCGGGAAGTACTTTGCTAAATGAGTTACAAAAAATAATTTCATTCCGCCTTGCCCTTGCTTTCCAAAAGATTATTTATTAAAATTATTCATAAGATTCAGAATTTTTACAACAGTTAAATTGAATACCGTAAGTTCAGCGATGGTAAAAAAACATTGAACATTTCATAAAATTAAAGCACATATAATTTTTATCTGTATTGGTCTTGTGGCCGCAGATTCACCCGAATGAACCCTCTACCCGTGAACCCGTAAATCTCAGCCATAATATAGTCAGCAGCCCCCGAGCCACGCAGTAACAAACAAACTCACATACCTACCAGGCTAGGTACTTTTTATCCAGGGGACACATATAGCGGGTCCACGCGGGTGAAACCGAAGGAAACAACTACTATCAATAAGATTTCATTTTTTTATTATATAGTGTAACAAATATAATTAACAATAAAAAATTAAGTGTTTCAGCAACTCGTGTGTTTAATTTACGCGCTCGGTACAACCCTAAAGATTTCGCTTGATGACGCAATCACGCGGCGTGCGCGGGAAACTCGCTTCTCGGTGCGCGTTCGTAGAGTACATTTCTTACTGCAGCCGAGTTGCGGCGCATTTTGTAGGTAAATATAGCGTAGGTATTTTAGCTTTTGTATGGGAGTGATGTATCTGTTACGAAGTAACTATTCTCTAATCTGTGGCTAGGCGCTTCCAAAGTGGTAAAATGGGCGTCCCCCCACCTAACTTCTAAACTTAGCGAGTGTAAATTTTGAAAAAATATATATTTTGTAGATCTTAACAAATACTTTTAACGAAAATTGGTACGGAAGGGATCGAACAAGAAGTTTTTGAGATATAGCACATTTTCAACAACCGCAAACATAACTTTGTTCTCCATATAAACACTATGAAAAACGAAGTTATATTTGCTGCCAACAAAATATTGTGGTATTTTACTAAGTGGAAGTAAGTGGATTTCTTAATTCAGTTAAAGTTGGCACGGAACCCTCAGTGCGCAAGTCCGACTCGCACTTGGCCGGTTTTATTTATTTAGGAACAACACTTTGATCTATCTAATTACAATTCAGAGTATACATAATTAAAGTGTCTATTCCATATTTTGAAAACTATTTAGATTTTTACGTAAAACCTAATAATCGACTCAAGTAAAGTAATTAGTAAATACAATAATAGCTTGTTCCACCATCAACAAATGACCACTAACCACTAGATATTAAACAAGTAGATCCATTACTTATTAGTGAACCTACATTGTGAAATGGGCAATATTTTAAGTGTTTTTATTCATTTACAATTTTTCGATTGAGGTCTTAATCGCTCGTTCACATCATTTTCTTTATTTGATTACAGACAACGTCAATACAATTCATTTCATTATGTCAACAGGACGTGCGTATTGTGATAAAAGAAATGAGAATACGCCTTTACATACTTTCTCTTCGCTCTGTTCGGGTGCGTCTGTTAGTACAATGCGGGACAAAATTTGTGTCACCCCTTGAATAGTTAATCCTTAGTACTTACTTAGTTTTAATACATATTGGATTTATGTCGGTATTTAAAATTAATAATAGGGTGTGCCTTTTCATAATTTATTGTTGTGTTTGTACTTCAGACATGATGGTAACATTTAATTGAGACTCACCTAGTTTCGAAACCTTTAAAAAATTCACAAATGTTAGAAGACGCTATGACTATGGGTCTTATAAGCAATCACACAGTGAGCGATGGAGAGGGCTATGCTCGGTGTTTCTCCACGAGATCGAATCAGAAATGAGGAGATACGTAGAGGAACTAAGGTAACGGACATAGCCCTAAGAATCAGTAAGCTCAAGTGGCAATGGACAGGGCACATAGCGCGAAAAGCTGATGGCCGTTGGGGCAGAAAAGTTCTAGATTAGAGACCCTTCGACCAAAGATGCAGCGTACGACGTCCACCGACAAGATGGACAGACGACCTTTTTAAGGCGCTACCCGGATTTTCAACGCGCACACTAGCGCCACTTTAGTAGAAAAATCATAACTCGTTAAATAAAAGACCAATCAAAAATCTGGTAAAACAACCTGATAAAAAATCGAAACGAAACGATCTGGTAAAAAACAAGATTGTAGTACAGGTTCTATAGTTTTTTTAGTACGTTTAAATTGATTCTAAAGTACTTTACTAAAGTAAGAGTTAGAAAAACTGCTAAATATGGCCACTTTTGGCAATTTTTCTAACTGTATCTGCAGACATTTTAAACGTACGCTCTTTACGTAACCAGTCATCAATTATAAATTTAGTATAATGACAATAATAAATCGAACCAGCAATGTATTGCAAACAAATGTGCCCAGTCATAGAACTTTACATTTTCATTTACTACAACGAGTAAGAGATTTTGATTTACATTGATTAGGGATTATAACTTTGGATAACTGTATCTCTGACTTAAAGCGTTTTAGAGCTCGATGACTAGGTCATGGTTACTACGTGTACTATCTAGAATCATTTATTACAACTTTCGCTTCTATAACATGCCACTCGCTGTATTTTCTGACAAAATTAAAAACTTCATGATGGCATTATTTTAATGGGTGCAGTGTACCTTATGTAATTTAAACTTACTTTTATTACATAGTCACTAATGATATTTTTTTACAATCATTTAAATATCGATATAGTAAATTCAGACGTATCTCACCATGTTTTAACCAAGGTAACAATATACGCTACAGAACCATTTACTCTTATACTATTCAGTATTGCCTGTTATTTGCAAATGACCAACTTTTTAGTACAATATTTGTATTCATTGATTTCAGAAGAATGAATGTTTATGGAGTGAGTTTGCGGCTTTCTCAGTTTATAGAACGTTTCAGTTTTATGATGCAGTTACGATAATTCCCTGCCGAGTTGTAGAAATCTCAAAATTGCGTGAAAGAAATTGTTTTATCGGTAAAGTCGTATTTATGCGCTCACTCGGAATTCTGTTATACCTACGGATATGGGGGACTTATCAGCATTGGACGGTTTTAAAACAATCGTGTATTATTGATTGAGAAGATTTTTTGAATAAAATTAAAAAAAAAGGTTTTAAGAGTAGGAACATACGTCAAAAAACCAAGGATTGAAATCATCACGGTGCTATAGAGAAAAAAAAACATTATGATCGACAGACTACAGCGTCTGTATTGGACATAAAATTATATCCCTTATTAATTTTATGGTATTAGATTATCTCTCTCACTCACCCCTCACATTTGAAATACCGAATGACAAGTTTGATATTTGACGGTAAGCCACTACTGATCCAGCATTAACCCATATAATAATAAGGTACCTTCGATAATAATCAGTCACGAGAGCGAAGCGATGAGCGGTCACAAATCGTGGAGCATTTACCTCAATAGGCGCCCGTAGCTTTAATAATGGGGAGTATTTGTCAAGTCACAGAGCATACCTTGGCTTAGGATCCATAAATAAATGGACATGGTGTTCTAAATAGCTGTTTATTTGTGTTCTTTACAGTGAACAAGCCCATATCTTGGTTGAATTAAAAGTAACGTCAAGCCCACTGCTGCCAACACACAGCAAACAAAACAAAGGCCTCACTTCAAGTACGAGGTGATATGAGCCATCTATAGCACCTCTGGCTTAAGCTTAACTACTATTATCAACCGATATAAGCCGGAACATTTTCTAACGAGCATTCCGAAGCACGGAGATGGTCGTAATATACGTTACTAACTCGGAACTCACGTCGAAATGGTCACCCATCAATACACGACCACGCCATAGGTTGCTTAACTTTGCTATCACTACCAAAACGCTGCGCTACGAGCACCTTGCGATCTTTAATTAATTTGCCATGTTTTTACTTGTAAATGAAGGTAATTTTTTGGACTGGTGTTTTACCAGGTTTTTTTTCTTTATATCTATAAAATTCTACCGCTAACTATAAACACATATCTTGATATTTCTAAAATACTGAAATAGTAAAAGCGTAATTCAATATTAAATTATGTCAGATTTCTAATCAAATTCCTTTAGAAACTTCGCAAGGACATTATTTTTACATGATTGCCAACTTTTACCATTGTTAACATTACTAATTAGATTTGTAAAAGAACATAGCTTTAAGCAGTTAACGGTTTAAGTTAAGAAGCAGTCTAGTTGTATTGTGTTGTGAGTGGAAGCCATCATACCCATCAATGAAAAGATCATGCGAGCTCATGTATCTGATACTATTTATAGGTCGTTCCTAAAACGCCTGGTCGTGAATATTTGGCCCCTTTCTATAGAGTAGGGGAGTTGCTAAGTAGGCTAGAGTAGTTTAGTTTATTTTAGTTTTCATTCTACGACATCTGTTACTTAACTGATACTCGGTGCTTTTACGTTGAGCGCTTTGTTTCGTACCGAAATAGATTAACACTTTTGCGAACAGTTCTCCAGACACAATAGAAATTTTATTGTTATGACGCCTATAGACGTTCACTGCCAACAACTGCGTGTTGTTCAAAGCAATATAACTTGAACGGAAGGAATTAGTTTACCCTTGTTTATGCGTGTGCGTTTTAAATTGGGAACATTACCTTTCAATCCAACCTTGACAGTGAAAAAAGAAAAAAAAAGCAATTTCACTATGGCTGACTTGAGAGCGAGGAGCCGCGCGTATTAACGGCATCCAATATTTGCTATAATTCACCGTTTTTACGTGCTCATGTGATGTGATCATTGTCAATACAATAACAAAAAAACGCCAAGCAGCAAAATTACTTATAGACCGTTGAAATTGTTGCCAGATAACACCAATCTCTGGGCCCGGCAGCACGCGGCTCGCCACCCAGGAAAGAAGGTATGGTTCATAAAAAACGCAATTCACAACAAGCTTAGAGCTACTATTTTGGACACCTGGAGGTCGATTCTCGCGGCAATCAAACTTTTTTTGTGTGAATTCTATTGTGTTCTACCTAAAAACTGAAGTAAAATATGTACAGGTAAAAAAACTATCGCACAAACAAAATTTAAATACAAAGAAATCGTTACTTTAAGAAATCAAAAACTATTTTTTCTTCGACAAAACAAAATCGAGCGGTGAACTTTATCCGTATACGAATTGCACGAGAATAGCCCCCTGCACTAAAACTAATACCTATGCATCTTTGGACTTTAGAAATGAACCAGTCAAATAAGGAATGGGGTTTTTATTTATATTATCAATATTATCTATCATAGCTAATTTTAAGTTTACACGTAACTCATTAACACTTTAATAAAATATTATTTTAAGATATATTTAATTTGATTGGTGATTAATATTTGCTGGCATATATATGACCACTGATGACACTAGCGCCTCATCAGTTTTACGATAAATGCGTTCGTCAAATTTAATTTGACAAAACTAGTTGTCAAAGCGGTCGCAAAATCTATTGGGTCGTACTCCTTCTAGGCTTTTGTCGTTCACTCTCTTCAAGTTAAGTTTAGGTGCAAGTAGAAACCTTTGAGACGGTCTCGAGGAAGAGGCGTCGAACTTACGAATAAATTAGTATGTTTAATGCTTGACTGCCTGAAGCAATACGCTAGTAAACCATTGAATAGCGAAGCGTTATCACTTTAGAAGTGGATGACAACAAACAAAAAAAAACTATAAACAGAAGACATGGAACATAAAAAAATCTACCTATTCAAAAACGAAACCATTTTATTGCGGCAAAGAGGCTATGATGCCGGCTGCGTTACCGCGTTAGATAGCTAGGCTAATCCTTTGAACTAGGAACCAGCCAGCAATATTATTGGCTGTTACAGTTTTTTTTTTTTTTTAATTTCATTTTGAAGTAGAATTTATTTGGTAATAAATAACTACTTGCCCCACTGTTGCAAAACAGTTGGGTAGATGGCGCTGACGAGTTCAGGATATGTAATTTTTACTAGGCACTAGCAAACCCGGCCAACTCCGTTTCGCCACCAGATGGCTTCGTTTTATGTAACATTTCGTTTGGTGATTAAAAGAAGTTTTTTTTTCGTTTTATATTTAAATTTTCTTTGCTTTAATCCTCACGGAGCCCGAGACCTTTCCAACGAATGCAAAACCGTGGAAATTGCTTCGTGCGCTCTGAAGTTATAGCGTCAGGAAGGAAAACCCGATTTATTTTTATATAGTAGAGAAGATGAGCCTTCTACCTGATTGTACAACAATCACATACATTGCTCTGATCCCAAAGTAAGTAGCTAATTCACTTGTGTTATGGAAATCAGACACAACGGTGGTACCACAACACCCATACCCGAGACAATATAGATTTGATTTCTACATTGACCCGACCGGGAATCGAACCCGGGACCTCGGAGCGGCGACGCCTTGAAACCAGCATGCTTAGTCACTACACCACGGAGGTCGTCAATCAATCGATAGAGGTGATTTCCGCTAAGGTGTTAATTCTCTTGTAACCACGTCTCCGGAAAATGCTTAAATCGGATTTGCGTATTTGTCAAATCGCTCCCGCTGTTACCTATGCTATGGAAGATTCTGCTTGTGTGAGTGTGACCGCTTATAGTAGTAGGATAAAAATCATTTAAAATGACCATTGAGTCAAATATATAAATATGCGCCAGACTACACACCAATTGTTGTGGTTTCGAAGTGAGGAATTTTCTATTGTGTTACGAATACCAATACTCGTAACGATTATAACGGGACAGTCTCCCATAAATATTTAAATACATTTTAAACATATATGACTCAAGTACAAATGTTCATGCTCATCACACAAACATTTGCCCCATGCGGGATTCGAACCTGCGACGGCCAGCGTTATAGTCAGGAGCTCTAACCAATACACCAAACGCGTCGTCAAATGAAATTTGAATCAAAATGAAACTCGTAAATAACCAAAACGTAAACTTAGGGTTTTTTCACACTTCACACAATAACGAAAAAAAATTCTTTACTATCTGTGCCAGCGACTGAGGTCCTATGAATTCTATATCAGGTGTTCCAGACCTTAAATTTTTTAACAACACCAACAAGGCGCTACATACTAATTTTCTCAAGTTTTTTGTTACTCTAGTCATGAAAAGGACAAATTGTTTTCTTTATAGCAAATGGAAACTTTGTGAGGTATTTACTGAAAACAAGAACATTTGTATTGCAACATTGACTATTGCATCAGCTGGCTTCATTTGGGTAGGTGTCAGCTACCGTCAAAGTTGCTTCGTCGAAAGTGGGCCAAAAATGTTAGTTCATCAAATTATGCGGCTCGCATTTCCAGAAAACGCTGCGCAGGCAGGATACATTTTATCACCTGTTGGGCATAAACTGCTGCTGTATTTAATTATTTTTTACTTCAAATACACGTCTTAACCAACGAGAAATTTGTGTGGGCAACGTTACCAACCATTTCTTAGACAGAGGTGGACAAAATTGCCCAGCCCTAAAGTTTTACAAGGGTTCTAAAAAATAATTAATGACTGAAGCATTTTACGTGTATGAGTCATAAGCAATAATACTAATATTGCAAAGCTGAAGAGTTTTCAGTTTGTATCACTATAGAAATACACACTGGATCAAAGTAAAACTTATTTTAATTTTAATCTAATGCACAACCATTACCTAACCCAAAAATTACTTACTATGAAAGTCGTGATTAAATGTTAGGGTAACATTGCCCATCGCCATAAAAAAAGAAGTAGGCTGCTACTTATTCGAAACAGTGATGGCATACAATTCTTTGCATTATCCTACAATATATCTTTAATAGATAATATTAAGCAAGGGCAAAGATGTCACGTTTAGGAAAAAACTTTGCCCGCCTCTGTGTTTGCTTATATCTCTGCATCTAGTAGAAATTATATTAGGTAATTTGTTTTACGATCAGTTTGTTTGTGGCTATAAGTGAACACTAAAGGTTTATGAAAATAAAATAAAGGATATTTTTAATAAGTTGAAAATACCGAAAAGCGGGCTATTCCGCCCGGTTACACGAAGTTAAAGAAATAATTCGAATGCTGTATTAGGAATATTTTTCATAAAAACATTCAAAAAAAATTTCATAAAAACCTATAAAAGGCAAAAATAAATTAAATGGTAGCTAATAAATGACTCTTATTTTAAGCCATTTTTATTTAGCACACGATGAACAAAACATTATGCATTTTGTAGATTCTTTCCAAAAAAAACTAAACCTAGGTACTAATATAGGTAGTTTTCCACTTATCTTATGAATCATCCATAAACTTTTATGGATAACCAAGGAAATGCCATAAATTTACTGAAAAGAGATGCATCAGGAACTTTCTTCATTATAAAAAATCTAAGCTGCCCATTTTAATATGAGGCCGTCACTCCGTGCTTATCTCTCTATTTTCTGAATTCTATAATTTTACGCATCACTAAGTCTGTAATAAAAATAAAGCTAACACCGCTTCGTCATGTCTTGAATAAAAGCCATTGCACACCTGTTTCTGCTTTCCTGGTATCTGAAAAGAAGAATCATGTTCACAAGTCTATGAAATCACCTTACACAGTGCCATGGATCTTTTGGCCGACGGTGACAACCAGAACTAACTAGTCATCTTAAATAAAACCAGCCAAGTGCGAGTCGGACTCACACACTAAGGGATCCGTGCCAACATTAACTGAATTAGAGATTCACTTACTTTCACTTAGCCAAAATTATAAATTATTATGAATATTGGACACCAATCACGTACATTGCTCTGATCCCCAATTAAGTAGCTAATTGCACTTGTGTTATGGAAATCAGACACAACGGTGGTACCGCAACACCCAGACCCGAGACAATATAGCAAATTATGATTTCTACATTGATCCGACCGGGAATCGCACCCGGGACCTCGGAGCGGCGACTCCTTGTAACCCAGCGTGCCTAGCCACTACACCACGGAGGTCGTCATAATATTATGTAAAATACCACAATATTATGTTGACAGCAAATAGAACTTTATTTTTCATAGTATTTCCCTTGACATTAAGGCCTCGAGACCCAGTTGATAACGGGCCGAATATACCGTCACATATAACGCTCAAACTGCTCCTGTACCCCTGGTCCAGTGTAAATCATTCAGTATGTGTGCACACAGCCTTATTTAAAATTTAACAGCCTATAAACCGGCAGTATCTCAGATGGTATAGGTTTTGTTACAGTAATTTGATGTGGCTAGCGATGATGAGGCGTAAAGCGGATTGTGTTATCGTGAATAGCCGGCTTTATATCGGATCCATGTCGAAGGACCATTAATAATGCTTATTATAATATTAGCTTTTAATAAATTAGCGTTTGGTTTGTGTTTGGAGTTCTGTGAGAATGTAAGGGATTTAAAGTACCAAAAAAATTACTATTTTTCGGCAATCGATATTCCATTTTTCTGATCTTAGCACCCAAAAGTGCAACCTGGATGTCATAAGAATGGACTTGTCACTCACTGTCACTGCACGGTGAGAAAATTGTGCAAAAACCGGCTAAGTGCGAGTTGGACTCGCCCACTGAGGATTCCGTGCCAATTTTAACTGAATTTGTAACACGGGAACCTTATCTACGCGCCGCGCGCCGCCATTACGTCATCCTCACCGAGTACCGAGAGCTACGCATCGGCCAGCCCGCGCCCCTCCGCATGATTCACTCGCGCGCCGACCCAAACCATATATAAGGCAGCCGGCCGCCGCCTCGAGTCAGTTCACTTCGTCTCTCGCCGCGATTCCGTAACACGGAACACGTTGACCGAATTGAACGCGCTCTCAACGCGATAAATCAGTTTGTTTCCGTAACACGGAAGGAACCGAGTTATCGTGTTGTATCGTCCCCAACCACGTCCCGTACTCACATTATTGCTTGCTTAAATTAGTTAATCGCTTAGCTTTTGTTAATAATTTAGAGTCACGCCCGCTTGTTATTATCACGCATAACCATTAATGTTCACATTCTTAAGCCGATCCTTGTTTTAGACTTTTCATTCTAACTTTACTTGCTTATATTATGCTTTTATCACATTAAGGGCCATATGCATAAACCAATCCTAGCTTTGATATTTAATTAGTTTATCAAGTAGCTTTTGCACTATTTATATAGCAATCCTAACTTTACTAAATTTACATAATTTGAGGTTGTCTGTTATTGTATCTAGCTTTAGGTATTTACGCGCAATAAATGCGAGATACAAACATAAATATTGGTCTTTGTCATTTATCTCTTTAAAAGTAGGTTCCCCTGCCTTACAAACTGGCGTCCCAACTCGAGGCCCGAACTTATAATTTAAGACCAAGACCTCACAGACAACCTTCTTTTAACGTATCGCGTACTAGGGTATTTGTTAATAAGCGTGATATCAACACACCACAGCGGAAGATGAGTCTCACGGAGAAACAATTTGAAAAATTACTGGAGAAGATGGGAGAAAACCGTCGTTCAGGGACATTGGCTCAATGTTCGGCAAGATATGCTGGAAGCAAATCGGCTAGCGATGTAGAAGCATTTCTTGCGGCTCTAAATGTCTACATTAAATTGGAACATATATCCGATGATGATGCCCTGATTGGTTTACCGTTGGTTCTGACCGATGCTGCTGCTACTTGGTGGCAAGGTGTTAAGACGCAAGTTACGTCATGGACTGATTTTGAAGCAGGCTTACGGCACATGTTTGCACCTAAGAAACTCCCCTATGTGATTTACCAGGAGATTGTGCAAACAAGTCAAGATCGCCAGAGCACGGAGACGTTTATAGCCGAAAAGCGCGCACTGATAGCCCAGCTGCCAGAAACCCATAGATTAGTTGAGGACCAGCTCATAGATCTAGTGTTTGGCCAACTGAGACTTGACATCAGAGAGAGGGTAGCCAGAGACCACGTGACAACGTTTGATGAATTGCTGGAGAAGGCTAGAGAGGTGGAGAGAAACATGAAAGAAAGAGCAAATCTGTACCAGCGCCCACCTGCCCCTGCCTCACGAGGCAAACGTTGTAACTTCTGCCGTATCCCTGGTCACTCGGCTGAGACATGTAGGAAGAAGGCTAAAGCGGAACTAAACGAAGCTCCGAAGGTCGTCCCGACTACTGCCACCCGTACAGCAGATAAGCCCAAGTTCTCTTGCTATGGATGTGGAGAGCCTGGTGTAATCCGTAGCCGCTGCACAAAATGTTCGACTACAAGGCCCACTACTTCTGACGATGCTAGCTTTTGTGGAGTAAATATCGCAGGAATGGACTTGAGGCCAGTGGTGAGGATTAAGGTAGGGCACATAAAGGGGACTGCACAGATCGATACAGGAGCCAGATCGAATATAGCATCATACTCATTGTATAAACAACTTCAACGGAACGGGTATCTATTTGAAGAGAAGGAAATGAGCATAACCCTCGCTGACGGCATACCGAAGAAACAGATGGCCCTTACAGTTAGAGCCCCGATTACATTATTCGGCAGAGTGATACCGTCAACGTTCACCATTTTACCGCAGGCTACCAACAACATAACTCTATTAGGAGTAGGGTTCATCACGGATGCCTTGCTGATGTTAAATATACCACAACGAACTTTCCGCTTTCTGGATGACCCTTCAGTTGTTTACGAGCTGGAGGCTGAGTCTATACAGGACATAGTAGCAGAGAAGCTGAAGGAGGAGTTTACCCTTCCGCGAATGATTTCCCCTATGGCAATCACACCGGAATCACAAAGGTCACCGCAACCTTCCATAGATATTTCGGAAGTTGTGAATAAATGTGAAGAGCTGCCAGTACCAGGGACGAGCGTATACGCTGAAGAGGCAATTCAACCAATGGAAGCTGAGATTCCATCACAGAACATGCCTCAAGTGCACGAAGCTGCCAATATCGCCCATGCATCCACGCCGCCGAGGCAATACGGCCCGTTGATACCGCTGGATCTATCAACGCCACCTAATAAAAGGCCCAAACTTATGTTCGACGGCCACTCGCCCGTCATAGATGCGCTTTATTATGACGCGCAGAATAGTTTGGCCGAATACTATGACGAAGAAACAGATTTGTCCCCCGAACTGAATTTTCTGTTCGAACCCGCAAGTGATATCGCGTCAATTAATGTGTTATGTGAGAGTGACCAGCAGCTACTGGAAGACCTGCTCCAACGCAATGAAGACGCTTTTATTGCTAATGGTAAGCCAACTTCTCAAATTGAACACGTCATTGATACAGGTAATCATAAACCTATTTCGGTAGCCCCTTACAGGTTATCAGCAGCAAGAACTCATATTCTGAGACAAGAAGTAAATAAGATGTTGGAATCAGGTGTTATTCAACCTTGCCAATCACCGTGGACAGCGCCTGTTGTCATGGTTCCTAAGAAAGATGGAGGAACACGAGTTTGCGTGGACTATAGACAGTTGAACGCTATTACAACTCCAGATATGTATCCATTGCCAAGAATTGACGATTTGTTACATGGTGCAAAGCCTACGCCATATATGAGCACCATCGATTTACAGTCAGGCTACTGGCAGATAAAGGTCCAAGAGCAGGACCACGAGAAAACATGCTTTGTGACACCGTTCGGAACTTATAAGTTTCTGAGAATGCCGTTTGGATTGCGTAATGCTCCGGCCACTTTCCAGCGACTAATGGACAGATTCCGAATCTCGCTGAGTCACATAAAGATGCTTATATATATTGATGACGTCATAGTCCTATCAGAAAGTTACGAACAACACTTAAAGGACTTACAAGATGTATTTGACCGTTTACGAGAATATAATTTAACGGTCAACAAGACCAAGTGCAATTTCTGTTGCTCACGTGTAAAATACCTTGGCCACTACATAACACCAAGAGGATTAGAAGTGGACCCAGAAAAGGTCACGGCTATCACAAGACAAGCCGCACCTAAGAATGTGAAACATTTGTTATCTTTTCTTCAAATGTGTTCTTGGTACCGAAGGTTCATTTCAAATTTTGCCAAGAAATCTGAGCCTCTTACTCGTCTTACACGAAAGAACGCTGAATGGCGTTGGGAAAAGGAACAACAAAACGCGTTTGAATCCCTGAAGAATGATCTGGTGTCAGCTCCAGTCCTGAGACAAGCTGACGAGAACAAAACATTCATAATAAAGACAGATGCAAGTAGTTATGCGATCGGAGCTGTTTTAGTGCAGGGGGAGAGGGAAGATGAACATCCCGTAGAGTATGCGAGCAGACTCCTGACTAAAGCCGAGAAAAATTACAGCACAACAGAAAGAGAGGCACTTGCAGTCGTTTGGGCTATCAACAAATTCCGAGGATATATAGAAGGCACACCTATAACGGTACTAACAGATCATCAAGCACTCAAATGGCTTATGACACTGAAGTCACCGACCGGAAGATTATCGAGATGGGCACTACAGTTACAAGCTTACGACATAACTATAAAATATATCACGGGCAAAACAAATGTCGTAGCCGATGCATTGTCGCGACCTACCTGCAGTCTAGAGGTTGAAGAGAGCTGTGAAATCTGCAACATTATTATAGACTTGCCAAGAAGGAGTGCCAAAGAAATAAGAGCAGCCCAATTAGAAGATGTAACCATTAAAAAGATAATATTGGCCCTAGAAGATAACACAAATGAAGAAAACGGGCAATATTGGAGCAGGAAAGGATATCTTACCGATAATGGACTACTATACCGCTACAACCCAGATCGTGACACTGATGATTGTCAATTAGTAGTACCGAAGTCCGAGCAAGATACTATCATTTCGGCATATCACGACGACCCTATTGCTGGTCATTACGGTGTCGAGAAGACAATCGAAAGAATTTCGAGAAGATACTTTTGGAAGGGAATGAGGAAACAAATCGAAGACTACGTTAAAGTTTGCATCAACTGTCAAAGATACAAACCCATTAATATGAAGCCAACTGGACTGTTGCAAACTACTGCTCTTAATCAGCGTTTTGAAGTGATATCCTTTGATTTGTTTGGACCGTTACCTAAAAGCGAAGATAATAAGTCATGGATATTCATAGTAGAGGACTATGCAACCAGATGGGTGGAATTATTTGCATTACAGCATGCAACAGCAAAAGAATGCGCTAAGACACTACTTGATGAAATTATCTTACGATATGGAACGCCTCGACGATTCATAAGTGACAACGGAAGCCAATTCGTCAGTAATGTAATGCAGCAGTTAAGTTACTGCCTAAACATAAAACAAGGTTTTACTCCACTCTATCATCCTGAAACGAACCCAGTCGAAAGAAGAAACAGAGACCTTAAAACGCAACTTGCTATTTTAGTAGGAGATGACCACACATCGTGGCCCGAAATGTTACCAAGCATCAGATTTGCTATGAACACAGTCATTTCAGCATCAACTGGATACAGCCCTGCTTATCTAACTTTTGGAAGAAACCTAAGAACTCCTGATGATGTTAATCACGACTTAAAAGCTATAATAGTAAAAGAAAATTTTATCCCCGAAATAACACCAAAACTTATAAAACTAGCAAACACACTAAAAAGGGCAAGAGAAACACAAGAAATAAGAGAAGAACAAAGAAAAGACTACGTAGATAAAAAAAGAAATAAATGTCCTAAATATAATCCTGGTGATCATGTTATGGTAGATTCACATATCCTTAGCAGCTCTCCAAAAGGGTTCAGCGCCAAGTTCGCACCAAGGCGTGATGGACCCTACATAATATTACGAAGTCATGGACCTAGTTCTTTTGAAATTGCAGACCCCAATGTTCCTGACCAGTCCCTGGGCCTGTACCACTCGTCAGCGCTTCGCCCTTTCCGGGGCCCTGAGTCAGCATCCCTGCCCAGTCCAGCCGCGCCACTTCGAAAGCGTGGTCGGCCAAAGAAGGTGGCATCTCCTGCAGCCACCGCCTCAGCCGCGCCACTACGCAAGCGTGGTCGGCCTAAGAAAGTGGAACCTCAAGCCACCTCAGTCACGCCACGAACCCGTGGTCAAACGAAGAAGATGACCTCATCCACACCTGTCCTGGCTACCTCGTCGGGACGTCTTCGGAGCCAGAGGGGGAGCCTGTAACACGGGAACCTTATCTACGCGCCGCGCGCCGCCATTACGTCATCCTCACCGAGTACCGAGAGCTACGCATCGGCCAGCCCGCGCCCCTCCGCATGATTCACTCGCGCGCCGACCCAAACCATATATAAGGCAGCCGGCCGCCGCCTCGAGTCAGTTCACTTCGTCTCTCGCCGCGATTCCGTAACACGGAACACGTTGACCGAATTGAACGCGCTCTCAACGCGATAAATCAGTTTGTTTCCGTAACACGGAAGGAACCGAGTTATCGTGTTGTATCGTCCCCAACCACGTCCCGTACTCACATTATTGCTTGCTTAAATTAGTTAATCGCTTAGCTTTTGTTAATAATTTAGAGTCACGCCCGCTTGTTATTATCACGCATAACCATTAATGTTCACATTCTTAAGCCGATCCTTGTTTTAGACTTTTCATTCTAACTTTACTTGCTTATATTATGCTTTTATCACATTAAGGGCCATATGCATAAACCAATCCTAGCTTTGATATTTAATTAGTTTATCAAGTAGCTTTTGCACTATTTATATAGCAATCCTAACTTTACTAGATTTACATAATTTGAGGTTGTCTGTTATTGTATCTAGCTTTAGGTATTTACGCGCAATAAATGCGAGATACAAACATAAATATTGGTCTTTGTCATTTATCTCTTTAAAAGTAGGTTCCCCTGCCTTACAAATTCACTTACTTTCACCAAACCAAAATATCACAATATTTTGTTGACTGCTATCAACAAAATATAATTTTGTTTGTCACAGTATTTGTATGAATAACAAAGTTAAGTTTGCGGTTACTGAAAATGTGCGCTATCTGAAATACTACTAGTTAGATCTCGTTCATACCAATTTTCGTTGAAAGCCTTTATCAAAATCTAGTAAAGTTAGCCTGTAACGTCCCACTGCTGGGCAAAGGCCTTACCTCAACTATGAGGTATTTCGAGCCCTACTCCACAACGCTGGCTCAGTGCGGATTGGTGGAGGGGTGTTTGCAAGGCAAGCGACTAACCCTGCTGTCAGATGTTATCAAGCAGCCCATAAGGCCTCTGACTAGGCTTAACGACTAATATCAACTGATATTAGCCGAGACCAACGGCTTAACGTGCCTTCCAAAGCACGGAGATGCTCGTGATATACGTCACTTATATGGTCGGAATAGTCACCCATCCAAACACGAGCAAGCCGTAGTTTGCTTCTCTTCTTCTTCTTTTTCTTCTTATTCAAAGTGGGTGTGTCATGCTGATTTCTGAAAATATTCGTATCATTGTAGTATTATTAAATTGATGAATTATATTTTTGAAATAAGCTGTTTTGTAAAGAGAAATACGATTTTGTTTGTGAAAGCGATTGACAGGAACGCGAGACTGCAAATAATAGGATTCCAGATGACATAGCAAAACTTAATATTATACAATTCAAATCAAAACTATATAGGTGGCTTATCGATGAAAGAATTTATGACACGAAAGGCTTTATTAATTAATGAATACTAATACAATTACATTAATCTGACATGTTCCAATTTATTTAATATGATTTCGATATGTATATTTTTATAACGTAATTTGTATTAAATTAATGTCATTTTATATTTCATTAAGCCATTGTATAAAATTTGCATGTTGTTTGTAATAGCAAAACATGTGCACAAATTTACTAGTATGTACCATCTTTAAATACCGTGTTTTTGAGCAAATAAATATTCTGGTTCTGATTCTGATTCTGATAATATTCGTTTACATTGAGTCGTAATTCAGCTGTCTGGAAAAAGAACGGCTAATGCACTTGAAATCAAATCAGACTAAACGGTGTGGTACCACAACACTCAAACATGGACCATAATAGAAAATTACGACCTATGTACATTGATCTGTTAGGGAATCGAACTCGGGGCGTCGGAACGACAACACCTTCAATCTCAGCGTGATTAGCCACTACACCACTGAGGTTGTCTTTGCACAGCAGCGAAAAAAGGCATCTTAAGTTGCCATGTCCATCGCAATCAAAATGTCGTTCCATGTTCCGCATAGAAACCCGTATATTTCAAGGAATTCAGCTATACTGCCTAACGCCCACCGATCGCTCAGTTTTCATACATTTCCTTTACTTAGGATTTGTATTTGAATACGGCTAATTTCGACGATAACTCCATTCGTCGGGACTTGCAATTTTTACAAATGTCAATTTCGCAAGCACAATTTTCTTATGTCATCTTCATTATCGTCGAAAAAAGATAAGTAACTAGAAATTATTTTATTTAATACTCGTGGCCCAGTTGTCGCATTTGTGCGGTAATAAGGTTAAAATAAACGCAGTATTTTTAATTATCATTTTCAAAAGCCTGATAACAATTCCAATGACGTGTACAACAAATTGTGTTGAGGGTTGAATAATAAGAAAATAGGAAATCCCGTCGGAATTTCCTAATTTAACTCCATAATTGATATTTTTAATTACATAACGTATTTACTACTTAATTTACGTACCTTCTTACCTACATTACCTCATAAGGCACTTACGAAGTAATTAGTAATGTAGCTGATAAAACAATCTATAATATTGCACATTTACTTGAAATTATATTTTAAAAGTATATTTAAGACACACGAGATGCACGATAAGGGGCAACAATTTTTAAAATGAGTTGATAGCCACTGGAACACTCGGTCACTATTTGCAACCCTTATTCGGCTCTCATTAATACAGCTAAAAGGTAGACTACTAGATACATAACATCTTCTAAAGCTCTTGAGTTCTTGTTAATTTTTTTATGAAACCAAACTTTGGTCAATCAAACTTTAATTTTGAAATGTCATTTCAGTTAGAATGATCACCCATCCAAATGCGACGGAACCGTTGCGTAAGTAACTCTTACGCAACGGTTCCGTCGCGTTTGGATGGGTGATCATTCTAACTAAAATGACATTTCCGTAATGAACATTTCCGTCCTTTTGAATTGAGTGGTTTTTATCTAAGCGAATACTTCTACGTCACCATCATCATTCTATAAGCTAGAATAGGCCTCCACCACAGTTTTCTACAGTAACCGTTTGCGGGTTGCATCCAGTGTGATCCTGCGATCGCAACGGACTTAGACCAGTGAAACTATTGACCCTTTACACTCTGCGACTTTTAGCAGCGATGCAGTCACGATGCAGCATCGATGCGATTCGCGATGAAGAAGCTGGAAATTGTCAAACTATGGACTGAATTTTGGCGTTTGCATCCAATACAAACGCCAACTGCATCGATGCTAAATTAAAGCTGTTCATTGCGTGAGGCCCCATGCTGAAGCGCATTTTCAACACGCGCGAGTGCATCGATGTTAAAAGTCGTGTGTAAGGGTTCATAAGTTCAAGTAGCAACGGGCAGAGTACATATCGCGAAGGAAAGTCATTGGGACAGAAAAGTTCTAGGTTGCACCGATGAATTAGTGATAATTGGTTATCAAAGTAACATTAAGTACAAAATCATCTTATGATGATAGCTGTCGCATGTCCTATTCGGCGCGAAGACGAATTCAACTAACTCTAAATAATGAAAAATGTGCCCCCGTCTCGAGTTATTAGTACTGTAACAAACGCGACTTTCTGTTACTATTCATAACGTATGAGAAAAGATAAATAAAATATTCTGGAATGATTCGCATTTAATGATAATAATATTAAATATTACAGAATATTGCACAAATAAGGACACAAGAAACAAAAACATTTCAATCAAATCATAAGAAGTACAATATTGGCGGTCTTGTCGCTGGGAGCGATCTCTTCCAGACAACCAATGATTAGAGGGAATAATGTTTATTAGAGAGGTAGAATCGTTTATAAGAAGGTATTTTGTGTTATTTAATTAAATTATTACACTGTATTTTTTTATTGTACTGCAATTATTGTTTTGTCACTCCTTCAAACTTTCAACTGCAGCAATTCGTGGAAAAGTCCTGAAAATAATTGAAAAAGCTATTACAAATCATTTTTAATGCACTTCACATGTCTCCTGCATCTTTATGCGGTCGTTTTGGTATCGTTTTGCGGGTTTTGTAAGTTTTTGCTCTGTCTTTTAAGTTTTTTTAACTGTAATCTGCTGAAAACTTGATTTTAAATAGTTCTGCAATACGTGAGGGGCTCGGATCTTATGAAGTGAGAAACCGATAATAAACTCAGTTTGAAACCGCTACCTTGCGGGGATTTTTGACCATTAATAATAATAATCATTAGTTGAATATTATATTTAAATCATGAAACCAATAAACAGACACTGAATATCTAGCTACTTATGCACACAGAAACACGTTGCAAAATTTTATTACTTACATGCATGGAATCTATTTATTTATCCGATCTCTACATTAAACGATGTACCGAAAGTCAAGACAATGTGTTTTTATATTTTCCGATTTTGTATTTTACTATAATTGGCTGGGAATTCTTGTGGAATTTAATTTAATAGTTGCAAAGATAAATTATTTGCAAAACTTTGTTTATTTAATGTCAAACTGACATAAGGTATTGATTTACTTATTACCGGTGTTGCAGGAATTATTTTTATTTTTCCTGAAATTAATATTGACCTCTTTGATTGATTATTTTTAAATTTAAAGGTATATATGCGAGTACGAGTGCAAAAGTTTGTCCACGGGTATCTCGAAAAATATCAGTAACTAAAAAGATTAAAATGAACTCGTATATCGTCATAGCTGTATCACAAAAAGGTTATTTTTAGGGTTCCGTAGCCGAATGGCAAAAAACGGAACCCTTATAGTTTCGTCAAGTCTGCCTGTCTGTCTGTATGTCCGTCCGTATGTCACAGCCACTTTATTCTATAAGCATCACACTATTGAAATTTGGAAGGAAGATATATCCTGTTAACCGCTTTACAATTATCACACAAACAATATAAAATAATGATATTTAAGGAGGGGCAAAGGATACACGAAACTATAACATAAAAAAAAGACAAACCTATGCGTGTAGCGTGTCTATGGTCTATTAAAATGACAATGAGGTTCCTCAAACCATTTTCTCTAAAAGTCTAGGTGAAATGAGTGTCCTCCCCCATTTAACTTTTAAACTAAGCGAGTGTCAATTTTGAAAAAAAAATGCATGATGTAGATGTTGGTTTGAACGAGATCGAACTATCACTTTTTGAGATAGAGCATATTTTCAATAACCGCAAACATAACTTTATTATTTATAGAAATACTATGAAAAACAAAGTTATATTTGCTGTCAACAACATATTGTCGTATTTTGGCTAAGTGGAAGTAAGTGGATCTCTAATTGAGTTAAAGTTGGCACGGAACCCTTAGTGAGCGAGTCCGACTTGCACTTGACCGGTTTTATTGCTGTGTGCTTGTGCTGAGATGAGGTTTACTGCATAATATTATTTTCTAAACCTTTATTATGATTTCATGCCATTTTTTTGTCTCTATTTACAATCAGTCAGACAGCTTTAATTAAATTTGATGAATTGTTGCATATTTATTGACAGTTAAAACCATCAATTCGTCGGTAAGGACTATAAGCTCTCTAATATAAAAATATCTTCCGTTATAACGGTTACCCCAAATAATGGGAGGATGTGTATCGGGTACGATTCGTGGCAAATGTGTACGTTTGAAGATTGCGATATGAATACGGTTAATTTTATCAGATTTCGTGATACTGCAAGCTATTTTTTGTGATAATGAAATGTCAAATTTTTGCAACATCAGACTACCAGCGCAGGTATGATCTATTGTGGCGCCCTTATATTTAAATTTCACTGCTTAGTCCCGTTGAGTCTATAAATTGCTAGATTCTTTGGAGCGTGATATCTGCTATCTCATCCGGGTGCATGATGTGCCGCCCGAGATGGATACTTCTTTTGCTCATAAGCGGTCCGCATGAGCAGAGGATATGCATCGCCGTTTCTTCTTCTGTATTACAGAATCTACATAGTGTCTTCGGTCATGTTCATATTGGCCAAATGTTTGTTCAGTTTGCAATGGCCAGTTAGTATTCTGGTCACTGCACAAGCTTTGTATCTTTCGAACTTTAACAGTTCTTTAGCTACTTTGTTGTTGTAACCTCGAATTAGTGCTTTTGAGTGTTCTTGTCCTTGCGTAGACTTCCACGACTCAATAGTCTCTTGCTTACAGAGGGTGGTTAGAAGCGTAGTGGCGCGTTGTTTGGTGATGCCACAGAATGGCGCGCATCTTAGGCCCACAGATTGGGTGACATCGAGAGTATATATTTAATTCCTCTTTCATAACTCTAGTATGCATTCTTAGTCTGTGATAAAAAAAACCTCTGGTCTGTGACTTTAGTTTTCGAGGTTTATTTAATTTTATTCATTTTTGTACGGTGCGGTGCGGTGTCAACGAATTTAGGGGGATTTTCAAATAAGTAATTTTAGAGGGTTTTGACTAACTGGGATAGATATTTTAGAGAGTTGGTAACACGGAAGTAATAATGACCTCACGCAATAAAAACGACAACTGTATAAATCAATACATAGCGCTGGATAGTTGGAAGGAGTATAAAAAATGAAATTGTGTGTACTCCGGTAACAAATTTGAATGTAGATCTTATGCACTAGAAAGTCATTAACCAAAAAATCACAGTCCTTTCGCGGTTTCAACCACACCTAACGCCATCTATGAGCAAAACATAAAACTACTTAATGCCAGTGATAGTTTCATGAACAACAACAGAAGTCAAAATTTTAAATAAAAAAATGGTTGCTTGATGATTCGGATTACTGTAACTAAATGAAAATCTTGACCTATGTTTTCCATGTTTTTTCTTGAATCTTGTAATTTACAAAATTCAGGCTTTTATAGTTGTACCTTCTTTTTGCAACAAATTTTCGGAGTATTTTTTATTAACATCAAATTATGATATCACTTGATAGATATATAGATATATAGTGAACCTGTTTAGGTGACTACTCATTCCATTGAAATATCAATCAAGATATTAATTACGAGAGTGTAATTATTAGTTTCTTTTTATTAATGAACGTTATCTTTGTGTAAGATTAAAACGCTTTGACTGCCTTAAGAAATACGAAGAATTGCCCGGGAAATCGCAAATTCTATGCGAAAAATCGTTAAAAATATTTGCGGTACTATTGTTTAAAAAAACATGCACTCTCGGGCCACGAGTGGTCGGCATACAGCGTACTGTTGGCCAAGCACTGTTCCGAGTGTTGTATACAAAATGACGACAGAAAAAGACTTCACCGTAAACACTCGGACCCGAGCGGGCGGCACCGCTGGAATGGTTCTCGCGAACTCGGGTCAAATGCGCGGCACTCAACGAATTAAAGAACTTAATTGGGTCAAAATCAAAATAAAGAAAAATACCCAAACACGACAAAATAATCAATAACCCGCATTGCGGCGTATGCCCCACGGTTCAAACAATAAGAGAAATTAGTTTTTTTACGTCGTAAGATAAGGTTTTGGTGTTTTTAGTATTCTGTGGTTAGCTTTACTCCCTTAGGAGTTCTCGGGTACAAAATATTCGGGATGCGATATTTGGGCCGCGAAATGTGATTGTAAATCTAGATCAAGCAGATTATGGGAAGATATCCTTAGGGACAATATTGGTAAAATTATAACGATGATTTAAGTTTCGTTTCGATCACATAAAATAGAATAATAAGAATAGAATATAGTTATTATTTATTTCACACATATGTATAAATAAAATACACCAACTTATTTTTATCAGAAATAGCAAGGACAGTAATTTTAATAAATAAGATACGAGTAAAACAAAGCCCCATGTGTGCCAAAAGTATAAGTCGTGACAGCAGATGTTTAGCATGCCACGACACTGATTTTCATTTAAAATTGTAGTACGGTGCACAAAATGATATTTACAATATCATTTGGTGCACATGGCTTCATAAGAAAAAGGTTACGCTTCTTCTAAAGTAACGAACTAATGATTTATTTTATGCCATTGTGAACGTTCTGCGCAATGAAATAATACTTGTTTACATAAAATATTCTCACTCTTTATTACTTCTTCTGAAGCTCTACTAAATTAATAAAATTTTGTTTTCATTAATTTTACCATCGTTTAGAAATAACAGGTGCAAAGTTTATTTCTCCAGTAATATTATATCACTCCATAGTTTTGACTCAAAACTCTATTATAAACACAATAAGGTAGGTTTTGGCTTGTGAAAACAGAAGGTGTTTACCTGAAACTCAAGGGATTTCAGATCAATGGCATCTAAGTGCTGATGAAACCAAAAGCGAAGGCTTCAAGGGATTTATTTCTTCATTCCTAGTATAAGTATTGGCGTTTCTTATCTAGGGTTCAGTTTCTACAAATTGTTATTAAAATTATATTATTGGTTTGTATACATGTATGATTATTATTGTGTTATATATATTAATCAATAATTAATAAGAGTTAATCTTTGTAATTAAAAAATATTTTTTACTTTATAGTTTGGTTAGCTATAAAAGCGTGTTTTTTTTAGTTTTTTTTAAATATAATTTATTTAAATTATATTAATGATGATTAATTATAAACTTATACGTAAAAATAAACTGTAATGAAGAGATCGGTCGTGAACCAATAGCTACGGTCCCTTCAAATTTAAAAATAATGTTTGTAGTAGGAGTTCTTCAATGAAAAGTGTCAATCTCTAGTCCAATGTCCGTTTATTTTCTAAGTGACGTAGAAAGTACAGTAATATGAGTCACAACTAACGTCGTAGTGCGTGCAGTATCGCGGAAGTGCAGGGTCCAGAATATCCAGTAGGATGGATTATCCCGTACGCCAGCACAAGTAATCGTGTAAAGGTAAAATTGATCCGATGCCCCAGATTCCCTAAAAGGTTGAATTACAGATCCAGAGGTGTATGCTGCTATACGCTTTAAGGTCGTATGCAAAGGAAGCCAATCGATCGGTTAACAATACATTGGCTATATATTATCTCGGGAAAAACCAAGTACTACCGCGAGCTAACTAGAGACAGCGCCATCTATCGGTAATAATGCGAAACTGCGTAGCGCCGTTGCTCGGTGTACGGTGTGGTTGCAGCTTGTTGTTACATGTTTTAATAAACAAGTTACCAAACCAAAAATATATTAATTTACGGTCGAGTTATTTGGCGCCTTATCACTTTTCAACGAAAATCGCTTGTACACACACACACACGAAATATAATGAGGTCACATTAAACAAAGGATGACGCGAGATGCAAGCATGGAGTACCTACCATTATTGTTAAATGTAAATGATACGGAAGTCTCGACATAGTTTCTTTGTAGAACAACCAGGTGGTGCTCTAAAAATGTTGAGACAAAATTGGTGTTTTCGTGTACTTATTTATTGAGAATAATTTTTGATTTCAGCTTATTAAGGATAACGACTACGTTACTATAAAGGATATTTGATGTAGCAAAAAAATATGCTCCAGACTTCGGCCGCTGATTCTAGATCCTTTTGCACCTAAAATATTTACGCCGCCAAGTTGAAAATCAAAAAAACTTATTGCTTCTTTGTACGATGAATACCAATATGTAATTTATATTGTTCATTTAAAGGATTGTTTAAAACGGATTAGCTTTGAAGAAAAGTCACCGTATTCTTCGCTTTAGAGGGGATTTTTTTTTACGAAAATATTATTGATTTCAATACTCGTTTACGACAAAGTGCTACTACTACCTTTGAAAAAGATTTTTTCAAATTATTAAAACATGCAGTTTTTGGGAAAACTATTGAAAATAAACGTAAGCAAGTAAATGTTTAATTAGTCACAACATGGAACGATTCTTTGAACAAAACAAATAAGCAAGTTGGTGCTGAAAAAATACTATTAAAACCAAATGTAAAAACAATGTCTGTCTTTTCTGATTCTAATCCTCTATAAGTGTGTCAAATAAACAACAATTCTGTTATTTAAAGATGAAATAAGTTTTTATTTGTTTCTTATTTCATCTTCCAGAATACAAATAACAATTTTTTATCAACATTAATTCTAATTCTTATTATTCTTATTATTATGAAAACGACTGCGCAAAACAAAAATTGGTTTCTTATTACATCTTTATGAATATAAAATATGACACTGTGAGTGTTAAAAACATTCTAAAGCATACGATAGCGAAGCGTCATCAATATCCAAGTTGAATTTATTCTGTAAAGAATAACTGCTTTGGCCATCTGTTTCATAAACAGACGACTAGATGGCGCTAAGCGTCACGCAATTGACGTTTTCATAAGAGACCACAAATTTCGCAGGGTCGGACTGACAGCACGGTAGCTCAATTTGTAAGAGCGTTTGGCCCGGTCAGCCAAAAGGTTGCTGGTTCAAGTCCCACCCGTGCGCAAATTTTTGGTTTCTTATTACATCTTTATGAATATAAAATATGACACTGTGAGTGTTAAAAACATTCTAAAGCATAATATTAAATCGTTCACGGAACCATCTAATATTAAAACATTTTATACGCTCCTGATTCTGTAATATCCTGTTTGTTTGAATTCTGGCAATGTTTTCGAGTGAACAGTATTTACAATGGTTCTTGACTCTTAATTTTCGACCTTACTTCATTGTATTAGAGAGTAATATTGTTATCGTGGTGACCTGTATCAAATAAAGGATTAGAATTATGATATTGCGCATTTTCAACGCCAACGCAGATTGGGAGCTGGATATTTTTCAGGTGAAACGTTTGAATTAACTTGAGCGGTGTTATTTATCGCTTTCGAACGATGAATATTTAAATAATTTTGACTTGGAATTCAACAATTCTTACCTTTTACAGAATTTGGAATTGCAATGCTTAGTACATTTCTTATCTTGAAGGGAAAATAGGTAGGTAGTACTAAGATTCTTTAATTGTAAGTGGTTTGTAGCTCTAATATGTATTAGTAAGGGTGTATTCGACCAAACATGGGCTTACACGCGCGTAACTATACGGAGGATAATTTTATTCCTTAATTTTAATCTCGAGTAACTCAAATTTGTTGTTCGATGTAAAATTGTACTTGGAATAATTAAACTCGCAGAACAGAACGAATGATTGAACTGTATTATTAACATTGTCGTATTATAGCGTGGAAAAGAATGGAGCTGTAAAATGATTAGAATTTGACAACATTTTCTGACCTAATGTTATAAAACACTAGCGGTCCCGCGACTTCGTCCGCGCGTTTTGAGTTTGCTCCCTCCCCTCCCGTCGCAGCGTCATGTTTTATATCCTAAAGCCTTTCTCGATAAATAAGCTATCCAACACAGAAATATTTTTTCAAATCGGTCCAGCAGTTCCTGAGATAAGCGCGTTCAAACAAACAAACTCTTCAGCTTTATAATATATTAGCCCAAGCACACGTTGTACTTAAGCTGCGAACATTATTTTGGTGCGGAGTTATGTTAAAACTGTGATAGCTCCTAAGATATGTATTGAAATCAAATGATATACAAGGCAACTTGGTTCTAAATGAAATGCTCGTGATGATGAATGTATTTATTTTGATAAGAACCTGTGTGTATAATACACCTCTAAAAATAATGCATTATTTTTTTACAAATTTATTAACATAATAAAGGTTGTAGTAAGTCAACCATAAAAGATAGACATATGCTGTCGCGGACTTTATTATAGAACTCTTAATGTTGAACAATCCTGTGATACATGATTTTTGTGTAACTCAAGCGGTTTCCGCAGCGTATGCAGCGGAAGCTCTCAAAAGGAATACCTTTCTCCCGTTTTCGCAACATTTTTCATTTCTGCTGTGGTCTTATGAGTCGTATCTTTATGTTATATAGCCTAAAGCCTTCCTCGATAAATGGACTATCCAACGTAAAAATAATTTTTCAAATCGGGCTAGTAGTTTTTGAGATTAGCGCGTTCAAACAAACAAACAAACAAACAAACAAACAAACTCTTCAGCTTTATAATATTAGTATAGATATGGCAAGCAGACGCCATTACATTATTCTTGAATTAGCTCAACGCCGGTATAATCATTGCTCCCATATAAACGCGATAATCCATAACAGTAGCTGGTCAAGTAAGAAATTGGTTTACCTTTCGATAACTAGAGATTTATTCTAAGGACTATGTTAACATTTATTCTCATTTGCTCGAATCTACCCTAAATTAACCCATATTATAGATATTTAGTACCTCAAAATGTTTCAAGATTGCCATTAATTCTGGTTGGTGCTCAAAACCCATTTCCTAAAAGCCTAACGTCGAAATTTAATGGTTTTGGTATATTGCTACAACCTAAAACCCTATATATAATATAGTACCTAAAGTTTTTAGGCCCTATGAATTCTTATAAAGATGAAATGAGAAACCACAAATTTACGCACGGGCGGGAATCGAACCAGCAACTTTTTGGCTAACCGGGCCAATCGCTCTACCAAATGAGCTACGGTGCTGTCGGTCGGACCTTGCGAAATTTGTGGTCTCTTATGGATACGTCTTTACGCGTGACGTTTAGCGCCATCTATCCGTCTGTTTATGCAACAGTGGGCCAAGTAGTTATTCATTGCAGAATAAATAATCTTTATGAATATAAAATATGACACTGTGAGTGTTAAAAATCATTCTAAGACTATGAATAACGGCTGTAGGTACCTGTCTATACCTTGCATTAAAGAAAGGTGTTCCTAATAAAATGTGTCTACCACAATGGACGAAGCTTGACCCGTATTACCGTTTAATTTACCATAATGCTTCGGTAATTTGACACTTATTGACACTTACTCAATAAACAGGTTTCCGCCTAAGTGCTGAATTATTTAGGTGACAGTTTAAGAACCGGCTTTTTTAAGTTAATGGTGCTTCAGAATATTTATCACGTACCCGTATTTATAGTCAAGCAAAAGTACTGCATAGGTAAGTAATGACTTAAAAATGATGTCCATTCCAAAATCAAAATATTGCATTAGAGCTATAAATAAATAAAAAATAAAATAAAACACAATTATTTCGGGTAACAAAAGGACCCATGCAATAAAATAAATAAACATAAAATAAATATTGGACACCAAACACATATATTGCTCTGATCCCAAAGTTAGTAGCTAATTGCACTTGTGTTATGGAAATCAGACCCAACGGTGGTACCAGAACACCCAGACCCTAGACAATATAGAAAATTTTGATTTCTATATTGTCCCTATTGGGAATCGAACCCGGGACCTCGGAGCGGCGACGCCTTGAAACCGGCGTGCTTAGCCACTACACCAAACACTAAATTAAAGCAACTAGGTATATGAAAACCTTTAAAAATATATAACTAATATATAAATGGCGATAAAATCAGGATGAACGCCTGCAATAACGTGTTCAAAGTGACAATGTAGTTCATTTTTACCACGCTTTTATTAGCTTGGCTGGTATCTATGTATGTTTGTAATGGAATCTTTGAGCATAAATTTGATCGATTTCCAGAAGTTGATTAATTTGAAACTTTGCACACTTATCAAGGACCGATGACAATGCAATAATTTAATAACAGTTTCTCAATATCCTTATAAGGACCGCCAGGATTAATAAATTCTTTCGTGGATCCTCTGTAAGGGAGTAAGAAAGATAGAGCTATCGCGTGTCGCATGTCCGCAAATAAGTAATTGAAACATCGAACTAAAAAATGAAAAATAAATTATAGTTTAAAAAAACTAAAAAACCACGCTTTTATAACTAACCGAACTAAAAAGTAGAAAATAATTTTTAATTACAAAGAGTTACAGAATAATGGTGCTTGATATATTAAATGTTACAATTATTCTACATGCAACTATCTATGTGCGGAGAGTTATGAAAAAAACATAGTAAAAAGTTATGCAAATATAGTAAAATGCACCCCACGCTTTTTAGTCTGAATTGAATTATTCTCTAACTCTTTGTAATTAAAAATTATTTTCTACTTCTTAGTTCGGTTAGCTATAAAAGCGTGTTTTTTTAGTTTTTTTAAACTATAATTTTTTGCCATTCTTCAGTTGGTGTTGGTGGTTTACACACTGGGACTTTTAAAGCGATGCAATCACGATGCTAACGCGTGTTAGTATCGATGCATTCGCGAAATGTCAGCCTTTACACACTGCGCTACTATTAGCATCGATGCAGTCGCGATGTTAACACGCGTTAGCATCGATACAGTCGCGCTTCTGCATCGATGTTAACACGCGACTGCACGATACTAAATTAAATCTGTTCATTGCGGGTGTGACGCTGACTGCATCGATGCTAAAAGTCGCAGTGTGTAAGGGGTCTAACGCTCATGGTCAAAGTCAGATGGTGATGTATTTCACGGCAGATAGGTATATATACACTGGTCAAGCTAACACTCGATTATCCTGCCGGAACTGTGAGAAAAAATATTTTATTAGGTAAAGGAAATACATTTTTGCGCATCAATTTTAAAGGGTCAACATTAATATGACGCAGGTGGGGAGTAAAAACGGGCAGTTTCACGGCGCTAGTGTCCTATCCTTAAAGCCGAAGTCAATCCGACTCTAGTCGTCTCTGTCACTCGTGTATATACCAATTACAGTGATGTAGGAACAACTAGCATTAGGTATAGGAACAACATCTACAGTTATTAAACTACATATATAATTTTGTTGTATAGAGTAGTTATTTGGCAAACATGAATTGTACACGGTCGACTTAAATTCAGCTTTGTCCTAGCGCAAGTTTTTACAAACTTAAATAGATAAGGCCTACTTTTAAATGTTAATGAGACGTGTTTATATAACAAATTATTTTTTTGTATTGTTGGCGCGACGCCGTTTAGAGCTAGCGCAATTTGGCCTACTGACGCGACTGTTAGTGGCGTGGTAGCTCTGATATAAATATAACAAATCAAGGATTTAAGGGTGTCCAAACGAAAATGATTTACATGGAAATCGTATTCGTCTAGTACAAATTAACTTTAGTGCATTTTGGTTTTGAAGTCGGTTTTTACTTTTTAAAGTTAATAATATTTCTTCATTTTTAGTGATTACAGGAAAGGGGGGGGGGGGGGGGGAGTTGCACCTTATAACTCTGTTCTTAAAGAAGCTACAAATTACCTATCACAAGTTCTGTCATTATAATTACTACACTCCTAAGTCAGCCGCCCTAAATGTTGACTATCAGACGTAACAACACATCAACATTAAGATTCTAGTAAAAAAAAAACACTATAACTGCCTTTGAAATTTGAGGGTTTCCCTCGATTACACCAAGATCTCATCATCAGATTACAAATTGGCAACAATGGGACCTACTAGAAGGTATACCCTCTTGCGAAAAAAATTTTCGAATCAGCGGTAAGCGAAAAACATTTTTGAATCAGTCGACATATGACTGAGAAATGAGGTAACATAAATACCAATAAAAACATACAGTCGAATTGATTACCTCCTTCTTTTTTGAAGTTGGTTAAAAAGGAAAACTCATGTGATGTCTCATAGAGTTGGACCTCTGGGGTCCTGTAATGGTTCATTTTATGGGCCCAGGTTTATGGCCCGCACTGGCCCGTTTCGATTTATAGACAGTTTAGTGTTGTGTGGTTTTCAGGTGTTTTTTTTTTCTAATAGATTTTTTCGTGGAGTCGCTGACTGCTGTAGTTTGAATTTGTGTAAGTGTAGGATGTACGGGTAGTTTGTAGAGGTATCATAATAAAATTGTAAATTACGTTCTTACCTTCTATATCTTAGTATCTCGTGTTGTAAATGACAAGTTATTCAAACTCATTATGTTTATAAGATACAGCTGATTGGTGATTGGTGTCCAATATTAAAAAAGTGCCTACATTATTACAATTTCATTTTATCATTTTTTTGATACTATCCATTTAGTAAGGTGCCTAAAATACTGTCAGCATTTCCTCACATTTATTGGAAGATGTATTCCTTTTTTTATTTAATTACCTCAAACTATAATTGAATCACCCTAAGATAAATTCAAATTGATTGTTAAATAATGTTTAATGAGTAAAGTATTTTATAAACTAGATGATTATGTGAATGATAACAATGAGTCTAGTTTGTACAGTTGCCAGCACATCAGGTTACCCACTTTATTGCAAAATAGCCGTTATTAGAATTGCATACCGTACATACCGTAGTGTTTACCTTAACGTGCTGTTGTCCATACGAAGATAAAAATTAAAATATTTTAAAAAGAGGCACTGATAATAGTGACTGAGTTTGTTGCGCAGCTTCTTCTAAGCAGTAGCCCACAACTGTCCCGAAGCTGTGGTAGGGTCAATGCTGGGACGTGTATCCATAGCTTAAGTACGAAAGACCTACCTTTACCTTGCTGAATGGTGAAATTAATTTGCTGCGCAAGGAAGCTGCCACCTCTTGGGTCACCGATGGCTAGCCTTTAACTTCTGTGTGTCTAGTAAAAACGTATATTTCTTTATAAATAGCACTTGGAAAAAGCAACTTAGGCTGTGTGACAGACGAGGAATCCATGTTTTACGCTATCCGGGCGTATGCCTATACCACTCGGCCACCGTCACATTAGCAAGCCTGTTGAATTTTGCAAGCGCTTACTTTAACGCGTACGCTGCGTGACGTCATCAATGTTGCGAGATTGCTCTCATAATATAAACACAAAACAAAAATGTAATAACGTATATTTCTATTTTCTGTATGAACTACCATAATCATTGCGCACATAGCCGCATCCCTACGTATGTAAGTGATATATGTACGGACGTGCCTATTGGCATGATATTGATTTAAATGCCAACGTGATAGAAATGTAATATCCGTTATTTGATGACTCTAGAGTATTATACAAATGAAGGATTGATATTTAGAAAAAAATCTCGGAATTCAAATCGACATTCGATTTGATGTTAGGAATGTAATCGGAAAATCTTTCTGGGTAGTTCCTGATGTTTTGTGGAATACGTTATTATTTGAAATTGCTATTAATATTTTATATTTCATGTTTCACTATAGAATGATCTATATAGTTGGACACAAAATATACCTATATATTTTAAAAGGCGCGACACGTTTGGTGTATTGGTTAGATCTTCTGACTATTGCGCCGGCCGCCGCGGGTTCGAATAACGCATAGGGCAAATGTTTGTGTGATGAGCACGAACATTTGTACCTTTGTTTAATATGTATTTAAGTATTTACGGGAGACGCCCCCGTCATAATCGTTGTCTGGTATTCGTTACATAAGGAAGAAAAGTCTCTACTTCGAATCCACGACAATTGGTTTGTTGTCTAGCGCTACATTTATTTATGTGTCCATATTTTCTATGATTGTCTAGTTGATAGCAGGGGCGTGCAGTCCATATATGCAGTTAAGCAGTGCCTACCTCGTCATTATATTGCCAAATCAATATAACAATATATCTATTAACTAAGCTTTAATTAATAGCATTTTTATTATCAACTTCCACATACATTAAGTACTAACGCTCAACTTTGGAACGAAAATATTTAGTTAGTAGTCTGCCCAGCGGTTGCTTGCTAAATACACGCACACTCTTGCAATCGCCCCTCGTACCTACAATGTCACACAGCGAAGATATAAACCCGACCGAATTGAAAATTACGCTCTTTTCATACAATTCAAGATGACAGGTGATATTCGCATCATAGACTCCTATATAGTTCCCTACTGGAGAGTGTTTTTTTCATACTCGCGCGCAAATGACGTAAACTACTTCGGAGTCTAATCAAAACACATCTCTTATGAGAAACTATAATTTTGATGTAAGATAGAAACATAGTTTTAAATGAATAAATCATGGTTTTATTTTAAAGTGATTATGATATTGACAAACTAATGTAACATTAATTAGTAGAAATATAAATCAATAAAAGGAGATTGTGTTACAAATGGAAGTTTCGTTGTTACTATTCTACCCAATACTATTATAGATGGCGCGACGTTGCAATTTTTCTCCGTTTTTTTCCTAATTCATAATCTTAAATAAATCTCAAACTACTGATATTATTGACGCAGGAAAGTTCGTAATTATATTTTAAATTATTTTTCTTATGCAAGTAAGTCAAATCAGCTGAAGTTTTGGTTTAAAAATAATGCAAACATACTTTGAAAAGTTTCCGGCAGCCATTTTTATCTATGGAGTTCTTGTTTTGATTTTCCCTTCCTTCCCGCGAGTGTTAAAAATCTTACATTTCAAGTAAACAGTTGTATCTTTGTATTTGGATTGAATGAAAGTCTTTTCGGGGTTTGTTTATTTTCCATTCGAAACGATAGTGAAATTGCAGTGTTACTTTGAGTGCTCCATAAAAGTGATGTTGTGTGTGATGATGGTTCGAAAGAAGATTCTTTTTGTTTTGAAAGTTTTAACAGAGCGCTGATCCCCTTACTAAAGGCAAGACCTTTTCTTATGAATAAGGAAGGCCAAAATCGTATCATAGCCACTATGGGTATCAGTTAAATGGCATGTCATAAGTAAAACATCCATTTCCTTGGTACTTGTGTGGTGCTAAACTAAATCATCGCAAACACAGCCTGTATGCTTCCTACACAAATTGCATAGAAAAAACCGGTAGTAGTTTGCATTGTAAGGCCACGAATTAGGAGGAGGGAGGAGGGAGGGTTGGGCTACCCTCCTGCACCACTCTCCCTCCTCGATTGGGCCTAGTTTGGGAGATATGTTTTTTTTTTAAATACAAAAAAATGACCTAAAAACGCAATAAATTCACCCAAATGTCACCACCTAGGAGGGGAGGCTTCCCACCTTCCCCAGAGAGGTACCCAACTCATGCATGCCAACCCTCTTCCCCTATACAAGACGCTAACGAAGCACTAGAAAATGGCAATGCAACGGGGTAATGCAAGCAATTTGGATTTCCTCGTCTCCGGCGCTGTGGGAAGTGCAGCCTCTTCGCCCATACGTAACAAAACGCAGTCACCCATGCTCGTCTCCGACTCCTCTCCCTCCGCGCCTCCGGCTTTGGAATTACACTCTTGTATCGGGCAGACTAGTACCACGGCCAAAAGACCACGGCAAGTCGGGGTTGACAAATGATTTATTCATTTTAACCCTGTCAAAAATGTAAGAAATTCTTAGTATCAAAAACCTGCATAAAAATAACGAAACGCAATGACAGATCAATCGTCGATAAAAAAAAGATCGAAATTTTTATAAAATTCTAGTGATTTTCGAAAATAAACCTAGAACCAGAACGAGAGTTGAAACTTCGTAAAAAAATGTCGTGGCCGTACAATGTAACTTTACTAGACACAAAATCTAAGATCGATATTGAATTTCTTCCTAGGTTCCGATTCGAAATGAGTATGTGCTTACTCCATTAAAAATTTAATGCACGCCCCTGGTTGATAGGAACAATCACCGTAAAATTACCATCGAGGACATAGCCAATGAAGCGTTTTTGTGCAATTTTCATTTGATCGAGCTCTATTTCTCGCTTGCTTGAATATGATATGACATTGAAGTACTATTACTTACTAGCGTATGGAACTGAAACCACGAACGAATTTTGTGCTCCATGAATTGACGACGCAGACATCTACTCATAGTACAGATTCATAATTCGAAGTTCAAATTTCAAGGAAAACGTTACAACATTGTCGTCGTATTTGCTACACATTTTTTGCTTCACATAGCTTCTCTATACGTTGTAGGAACAAGTCACTGGGATATGATGCGTGATTTTCATTCGAACAAAATATCAACAAAACCAGCATAATATATTCGTGATTACGTATGTTTTGTTATATAATTGAAGTGAAAACCTTTTTTAGCGGCGTTGAGCACTTTTGTGGGATGGGGGAAAAATGTGAAACTCGCGTCAGGACACGTGGGCTGATCGAAAAACCGTAAGACGGTTGGCGAAATTATGGATGTAAGTTGATTTTTCTGACAGATAAACTTTTTAATGTAATTTAATATAATATAAATTGTAATGTTTGTGTACGATAGCGCAATAAATAAATATTGTATTCTATAAAAATATTATATTATTATTATTATTATTATTATTGTATTCTATCACAAAAATGATAGTACTTTTATATTGATAATAAGAGCAATTCATTCAAAATTATTCCCTAACTATTCCAAAAAATCAAAAATGCACAACGTTAATATTCAAGTTTTCACTTCTGCCGGCACTCCCGGAGTGCAATTTTTTTCTAATCACTCCTGTGTAGAATCAAACTGTTTTTTCTTCAAAAATAGGATATTTCTAATATATTTTTTAAATGTTCATGTCACAATGTTAGCCCTTCTTCTCCTAAACGGCTTTACCGATTCTAATCAAATTTTATATGCGTACTAGCGGTCCTCCGCGACTTCATCCGCGCGTTTTGAGTTTGCTCCCTCCCCTCCCGTCGCAGCGTCATGTTTTATATCCTAAAGCCTTTCTCGATAAATAAGCTATCCAACACAGAAATATTTTTTCAAATCGGTCCAGCAGTTCCTGAGATAAGCGCGTTCAAACAAACAAACTCTTCAGCTTTATAATATACTAGCGGTCCCCCGCGACTTCGTCCGCGCGTTTTAAATTTGCTCTCTCCCCTCCCGTCGCAGCGTCATGTTTTATATCCTAAAGCCTTTCTCGATAAATAAGCTATCCTACACAGAAAAAAATTTTCAAATCGGTCCAGCAGTTCCTGAGATAAGCGCGTTCAAACAAACAAACTCTTCAGCTTTATAATATAACTAGCGGTCCCCCGCGACTTCGTCCGCGCGTTTTGAGTTTGCTCCCTCCCCTCCCGTCGCAGCGTCATGTTTTATATCCTAAAGCCTTTCTCGATAAATAAGCTATTCAACACAGAAATATTTTTTCAAATTCCAGCAGTTCCTGAGAAAAGCGCGTTCAAACAAACAAACTCTTCAGCTTTATAATATATTAGCGCAAGCGCACGTTGTACTTAAGCTGCGAACATTATTTTGGTGCGGAGTTATGTTAAAACTGTGATAGCTCCTAAGATATTTATTGAAATCAAATGATATAAAGGGCAATTTGGTTCTAAATGAAATGCTCGTGATGATGAATGTATTTATTTTGATAAGAATAAATACCTGTGTGTATAATACACCTCTAAAAATAATGCATTATTTTTTTACAAATTTATTAACATAAAAAAGGTTGTAGTAAGTTAACCATAAAAGATAGACATATGCTGTCGCGGACTTTATTATAGAACTTTTTATGCTGAACAATCCTGTCATACATGATTTTTGTGTAACTTAAGCGGTTTCCGCAGCGTATGCAGCGGAAGCTCTCAAAAGGAATATCTTTCTCCCGTTTTCGCAACATTTATCATTTCTGCTGTGGTCTTATGAGTCGTATCTTTATGTTATATAGCCTAAAGCCTTCTTCGATAAATGGACTATCCAACGTAACAATAATTTTTCAAATCGGGCCAGTAGTTTTTGAGATTAGCGCGTTCAAACAAACAAACAAACAAACAAACTCTTTAGCTTTATAATATTAGTATAGATTAGCGCAAGCGCACGTTGTACTTAAGCTGCGAACATTATTTTGGTGCGGAGTTATGTTAAAACTGTGATAGCTCCTAAGATATTTATTGAAATCAAATGATATAAAGGGCAACTTGGTTCTAAATGAAATGCTCGTGATGATGAATGTATTTATTTTGATAAGAATAAATACCTGTGTGTATAATACACCTCTAAAAATGATGCATTTTTTTTTTACAAATTTATTAACATAAAAAAGGTTGTAGTAAGTCAACCATAAAAGATAAACATATGCTGTTGCGGACTTTATTATAGAACTCTTAATGCTGAACAATCCTGTCATACCTGATTTTTGTGTAACTTAAGCGGTTTCCGCAGCGTATGCAGCGGAAGCTCTCAAAAGGAATATCTTTCTCCCGTTTTCGCAACATTTTTCATTTCTGCTGTAGTCTTATGAGTCGTATCTTTATGTTATATAGCCTAAAGCCTTCCTCGATAAATGGACTATCCAACGTAAAAATATTTTTTCAAATCGGGCCAGTAGTTTTTGAGATTAGCGCGTTCAAACAAACAAACAAACAATCAAACAAACAAACAAACTCTTCAGCTTTATAATATTAGTATAGATTCAGTAGGTCTGAGTATCGGCTACTATTTTGCGTACCCCTAATATAAGTGATAAGGCTTGTTCACCTTTTTTTTTGACAAAATTTTATGTTTTTATAATGTTATTTAAAAACGAATTTTTTTCTTTTTTATCACCAACCCCAATTTTTTTATAGCCATTTTAGTAATTTAATCATTTTTCATCCCGATCGATAACTGACCAATAATAGTGTTTTTAACCGACTTCAAAAAAAAGAAGGAGGTTATCAATTCGACTGTATGTTTTTTTTTTGTATGTATGTTACCGCATATCTCAGTCGTTTGTCGACTGAATCGAAATTTTTTTTCACCTTCTTAGAGGGTGTACCTTCTAGTTGGTCCCATTTTTTCCATTTTGGGATCTGATGATGGGATCTTAGAAGAAGAAGAAGAAATTATTTTATTTGACACATAAGTTACAATCATATACAAAACAAAACAAAAAAAAACACGGTTATTATAAATATTTTAACATATAAACATCAGTTTTAATAGATATATAAAATATATAAATAATAGGTACCTATGTGTCAAAAAGGTCCCCGCTCAGCATAATTCGTGACAGCGCGAGGCATGTCACGATACTGATATTCTGCGGGAACCCTTTTGATAAGTGTACACACATACAAAGAAAAATAAATTCAACAAAAAAAATAAGGTACAAGAATAAACTAATACACATTACTATAACAATTAATACAAAAAAAAAAACTTAAGACAACAACAAAAAATAATAAAAGAAAAAACAATAATAGAACCTCTAGTACATGCACGCCGTTGCATTACGCTTGTCGCTGTCAATCGGACCGTGCCACACAACATCACTAATAATATACAATCCAGTCATGGAAGTTTTGTTTGTCTCTGGCCTGAGGCGCCGGTGCGGTGAAACGCTTACTATAATCTGTGCCGTGAAGCGCCGGTCGAGCTGAGGCGGCCATTTTGATGATTCATTTTTAAGGTATTTTAAAATTCGGCAATGATCGGAATTTTTAAACTGAAAAAAACAGAAACCACGCCTTACCGGCTGTCCACGTGTACAGAAGTACAAAAAAGGTATCGAGACATCAGCCCAATGGCAGGTAATAGGACATGAGGACTACTTTGCACGTTTTTTCTTGGAGGTTGTCTCCCCACGCATGACGCGCAGGTCCCTGAGGTGAGTAGTAAAGGCTTGTTCAGCTTCTTCCTTTTGTTTTGTCAAGAGATGTTTTTTATAGTTTACTCTAAATGTATTTTTCACTTTTAGGGCGCGCAAAGGGGGGGGGGGGCAATGAGTTCCAGCACTTCGTGGCAGCGAATCTGAACGAGCCACGAAATGCCACCGTCCGATGCCGCGGGGTCAGGAACACGCACGCACAGCTCTTCTTTCCTGTCCCATCCCACCTCACGCCCAAACCAATTTCTTCCTCAGGTATGCCGGTTTATGAGTATGTATAACTCCGAATAATAAGGTCGCCAATTGAAGTCGTCTGCGTGCTTCCATCCTTATTAAGTTTGCTGCATTCAGGTAAGGAGTCACGTGAGTGCGCGGTGGTATGTGAAAGCAAAAACGGGCACAGGCATTTTGCACACGCTGTATGAGTTTGGCCGATCGTTCCAGCAGGCAAGGACCGTACACGGCATCACAGTGATTAAATTTTGATAGGATCAGTGCCTCGCAAAGTGCTACTCTTAGTGCCTCGCTCAGGTAAGATCTAATCCTGTACAACAACCTCAGTCTGTAAAAGCAGTTTCTGACGCATTCCATGATGTGACTTTCGAATCTGAGGCAACCTCAGATCAAAGATCAGGCCCAGGCTCCGCGCCCTCTCCACCCTCTCTATTGTTTCATTATTTATGTTGATATTGATTGCTGCATTGTTGAGTTTTGCCACATTTGTGGGGGTACCAATCACCATGTATTTAGTCTTCTTGGCATTTAGTGTGAGGGAGTGTGATTTACACCATTCTGATATCCTACTCAACTCACCGTTTATCTTCGAAACCGCCTGGTCACATTCAGAGGGAAAGAAGGGCAGAGACAACTGCAGATCATCAGCGTACAGATGGTGGTGGCAATGTTTAATACATGTTGTGATGTCTGCACTGTACAAAATAAATAGGATCGGACCCAGAATGCATCCCTGAGGAACGCCTCTGCTCACTGCTTCTGGTCTGGACTGTAGCTTACTACCATCCTCCAGTTTCAGCTGGACATATTGCCTACTCTGAGAGAGATAGCTGCAAAACCATCGTACAGTGTTAATTTCAAGTCCGTAGTAGCTCAGCTTAGATAGGAGTAATGGAATACTTATTGAGTCAAAGGCACGGGAGAAATCAAGGAGAAGCAAAAATGAAACACAGCCCTGGTCCTGAGCAGACCGATCTTGGTGTAATCGAGGGAAACACTCAAATTTTAAAGGCACGTATTGTGTTTCTTTACCGGAATCTTAATGTTGACGTGTTGTTACGTCTGATAATCAACATCTTGTGGGGCTGAGCTGATGGTGGAACTCTTTAACGCTTAGGAGTTCAGTAATTATAATGACGGACCTTTTGGTAGGTAATTTGTAGCTTCTTAAAAATAGAATCGTAAGGTGCAACTCCCCCCCCCCCTCTTATGTAATCACTAAAAATGAAGAAATAAAAACTTTTAAAAAAAGTAAAAACCGACTTTAAAACCAAAATGCACTAAAAAGTCTTAAATAAACTCTTCACCATTGAAAGGAAAGGAATCCGTTTTAGGCAAACAATTTCTTTTTGGAGTCGGTGCCATCACTTTGACCACAAGCATCAACTATCACAGCACGGACTCCAAAAAAAAATGTTTGCCTAAAACGGATTCCTTTCCTTTCAATGGTGAAGAGTTTATTTAAGACTTTTTAGTGCATTTTGGTTTTGAAGTCGGTTTTTACTTTTTTTTAAAGTTTATTTCTTAACTTTTAAAATTACGAGGCTGGGCGAGACGGGGCCGGGGCTGGACAGTGCTAGGGGCGAAGCAAAGTTCGCTGGGTCCGCTAGTTAACTGATAAATATCACACGCCATTATGACGCGAGTGAATCAAAAATAGGGTGTGATCGTACTTAGCTAAGGCACTTATGAACAGGGTATATTCCTTATGCCCTGCCAATATAAGTACCCAAATGGTCATCACATCAGTATTCGTAGCACGCTTGAGTACAGCACACTAAGCCTAATTGTCTAGCTGATGAATAAATGTCCAGAATTACATTTCATACTGAAATAAGGGAATTATTTGTACTGGTATCTAGTAATAACTAACCCTAATAAATTGTAGACGTAGTTGCGGAATTGTTTGATTACTTAGGTACATGAGAATTGAGAGTCCATTTTAACATACACACACGTACCTACATGGTCTAGGGATATTTCAATTAAACCTAAATAACTAAAATTCTATTAACTTTTGTTAAGACACCTACACATTAAAATTAACCTTGTATAATAGCCTATCCTACCTAATCTGTTAATAAATTTAAAAATAAAGTTTAATTTTAAAAAACTCAGAAGAAGAGGAGAAACACAGTCAAAATTTCAAACTTTACTTAGTATTAAAAACACACCTGACACACACACACGCACGCACACACTCACTCAGACACACACACACACACACACACACACACACACACACTCACACACACACGCACACGCACGCACGCACGCCCGCACGCACGCACACACACACACACACACACACACACACACACACACAGTCACGATGAAATAAATTAGTATCGTAAAATAATTAAATTCAGAATTTCTTTCTTTATTTTTACGTTAATGTTATTGAAGAGTTCCTAACTGAAATTTAACAACTGATTAAGTATGGTTTTGAATGTTTTTAACACTCACAGTGTCATATTTTATATTTATAAAGATGAAATTTGAGCTACCGTGCTGTCAGTCCGACCTTGCGAAATTTGTGGTCTCTTATGAATACATCATTGCGTGACGCTTAGCGCCATCTAGCCGTCTGTTTATGAAACAGATGGCCCAAGCAGTTATTCTTTACAGAATAAATTTAACTTGGAAATTGATGACGACGACTTAAGAGATCACAAATTTCGCAAGGTCGGACTGACAGCACGGTAGCTCAATTGGTAAGAGCGTTTGGCCCGGACAGCCAAGAGGTTGCTGGTTCAAGTCCCGCCCATGCGCAAATTTTTGGTTTCTTATTTCATCTTTATGAACTTATTAATCACTTTGTTTTGCCATCATGAATAAGCGGGGTATTTTTAATAATGAAACTACGTAATTAAATAAGTACAAATGTAATTTTTACAAAATTATTGTTTGGTTAAGAATGAGATCTAATGATATTGATATACATACAAATTTGCACATTACTGAACAGGTTCTAGTCTCTCAAGTTTCTTAATAATTAGGTCTACCTTTGTATTTAGGTCACAGCGCATTCTTGTCATTGACGCCTCTAACTCGTCAAGCCTTTGTAAGGTATCTTCAATAAATTTATGTTTGATATTCTGGGTCTTCAACTCTTTGTCTATACTAGTCTCAACATCTTTCTTTGCTTTGTTTTTCTCGGCAATGCTATAGAAGGCATCTTTAATACGTTTAGGCAGCCCTTTGATTTTATATTCGTAATCTGGCTTTTGTTTCAGAATGTCTCCGGCTATTATGATTTTTGCTGGAAACTTACGTCTCTGGTAACTTGGTAGCATTATGCACCGCAAGAAAGAATTCCAGATATTAGAATTGAGTCTATCGAAGGATCTGACGAAGTGCGCTTGCTTTTCTAGCAAGCCGATTTTGCCGTGGGACTTGAGTTCGTTGATGTCATCGACGGCAACACCGACCATCATGTTCATGAGGACGATGGCAGCAAACACGAGAAAGGCGAGTAAGATGATGCGAACTACCTCGAAAGATGAGCCGACAGCGTCAGTCTTTTTGGGGTCAAAAACGTCATTATATTCGAACTCTGCGCTCAGTATAAAGAGGGTCTTTACAATAGTGTCCCAGGACCCATCGAATGGATATTGCGAACGGAATTGTATCTTGAAACTGAATGCAAAGCAGACGAGAAAAACAAAAAACGTCGCGAGAATCTGAAACAAAAGTAATTGATTTTTAGTCTCTGTCACTCTGTCTCTCTCTCCTAAAATCACCTGAAAAAAAATCCTAAAATCACCCAGAAATGTGTGATGTAAGTCATGTTTGACACATTTTAATTTATTTAATTTTAATTGAAATTTATACGTTTCCATATACAGCAATCGGATGTTAAATATATTTAATTAATTGCAACTTATTAGTCTTAATAAGAGCCTAAATTAAAACACTGGCTCTTAAAATAACTATATAAGAAATCAGACGATTGGTGTGTAGTCCAGCGCATATTTAAACATATATATTTATCAAAAACTCAACAGGTATGCAGCTCACCTTAACAACATTGAATGACACTTTTTTAAACATGACAACGAAATATCCCAATCTCGGGAACTGTGAGAGGAGGTTCATCATGTGGAAGCAGACTAGAAACATAGCCAACGAGGAGACGTGGCGAGGCCACTCGGCCGTTTCAGGAACCGTCATCATTGCTAGAGGCACTATAAGAGCTGGCAATAGGGATCCTAATTTAATCCATGTCCTCCATTTATAAAAATAGTGGAAGCCCTCATAATTCATCAACAGCTCCTAAAACAAAAATGTATATGAAAATTTGAAGTCTTTTATTAAAATAGAAGCTGGTAAATATTAAAATAATATGAAAATAAAAAAAATATTTATTTAATTCTACATCACAGTTCTTATTTTTTTTTTACTATAGCGCTAAATATGATATTTTTATGATAGTTAAAGGCATCAAGTTTACATCAAATATAATAGTAGATGTACTGTGTACCTATAAAAAAAACATTTGTGAAAAAATAACCAAACACAGACACTTTCAATGTAACTTTATACTATATAGTGTTTATAATAATGTAAACTGTCGGTCCACCTTCTAAATAAAATAAATAAATAAATAATAACCATAATTAATGGGTTTGAAAAGCTGTTTCAAGTGTTAGTTTATTTGTTATCCCGTATTTATATAATGAGAATACTTACTTGCAAAACGATCAATAAAATAAAAAAATAAGTAAAAAAAGTGAAGACTATCATCAGTTGTAATTGTGGTTTCGTTTTAGTAACATCTATATCATTGAAGGTTGATACTTCAAAAACAATTAACAATACTAGAAAAGCTGTGTACAATAATGCAATCAGTAAATAATATGGTATCATTGTCTGCCATTTTAAAAGAATAAAACTCTCTATCAGAGGATGAAGCAGAAGTCTCTTTTGATTAAATTCGTCCCCGGTTTTTAAGAGCTCTTCGATCACGTCCATTTCTTCTTTCAAGGATCTGCCAGGCATCAGATCGCCGCTGTTTGGCATTAGAATTCGGTAAGATATTTTCACTTCGTTCAGGAAATTATACGAAACACATGAATCAAGCAACTCTTCCAGAAAATCTGTTGGATTCGTAACGTGTTGTAAAATCATACTTATAGCAGTTTCCGGTTTCTCAGATTGGGTGGTTGTAACTAAACTGTCATTTTGTTCTAAAACCAAATACTTAATAATATTGGCATTACTTTTAGTAATAGCTGTATGAATTGGGCACCAACCGTTTCCATCTCTTTTTTGTAGTGGGTTTTCAGATTTTCTTATAACATGATCATAATGTCGCATTATACTTATAGCAATATCCAAATTTCCGCTAGCAGCTGCCATATGCAAAGGTGTTGCATCTTTAGGATGAGAAATTTCGCTTATTCCAGTTATATCCCCGGTCTTGAGGCATAGATCAGCACCCCGCAGCTTAAGAACATCAACGCAAGATAAATGATTTCCTGCGACGGCAAAATGTATCGGTCCATATCCTTGAAGCCTTGTTAACAGCCTGTTAACCATCAACTTTGTAGTGTCTTTATCAAAATCTAGTAACATTTCAAGGACGCTAGCGTGGCCCTCCTTTGCAGCAATATGTAAAACATTTCGGCTTTTAACTGTATGTTTTATTGATGCACCTTTCCTCAAAAGTTTCTCGACAATGAGATATTTGCCATGCTCCACAGCAATGAATAGAGCTGTAGCTCCTGTTTTATTACGGCAGTCAATAGCTCCCTTTTCCGAAGCCGCACTTATCATTTCGTTAAGTACTTCATCTTTAAGTGTTCTTTCGTTTTCATCATCATCATTTCCTTTATCAAAACATCCGGCTCTATCTTCCGCCAATATATGCATAGGAGTTTCGCAGTCTTCGGCCTAAAAAATATTAATTGGTTAATGATTTGGTAACGTAGCATTGGTTGTTGGGGTAGTAGTGATATTTGTGATATATCTATACTAATATTATAAAGCTGAAGAGTGTGTTTGTTTGTTTCAACGTGGGCAATTTCAGGATTTACTGGACCGATTAGAAAAAATATTTATGTGTTGGATAGCTTATTTATCGAGGGAGGATTTGTGCTATCAAACATTACGATATGATTTATAAAAGCAGAGCAACAATGAAAAAAAATGCAAAAACGGGGGGAAAATATTTCTTTGAGAGCTTCCGTTGCAAACGCAGCTTAGGCCATTTAAGATACACAAGATATTCTTTAAAAGTACTACAAAAAAAGTTAAATACGACAGCATATGTCAATCTTATATGGCTCACTCTGATGATAGTGTATTAAGAAGTAAATGACGCTTCGCGAACTAAAAGAGTACACAATTATGGCACCGTCCGAGACATCAGTTTCAGAACAGAGTCATAATAGAGTAGCTTGCTTAATATATTTTTTTATGTATGTAGGTACATTAATTATAATGGAGTCGCTTAAGCTTGGTAGTATATTAATAAACAAATCTCATTTGATTTTTAAAATATTTAACATTTACAATAATATTAAATAATGATCTAAAAAAATCAATTTGAATGGGTCTTGTGAATGTTTGAAATGTCACGGTGCCAACATCAGAGTCACGTTCACTGCTAAGCATTCACGATCGACCAACAACTATTTCTGCAGTTTTTGAAGGCGCACTGAGGCATTGAGACTTGTATGAACGCTGACGCCATCAAAAACAGACTAGGTCAAAGTTAAGACCCCACTTTAAAGTGAGGTTTAGTCTGCTTGACAATCTTTTAGCGTCTCACCGGTGCCGTCTAGTTGTTAATACAATATCATTGGTTCACTCCCTACAAACATTTTTATTTTAATGAATTTGATTTAAAAAAAAGTTCTATTTTCAAAGGTGTTTTGATGCACACAGGTATTTATTGTTATCAATATAAAACATATTCATCATCACGAGCATTACATTTTGTACAAAATCGACCTTTACATCATTTGATTTCAATAATTCAGTTTCATAATTACTCCGCACCAAAATAATTCTTACAGTTTAAGCTTAATCTGAAGTTGCACTAACTGCTATGTTTGGTGGCATATTACTTACAATATAAATATATGTTTTGCGTCGAAATATTTTATGGGAAATCGAAAATTTATGCGGATGATGCCGCGCGGGATTGCTAGTTTATGTATCGATATAATTAGAAGTGACCTAATCTTATTTTATCTTAATGAATATAAAATGTGACACTGTGAGTTTTAAAAAAACATTCTCAGCCATTAGATAGCCAACAATTGTAAATTTTCAAGTTGAATTTATTCTGTAATAAATAAACTACTTGGCCCACTGCTGTTGTAAAACAGTTGGGGTTGATAGCGCAGACGTCACGCGTAATGACGTATCCATAACAGACCAGAAATTTCGCACGGTCGGACCAACAACACGGTAGCTCAATTTGAAGAGCGTTTAGCCCGGTTAGCCATGGAGTAGCTGTTTCGAGTCCCACCGTGCGCAAAAAAAAAATAGTTTCTTATTTCATCTTTATGAATAAAAATGATTTAAAAATCTAAGCTATTCTAAGCCAGTACTGACATGATACTAGCAGCTGATTAAGGATGGAGAATAAGTGTACCGGCAATGTGACGTCAGCACCAGAGCGGAGCGCCAGTCGAACTCCCTCTAGCCATCCAGCTTCGATGGCAGCTCGCAACGGTGTCCTTTCCCGACTGTCCTCTACATCCGGTTCCTTTGCGAGTAACGCCTGAAAGTGAAAAGTATGAATATACAACGTGTAGTATTAAATGCGCAAGACTTCATACCTAAGTCTAAAAGAAAAAAAAGGGGGTTTTATGTGGTGTTTTAGTTTCAGTGGCATTTCTGATTATTTTTTGCCCTGCGGACGACGCTCTGTCAAGAGAGGATTCGGTAGGTCCAAACCGGGTTGCACTGACATTATTATCATTCCTATCTTCGCTCATAAATGACTATCCATTGTTTGCTTACGTATTTTGGCGGGTTTGCGCACGTGATGGCTTGTCTTATTAATAAATAGACAGTGCAACATTTTAATGATGTCTTGTTTGAAAAATGTGACCTATATTAAATAGTGGTCCAATTGATTCTGCTTGTTATTCCAATCAAACTACTATCAGGTTTTGCACATTTAACGTTACACGTTATTTGGTCTAGGGAAAACACATATTATTATAGATTATAACGGCTATTTGTTTGTTACCATCCAAATGTCTTTATTGGGTTTCCTCATTTTTGCACACAAATGCAGCGGCGTGTCTCCATCTTTGTTCCAGCAACCTGCGAGCGCACCGTGGCTGAGCAGTATCTTCACAGCGTCCAAGTTATCCAACTCAACAGCAGTATGAAGAGGAGTTTGATGTTTCTTCACGAGATCCTCAATCATGGTATTTTGTGGTCCACCAGCGGCTATGAGAAGTTTGAGCACATCAGTGAAGCTGAGGAATCCAACAAAATAAAAATAATATAAACCAATTCTAAAATACTGACTAGAAACCTGAAAATAAAGTATTTGTCTTCTGTTTTGGAGCAATAAATTCTTTTCGAATTGATAATGATGAAATGAGGCATAATGTGCGTAGGCTGTTGGTGTCTTCAGCTTTGTAATAGGTAAGTTCTTTGAAGTCGGTATTTTTTTTATTTCATGATTTTCAGTTATTACATGCCCTTAACTGAAAAACTACAGAACCGATTTGGATAAACTGTACCCTAAGTTGAAATATACGACTGAACAAAAATAATATTCTTGAAAATGACTGCTCGTTTTTGAGAAATCCGTGGACAAACATACATAATACTAACGAAATATAGGACACGTGTTTACGCCTTACTAGATCATCGTACTCAAATATTATAAAATTCCAACGATGTCACATACACATACATTGAATAGATTACCTCCTTTTTTGAAGTCGGTAAAAAAACCTTCCACGCACCCTCTCGGGAGTGGTGTAACTGTGGTGTGTGACAACACATCACTCATACGTCAGTAACACAACAAATATGCTGGGGTTTAAAAAGCCGTCGCTGCTCTGAAGTCCCGGGTTCGATTCCCGGTCGGGTCAATATAGAAATCAAAAGTTTGTCTATATTGTCTCTGGTCCGTGTGTTTTGTTACCACCGTTGTGTCTGATTTCCATAACACAAGTGCATGAGCTACTTACTTTGGAATCAGAGCAATGTATGTGATTGGTGTCCAATATTTTATCTTCTTTTTCTTCTAAATAAAAAAGAAAGTCGTGATAGCTACACAATTTATAACTCAAAAACTGAATTTAGCTGAAAAATGGTGGAGAGGTAGTAAGGAGCCAGTAGAAGGGCATTGAATACTTCTTATCCCGTCAGATGGGGCCAGGGCGAAACGGTGGGAAGGAAGTTTAGAACCATGAAAAGGAAATTACTTTTTATCACATTCGACGGGGCCGGGGATGAGGCAGGACGGGACTGGGGGCGAAACAAAGTTCGCTGAGACATCTAGTTATATTATAAAGATACCTACTTATTAATATTTTTCTTGGGTACATCGGTCGCCAAGCCAGTGACGTCCAGGGGCGTTCGACCCTTGTCATCGCAGATGTTTGGTTTGGCTTGAGCAGCTAGAAGCAACTGCACCGTCTCAAGGTGACTGAAGTATGCCGCTATATGAAGAGGAGTCCAGTTTTCTGACACAGCTGCTACTTTATCTGCCTCTTTCGCTAGCTCCTCAACTTTCTGCAGCAATAAAAAATACAAATACAAATCTATACTAGTATTATAAAGCTGAAGAGTTTGCTTGTTTATTTGAACGCGCTAATCTTAGAAACTACAGGACCGATTTGAAAAAATGCCTTTGTGTAGGATAGCTAATTTATCGAGGAAGGCTTGAGGCTATAAACATCAAGTTGCGACGGAAGGGAAAGAAGCATACACAATACGCGTGGAGGTCGCGGGGGACGACTATTATACAAATACAATCATTTATTTGTATACATCATATAAAATTAACAGATTAGGTCAAAAATCCGTACAATAAATTTCAAATTAGAAAACAATACAGTAAAATAAAAACATGAGAGGTACACGGCAATAAGGATCCCCTGGCCGATAGAGGCACCTTTTTATAGGCTCGACTAATACATTTAGCACCGTGTGACTTCTTTTTTTTTCCAAAAACCGGCTAAGTGCGTTACATTTTTTTTCAAAATTTACACTCGCTTAGTTTAGAAGTTAAAGGGGGGGGGGGACGCCCATTTTACCACTTTGGAAGCGTATATCTCGCAAACGTTAGACTTATAGAGAAAATGGTTTTAGAAACCTCTCATTCATTCATCTCTCAAATTTCATTTTAAAAGACCTATCCATAGACCCCACAAGCATAGGTTTGACTAAAAAAAATTTTTTTGGTTATAGTTTCAAGTATGGGAGCCCCCCCCCCCCCCTCTTAAATATTATTATTATTTATTTTTTGTATAAGAATCGAAAAGCGGTTAACAGGATACATCTTCCTACCAAATTTCAACAGTGTGATACTTATAGTTACAGAATAAAATGGCTGTGACATACGGACGGACAGACAGACAGACAGACTTGACGAAACTATAAGGGTTCCGTTTTTTGACATTCGGCTACGGAACCCTAAAAATAATAAATTGAGGAATATAATTTGCGCTGGCTGCGTTCGAGCAGGCTGTAAATGAGGTGTCTGTGGCGGACTGGAAAAAGTGTTTTGAAAACTGGTTCAGACGCATGAATCTTTGTATAGAGGCTGGTGGAATGTACTTTCAAAAGATTTAATAAAAAAATATGTACCTGTAGAACTGTTTTTTTTTGTGTCGCACAACTTTCTGAGTGTCCCACGTATGTGATATTACAATATTGTGGCTTAATTAAAATCTTTACGGGCACTTACCATAAATTCAAGTTTCTTTTTATCAAATATCCCCGCAATAGGGCAGGCATAGACGTCTCCATTGTGATCAGTGCACGTTGCGTTAGGGTCCGCGCCTTCCTTCAGAAGCCTGCAATGAAAAATAAATGGCCTTACTGAAATAAAAGTCAATAATTTTTGCGTTACGATCGCTGGGACGAACTTGTCCTACGTCTTACTCCAACGAAGTAAAATTTATGAAACTCGATCTATCTGTTCTCAAGTTAAAAGTAATGTAACTAACACAACCAAATACTGAAAGAAACTTTTTTATTTTATTTAAAACACACAAACAACACAGGTACATATGGCGGACTTAATGCTAAAAGCATTCTCTACCAGTCAACAATAGGTATATACAGAGAAATGCTGGCGGCGCGAAGGAAGTCATAGAAGGGCAAAATAAAGTCAGGGCAGTCAGTCAGTAAAGGGCAGTGTTGTTTTTGTCACTGAAATCCAACTGTAGATGACGATACCGTCATCGAGTTATGCTCATACTTAAAAAAAACATATGCCAGTGTTATTTAAAAAAAAACTTTACAACATTCTATAAAAAACAAAAATAAACTGTAAAAACGCACCCTCGCACGTAGCTCGCGTGTATCTTCAAAATACTACGCTGTAGCTAGTAAGCTACGAAAAGGCGACCTGGCGTTGGTAGTTTTGACTCGCTCGCTAGTATTGCAATAATAAATTGATGTTGTGGGTTTCTCTCATTTTTTTTGGCATCAGTATCGTTGTACAACCACCCCTGATTCGGGCGTCGCTAACCAAAACAAGACTGTGTATATTTTATATTCATAAAGATGAAATAAGAAACCAAAATTTTTTTTTTTTTTGCGCACGGGCGGGACTTTGAATTTGGCCCGGTTTGCCAAAAGGTTGCTGGTTCATATCCCGCCCGTGCGCAAAAAAAAAAAAATTTTGGTTTCTTATTTCATCTTTATGAATATAAAATATGACACTGTGAGTGTTAAAAACATTCTAAAGCAAAAACTGTGTATAGTTTAAAAATCCAATATCGAATATCGGTACCCCGGCACTCAGGTACTTATACTTACTTCTGAATCTCTGCATTGTCAACTGAATGTTTGTACAAGGCAGACAAAAGGCGGTTGTTCAGTTCTTTCTGCCGGTCCACTTGTGGGGTAGCTGTGACGGCGGGTGACTCCGACCCAGGACTGTTGGCATGATTGGAATTAGGGGGATTTCTGGAAGTTGAGAAATACTTATTAAAGGAATAGTTCATTAAATACGTCGAAAATCTTCAAAGTCAATGTGAAAGCTACTTCTTTCTTCTGGGTAAGCTCTTAAATAAACTTTTAAAAAGTTGTAGTATTTTAATATTGCGTCTACCTACATGACGAATCTATCATGACATGGCATGCCTTTCAGTCTTGCGTCAAGAGCTTGACGTTACATCCAGTCAAGGCGGCCAATCTCAATTGATATTAGTCATCAGCGCAGGACATTGAGTGAACCATATTTAAATGCAAACTAATCTATTATATCTTATTGATTATAGTGCTCAAATGTGCTCATAATACACAAGGCTCTCTGTTCTTTCACTCTCATAAGTCCAATGAGACTTAAAGGTTCGGGAGCCGTTAGTCCTGTTCATGATATCACACATGCTAGATGCATGCAGTATTCATTACACCATTTTCATAGCTTTAGTTTTGTTTTTCAGATATTTTTGCTGAGGAACTCTCTCATGCATCACGTTTAGGTGGTCATTGTAGATTATTAGGTATAATAGGCATTTGTAGTCAAAATTCTGTGGGATTCTTGTTTTGTTAGTAGTAAAATAGATTGCTTACTCTGTAGAGCTCGAGCAAGTGGGCAGGGATCCTTCAGCACCCAGCGTTTCAATGCTGTGCCCGTCTAGTTTCCTGGTGTTGGTCCCATTACCATCCCTTAGTAAGGGTTCTTCTTCCTCAGGTTTTCCTCTTTCTAGATCTGGAGAAAATAAACAAATCTGTGTGTAAAAAAAATAAGCTAAGCCTATAATTATAAATTTTCTTTTATTTGTGTTCTTTGGATGTCGTAATTATCATCACCTTTATCATTCATAATTTTGTATTTATTAAGTTTATGTATTCTATGTATGTTTATGTTAGTGTATTTTACTTCTTATTCTTACCACTTTTCTCACTTATTATAAATATTCCGCCACTGATTAAACTCTCTGCATTACCAGGTGGTTGACTGGTAGAGAATGCCATTAGGCATTAAGTCCGCCAATTGTACAACTTACAGTGCAATAAAGTTTAAATAAATAAATAAACATCCCACTTCGGGGCAAAGACCTCAACTCAAATTATGCGGTTGTATGAAATATACCTACTTGACCAAGCGGGCTCTTTGCTGATTAGTGGAAGGGTGTTTGCGAGGGAAGCGACCAACCTTGCTGACAGGTGTTATCAAGTCGCCCATAGGCGATTCTGATAAGGCCTAACGCCTAATATCAACCGATAATTATTAGCCGAGAACAACTGCTTACATGCCTTCCAAAGCACGGAGATGTTCTTACGTCTTTTAAAGGGTTGAATGGTCACCTATCTAAACCACTGTAGGTTACTTTACGAAACGCTACCTCTACTGCGCGACGAACACTTATTTATAAAACTGAAGACGTTTGTTTGTTTGAAGCGATTATCTCAGGAGCTGATAGGCCTATTTTAAAAAATATTACTGTGTTATATAGCTTACTTTATTCAGGAAGGCTATAAGAGTAAGATATAATATGTTGCGATAATGACGTACGGGAATAGAGAATATCAAAACGCGCGGAAGAAATGGTGGGATATCACGGTCATCTTCAGAATAACGGATATAATATTACGTTATCAGTGTGTCAGTGTGGTGTACGTCACTCTATGAGTGAGCCGACAACGTCACATCTACGCAAGAGATAAAGAACTTTGCCAGAAGCCAATTTAGTTACCAGTAGTATCAATGCTCGGGTGTATGTTACACGATGATTCCCGATCCTAGTCTGCCCCACATATTTACTTAGTTCTGTGATAGTATAATTAAGCATAATCAACATACATACTGTGTGTGACTTATGTGAATCCAGTAAATTTACTTTATTACACATTCCCTTCAATACATCGTAAGTTATACACTTATCTAGATTTGACTTATTTTATACGTTTGTTATGGAAATTCCAAGTGTCTACCATGTTGAGTGTAATTCGGCTATGATATTAGAATTTCTTGGATTAATCTTTAGTTTATTTAACAATTGTAACAATATTTGATTAATTGTAAGTTAATAATTTAAATATTATTGGGACACATGTTAGATGTTCATGTCTGCCGTATAACATAATATGTTCATTTTGGCGCCAAAAGTAAGTTGACTCTGATTTAATAGTTGAGGTTGGATTTATTTCAAGTATTGTTAGTTTGAAAATAAGAATCGAAGAGGCTTACTAAATTCAGGACGATTAGTAACTTAATTATTAAAGTATTTGCATTTTTATTAAGCATTTTTTTTATATTTTAGTAAATGTTCAGATACGGAAACGGATGTCGTCCCCACTTTATTTCTACAGTTGTTCAGGGTTTTAATTTGTATAAAAGCGGGCTGCATGCCAGAATATGCTCTCTCTTTGTGCCCTTTCCTTGTGCTATTTTGTTGGAATAAATCTATTGGAGATGAACCTGAAGATGGATACCACGGTGTTATTATTCAAGCATCCCACACGCGGTCACACGTTTAATCTTCACTCGAATATAAGTGGTCATATTTCCACAGTAATTATGAATAGCCGCGCGATCCATGACGCACTGATTTATACATAACTACTTTTGTTTAACAATGTGCCTTCCATGCACTCAGGGCTCCCGTTTTAGCATATCAGTCATCACAATCATCAATATTTCGCATGAAATGAAGAGTAATGAACGGACGCAGATAACAAACCAACTTACAACGTCTCAAGATTGGCTTATTTATAGAATATAAGTTTACAAATCAGATTTTAGGTACTGTACCTAACATCACAACTAACATAGAATAAGCTAGTATTAGAATAGTATTCGTATGAAAATATTGTTCAAACCCATTTTCGTTGAAAGTCTTTGTCAAAATTTTTAATTTTTCAAAATTGACTCTCGCTTAGTTAAAAAGTTAGGTATGGAACGCCCATTTTCCACAATGGAAGCGTCTATCTCTCAAACGTTAGACTTTTAGAGAAAATGATTGTAGAAACCTCAAACCTTGATGTCATTTTAATAGACCTATCCATAAACACCCTACACACATACCTAGGTTTGACAAAAAAGTGTTTTAGTTTTTGTATGAGAATCGTAAAGCGGTTAATAAGATACATCTACCTACAAAGTTACAACTGTTTTATTCTAATAGTTTCAGAATAATGAAGCTGTGACATACGGACGGACAGACAAACAGACTTAACGAAACTATAAGGGTTCCGTTTTTTGCCAAGCCCAAAAAAGTGAGTGAAATCGGTGGAGTTAGGTATTTATTATACTTAAATATACAGTGCTCACCAATGTAACATAATAAATTTATGAAAGTTATACTTTTAAATGGCAAAATGCTTTTTTAACAAAAACTAAACCTAATAATCATAAAGATGAAATAAGTAACCAAAAATTTGCGCACGGGCGGGGGACTTGAACCAGCAACCTTTTGGCAAACCAGGCCAAACGCTCTTACCAATTTCTTATTTCATCTTTATGAATATAAAATATGACACTGTGAGTGTTAAAAACATTCTAAAGCACACGAAACCTAATAAGTCAATATCCCCTTTATATTTCATCATCGTCATTTCTATCTTGACGTTGTAAATCAGTTTTCATTCTTGAATCCTTCAAGCGAATGTAACCGAGACACAATATATATTATATTGTTATGCGGTCTCATGCGACCGCTCGGGTGTTGAAGTATCACTACAAATATAAGAACCTTCTCACACATAAATTATGGAAAAAATGATTATGCAGAAATACTAAAAAAAAAGCAAGATGATTATGCAGAAATACTTCATAAAAAAATAGTTTACAAAAGTCGAATGATAGAAACACTCTTACAGACTATCTCGATGCGCAAGCGCCGGTATTTTGTTTATTTATCATTAACACATGGCCTTGAATATAGATTAAATAGAATCACCAGTTTCACGTACCTTTCAAATCCATAGGCATGATTATCACAAATATAACATCAAAACACTTGGAAAGATTTTGCATTCATTTGTGTATTTAACCGAGATCACGTAGAGCTTTGTTCGCGGCTATATGAGTACTGATTGAGTAGCGCTATAATACGATGTTGATTCTAGCCGTAGGTATTTCGAATTGTGATAACGGCGACCTTGAAGTGTATTTTCTGCCAATGCTAATTCGATGTCTTGATCTTAGATTATATTTTCTATGACTCATTTCAAGATGTCCCCTTACCTGTAATTACACTTTTGAAAAAAAAAAAAGATAGTATTTTATTTTGCTTTTGTAATGTTATTATGGAATGTAAATATATCTGACACTATATGTTCAGCATAAGAGCTTATTTCGTATAGTTTTCACACACATCTTTAACTTTAAAAAACGTTGGGATTAAACATTAAAATTATTCCCAAAGATTTGTTTTTTTTTTAAACACTTTGTTTACAAACTAAGACAAAATGATCTTCAGTTATACAGTATGTCCCTTAATAAAGTACAATCTCGATAGGAAATGAAAGTAGACCTAAAATGGAACAGAACACTAAAAAAAAACTTGTTTTTTTTTTAGCTTCTACTAAAGAAATATTTCTTTTCCTTCTTTTGTGCGTAAGTTTAGGTCTATTTTCATATCCTATGCGGATTAGGTACACTTTATCCAGAGACACACTGCATAACGTCAGATAAAAATTAATAATCTTTGAATTTACTCTATGAATTAGATGTCGTCAACTTTAAGTTTATATTTACGATCCCAACAGTTAGTCAAACAAAACGCAACACACAATCATTTCGTAATACCTAGTTCAGCTTGTTTCAAAATGAAAATGTTACTTGCATTTATGAAAATCACTTCAACAAGCCCAGTGTCAAACAGAACACCGGGATTGCGCGAAATAACTAAAGATTTGCGTTGCAATTTTGCATATGCAAAATATTTTGCATTTCGGTATATTCTTAGTTGAAATAACTGTGGAACCAGAAAAGCGACAAAATAATAGAGATCTGTTTTGGTCTCACTATAAGCTGTCCTGTAAAAATATAGGTTTTGGTGTTATTTTTCATAACTGAAATATACAAGTTGTGGCCTGTTATAGGAGCAAAAAACTTTGATATAAGCCCTTTAAGTAACTAGTTTTTAATTTATTGTAATGAAAAATAAATTTACTAATATTTTAAAGCTGAAGAGTTTATTTGTTTAAACGCGCTAATCTCAGAAACTAACGAGGAAGCTTTATGCTATTAAACATTACGATTTGACTTAAAAAAGCAGAGAAACAATGACAAATGTTGCAAAAACGGGGGGGAAATATTTATTTTAAGAGCTTCCATTGCGTACGTAGCGTAAACCGTTTAAGGTACATCAAAATCATGAATAACGGGATTGTTTCGCTATTAAAGTTCTACAACAAAGTCCGCAACAGAATATGTCTATCTGATATTGTTTACTCACTATAAACTTTTTATGTTGATAAATTTGATACAAAATGATGTACTATTTTCAGATGTGTTTTGATGCGGACGGGTATTTATTCAACATTATCAGCCAAAGGACGTCCACTGCTGAACGTAGGCCTCCCCCACGGCATTCCACAGCGACCGATCGCTAGCTGTCTGCATCCAGTTTGATCCTGCGATCTTTATAAGGTCGTCTGTCCATCTTGTTGGCGGACGTCCCACGCTGCGTCTCTCGTCGAAGGGTCTCCAATCTAAAACTTTCCTGCCCCAACGGCCATCAGTTCTTCGCGCTATGTGCCCTGCCCATTGCCACTTGAGCTTACTGATTCTCAAGGCTATGTCTGTTACCTTGGTTCTACTACGTATCTCCTCATTTCTGATTCGATCCCGTAGAGAAACACCCAGCATAGCCCTTTCCATCGCTCGTTGTGTGATTTTGAGCTTCATTATAAGGCCCATAGTAAGAGACCATGTCTCTGTATTTATTCTGATCAAAATAAATATATTCACCATCACGAGCTTTTATTTTAAACAAAATTACACGTTATTAATGATATGATATAATATAATAAATATTGGGCACCGATCACATACATTGTTCTGATCCCAAAGTAAGTAGCCAATGCACTTGTGTTATGGAAATCAGACACAACGGTGGTAACACCCAGACCCAACACAATATAGAAAATATCGTTTTCTACATTGACCCGACTGGGAATTGAACCCGGAACCTCACAAGATGGCGACGCTTGGAACCAGCGTGCTAGCCACTCGACCACGGAAATCGTTAAATCATTTGATTTCAATAAATATCACGGTTTTAAAATAATTCCACATCAAAATAATGCTCGCATCTTAAGAAAAAACACGCACTTGCGCTAAGCGCTAAAGTTTGAGGCCTCGTACTTCTAATGAAAATATGTGTTTTGCGTTGAAGTATTTTACAGAAAATCCGAAATTGACACGGGCGACGCCGCAGGGGACCGCTAGTTTTCTATCAAAATAAATCGAACCACCAATGTATTGCACAGAAATGTCATAGGACTTATTATTGTTACTACAACGAGTTAGCGATTTTGATATACATTGATTTAGGATTATAACTTTGGATTACTATACCTCAGTGTTAAAGCATGGTAAAGCGGTTAATACATGACGAAACTATAAGTGTTCCATTTTTTGCCAAGCCTAAAAAAGTGAGTGAAATCGGTGGAGGTAGGTGTAGGTATTTATTATACCTATATATACAGTACTTACTAATCGAATATCATGTATACCCACCAATAACCAATGTATTGCACAGAAATGTCATATGACTTTTTTTATCATTTACTACAACGAGTTAGCGATTTTGATATACATTGATTTGGGATTAAAACTTTGGATTTTTATACCTCAGTGTTAAAGCATTTTAGAACACTATGACCAGCTTAAGGTAACTACGTATACTCTGAAGAATCTATGATTTAAATTTTTGCTACTATCACAGATCACACACTGTATGTATACTCTGAATGTGAATTTATAAACATTGAATTTTGTAGTCATTTTTTATTCGTAGGTACGGCATACCGAAATATATTAAATAAGCTTTTTCCACAATTAGTGTATTCCTAGAATCATTTTTTATTCACAATTTAAGTCGCGTCTCAAGGCATTTCGCATCTCCAGCCAAAAAAATCTGCGAACCAAACCAATTGGATTCAAATTTAGCATCCCTGACTTATTTTACATTGAAAATCCAACTTTATACCTTATTATCATAGCTGGAACAGTCACATTGCAGTGTTTTGTTTTTTCCAAGGTCTTTATCTTGGAATGGAGATGTCAAATTGACCAGTACAGATTGCTTACTGATCGGGTATTCAGCTGAGTATGTTTATAGAATTTGAAAAAGAAAAAGCAATAGTACTTTTGTCAACCAACTGCAAATAAGAATGTTTGTTAAAATTAAAATTCCAGTTTACTTCTATTCATCAATTCATTAATTAGTAGGATAAATAAGAATATTAATTCTTGTATTAAATTAACTTAATCTCAACTTACCCCCTTATTCATAATAACTCAAACAGTCTAATAAACCTTTTTCAGCTATTACACTTTTTTGTCTCTTTCTGTCAACTGATTACAGCGCCAAGAAAGAACGAGACAAAACAGTGTAAAAGTCAAAACAGGTTTATTAGACTGTTTGCGTTATTGTTTGAATGCGCTAATCTCAGAAACTACTGGACTGATTTGAAAAATATTTTTTGTGTTTGATAACTTATTTATCGAGGAGAGCTATAAGCTGTAGTACATCACGCTGCAACGGGAGGGGAGGGAGCAAACTCAAAACGCGCAGACGAAGTCGCGGGGGACTGCTTGTGTTATCTAAAAGTTGTTTCAATAACAATCATGTAACCGCTAAGATATTGCAAACAGTATTACAAAACTAATTATTATTGAAGTGAAAATTTCTTTAGCGGCGTTGAGCACTTTTGCGGGATGGGGGAAAAATGTGAAACTCGCGTCAGGACACGTGACCTGATCGAAAAACCGTAAGACGGTTGGCGAAATTATGGATGTAAGTTGATTTTTCTGAGAGATAAACTTTTTAATGTAATTTAATATAATATAAATTGTAATGTTTGTGTACGATAGCGCAATAAATAAATATTGTATTCTATAAAAATATTATATTATTATTATTATTATTATTGTTATTTATATATATTTTTAGATCTCAGCCATTTTAGCTGGAATTTTGAATAATACGGGCCAAAGCCAAGTAGTATCCATATTAATAGGTCTACATTGTTTGTGAATTTAATGTATTTATATGGAGTGTGTGCAGCTGCGTTTCTTCATTTACCTGTAAAAACTTTCTAACAATTCGACATGTGTTTAATATGACTGCTTTTTGTAATTGTGTATATGTATACTTGGGAAGATTAAGTGTCTTAAGTGATTGGTGCAGTTGTGTTATTATTATTATTATTATTATTGTATTCTATCATAAAAATGATAGTACTTTTATATTGATAATAACTATTCCAAAAAATCAAAAATGCACAACGTTGATATTAAAGTTTTCACTTCTGCCGGCACTCCCGGAGTGCTTTCACAGTTTTTTATTATTAATAAGTATATACTTAAAGGAATGTTTTAAAAACTCTGTTTAGGTGGCGAACCTACGTGTCAGGTGGTTAGTAATCATTTATTTAGTAGTTTTCATTTAATAAAAATATTTCTCGGGATTTTGAATATATTATAAATACATAAAATTAAACCAAATTCAAATATTTGGTTTAATTTTAATATATGCGTGGAGTTCATTATGATCATAAACCTTCTATCCTTACAAATATACCTCTTCTCTAAAATCCAAGCCAGATGATCGTTTATTTATACATGACTTTAATATATTATCAATGCCATCCATATTAAGTAAAAAAAATATCATCACCGCGGTGTCATATACACGCAGCGCCATCTCTCGGCGCGTAGCCGCAACTGAATAATATTAGAAACCACGTCCGAAACACCTCATCTCGTCTCCATTATTCACTCTTTCATTAGTCGGATAGCAATTTTTCAGATCCGCGAATGGTTTACGAGTTTAGAACAGCCGTGGGTAGTGTAAACATTTTATGGAGGGTCGGTTCATAATTACATACCGGGATAGAGTGTAATAAAGATCGCAGGGTCACAATAGATGCGACCAGACGCTATGTTGTGGCTCATAGTAATGCTGATAGAGTCATAACACAATAACACTAATTAAATTAATCGTCATTTTCATTATCAGCTGAAGGACGTCCACATGTTCACTGAAAATAGGCCTTCCCCGCGGTTTTCCACAGCGACAGGTTGAGAGCTGTCTGCATCCAGTGTTCTACATACAGTGTTCTGCGATCTTTACAAGAACGTGTGTCCATCTTGTCGGTGGACGTCCTACGCTGCGCCTTGAGTCGACTAATTCATTCAGACGACCTCCGTGGTCGAGTGGCTAGCACGCTGGTTTCAAGCGTCGCCATCTCGTGAGGTTCAGAGCAATGTATGTGATTGGCGTCCAATTTTTTTTAAAATTATATTGATCATGCGTTTCTGTATTGTTTAGTATCTTGGGTAGGTATACCAGGGCAATGCAATGACTTATCTGATATAACTGATACTCTCTCTCTCTCTCTCTCTCTCTCTCTCTCTCTCTCTCTCTCTCTCTCTCTCTCTCTCTCTGAACTGAGTAATCTTATTCATATTCGCTTTGATACGAGTAAGTAAAACAGATTCATATGAACGTCCATTGCACTGCATTTATACGAATTTGTTTTTCAGTTATTAAATATCAGTTACACAGGAGTGCGAAACTATCTTCATTTTGGAAAATCATCAAACCAGTACTTGATAATGGGTCAAAGGCGAAGAGGTAGGCATAAACTGCGATGGTTGAGTCTCATTATAAAAGACCTAGAAAGCTGTGACTTAACCGAGAACGACGTCCAGGTTAGGGCAAAGTGAAGGAAAAATAGTCGGAAAGCCGACGCCGACATCAGACGGAAGAGTTGCTAGGAAGAAGACGATCAAACCAGTACTTGATAGCAAAGGTACAAAGAAAAATCTAAGAGTTAAAAGTAAGACTCGAAAACGGGTGTTACTTTAAACATAACAACCATCGCCAGTTCTACTTTACATATTGGAGTATGGCTCAGTTGTCCATTACTCGAATATACTGAGGATTGAAAGGATACACAAAAGGTTTCTGTGGCACTTGGCCTTTGCGGAAGGAATACCTAGACAAAAAATACCGTCATATGAGGCTAGAAAGAAACGATTTAATATAGTCAATCTTCATAATATGAGGGACGCGCTTGACTTAGTTTTCTTATTTAAGACTCTGAGGAATCAAATTGACTATCCCCAACTTTTAAATAAATTTCATTTTAAGACCCTACCGATATCACAGAAAATATAATAGTACTACGTACAGAAGGATCACTGTACTAAGAATGATAAAGTAAAAAGAACTTTCGCTGCAACACAATGAAGTGCCATTCACTTCGCACGATTTTAATTCAAGGTTGTTTTATCTACCTATCTATACCTGTCTCTTTCTAACACGTAACGCTTTCCCTGTTTTGCGGCCTTGAATGTGTCAGGGTTGCAAGCGACGCGTGGCAAGAACATACGCGTAGGTACACAACGCGCTAAATAAAATAAATAGTCTTTACCCAGCACATTTCTTGACTGTGTTCTATCGGAGAAAGTAATTGATAGTGTCAGCGCTCGTTTAGTATTAAAATAAGTGTTTACTCTGTCTAATTTAATTATTTGGTACAAAATTACTGAATTCGGAGAAATGAAAGTACAAACCAAACACACATGTATGTACGGCCAACAGCACGTCAAGGTAAACACTGCGGTATCTTATGCAGTTGTAATAAAGGCTAGTTTGCAACAAAAGTGGATAACCTGATTTGCTGTCGACTGTACATCACACTCAAACAAATAAAATTTTATAGTAGAATTATTTTCTCCGTGCAGTTTGGGTCATAAATCATAGCTCGGCCTCAGCCCGGTTAGGGTGGTGAGAAGGTTGCGCGGGCGCACCGCCGTTTTAAAATTTATATTATTTAAAAAAATTAGTTTATTATAAATAATTTCAATAAATATAAAATTTTATATTAATTTATTTATTTATAAATATATATATATATATGTTTTTTATTTAGTTACACACACTTTTGTTGCAAACTAGCCCTAATGTCAACTGCATAAGATACCAGTATTAACCTTAATTTGCTGTTGTAACTACAAAAAGAGACTTTTGTTTATGTGAACCCTATATCCTATACATCTATCTAGAACCCTATACATCTATCGTACCTTTATAAATGCTATCAAAATCGAGATTAATTTTATTGGAATACCTAAAAATTAAGGGTGATATTATATAGCTAAAGTAAAATAATGAACTGTAGCTCTTGGACTATTAGATTTTGGACTACGTAAAATCGTAACACAAAATTACTTAAGTAATTTGGTAGGTACTTATAAATATTATGCTAAATTTAAAGTAAGTTTAGTGACCTGTTTTCGTTTATTTTAAGTTAGATTGACGTAAGTAACTGGGTAGGTATCTTAAACTCAAACCTATTTCTTTGAACAAGAAATGTTGAATACCTACCTACAAAATTTGTTTTGATAAATAATGTCATAATTAGGAACACATATCTCAAATTATTAATAGTTATTTCGTTGTAACGAAGTCAGTCACAGGTTGAGAAAATAAAAACAGTCACAGGCGCGTGGCGCGGTCCGCGAGCGGCAGCCCTAGCCCCGCGCTCATTTATGCTCGGCGTACCGAGTCGCTTGAACGTACCTAAACTTCGGAGTGACACCCCCCTGCCGATATCTACGCAGGAAAATTCTAAATATTCTCTCTGTGCCACTTCGCAGATATCGGCTCGGTTATATAACAAGTTTTCTAGAATCTTCTATGTGAACTTTGACTCCTTACAAAATTATCGGAAATATATATTTTCCAATATTAGTCAAAAGTTGTTAAGTAAGCAATTATTTATAAGTTTACTTATTTGTTTTTATAAGTATAACTAAGCTAGCTGAGTTTGTCTATAAATCTGTAGAGCAATTATCTTATAACTAATAAGCTGTTAAATTAAGCAAAAAACATTGTATCAACAGTTGATAAACCTAATAAATAAAGCATAAATATAAAAAAATATAAAAATACAAATCCACTGCAGAAAACTGCATGTCAATCGGTCAAGCCGTTCTGGAGATATGGGAACACCTTCTCCGTCCCGTCGCAGGTAAGAAAATGGCGTAAGGTGAATATGCAACTTCGGGTCTAAGGTTAGGCGGCTGAAAATGAAAGGTGTGAAGGATGGATATCGAAAAAAAATATGACTACTAATTATAACTACTTCAACTTGAGAGTTTAATTGCCATCAATGACCCTTTATGTAATACATCCAGCAAAGTTCCAGTTTACAGATTTTACAGTAATATTGTTTTTACTACAACTGGATAATAAACTTTAATAACCTACCGAAAAATGTCTTTTAATTTTGTATCAAGGTGTTGCAGTAAAGAGAGAGATTTACGATCCACCCTTGTTGCTAAGGGAGCGAAATAAAATGACTTTGTTACACACACTGAATTCATTTAATAATGTGTTTACCTATGGTAACAATGCTTTAAAAAAATACTTAATAAATCAACTTCTGTGACGCGGGGAATCGAACCTTGCGGTCTCCGCTATCAGTGCGAAGGCCTATACCACTCGGACACACAGATATTAATGTGATTTCAACAATGTTTACCTTGGTCTCGTGACCAGTGTTGTCATACTCTCAACAATCGAATGTTACGATAATGACATATGAAAAGTTTGCTCAAGTGCTTCATTTATTACATCGAAGACATGAAATAAATAAATAAAACTTATTCAAACCCGAAACCGTTTCTTTGACGACGCGTTTGGTGTATTGGTTCGAGCTCCTGACAATTACGCCGGTCGTTGCGGGTTTGAATCCCGCAAGGCGCAAATGTTTGTGTGATGAGCACGAACATTTGCAAGTGAGTCATGGATGTTTAATATGTATTTAAGTATGTAAAGGGAGTTATGGGAGACGTCATAATAATTGTCTGGTATTCGTAACACAAGGAAGAAAATCCCTTAATTCGAAACCACGACAATTGGTGAGTTGTCTGGCACATATTTATTTATTCATTTACTTAAGGAGGCGATGACGCTGGCTGGAATATACTATATTAAGATACAAAAGTTGCGATCTAGAATGTAACGGAAATCCTTATTAAAATCCTTCGCTTAAAAGGTTAAATAAAGTCAAATCATTATCTTGCTTCTAAGTTTTGAGCTAAGGTATTTACAAAACCAATCGTGTTGTAAAGAACTTAGTAAAATCATTAATGTTTCATTGAGCAAAAAAAGTTAGTGTGCCTGGCAAGCTTATAACTTCTTGATTTTATTTCGACATTTTGGTTAGGAATCCTATTGAGACCTTGTTTTTTTTCACTTAAGGGTCTATTTTGTCACACGTATGCAAATATACCTACGTACAAAATCGATGAAATTATTAAAGGATCATGCCGTGAAGAGAGCGTACCTGGGACAACCTAATGGGAGACGCCTAGTTGGACGTCCTAAATACTGCTGGATGGACGTTGTAGCTCAAGACCTGCTCAGTCTCGGCCATAGCGACTGGCAAGAATTATCGAAAGAACTTAGGATGCCAAGACTCACTTTGGGTCGTTGAGTCACCTTAGTAAGAAGTAAGTACTTACTAATGAGCTTTTTAGGGTTTCGTAGCCGAATGGACTAAAAAACGTAATCCTTATATTATTATTTTTGTCAAACCTATGCGTGTATGACAAAAACTATTTTCTCTAAAAATCTAAAGTTTGAGAGAAAGACGCTTCCAAAGTAGTAAAATGGGCGCCCATAACTAACTTTAAACTAAGCGACTGTAAATTTTGAAAACAATACATCATGTAGATCTTGACAAAGACTTTCCACGAAAATTAGTTTGGACGATATCGAACTAGTAGTTTCTAAGATAGAGCACATTTTCAAAAACCGCAAACATAACTTTGTTATTCGTGCAAGTACTATGAAAAACCAAGTTATACTTGCTGTAAACAAAATATTGTGGTATTTTGGCTAAGTGGAAGTATGTGGATCTCTAATTCTCTAGTTAAAGTTGGCACGGAACCCTTAGTGTGCGAGTCCGACTCGCACTTGGCCGGTTTTATAACTTGTAAAATAAATACAAAGGACTTGTTTATCTTATGGGGAAAATGCCAACAAAAATAGCTTATATAAAGCTTAATCGATTTCAGAATGATTGTCGTGAATAAAATGTTCGAGTTTTTGAAATGTACTTTTTTCTAAGCCGTTGTTAAAGGCAAAGGCCTTCCCCAAACTACCTACTCAATGCGTCCCTGTTCTTGGTAAGATAAGGGATTGCCAGGCCTCGTGGTATTTGTCAAGATATATCTTGACAACTAAGTACTTTAATTAATAAAAAAATCAATATTTTATCACAAAATATAGATAGTAACACAGAAGTCAAACTACATTCAAAGCGCCCTCGAGCAACGCATACAAAAGCACCGCTCACGGACAAGAGATCTCGGAACATTTCGGGACAGTGCGAGCACGAATGCCGACCGAGACACGCGTCTTGGAAGGGTTTTATAATGTGAAATATGTTGTTGGGTCACCTCGGCTCTTTTTATGTAATTTTTCTTATTTTTAATCTGTAAATCATTCATAAAATAAAAATAACGTAAAATAAAAACATGTTTTTTTATTATATTGTGTAATTTTTACTGTCATTTGATGGGATTAGGTCTAAAACAGAAAACTCAAAAGATATTGCGACAAGAATTAAACCATTAAGAAGGGGGAACCCATCACTTAACCGCAATTTTCTTCAACGATTTTGTTTCCCCATAAAGCTATTCGCAGATGTTTCTAAACGATATTCAACATGCTCTTGAATCATGTTACATCACAATTTCATTAGGTCGAATGCTTATTATATACAAACTAACTTCATCGTTACTTATTTTCATGTATTATGTTATTTATGGAAGTAACGTACACTTGCGAGCAAAAAAAGGAAACCATTGCCGAATTTTCGACAAATCTTCTTTTCTTCAGTCATTTACATAGGTACCGAAAATAAACAATGAATACCATTAAAATATTGCTTGCGTTGATTACCACATTTGTGATCGATATGTTGCTAATAATAACTGCATAAATAAACAATGTATTTAGAATATACATAACATAAACTATTATTAAAATTACGCCCTTTCACCTCATTTCTCGCGTATTATCAGTTTTTTATTCTTTAATATTGGGAAGAGCACAGGTTTTTGCATATTTTCATTACAGACTTTCTTAAATATACCTCGTACCGTCGCATTTTTTTCATTCAAGGAAGCTGTGTGTATACCTATTGATCTTCGCGTCATCAGATTACTTTCTTTAAGTTTCCATAAGTTCTCTGCGCCGAAAACCTATTAATTTATCATACAATAACAGTTAGTTTTCTATATTTAAGATTATAACGCTCAAATTCAACAAAATTTAACCCTATTTCCAATTTGTCACTGTGCCTGTGCCGATTTTTTGTTCCAACGTGTATTCAAAAGTATGCAGCCAGGTGTTCGTTCCCAGACAACGTATGGGCAATATTCCCAAACGCCTAGATAGCTAAAGTCATGTGCGACGTTGCCTGAATGCGAACACTTGCTATGTAGACAATTAAGGTACCGACCACAGTTCATAGTTAACACTGCCTCAACTCTGAAACTCTGTCTGTGCGTTTATCATCGTGAGAAAAGAATAGAATTTTTAAAAATTTAAATCAGCTGTAATTAAATTGCTACCGGATGAGTTGACCTAGGTATCTCTCTTCTCCCCCTCGAATGGAGCACGCCTTGTCGTGGCGAGGAGGCTCAGTAGCCTGTCGCAATCCAGCGGCAGGTGAAGCCAAGATGCTCCGTGGAGAGTTCCGCTGCGTCTGTTCCCGTATCGGGCGGCAGTGGCCATAGTGAGTCGCGTCTGTCTCGCATCGAGCGGCGGCTCACTAAAAGTCGTTGGACTCCCGGCACCCCTCTGGTGTATCAGAGGAGGCAGGGGATGTCCTGAGGACTTTGGTCCTCTGGGCGAGCTCGGCGTGCATTTGCCGTCAGGCGTGGCTCGCCTCGTCGGGAGGGTCTCGGACAGACGGTGTGGGGACACCTCTGTCCAACCACCAGGGACCCTCCTGAGGCGCCAGTGTGCCGTCGGGAGTGGGATCGCCCCACTCCGTGGAGATCCGCCCTCCTAATGGAGGGTGGAGGTTGCGCTGGCAAGGGTCGCGGGACTGTTGAGACACCGCGGCCCCTGCTGTCAAAGCCACCAAGCGCGGCGGGCGTCGTCAGGTTTTAGTGGGTATACCCGGGGGCGAATCCGGGGGAGTCCCACACACGCCCCTCCGTTCCCCGACGGAGAGGTACGGTGCGTAAACTGCATTTCCTGACGTTAAAAAAAAAAAGGTATCTCTCTTCTGTGTAGCTCACTAAATTAGTTGTTACTGGTCCTAATTTAATAATTTATTTTAGTTTATAGGTTAAAGGTTTTTTATTATTATTTGTAATTTTCTTCCACCGGTGGCCTGTTATTCATTAATTTAATTTATTTTTTTCACTAATTGTAATCCAATTACTTTCTTTTATTGATGTTATAAAATGTTTAATTTCAATTCATTTCGTCAAATTGATACTTAACTTGATAACTGATAAGCATGCTGTGTGTAAGCGCTCTTAGAGCTGCAACAAATTATAATGTAAAATTTTGTATTATATTGCTTGTAATGAAATGTAATGTTTTAAACTTTCATGGTCACTTACATTAGAATAGTTAGATACGGGATTGCTACCATGTACCTTATTATTTATGAGTTTCCGATATTTCGGCACTGTTGCAAGCGCCATGATCACGGAGTTACTGCAACAGTGCCGAAATATCGGAAACTCATAAATAATAAGGTACACGGTAGCAATCCCGTATCTAACTATTCTAATGTCATGAAATGGTTGTAGATCTGTTGTTTGCACCAAATAAAATAAAACTCATTAGCGATATCTGTCAAATACTTCATATAAATTGACCTACCATATTTGAACACTTCTTTGATAAGTACATTTTTAAATCAAATAAGCAAAAATATACCAGGTATCAAAAATATTATCCATATTTCCTCGTATCACTAACTGTCTATGTGCAATGTTATATCCTGACCTATTTTTTTGTCCCAACGTGTATTCAAAAGTACGCAGCCAGGTGCTGATTCAAGGAAACGTTCCCAGACAATGTATGGGCAAAATTCCCTAACGCCTGGATAGCTAGAACCGTGATGTTGCCTGAATGCGAACGCTTGCTATGCAGAAAATTAAGGCACCGACCACTGTTCGTAGCTAACACTGATTGGAGTCTGTTCAACTCTGAATCTGAAACTCTGTAGTTACCGTGAAATGTATACATTTTGTGCAGACACCACACACTTACACCATTGACTGATCTTAAAAGTGCCAATACTTCAGCATATCAAATTGTAACTGGTCTCTCAAGATACAGGCAAAGCCTAGTTTGAGAGCCTTTGGTAACTTGCGAGATTTTATGACTTTTTCTTTGTATAATTTAGGCTTAGACACGTGTATTTTTTTGTCGTCAATAATTTTTTTTTATTTATTTATTTTATTTATTGTCGTTCTTTTTTTGGATTAGACTAAACACTTTATTAACTACACAAATTGCTTATGTTATGATTTAACTGGCGATACAGGTCCCTTATCCATAACAAAAGCATAACTATTGAGAGTGGTACCTGCATAAATGGTAGATACTAAGTTTAAAACTAGAAACGAGAATAAGCTTGACTTTAAAAACTTCAGACTTCAGAAGGTTTATTGAAAGATAAACACTCTTTAATAAATTACCTCAAAATATAATTGTATTTCCCATAGATGAATTTAAATCGATTGTTGAACATAGTTTAATGAAAATGAAAAATATTATAAAGTAGATGATTTTATAAACGATAAAAATTATGTTCTAACTTGTACGAACATTACATTGACAATAGTGACTGAGTTTGTTGCGCAGCATCTTCGCAGCACTCGCCAACAATTGTGCCGGAGCTGTGCTAGGGCCAATGTTGGGACGTGTAAGGGCTCTTGTACACGATAAGAAAAACCACCGTGTCTGTCACAGACAAGACAAAATCATCATGTACACGACAAGAAATTTGTAGGATCTAGCTACGAAAACTTGTCGTGTCTTCTGCAGACAAGATGAATCCGGCTGTGTAAACGATGAGATTTTTTTCGGGCAGTCGTGCGCAGGATATAATAGGGTGTACTAAGCAAGTTTGTTTGTGAGGAAAATGATCATGTTAACGACGCAACAAAAAATAATGATTATTGCTTATTATATCTATAGAAGAATGAAAAAGGAAAAGAAAATCAAGAGACTTTACTGGGTTTTTACAACAAAAAGCAGAGTTTGGCGGGTTCATAACCCTGTATCATGTATTGCGAGAATATGAAGATAAGTTTGTGGACTATTTTCGTATGAAAATCACCACTTATGACAAGTTGTTAAGTGCTTAAGAAAATAAAATACGGGTCCCATTGTCCCACAGGTCGTGCCTCTACTAAAGTTATAAGTAACTCAATTAAATTATTATTTAACTCAGTCATGGTTTATTGTCTGGCATAACGTCAACTGTCCACGCGTACTAACGTGCAAAGACATACTACCCGAACAAATAACACAATACAGCGAGTGTTTGCCGGCCGGCGGCGCGTGTGTCGTGTCTTGCGCAGACAAGATTTAGTCTTTGGTCAGCGCCGGAGCAATGTACACAGGTCGTGTGTAGAAACGACACGAATTCTTGTGCAGGCCCGGCGACTTTTCTTAGCGTGTACAAGAAGCCTAAAAGTGCTAGCAATAATATACAACTTTTTGTGTGTTGTTGTTGTTGTAGTTGGTTGATTAGATGGGTGAATCAACTTTTTTCTGTCCCAAAGTGGAAAATTTTTAGAAATAAAAAAGGTTGAGAGGATCATGTTTTTTACAATAGATCCGTGTTCCTCAATTATTAATTGATCATATTATAAGAAGAGGCACATATTTTGATGTCTGTAATACGAGTAAATTATTTTAGTACAGATGAGGGCCTAAAAATCAGTCCCCTGGGTGACCATTATTTTGATTAATAAAATTCCAAAAAAACGATACAAAAATAGCCGTCATAACAAGATGTATTGAATAACACGCTAAATCTATTACCAAATATTTATAAACTATTAGGACTATTTATATACCCGTAAGCTATATCTCTTGAGTCACTAATGCAAAAACAAATTCTAAAAGTTCTTATAATTCTTTAAAAAACAGTCACGTAATTAAAAAACTTCTTGAGCTGATTTATCTCATAAACCGTTTAAGTTCTACATATTATTTTTCCTGCACAATACTTGTCAACGAAATAAAACTCAAAAATATGCGCAAAAACATGGGGACAATTTGGTTTGTCAGGAGACAATATTTAACCCAAGAGACAATAATATGCAAAAAAAAAAACAACAATTTTTTACAAAGTTTTTCAAGTTTATTTAATTTATGTGCCGTTATTTGTAAGAAAAGATGGAAATAAAACCGTACCAACTTATTATAAGGTTAATCAGTACATTTCGTAATTTTCTTAGCTTCAATGCGGGTCAATTTTGGTAAAGAATTAGCCTGAATAGTATTAATGCATCACAACTTTGCTGTTGAGTTTCCTTAATAAATAAAATGAATGAAATTGTTATTCCGCAAGCTAAACATATAATGGAACTGCTTTAGTCATTCTGCTGGCAACTATCTAAGAGGCTCTTAATTATTTTGGAAACGCAGGTAAGATCAAGAGTTTCTGGGGTTTTCAGTCTTCTAACTGGCCACAAACAGCTCGGGCTGCAGAATCTGGGAAGTAACACCTATCGCTTAAAAGACATTTAAAGGAGTTCTCCCAGTGCTTGATCACCGGTATGTTCTACAATCTTATCAAACTTTATCTGACTCAGTTACTGAATACCGTCTGATTCATGAAAGTTAAGATAAGATGAACTTTCAGCTGACATCCAATCTGAACCACAGATATTTAATCAAATCCATAGCCTGAACATCACCTTAATTACTTAATACTCCCCCTAAGGTCAGGCAATACTTTATTCCAAAGCAACTTCTTCAATTCTTTCAGCTTAGGCTTGATCTTGCATGGAATTCTCTGTGATCTTTAGGATTTTGGGTCTCCCAAATACCAACTGACTGTGTGGATTCGATTCAGAGCAGCAATAGTTAGGAGGATGCTAAAATTAGTCGGCATAAGCTGTTCAGTTTAGTGCATTTAAAAGCCCATCCGGCGCCTTTCCAGCATTGGGATAAAAAGACGTGGACGCTGTTTCCATCCATATATCATAGTCATACTAGATTTAAGCACCAAATGTTATCGATCTACATTTCTGATAAGTAAAGCTAACGAAACCAACTCTTAATACCTCAACTCCCGAGCGGTTGCATGAGACCGCATAACAATAGAATATCTATTGTGTCTCGTTCACATACGCTTGAGGGATTAAAGTAGGTGACAAGTGCTTCGTCGAGCCTAGCTGAGACAAATGATCCGACTGGGTGGGCCTAAGCTCAAGATAGAAAGTTTGATTGAAGACCTTTTATCAAAAGAGTAGCGTTGAAGTCCTCTGGCGAGATAGGAAGAAGATCTAGTAAAGATGGCAGGATCAGAACTGGGTGCAGACTGCTTGCAATCGATCGCTATAAAAAAAATATTTATTTTTAGCAGTGGACATCCTACATCCTACGGTTGTTCTCGAAGGTGTTGACTACTACAAAGGATCCGGACATTTTAAGCAAATAGAATATGTTCTAGTCAGGCATGGTCTATCTTCGGCTGAATTAAGTTTAAGTTTATGTAAATTTTGTTTTTAAGATCTTTTTATAAGCTTTCTCTTACAGCGCCTTTGTTTTTTGGCACGGGTGAATGATATAATTTCGTAAAGGTTTCATTGCATTTCTACTGAGTGTGATCAAAAATTGACAAAATTATTTAAATTGCTAAGTATATTTATTGTAACATTTATAGTTTTTGTAAGTTTCAAACCATTAATTTTGTCTATTTTACGAGATAAAATAGTAACATACTGTGAATAGATATCATTTAGGGAAGTTATAAGTTGGCTTTAACTCATAACGAGACGGTAAGATGGGATAGGAGAAATCACTATAATAAAGCTTCATATTGTTAAAACAATATAAGACTATAAGCTAATACACCAAAAGCTGATTATTATATAATTAAATGAACTATAATGATACAATAACCGCGTTTTGTCTCTGGAGTCACCTCAATTGTCTCTTAGGTCACCTAAATAGTGAGAAAGGGGAATCAGTGACTCCAGAGACATTTAGCCTTTAAAAAAATGTATATACGCCATTTACACCCAAATTACCTCCATTAATATTCTCACGTGATATAAGACCACATTGCTTACTGCAATAAAGTTCAAAGCATTAAAAAGAAAATAAATACTTGGGAAAATACGTGGTTGCCAGCGGACCAGTAAACGTACCCTCAGCGTGACCTCTGACGGCGTATGAAATGTCTGAGTAAATTATCAGTCGCGAGAATAACAAACACGATCAGGTGAGACCTAGACCGTGTTGTGCAAGGTGCAAGCGTTAGTTTTGCCGTTTTAAGACCAAATATACTATGTATAAGATGAGTAAGTCTGGGGACAACAAAATAACTGCACTACGAGGGACACAATATCAAAAGTCTAAATACCTAATAAATCGTAAAATTAATCGGATGTTTCTTAAAACATGTGATAATATGGGGTTTGTTGATTAAAATGCAATATAATTATGATTTTTATTCACACCAGGCGTGGTAGTTTCGACGCGAAGTGACGTATGCTAACTCGAGTAACTCGTGAATTGCGAGACTCGACACGGTGTTTTGACAGTCGATTCGCCGACAACGCAAATTTGCAGGACTCGACACACTAATTTTGACAGATGTTGACGATAACGCTTTCGCGGGTAATGAAAATCTGTAAAAGCTCATCTTAGCAGAACAATCGAAAATTATGCTAGAATTATGTTAGAAAAAAATCTAAAGATTTTTCTTTGTATTTTTTACCTTTACTTAAGGGTTAAATTCCTAGATACGGTGTTTCTATTGTTTTCGAATGTAAAGAGCCTCTTGCGGATACTTCTAGGAACTAACTTCTAGAGACATGCTTTTTAATAGACTATGATGCTTTTAAATAATTTTCATACATTTCCTTTACTTAGGATTTGTATTTGAATACGGCTAATTTCGACGATAACTCCATTCGTCGGGACTTGCAATTTTTACAAATGTCAATCTCGCAAGCACGATTTTCTAATGTCATTTTCATTATCGTCGGAAAAAGATAAGTAACTAGAAATTATTTTATTTAATACTCGTGGCCTAGTTGTCGCATTTGTGCGGTAATAAGGTTAAAATAAACGCAGTATTTTTAATTATCATTTTCAAAAGCCTGATAACAATTCCAATGATGTATACAACAAATTGTGTTGAGGGTTGAATAATAAGAAAATATGAAATCCCGTCGGAATTCCCTAATTTAACTCCATAGTTGATATTTTTAATTAGATAAAGTATTTACTACTTAATTTACGTACATTCTTACTTACGTTACCTCAAATTTTAAGGCACTTTCGAAATAATTATATATTTAATATTATAATATAATATTATATTACGAAATAATGTCGATGAAACGATGTTTATTTATTTAATTAGTAATGTAGCTGATAAAACAATCTATAATTTGCGCCTTTACTTAAAAAAATATATTTTTAAAGTATATTTAAGACAATAATGCACGATGAGGGCAACAATTTTTAAAAGAAAGTTGATAACCACTAGAACACTCGATCACTATTTGCAACCCTTATTCGGCTCTCATTAATACAGCTAAAAGGTAGACTACTAGATAAATAACAGCTTTTAAAGCTCTTGAGTTCTTGTTTATTTTTTTATGAAACCAAAGTATTTACGGTTTCGTCGCATTTGGATGGGTGATCATACTAACTAAAATGACATTTCCGTCCTTTTAAATTGAGTGGTTTTTATCTAAGCGAATACTTCTACGTCACCATCATCATTCTATATGTATAAGCTAGAATAGGCCTCCACCACAGTTTTCTACAGTAACCGTTTGCGGGTGGTATCCAGTGTTATCCTGCGATCGCAACGGACTTAGACCAGTGAAACTATAGACCCTTTATACTCTGCGACTTTTAGCAGCGATGCAGTCACGATGCAGCATCGATGCAGTCACGATGAAGAAGCTGGAAATTGTCAAATCATGTACTGAATTTTGGCGTTTGCATCCATACTAACACCAACTGCATCGCTGCGAAATTAAATCTATTCATTGCGTGAGTCACGATGTTGAAGCGCATTTTTAACACGCGCGAGTGCATCGATGTTAAAAGTCGTGTGTGAGGGTTCATAAGTTCAAGTAGCAACGGGCAGAGTACATATCGCAAAGGACAGTCATTGGGACAGAAAAGTTCTAGGTTGCACCGATGAATAAGTAATATATGGTTATTAAACTAACATTAAGTAAAAAATCATTTTATGATGATAGCTGTCGTATGTCCTATTAGGCGTTACGACGAATTCAACTAACTCTAAATAATGAAAATTGTGCCCCCGTATCGAGTTATAAGAACTGTAACAAACGCGACTTTCTGTTACTATACATAACTTATGAGAAAAGATAAATAAAATATTCTGGAATGATTCGCATTTAATGATAATAATAACAAATATTAAAGAATATTGCACAAATAAAGACACAAAAAACAAAAACATTTCAATCAAATCATAAGAAGTACAATATTGGCGGTCTTGTCTCTTATCTCTTCCAGACAACCATTGATTAGAGGGAATAGCGTATATTAGAGGGGTAGAATCGTTTATTAGAAGGTATTTTGTGTTATTTAAATAAATTATTACACCGTCATTTTTTATTGTAGGTACAGCAATTATTGCTTTGTCACTCCTTCAAACTTTCAACTGCAGCAATTCGTGAAAAAGGCCTGAAAATAATTGAAAAAGCTAATATAAATCATTCCTAATGCACTTCACATGTCTCCTGCATCTTTATGCGCTCGTTCTAGTTTCGTTTTTCGGGTTTTGTAAGTTCTTGCTGTCTTTTAAGTCTTTTTAACTGTAATCTGCTGAAAACTTGTTTTTAAATAGTTTTGCAATACATGAGGGGCTCGGATCTTATGAAGTGAGAAACCGATAATAAACTCGGTTTGAAACCGCTACCTTGCGGGGATTTTGACCATTTAATAATCACTAGTTGAATATTATATTTAAATCATGAAACCAATAAACAGACACTGAATATCTAGCTACTTATGCACATAAAAACACGTTGCAAAATTTTATTACTTACATGCATGGAATCTATTTATTTATCCGATCTCTACATTAAACGATGTACCGAAAGTCAAGATAATGTGTTTTATATTTTCCGATTTTGTATTTTAGTATAATTGGCTGGGAATTCTTGTGGAATTTAATTTAAAAGTTGCAATGATAAATTATTTGCAAAACGTTGTTTATTTAATGTCAAACTGACATAAGGTATTGATTTACTTATTACCGGTGTTGCAGGAATTATTTTTATGTTTCCTTAAATTAATATTCACCGCGAACCTTCTAATGCTGGGAGCCGTCTGTGAAACCTATGGTAAAAACTCCATGTTATTTAAAAAGAAAAATGATGGCTGCCATTTCTTGCGTTTTTTAATGTAAAGGTATAGGTATAAATACGAGTACGAGTGCAAAAGTTTTTCCACGCGTATCTCGAAAAATATCAGTAACTAAAATGATTAAAATAAGGCTTGTGTATCGTCATAGCCGTATCACAAAGCTTATTTTTAGGGTTCCGTAGCCGAATGGCAAATAACAGAACCCTTACAGTTTCGTCAAGTGACAGACTTGTCTGTCTGTATGTCACAGCCACTTTATTCTGAAACTATTAGCATCACACTATTGAAATTTGGCAGAAAAATGTTAACCGCTTTACGATGCCCATACAAACAATGCAAAATGATGATATTTAAGGAGGGGCCCATACACGAAACCAAAACCAAAAAAAAAATATTTTGTCAAACCTGTAGCGTGTCTATGGTCTATTAAAATGACAATGAGGTTCCTCAAACCATTTTCTCTAAAAGTCAAGGTAAAATAGGTGTCCTCCCCCATCTAACTTTTTAACTAAGCGAGTGTAAATTTTGAAAAAAATACATGATGTAGAAGTTGGTTTAAACAAGATCGAACTAACAGTTTTTGAGATAGAGCATATTTTTAATAACCGCAAAAATAACTTTATTATTTATAGAAATACTATGAAAAACAAAGTTATATTTGCTGTCAGCAAAATATTATGGTATTTTGGCTAAGTGGAAGTAAGTGGATCTCTAATTGAGTTAAAGTTGGCACGGAACCCTTAGTGAGCGAGTCCGACTCGCACTTAGCCGGTTTTATTGCTGTGTGCTTGTGCTGAGATGAGGTTTATTGCATAATATTATTTTCTGAATCTTTATTATGATTTCATGCCATTTTTTTGTCTCTATTTACAATCAGTCAGATATCTTTAATTAAATTTGATGAATTGTTGCATATTTATTGACAGTAAAAACCATCAGTTCGACAGTAAGGACTATAAGCTTTCCAGTATAAAAATATCTTCCTTTATAACGTTTACCCTAGATAATGGGAGGATGTGTATCGGGTACGATTCGTGGCAAATGTGTACGTTTGAAGATTGCGATATGAATACGGTTAATTTTATCAGATTTCGTGATACTGCAAGCTATTTTTTGTGATAACAAAATGTCAAATTTTTGCAACATCAGACTACCAGCGAAAATAGCAGAAACTTGCCGTGGGGACAGCAGTTTTTTGTATGGGAGCCTGGCGTGGTAGTTTCGTCGCGAAGTGACGTATGATAACTCGAGGAACTCGTGAATTGCGAGACTCGACACCATGTTTTGACAGTCGATACGCCGACAACGCAAATTTGCAGGACTCGACACGCCAATTTTGACAGATGTTGACGATAACGCTATCGAGGGCAATGAAAATCTGTAAAAGCTCATCTTAGCAGAAAAATCGAAAATTATGCTAGAATTATGTTAGAAAAAAATCAAAAGATTTTTCTGTGTATTTTTTACCTATACTCAAGTGTTTAATTCCTAGATACGGTGTACTATTGTTTTCGAATGTAAAGAGCCTCTTACGGATACTTCTATGAACTAACTTCTAGAGACATGCTTTTTAATAGATTATGATGCTTTTAAATAATGTTCATACATTTCCTTTACTTAGGATTTGTATTTGAATACGGCTAATTTTATCTATTTTCGACGATAACTACATTCGTCGGGACTTGCATTTTTTACAAATGTCAATCTCGCAAGCACAATTTTCTAATGTCATTTTCATTATCGTCGAAAAAAGATAAGTAACTAGAAATTATTTTATTTAATACTCGTGGCCCAGTTGGCGCATTTGTGCGGTAATAAGGTCAAAATAAACGCAGTATTTTTAATTATCATTTTCAAAAGCCTGATAACAATTTCAATGATGTGTACAACAAATTGTGTTGAGGGTTGAATAATAAGAAAATAGGAAATCCCGTCGGAATTCCCTAATTTAACTCCGTAATTGATATTTTAATTACATAACGTATTTACTACTTTATTTACGTACCTTCTTACGTACTTCAAGCTTTAAGGAAGTAAAATAATATAAGCAGTGATTCATACTAATCATTGGAATTTTTTTTATTTAGATACGATAAAACAACCTATACTGTTGCGACTTTACATGAACTCATATATAAAAAAATATTAAAGACAATAATGTACGATGAGAGGGCGGACGGCAACAGTTATTAAAATAATGTTGATAACCACTAAAACACTCGTTCGCTTTTTGCAACGACCCTTATTCGGACCTCGTAACTTAACAAATACCTACTACTACCTATTTTCAACCAAAATGACGTTTACGAGTATTAAAGCATTTCCGTCCTTTGGAATTGAGTGGGGTTTTTCTGGGGTAATACTTCTACTTTCACCATCATTATTCTACAGTATTCCACAGTAACCGGTTGCAAGCGGTTTGCGTCCAATGTGATCCTGTGATGATGATGATGATGCGCAACGGACGTAGCCCAGCGAAACTATAAGTTCGAGTACCTAACAACGGGCGGGGTACATAGCGCGACGGACTGATGGTCATTGGGACAGAAAAGTTTAAGGTTGGAAACCGATGAAGAAGTGGTAATTGGTTATCCAAACAAACATTACATACAAAAACATTATTGATGATAGCTGTCCTATGTCCTATTCGGTGCGACGACTAATCGTCGACCAGCGACGTCAAAATAATGAAAACCCGACTTCAAAACCAATTTTTCAAAGTGGTCTACGATACGAATGACTGCGATATGAGGAAAAACATGTACAAAAAATACATGCAGTCAAATTAATGACGTCCTCCTCTTTTAAAGTCGGTTAAAAATCGTTCCCGTTCTCGAGTTATTAGTAGTGTAACTAACGCGACTTGCTGTTATGTAAAGGTATGAGAAAAAAAAGATTTTGTAATGATTCGTATATTATGTTATTTAATTAAATTTATTGTATTATCATTGTTTTTATTACACTGAAATTATGGCTTCGTTACTCCTACAATCTTGGCCTGCAGCAATTCGTAAAAAATCCTGAAAATAATTGAAAAAGTAATTAAGAAATCTTTCATATGCACATAACATGTCTCCCGCGTCTTCATGCGCTAAGCTTGGTTGCTTTTTCAGATTTTATAAGTTTTTATGTAGTCTTTTTAACTGTTATTTACTAAAAACTTGTTTTAAATAGTTCTGCAGTACATGAGGGGCTCGAATCTTATGTAGTGCGAAACCGATCATAAACTCAGTTTGGAACTGCTACCTTGCGGGGATTTTGATCATTTAATAATTACTAGTTAAATTTTATATTTTAATCATGAAGCTAATAAACAGACACTGAATATTTTTAGCTACATATGTACAAAAAAACACGTTGCAAAACTTACATGCATGGAATCTATTTATTTATCCGATCTCTACATTAAACGATGTATCAAGAGTTAAGATTATGTGATTATATATCTTCCGACTTAGTATTTCACTATAATTTGCTGGGAATTCTTGTAGAATTTAAATAAATAGTAGCAAAATAAATTATTTGCAAAACTTTGTTTACTTAATGTCAAACTGACATAAGGTATTGATTTACCTACTACCAGTGTTGCAAGAATTATTTTATTTTTCCTTAAATGAATATTCCCCGCGAACCTCCATGCTCGGAGCCGTCGGTAACACTTATATGGTAAAAAGTCCATGTTATTTAAAAAGAAACATGATTGCTGCCTTTTATTTCGAATTTTCGAGTGACTCGATTCGACCTGTCGAAAACAAGTAGTATAATAAGAACAAGTAGAAAAAAATGTGGCTATGTTATTCAATAGATATAGTATTTTCCATGCGGTTTTCATCTATAAATAAAGTGACTGATTTCTACAACATTATCGATTATTTAGATATACCTACACGAATTAAGGCCGATTAGGTGTGTGAATCAATTCAGTTCGAGTTTCGTTGAAAGTATAATATTTGTGTAATTATTTATTTTTAAATAAAATGTAATGTTTTTTTATTAATAATTTGGAAATGATCATATTTTAAATAATAATAAATTATTGTAATTGATTAATTTAAATTGTAAGATGAGCGTTATTGCATAAGAATATTTCCTGTATGTTCATTATCATTTATTGCCATTTTTTTCTCTAATTACGATCAGTCAGACAGCTTTACTTAAATTGAATGATTTATACATATTTACTGACAGTAAAAACCAACAGATAGGTAGGAAGGACTATAAGCTCTCTCGTATAAAAATATCTTGCGTTATAATGGTTACCCTCAATAATGGGAGGGTGTGTATCGGGTATGATTCGTGGCAAATGTGGACGTTTGAAGATTGCGTTATGAATACGGTTAAATTTATCAGATTTCGTGATGCTGCAAGCTATTTTTTGTGATAATGAAATGTCAAATTTTTGCAACATCAGACTACCAGCGCTGGAATAGTCTCCTGGGTTACCTAGCCAAAAACTAAAAATTGTTAAAAAAATATAAAGCATAAATTAATTTTCGTATTGCTTATTGATCTAAGTACGAGATTAATTCATAAAATAAATTAAAATTCAGTATATTTTTTGTGAAAATTGATTTTTAACACTTGGGACAGGAAAAAACAAAAAAAAGTTGATTGACCCAGATGTGTTTTCTGTGATCCACTGAGATTTTTCTCATTTGTAAGTTGTACTCGTAAAGAAAGAAAAAATGCCTAAATATTTTTTCACACACAGGTGGAAACACCCTTATTTTTGTGAGCTGTCTCATGTTATTTGCAGAGAGATTGACTTGGAATGTCATCTTTTAGCATGACCTAGAGGTTTGGCTGGCCAAGAATGCTTTTAGCATTAAGTCCGCTTTTATACACCAAATTAGTAAAATTTAGTCTTTAAATAAACTAGTAATCAATAGGCTTTTAAGTCCCCTTAGATTCTGTTTTTATTGTGACGACCTCCGTAGTGTAGTGGCTAAGCACGCTGAGTTTCAAGGCGTCGCCGCTCCGAGGTCCCGGGTTCGATTCCCGGTCGTGTTGATATAGAAATCAAAATTTTCTATTCCTCCTTGATTCTTCATCTGTCACATAGCCAAAGTTTTTTACAAGTGCAATTTATATTATTAAGTTTGTATAATGACAGAGCACTATAAAAACAAAAATGAAATTATAAATTGGCTTCCAGCATCTTAACCGATTGATAAATATTTCCTTCGGATATTGTGAGAGCAATCTCGCAACATTGATAACGTTACGCAGCCTAGGTACACGTTAAAGTAAGCGCTTGCAAAATACAACAGACTTGCCAATGTGACGGTTGCCGAGTGGTATAGCCATACGCCCGGATAGCGTAAGACACGGGGTTCGATTCCTCATCTGTCACACAGCCAAAGTTGCTTTTTACAAGTGCAATTATATTTTCAATATTGTCTCGGGTCTGGGTGTAGTGTAACCACCGTTCTATCTGATTACCTTAACACAAGTGCATTAGCTACTAACTTTAGGATCAGATCAATGTATGTGCTTGGTGTCCAATAATTATTATAGAAAAAAATGAATAAAGTCATTATAACCAGGTGTACACTCTATTTCATTTCTACCTACATGTTTTCCTCAACGTAACCAGAGAGTGAATGTACAACGTAACCATACTGAATTCATTATTGGCGCATGTTTTAATTTAAACAACCGCCACAGAGGGCGCCCCTGACTTCGAGGGATTACTCGCAAATTGAGGGCTTTGTCCCGTATAGAGGTAAGCACGACTTAATATTTTATTAATCGTTCCGTATATTCCTGGAGCAAAGTTCAAAAAACTCCAACTCTTATTAGAAAATGCTTAAGGGTACTCACATAACCACTGCGCTGCTGATGCGTTGCGTTGATCTTGCGTCGTTGGAGCGTTGCTGTTCCTTTGATCTAAATATACAGGATGTTGTTTTGGTCAGTGACATCCAACTCAGGGATGATAATATAAGTTATGCTTATTCTAAAAATAAAACTGTAACTTCTGAGCAAGTTTTATACAAGAATTAATCTACGAAATACTACGCCGTAGCTAGTAAGCTACGAAGAGGCTACCTGGTGTTGGTGGTTTTGACTCGATCACTGTACCGGATAAAAAAATGATTTTGTGGGTTTTTTCCATTTAAATAAATATATTTTTTATATATTATTTTTGGCATCAGTATCGTTTGTATAGCCACCCACTCGTCGCTGACCAAAACAACACCCTGTATGTGTAAGCAATCGCGGTGTCAGCAGAGGTGCCGGGCACAGGCGGGGCCGTTCGGGTGACAGACAGACCTTGCCGGGACTCCATATACTCAAGACGTGTGTGTGCTACCTATGTAAAAGAATAATAGTTTTATTTACCATCGATCCCATAATCGATTACAATAGCTTATTTATCGAAGGCTTTAGACTATAAACATTGCACTGCGAGGGTAGGAGAGGGAGCAAACTCAAAACGCGCGGACGCAGTCACGGGGGAACGCTAGGTTCTTAAAAATTCTCGTTAGCGATATCTGTTTATTACTTCATACGAAATGGCGGTCATTTTGAATTATTCGTTGTATAGTGCTTATTCGTCTATGGTGAAACAGCTACTTACTTATTTTGACGGCCATTGGAGCTGGAAAGTCCTAGATTGGAACCCAGAAAATGTGGACGTCCTCCTCAAGTCGTCGCTCATCAAGTGCTCATCACACAAACATTTGCCCCTTGCGGGATTTGAAGCCGCAACGGCCGCGTAATATTCAGGAGCGCTAACCAATACACCAAACGCGTCGTCGTATTTCGTGTCAATACAAACTGTATTTACTTATTTATGCTCTCTTTTCTCACCGCGTGATGGCAGTGACCGGTCCATACTAACGGTTGTATGTTTCACTGTTTAAAAAAATGAAATCTTATGTTGTTTATTGTTTTCATCACACTAGTTGACAACGGAACCCAAAAAATGTCTGTACAAATGAATTGAAATTATGCAAGCTTGTTTTACATGGAGTGTCTCATTTCTGCGAAAAAATCCCCATTTTTCGGCGGCACAGTGTTTGCGAATATTTAACCTGGTGATTCCCAGATGGTATGTTCGTTTTAATCTATTGACATTTCGGGTATATTCGACTTTTTTGAGGGAAAAAGAAAAAAAAAACATAGTTCGTCGAACAATATTGTAAGTAAATTTTATTTTTCATAACCTTTTCTTTCTCCTTTAGCTTTTATTTAATCACAGACATCTTTGCTTAGGTAGGTAGTATTCCTTATATCAAAAGGTATAAGTAATACGTAGAAACTTATTTTACAAAATCACAACATTTAGAAATCATCATTTTGATTATTTCAAGTACAATAAAAAGGCATCTGCATAGGTATTTACAGAAAAAAAATTACAAACCATTTTTAACAAAGGAATTTAGTTCATAAATTAAAAAAACACTATCGCAATTTAAGTAGCTATCTACAGCGCCATCTTTTATTAAGCAGGTAGACAAATCTACAATTTAATGCCCGATATCATCATATTATATGATTCTTAGATCTATTAACTATAGGATTAGATACAGTGTATTTAGAAGTTTATTCACTCACCGTAAAATTTATCATTTTTGTTTAAGATGGTTTCAAAAACATGTGCGCTGGATCTGACGAGAAGTACGTGAATCAACTAATTTAATTAACTAAGAGAGTCCTAAATACCACATACATTCCCCACACACTACGGAGATGCATTTCAATGTTGTGTGCAACGTTCAATGCAACTCCAAGACCGGTCTATGGAGTCGAATAGTCAATTGAAACTTCCTTATCCTATATATTCGAGCTCAGTGAGCTCAGAGCTCATTGCTGTGAGCTACATAGTTGCGTGAGTTCAATGTAAAGGGTATATGGGACGCTATTTGAAAGCATTTTACCAGAATGCCGTAAAAATAGTCGCCAATGGTGACAAAGTAAAGTGACCGCACTTTAGTAGAATGTGTGAGAAGTTGATAGATAGATACCTAACTATTTATTGCACATAACATACATAAATTTTACAAATACGTTTTAAGGAAATGTACAATTTAGGCGGTATTATAGCTATAAGCGATCTCTTCCAGACAACCTTTGGGCAAGAAATTATGAGTTTTATAGGAAGGTGTATTTTATGCAAAAAAAGAACTGAATAAGTGAAATAGAAATATATCTGTATACTTAATAAAAATAATTATATAAAAATAAATACAAACAAACAAAAAAAAAACGTCCAAAAATTTAAAAATATATTTAAGGGTGAACAACCCTTACACTTAGGGGTATGAAAAATAGATAGTAGCCGATTCTCAGACCTACTGAATACACATATAAAATTTGGAGGAGTACGGGAACGAACATTGTGACACGAGAATTTTATATATAAGATAACAGAATAATATACCTACATACACATATGCAAACACAATAATAATCATACATAATAATATATTCACAAACCAATATGAAATGAAAGAAAATAACCTGAGACATAAGAGTAGGTAGAATTATTTTGAAGAGAGTAGATGTACTTAAAGCAGTTTTTGAAAACAGTTATAGATTTTGATTGCTCGGAGTAATACATACTAGGAAAAAGTGCACTGGAAAATCAGAAAGAAAGACTGTTAAAAACATTCTAACACCATTAAAATATCAATAATTGGTATTAAGCACAAATTACAATAATTATCAAATTGCGGTAATTAGGCTTTTCTCGGTGGAGTTTTTTGGAAGATGAAAAAAAAAACACTACCGACATTGAGGCCCTTCTCCCATTACAATACGCCCCGCGCGACTCTAGCCTCGGAGACTAGTCGCTGCGAAGTATCTCACATCTATACTAATATTATAAAGCTGAAGAGTTTGTTTGTTTGTTTGTTTGTTTGTTTGTTTGAACGCGCTAATCTCAAAAACTACTGGCCCGATTTGAAAAAATCTTTTTGCGTTGGATAGTCCATTTATCGAGGAAGGCTTTAGGCTATATAACATAAAGATACGACTCATAAGACCACAGCAGAAATGAAAAATGTTGCGAAAACGGGAGAAAGATATCCCTTTTGAGAGCTTCCGCTGCATACGCTGCGGAAACCGCTTAATTTACACAAAAATCATGTATGACAGGATTGTTCAGCATTAAGAGTTCTATAATAAAGTCCGCGACAGCATATGTCTATCTTTTATGGTTGACTTACTACAACCTTTTTTATGTTAATAAATTTGTAAAAAAAATAATGCACTATTTTTAGAGGTGTATTATACACACAGGTATTTATTCTTATCAAAATAAATACATTCATCATCACAAGCATTTCATTTAGAACCAAGGTGCCCTTTATATCAGTTGATTTCAATAAATATCTTAGGAGCTATCACAGTTTTAACATAACTCCGCACCAAAATAATGTTCGCAGCTTAAGTACAACGTGCGCTTGCGCTTATCTATACTAATATTATAAAGCTGAAGAGTTTGTTTGTTTGTTTGTTTGTTTGAACGCACTAATCTCAAAAACTACTGGCCCGATTTGAAAAATTATTTTTACGTTGGATAGTCCATTTATCGAGGAAGGCTTTAGGCTATATAACATAAAGATACAACTCATAAAACCACAGCAGAAATGAAAAATGTTGCGAAAACGGGAGAAAGATATTCCTTTTGAGAGCTTCCGCTGCATACGCTGCGGAAACCGCTTAAGTTACACAAAAATCATGTATGACAGGATTGTTCAGCATTAAGAGTTCTATAATAAAGTCCGCGACAGCATATGTCTATCTTTTATGGTTGACTTACTACAACCATTTTTATGTTAATAAATTTGTAAAAAAATAATGCATTATTTTTAGAGGTGTATTATACACACAGGTATTTATTCTTATCAAAATAAATACATTCATCATCACGAACATTTCATTTAGAACAAAGTCACCCTTTATATCATTTGATTTCAATAAATATCTTAGGAGCTATCACAGTTTTAACATATCTCCGCACCAAAAAAATGTTCGCAGCTTAAGTACAACGTGCGCTTGCGCTAATCTATACTAATATTATAAAGCTGAAGAGTTTGTTTGTTTGTTTGTTTGTTTGTTTGAACGCGCTAATCTCAGAAACTACTGGCCCGATTTGAAAAATTATTTTTACGTTGGATAGTCCATTTATCGAGGAAGGCTTTAGGCTATATAAAATAAAGATACGACTCATAAGACCACAGCAGCAATGAAAAATGACGCGAAAACGGGAGAAAGATATTCCTTTTGAGAGCTTCCGCTGCGTACGCTGCGGAAACCGCTTAAGTTACACAAAAATTATGTATGACAGGATTGTTCAACATTAAAAGTTCTATAATAAAGTCCGTGACAGCATATGTCTATCTTTTACGGTTGACTTACTACAACCTTTTTTATGTTAATAAATTTGTAAAAAAATAATGCATTATATTTAGAGGTGTAATATACCACACAGGTATTTATTCTTATCAAAATGAATACATTCATCATCACGAGCATTTCATTTAGAACAAAGTTGTCCTTTATATCATTTGATTTCAATAAATATCTTAGGAGCTACACAGTTTTAACATAATTCCGCACCAAAATAATGTTCGCAGCTTAAGTACAACGTGCGCTTGCGCTAATATTTATGAAGCTGAAGAGTTTGTTTGTTTAAACGTGCTTATCTCAGGAACTGCTGGACCGATTTGAAAAAATATTTCTGTGTTGGATAGCTTAATTATCGAGAAAGGCTTTAGGATATAAAACATGACGCTGCGACGGGAGGGAAGGGAGCAAAATCAAAACGCGCGGACGAAGTCGCGGGGGACCGCTAGTATATTATAAAGCTGAAGAGTTTGTTTGTTTGAACGCGCTTATCTCAGGCACTGCTGGACCGATTTGAAAAAATATTTCTGTGTTGGATAGCTTATTTATCGAGAAAGGCTTTAGAATATAAAACATGACGCTGCGACGGGAGGGGAGGGAGCAAACTCAAAACGCGCGGACGAAGTCGCGGGGGACCGCTAGTACATTCATATGGAGACTCTTACACTACGATACTGGTATTCTACGCGTTCGCGACTAGTCTCGCGATACCCGCCGTGTTGGTCGCTTGTGCATCGCGTCTCGCGCGGTTCGACAAGATGGCGGCGGAGCAAGAAACAAATATTATCTAAGTTTGTACAAGAAATTGAAAACTACAAAGTACCTGAATACATGCAAAAAAATATAATAGACAAGACTTGGGCAGAATTTTGGCAACTAATTTCAAATAACAAGTTGTTTTTTTGTACAGAATAAAACAAAAAAACTACAAGAGCTTCTTCGTCACTGGAGTCGCTCGACATAACGTCCGTCTACAAAAAACGACTTTACACAAATGATGAATTTAGTAATTTTTCAGTAGCATAATATGCGAGCGTCGCGTAGCGAACATGTATCCAACTAGTATTATACTCGAGTATCGTACCCTACAGGTATCGTAATGGGAGAAGGGCTTTAACCTAAAAATAATCCATTACATTCTATTTTTAACCGACTTCAAAAAAGGAGGAGGTTATCAATTCGACTGTATGTTTTTTTAACCGACTTCAAAAAAGGAGGAGGTTATCAATTCGACTGTATGTTTTTTTTTTTATCATTATTTTTTTTTTTGTATGTATGTTACCTCATATCTCAGTCGTTTGTCGACCGAATCGAAAAATTTTTTCGCCTACTTAGAGGGTGTACTTTCTAGTTGGTCCCATTTTTTCCATTTTGGGATCTGATGATGGGTTCTTGGTGTAATTGAGGGAAACCCTCAAATTTTAAAGGCACGTATAGTGTTTCTTGACTAGAATCCTAATGTTGACGTGTTGTTACGTCTGATAGTCAACATCTTATGGGGCTGAGCTGATGGTGGAACTCCTTAACGCTTAGGAGTTCAGTAATTATAATGACGGAACTTATGATAGGTAATTTGTAGCTTCTTAAAAAATAGAATCATAGATGCAACTCCGCCCCCCCCCCCCCTCTTATGTAATCACTAAAAATGAAGAAATAAAATAAACTTTAAAAAAAAGTAAAAACCGACTTCAAAACCAAAATGCACTAAAAAGTATTAAATAAAGTCTTCACCATTAAAAGGAAAGGAATCCGTTTAAGGCAAACAATTTCTTTTTGGAGTCGGTGCCATCACTTTGACCATCAAGCATCAACTATCACAGCACCGACTCCAAAAAGAAATTGTTTGCCTAAAACGGATTCCTTTCCTTTTAATGGTGAAGAGTTTATTTAATACTTTTTAGTGCATTTTGTTTTTGAAGTCGGTTTTTACTTTTTTTTTATCATTTTTTTTTGTATGTATGTTACCTCATATCTCAGTCGTTTGTCAACCGAATCGAAAAATGTTTTCGCGTACTTAGAGGGTGTACCTTCTAGTTGGTCCCATTTTTTCCATTTTGGGATCTGATGATGGGATCTTGGTGTAATTGAGGGAAACCCTCAAATTTTAAAGGCACGTATAGTGTTTCTTTACTAGAATCTTAATGTTGACGTGTTGTTACGTCTAGTAGTCAACATCTTGTGGGGCTGAGCTGATGGTGGAACTCCTTAACGCTTAGGAGTTCAGTAATTATAATGACGGAACTTATGATAGTTAATTTGTAGCTTCTTAAAAAATAGAATCATAAGGTGCATTTCCCCCCTCCCCCCTCTTATGTAATCACTGAAAATGAAGAAAAAAAATAAACTTTAAAAAAAGTAAAAACCGACTTCAAAACCAAAATGCACTAAAAAGTATTAAATAAACTCTTCACCATTAAAAGGAAAGGAATCCATTTAAGGCAAACAATTTCTTTTTGGAGTCGGTGCCATCACTTTGACCATCAAGCATCAACTATCACAGCACCGACTCCAAAAAGAAATTGTTTGCCTAAAACGGATTCCTTTCCTTTCAAAACCGCCCGTTCGTCAACCAGCGGGCGACGCGCCGTAAGCGCGTTATAAAGCATGCGCCGCTGGTCGAGAGTGGGTCCCGAGTTGGTCTCGATCCGAGGTGACCTTACGAACTTGATAGATGTGCGTTGAATTATAGAGTTTTATACAAAGTACTGAACGCCTCGAGTTGATATGGTGCTGTCACTGTGACGGGTTGATTAGTGGGCTTCGACCTTAAGCGTCGACTGTGTCCGATTCATTTTGTACTGGATGTCCAGAAAGTCAAGGTCAAGCCGAAACCGGGTGATAGGCTAGGCTATGACAGTCACTAAATGAAAATTATTACTAAAGTAATTATCGGGTTATGGACTTAAGAAAAAAAACCTTAAATTGATTTCCCGAGTACTGCGTATTTAGTTTTTCATATTTTTACCTCAATATTCAATTCATGACACTTCTAAGTCCAACCAAGAATTCAAACTTATTGCAAGTAAAGTTTACTTACTATATCTTGTAAGATATAAAGTAAGATTTTCTTCGCATGTCACGTATTGTAAACAATCATGGTATTACTTCATAACTGAATAAATATTCATTACAAAGTAAGATTATCATGAAACTCACAACCTACATAAATATAGGTTATTCATCGTTGTAAACTAATATATTTTTTAAAACAAACAGTTTATTTGTTATAAGTTACCAAAATATTGTTTACAATATTCGACTAGCAAAGAAAAATTGACTTTAGGATACATACTACTATTAGGTACTATAACTGCCTCGGGGCGCAACGGTAAGAGGGTCGCACTTTAAGCGGCGGCTGCGTAGAGGTCCCGGGCTCAATCCCCGGGACGGGCCAAAATTATATATACATAGGTTTTTCTGTTCAGAAATTCTTAGAGTAGCCCGGAGTTTGGAAGTTGGCGGTGTTACACCCCCGTGCCTCGTAAAGCACGTAAAGCCGTTGGTCCTGCGCCTGATCTCCCTCTGGTCGTGTCGGATTGCTGTCCCATCGGGCTATGAGAGTGAAAGGAAGAGAGTGCATCTGTGTTTGCGCACACACTTGTGCACTATAATATGTCCCGCGCAGTCGGTTAATCGTTGTGACTGGCCACCGTAGTCGAAATCGGCTAGGGGGACTATTATTATTAAGGTACAATTGTACGACCTCAATCATTGACTCACGGTATGGAATCGTTAAAGAATACTCAGTTACATAAATATTTTTATCACACAAGGCATATCAAAAGAGCGATAACAGCCTAATCAAAAGTAACGCCCGAACGCCTCGCTAATAATACATCACAGTCACATCACAACACAAAGTTATCCTCTGAATTCATGTCCCTAATAAGCGACGTGTATATCTCATTTTCCTCCTTCAAGCCGTCTTTCCCTTTGTAATACGGAAAAACATTATTCGTTGGCAAATAGTATATGCCTGGCTTCGAAAAATCCGTGTTCGGACCGAAATAATTGGTTTCCGTGCTGTTAAAACAGTTCGACAGGCGAGCTTCTTGAATCGATTCGCATTTCAGACCTATGAACTTTTTCGGGTGTTCTAAAGCTTGCCAGTAGTATATGACAGCTCTGAGATGGCTGCAGATGATTAGGCAAGGGAGGTAAGGAATGTCACTCGGTTGGTATTCGCCTCCGTTTGCGTAGAAATCAACATGGCCTAATCTTTCGGCCATGCCGAATCCGTCGATGTTTGTGTGTATAATATCAACTCTTTCAGCGTCTGATGGGTTGATTCTTAATTCAGGTGGTAAGGTTCTGTAACACGGGCCCGCAGGGTCGAGTCCTGTGATTCGTGAAGGTTTCTTGCCGGTGGCTGCGTAGAAATGCTTGGCCGCATAACCAGCTATGTGAGCTCCTACGCTGAGGCCAGCTAATTCCAGGTTCTCAGCTGCTAAGCCAAGCTCGGTGAGTTTCACGAGGAATTCGCCGATCCTCTTCCCAATGACGCGGGTGAGACGAACGGATCTGTGACGTAAACGCAATATTGGTGAATTGGCAATTAAATTAGGAAGGCCTTCGGCGTTTTGCGGTACGAACTAGGTCAAATAATTTTCTCCTGATATATACTAATATTATAAAGCTGTAGAGTTTGTTTGTTTGAACACGCTTATCTCAGGAACTACTGGACAGATTTGAAAAACTGTTTTTGTGTTGGATAGCTTAATTATCGAGGAAGGCTTTAAGGCTTTGAGGGGAGGGAGCAAACTCAAAACACGCGGACAAAGTCGCGGGAGACCGCTTATGTCCCTATACACATAAACGCTGAAGATCTTACTCTAGCCGAACTATTTTGAGAACTTAATTGATTACTCCAACAACAAAACTAAACCAAGTTGTAACATTCTGAGAAATGTATTCAAAACGTTTTCTACTAAAACCAGTGTGAATGAAATCTCAAGCAAATGCTAGTCTAATTTTAATTAATTCAAACGTCAAGCTTCTTGTTCATACATCACTGTATGTTCAAGACGGGTATATGGACAAAAAAGTAATCAACACTTTGAATTAAGTCTGTTGGTTTTGGGCCATTTAAGACTTCATGGTCATATTACACTTTGAGGTGGTTGTGAATACAGCGCACGTTACAAGGGGTCTTGTTTTGGAATAAGGCTAATATTAATTTGGTTTTATCCACTTTCTTTAGGATCACTAGCTCCGGTTCGACCTAGGGCTCTATTTTTAAATCGCTCGCGTCAATATTACGAGTGACGTTTGTTCGAATATTTAATTATGATACAACTTAAATCACGCAAATGGACGGAAGTAGTGTCCGCTTTTCTGTGCTTTCCAAATATTCAAGTAAACAATCTTTTCATTACTTTTAAAATAATGTCAATGAATGAAATTTATTAACTACTGGATTTAAAAAGATTTCAGTGTTCAACCTATGTAGGTTGTAAGTTGTATGTTTATCTTATTACTAGCGGTCCCCCGCGACTTCGTCCGCGCGTTTTGAGTTTACTCCCTCCCCTCCCGTCGCAGCGTCATGTTTTATATCCTAAAGCCTTTCTCGATAAATAAGCAATCCAACACAGACATATTTTTTCAAATCGATCCAGCAGTTCCTGAGATAAGCGCTTTCAAACAAACAAACTCTTCAGCTTTGTAATATATTAGCGCAAGCGCACGTTGTACTTAAGCTGCGAACATTATTTTGGTGCGGAGTTATGTTAAAACTGTGATAGCTCCTAAGATATTTATTGAAATCAAATGATATACAGGGCAACTTGGTTCTAAATGAAATGCTCGTGATGATAAATCTACTTATTTTGAAAAGAATAAATACCTGTGTGTATAATACACCTCTAAAAATAATGCATTATTTTTTACAAATTTATTAACATAAAAAATGTTGTAGTAAGTCAACCATAAAAGATAGACATATGCTGTCGCGGACTTTATTATAAAACTCTTAATGCTGAACAATCCTGTCTTACATGATTTTTGTGTAACTTAAGCGGTTTCCGCAGCGTATGCAGCGGAAGCTCTCAAAAGGAATATCTTTCTCCCGTTTTCGCAACATTTTTAATTTCTGCTGTAGTCTTAGGAGTCGAATCATTATGTTATATAGCCTAAAGCCTTCCTCGATAAATGGACTATCCAACGTAAAAATATTTTTTCAAATTGGGCCAGTAGTTTTTGAGATTAGCGCGTTCAAACAAACAAACAAACAAACTCTTCAGCTTTATAATATTAGTATAGATTAGCGCAAGCGCCCGTTGTACTTAAGCTGCGAATATTATTTTGAAACTGTGATAGCTCCTAAGATATTTATTGAAATCAAATGATATAAAGGGCAACTTGGTTCTTAATGAAATGCTCGTGATGATGAATGTACTTATTTTGATAAGAATATATACCTTTGTGTATGATACACCTCTAAAAATAATGCATTATTTTTTTACAAATTTATTAACATAAAAAAGGTTGTAGTAAGTCAACCATAAAAGATAGACATATGCTGTCGCAGACTTTATTATAGAACTCTTAATGTTGAACAATCTTGTCATACATGATTTTTATGTAACTTAAGCGGTTTCCGCAGCGTATGCAGCGAAAGCTCTCAAAAGGAATATCTTTCTCCCGTTTTCGCAACATTTTTTTATTTCTGATGTGGTTTTATGAGTCGTATCTTCATGTTATATAGCCTAAAGCCTTCCTCGATATATGGACTATCCAACGTAAAAATATTTTTTCAAATCGGGCCAGTAGTTTTTGAGATTAGCGCGTTCAAACAAACAAACAAACAAACTCTTCAGCTTTATAATATTAGTATAGATAAATTGAGTAATTTTGTTTAAGAGGAATGTCAAGGTGGTTGACAAAATTCGACTAGCAAAGAAAAATAGACTTTAGTTACAAATGTCAAATTTTAGTTTTTTGTTTTAATCACTGCAGAGTAAATTTGAACTGATTCTCATATTAATCAAAGCAACTCACACGCCTTTTTGACGCGAGTGATTCAAAAATATGTCGCCTGGGGATTATTGAACCCGGGACCTTTGTTGTAGTGATTGGTTCATACGAGATTGCTACCATGCACTGTGATCATCATACATGGAGCTTGCCACACAATGCCGAAATATAGAAAACTAGATAAAAAAGATACTTTAGTAGCAAATTTCGTAAGAAACTATGAAAGTTTCAAACAATATTTACGGTCAAAATACCAATTTTACTAATACTAAAGAATAAACTAAAACAAAAGTGTTCTCATTCAACGGGCCTCCATTCCACATCTATTAACATATTCATTTTTTGCCTGCAACTTTCAGTCATACAGTCAAACGGTCACCCATCCAAAACGTGGCCACTCAAATCTTCACTTAATTTTTACCATGATTTGTGAGAATTCTTACTTACTTCGGGTATATCTGGGTAAGAAAAGCGATGGTCTCGCTAGCGAAGACGTTGTACCCTCGCTTCGCGTACGCAGTGCTCACTGCTTGAGAGTGCAGGAACCAGGAGCTGTCGATGAAACCGCCCACGTAGAACACTGTCTTTTTGTTTCTTAGATCTGTAAGTTGTAAACAGTACTTTCAATAGTAATATCGTCTCTTCATATTATTAGGTGAGTTATAAATAATAAATGATAGATATAGCCTATTTTGCTATACAATCTAGAGGTTCCTACAATATGCATTTACAACGATTACGGTTGCGCGTTTTTGAAACTAGAGACAGTTTCGATACTCCAGCAATGAACAGATTTTGGCATCGATGATCGATGCGTCGATGCCGTCGCGCGTTAGTATCAGGGCAGTCACGCGTTTGCATCGATGCTAACGCGCGTTAGTTCAATACAGTTGCACATATACAGACAGACGTCAACAGCTAGCTTCAGAGGAGCGAAAAACGGAATCCGTCAATACGATCTTCGGTATATGCGGATCTGAAGCATTTTTATTATGCAATCCGTACTTCTAAAAGCTTCGGATCCGCAAAACGATGACCGTATTGACGGATATCGTTTTTCGGCCTTCTGCATCGACACTAACGTAAATGTAGACCATTTGCGACTGCATCGATACCACATCGCGACGCGACTGTATCGCTGCTAATAGCCGCAGTGTGCAAAGGGTATTTGTCTACAAAATGATAGAGCATTGCAATCGGCTAAAAACATTGAAACATATCTACTCACCCATAGTCTTAGTCCTGGCCAGCATCTTATGTGCTGTCGTCAGAGGCATAGGTCTCCGCACCACCGACCCCTTGTCGTCCAGTAAATGGTAGACCACCTGCAGAAGGTGGATCGTGCTGTTGCTGATGGTGGCGTTCTTGGTTACCCCTGGACCTGAATATTGGAGGAATAATTTATTAGGGTAACGTAGCAAATACCTAACTATTCCTGAATATTATAGGAATAATTTATTAGGGTAACGTAGCAAATACTTAACTATTCCTGAATAATATGCCTGCTGACAGATAAGCGGATGGATGGACGGACAGTAGCAAACCATTGCATTTGAGCACGTAGAGAATCTTTTGATAAAGCAGTTACTAGTAGTCATAGATGGACGGAAGACCTTGTACAGATCGCAGGATCAAACTGGATGCAGACCGCTTGTGATCGGTCGCTGTGGAAATCCGTAGCGAAGGCCTAAAGACGTCCACTGCAACACTGCAGGAGCTACAAGAGCCTGAATCACACCTGCTGGTAAATTTTAATTACATAAGTATTTAGGTATTTTAAGAGCAGAACAATTCCCGATAAAGTCCCTCTACCTCAGTGTCCGTAGTGATATTTATTTAAGGTCAACTTATACGAGATGTTTTTGTCATAAATGAACATACATATCCAACTAATTGGAATGTACAGTCAATCGCATTAAAAGTTGTACGTATGATGACACTTTACTTGTTTAGGTACCGCATTGTTAATTTTCAGGAAAACGACAAGTAAATAACTCTATTTAGTTAATAAATGCATGTGGTCCATCTTACTTCTCCAGCACAGAAAGTTTCAGTAATTTATGCTCATAGTAAGTGAGCTAGAATAGAACCTAAAATTGTGTTATTTAAGCAAAAAAGCATACCTTCTCTTGTGTGTTTTTTTTTCTTTTTTTTATTGAATTTATGCATTGCTTCAAACTTCCTTACGTATTTTTACACTGCAGATTTTTTAATCCGCGTGTACGATCCAATCTGCTCTGATTTCAATGTGTTTTTAAACCTTAAAGGTCACTTGTTTTATCGTAAAAATAACTCGAAATAATTGTATTGCAATGGCAATGAACTTGATTTCCATTACTAGATTACAAGCAAATTCGCTTTACGTAGTCGTTTTGTTCGTATTCGTTCTGTGTAATGTTATTAAATACAAGTACCTAGATAACTTTATAAGATTTAAGTTTTGATTAATATTGTCATTCTAAAATATATAAAGAGAAAATACAAATTCAGTCTATAAGGATACTTTTTAACCAACTTAAGCCTTCTAGTTGGACCCATTGTTGCCAAGTCGGGATCAAATCGAAAGAAACCCTCAAATTTTAAAGGCATGTATAGTATTTTTGTACTAATATCTTGATGATGACATGTTGGTACGTATGATGATCAACATCATGTGGAGCTTCTCTGATGGTGGAACTCCTAAACGCTTAGAAATTCAGTGATTATAATGACAGAACTTATGATAGATAATTAGTAGCTTCTGAAAGAAGAGAGTCACAAGGTGCAACTCCCCCCCCCCCCCCTTTTATAACCACTAAAAATGAACAACTAAAAATTTACTTTCAAAAAAGTTAAAACCGACTTCATAAACAAAATGAAGTAAAAAGCCTAAAATAAACTCTTGACCCTTTGAAGGAAAGGATCCATTTTAGGCGATCAATTTATTTTCGGAGTCGGTGCCATCCCTTGGACCATCAACTATCAGAGCACCGATTCCAAAAATAAATTGTTGGTATAATTTGGTTTTGAAGTAGGTTTTTAGTTTTTAAAGTTAATTTGGTTTTTTCACCGACCAATACCTGAGTTAGATAAAAATTCGCTCTAGATCATACACCCTGTATAGATTCCTATTTACTAAGATATGCTATTCTTGTAAACGATACCAAATATGTCTTGTTTAAACTTGGATTCACAGCATAAAAGCTAAGCTTCCAATCTAGTAGCGAATATGGATGTTTTACCTCGATTTGATATAAATGCCATGGTAATTATGGTATAATGGCAATCGCATATAATTTCAGTACAGTGAAATAGCTTGCATACTAGAATGCATACCTCTGTACGGTAGATCACTGAAGACAGAACAGTTACGAAAAATCACGTTTTAAAACGTGTATGGTATGTCTCAGGTTTCCGTTTGCTCGTTTGCTTGTCCTTCCTTTGTTATGCAGGGTGTACCAATCATGTGCCAAATGGTAATAGCCTTCAATTATTTATGGGGGTTATTAGCTATGATTTTTATTATTTTATTAGCTTCCTTTTTTTGGCCCGGTGTTCTTTTGATATTGTTTTTTATGAAAAATAACCAAAATTCGGCATTCGAATCATATAATTTTTTGATCCGTTATTGTTTTTCTGCTTTTTTTTGGATGTTATTGTGCATTATTTTGCGGTTCTGCTGACATCAAAATCACATACATAAAACTTGTAAAGTTGCGGATCATAATTTTCTCAAATTTGACCTGCAACTTTATTTGACCATAAAAATAAATAAAAACGACTGGATCCTCATTATTTCGCACATGATGTACCAAACACCTTATATATTAAGAGTGGTCTAGTCACCCATTCCTTTTAAGCAGGGCTAAGTGGGTACAATGCTTACAAAATTCCTTATTATTTCCATAGAAAAAATGAATTTAGTTTTTCAGATTCAGATTCAGATACAGATTTATTGCATGTCACAAGTTGGGTATGATGTTACATGGTATAAAATGTACAAGTGATGCCCTGCAAGGGCACAGCAAACATGAGCGGCAACTATTGCCCATTTACTTATTATAAATTACAAAATAAAATTATTTTTAAAATAGGTGTTTCTATGATTATTTCCTAGTCATTTGATCGCTGCCTTGATCTTTTATGAATAGTTTGTAAAAAAAAATAGCAAAAAATTAAAGGCCAGCCAGCCCAAACGTAGAAACACACCTAAGGCCTCATAAATTTTAAATTACGAGTAACAATACCAAAGATCGTCCTACAAATGAATTCAAAACTTTTACAGTACGTTTTAGTACTTTAAGTTTTTTTTATAAAACTATGCGTGCAGGTCGACGGTATCGAGGTTCCTTAAACCATTTTCTCAAAGTCTAACGTTTGAGAGATGGATGCTTCCGTAAAATGGGCGTCCCCCCTTCCCCTCATCTAACTTTTAAAATAGCGAATATATTTTTTTTCAAAAAAATACATGATGTAGATCTTGCCAAAAACTTATAACGAAAATTGGTTTGAACGAGATCGACCCAGAGCACAATAACCGCAAACATAACTGTGTTATTCATACAAATACTATGAAAAACAAAGTTATATTAGCTTTCAACAGAATATTGTGGTATTTTGGCTAAGTGGAACCCTAATTTAATTAAAGTTGGCATGGAACCCTTAGTGTGCGAGTCCGACTCGCACTTGTGTTTTTTTTAAATATCCATTTAAAGAAACTAGTCATTAGGTACTGCTTGCAATAATTAATTAATCTAACAACCTTAATGATTTATAATGTGCGTATTGTTATGTTAAATAGTGCACGTTGCTGAATTGATAAAACTCTGCAACTGCATTTATCATTTGCACCGCGTTTAAAATGCATGGAGATGACTTTGCACAAATAAATCATTGATTAAAGGATTAAAGTGACATCATTATATCAGCTCCCGTGTTCATTTTTTGATTAAATAAAACCGGCCAAGTGCGAGTTGGACTCGCGAACTGAGGGTTCCATGCCAATTTTAACTGAATTAGGGATTCCACTTACTCCCACTTAGCTAAAATACCACAATATTTTGTTGACAGCAAATATAACTTTGTTTTTCATAGTGTTTTTATGTAGAACAAAGTTATGTTTGCAGTAATTGAAAATGTGCTTTATCTCAAAAACTACGAGTTCGATCCGGTCCAAACCAATTTTTGTTGAAAGTTTTTGTTACGATCTACATTATTATTATTTTTTCAAAATTTACACTCGCTTAGTTTAGAAGTTAGAGGGGGGGACGCCCATTTTACCACTTTGGAAGCGTCTATCTTTCAAACGTTAGACTTTGAAAGAAAATGGTTTAAGAAACCTCTATGTCATTTAAAAAGACCTATACATAGACACTCCCCACGCACAGGTTAAACGACTTGACTAAACTATAAGGGTTCGGTTTTTTTCCATTCGGCTTTGGAATCCTAAAAATGTTATGTGCAGCATATTAAACGTAGTATCGAAATCTCTTCGCGCCTTTTTTGCGGAGGAAATGCTATGCATACCCGCTGCCCGGGTGCAGTTGGTTATGTGAGACTCCCTTCATTCGTCCAGGTTTCCCCACTAAAACTTCCGTGGTTTCCCTCTCGTTGCACGCACTCAGTCGAATATCTTCGCGCCTAACCACATTTTAGAAAAAATCGCTTGCAAACGCGACCCAAAAGAATGGGCGCCACTTTAAACAAATGTGACGCGTCGTGCAAGCAATTTTGAGTCCTAAGGTGGTAAGGCGGTGGTGTCTTCTATTTAAATGAGTTGTTTATATCTTTGACATGGATTTACCGAAGCAAGACAGAGAAAATACTCGGTGATAAGGCGTTTATGGCTTTAGTTTAATTCATATTCATGCAAAATGCGTTATCACTCCTGTCGCCGACGCCGACGCAACTCCGCGTGCCTTCCCGCGTCCCCCGTCGACCCATCTTCGGGTTGCCATGTATGCTTTTTTTTTAATGTAGTGAATTTTGATTTTTTTTTCTTATATTTTATGAAAATGATTACAGAAATAGAACCTAATCTCTATACCTACTAACCCCTTATTGGGTCGGACAGTTTTTTTTTGTACACATTGTATTTCTACTTCACGTATTTAGCTCTTCATTTTCTTTTATACACAAAATATCCCTTCCTATAATTTCTATAAACAAAGGTTGTCTGGAAGAGATCGCTTATAGCGATAAGACCACCTAAATTGTACATATCCTTTAAACGAATTTGTTAATCAATGTATGTTATGTGCAATAAAGAGTTATTTATCTATCTTGGTAACTTAACGGATGGATTGGTTTTTCGACATCTTTGTTTTCTAATGGACAATCGTATGGTTCCTCAAAGTGGAAATAACTATTTATATTGGAGCCCTGTTTGATCAGACGCTGCAAAGGGTGTAAAAGCCTTCCCAGCATACTAATAATAGTACCACTAGTTATCTACTAAGGCCAGTCTCAACGACTAGCCGTCTGCGCGAGACATAATAATGCACAAGTGTGTGCACAAAGACAGGTTCACTCTTGCGGGCAACGAGAGTGAAACGAATAGAGATGGGACAGCAATCTGATACGACCGGAGAGACATCAGGCGCAGGACCAACGGCTTTACGCGCTTTCTGAGGTACGGGGGTGAAACACAGCCAACTTCCAAACTCCGGGCTGAACTGAGAATTTCTGGTCAGGAACACCCAGGTACATATTTTTTGGCTCGACCCAGGGATCCAATCCGCGACTAGCACAGCCATCGCTTTAAAGTGTAGCCCTTCAACTGTTACGCCACCAAGGCAATTGAACTCAGCAATGGCCCCACAACTTACTAGGTATAGGTTAAATCAAAGGATCCTTTCATTAGCAAAACTAGTTGCACTTCACCTCGCCACATTCATATAAATAAGGTGGAAACAAACGCCTAAACCAGTTTTGATACCAATACAATTCAAGTCCTAGGGCACCCAGTCAAGACGGCACAGTTAGTTACATAATGTAAATAGTGTCAGTAAACCTATTCCGTTACCATAAGTTTACGGCGGGTTTTAATCTCTGGCGACGATGTAAATAAAGCGTATAGAAAATTTAGTTCTACAAGTGACCACTAGAGGCGCTATGCAATATTCCATACACCATGAGATTACGTCGTCACCAGCGAGTAAAACCGCAGTTAACTCATGGTACGGTACTGATCTCTCACTCTAGAGAATGTGTTAGGTCTAACAAAAGCTAATAAACCAAATAGGCATAATTAACTATCCCTATTATCAAAGTTTGACGTTCCGTAGTATAGTGGCTATGCACACTGGGTTTCATGGCGTCGCCGCCCTGAGGTTCCGGGTTCGATTCCCGGTCGGGTCAATGTAGAAGTTAAAGTTAGTTCAAAGGATGTTTCTGAAATTATCTTAACAATCTTTGGCGATTCGCGATATTGTCGGGCAATCTTAACCAATAAGGTACGCAGGACATATGCATAAAATCACAAATGAGCACGCAAATGCGAACTCTGTTTCTCTCTCTCTCTAGTTTTATGAGATAGTGTGATACATAATAACACCCTAACCTTAGCTCAAGCTGTTTAAAGCTTTTTTGGCTCGACTCGGGATCGAACCCGAGATTTCTTATACCAGCAACTTCTCCTTTTGAACAACGAGGTAGTAACAGAATCTAGCTAGTTAGCTGATGGAGAAGTATATGTCAGAGAGTACTACTGAACCTTATTACTCTATAACACCAAAGGTAGTATAGTAGGTAGGTCTAGGTTTCACCTAGGTCATTGCTAGCCACTGACTCCACTTTAGGTAAATAACGAACATATTCTTTATAATGATGCATTTTTAATGTAGTACAAGGCAGTTTTAAGCCTAGTGCTAACCCGTTAAGTAAGAATTAACGTAATTACGAAATAATTAACTATATCTTAGTCCTCAACTCCTCAATTAAGAAACCAGTTTGAAAGGGTTTTATTATCAGAAAATATTATAAAGGTATCCAAGTTGCTTGATAATATAAAAAGTGGATGTTATTATTGATGCAATGATAGAGTTATCCTGATGATATTATTTAGTATCATTAAATTAATGAATCATTTTATTCAATCGACGCATGAAATACTTACATTAACTGTAAAGCTACATAGTCATTGACAGACATCTATACTAATATTATAAAGCTGAAGAGTTTGTTTGAACGCGCTAATTTTAGGAACTACTGGACCGATTTGTGAAAATATTTATGTGTTGGATAGCTTATTTCTCGAGGAAGGCTTTAGACCTTTAAAAAAACACGCTGCGACGGGAGGGGAGTGGGCAAACTCAAAACACGAGGATAAAGTCGCGTGGGACCGAAAGTATTAAATAAACGTTAGGGAAGGGGTGCCAGGGTTATTATCATATTTTTTTATTTGAAGGTAATATTTTTTTATTTCGAGCCTGATGAATAATGATTATTTTGTTCCTTTTGAAAAACATAGGTATAACATTCATTGGTGATGAACTCGCTTACAATTTTTATTTTTTATTTATTAGGTATTTTTCGACCGTTTTCCCATTTTTTATGAGAATGGAAAATACTACATAGCGTGATGTTTAATATCCTACATTTAACTTGTTCTGTCAATTGTAAGGTTTAATCTTTGAGATTAATTACAAGTCAAGTGCGAAGAAAATCGCAGACCTAGGGTTCAGAACTTACCTATTTATCAGTTTACAAAACATTTATTTAAGATAATTATAAGCTACAAAAATCAACTTTCAATGTGTCGTCATTTTCAAATAAATAAGTGCTATCATTTATTGGAACTGGTACTGGTAACGGTTACATTTAAACTTATTTACTTTCTTATTATATCTTTTTGCGTTTGTGTTTTTTGCATCAGACTTTAATTGCAAACTTACTGTCCTCACTTATACTATGGTAAAGTGACACAGCAGTCATCACAACAAATAATTAGCACTGTCATTGTTTAGACTGGACTTAAAAAATGCACCAGCGAATTAAACACATGAGTACTTTAATAGGTTAATTGTAGATAACGAACCACTCATCTAATCTGTGGGAAAACCGAATCAAATCTAACTCAGTTAAGAGAATAGGTCTGTTGTTGAGGTTAAAGTTCGATATATAATAATCTTTAAAAATGTTATAAAGCTGAATATTTTGTATGCTTGTTTGAACGCGCTAACCTCAGGAACTACGGGAAAAATTAGAAAAAATATTTTTGTATTGGACAGCTTATTTATCGAGGAAGGCTTAAGGCTATTATAACACGTTACTCTGTGACGGGAGGGGAAGGAGTAAACTCAAAACGCGCGTTCTGTACGATTCATTTTTCTTATACTCTATGTTTTTCATACAAAATGTCGTTAAACCTTTATAATTTTGAAATAATAATTTGTTTATTTTGTTACTACAATAATACAATAAATATTAGACACCAATCATGTACATTGCTCTGATCCCAAAGTAAGTAGCCAATGTTATCCAAATCAGACACAACGGTTGTACCACACCACTCAGACCCGAGACAATATAGAAAATTATGATTTCTACATTGACCCGGGAATCAAACCCGGGACCTCGGAGCGGCGACGCCTTGAATTCCAGCGTGCTTAGCCACTACACCACGGGGGTGTCGAAACTATACTACTTATGGTTTTTTTTTACATCACGCTGGCTGACGCTACGAACGTCTGTGAACGACTGATGTGCATTTTATGTGTTAGTGACCATTGGCGTCAATTTCATACCGAACGAAACTAGTTAGTGACGTCAGTTCCATACGCTAATATGACGTCAGCTAATAGTTCAATGCTGTATACTCACATTCTGATATGAACCCAGCTGATATCCCGACGTCTGGATTAGGTTTCCAGGTCCCAGCATCAGTGACCGTTGCCATGACAACAAGTGTCGTTGCTACGGCCACCGCAACCGAGGTACTTGGAATTCTCCTGAAAATTCAACATAATTTCCATGAAATATATCTAACTGATAGATAAAAATAATGAATCAATCAAGCAAAATATTCTAGTTACGTATTCTGATGTACTCGTGCATCAAGATAAATTATTCAAATTATGATGTTATTGATAATTACTTTTCAAATACTTTATTTATAAATACTCTGAGCATTGCATAATGTAGTATCTATCCGTTTCCTTGTTATAAAGAACTTAGTGCTTAGCAGTTTAGCAGACATGTTATAAAATAGGTATTGTGTTTTTGTTATTATTTTTTTTAAAGTATTCGGTATCATGTTTTAATTCTTTCGAAATGTTTACTCGACTTCAAAAAACCGGCCAAGTGCGAGTCGGACTCGCGCACTGAGAGTTCCGTGCCAACTTAAGCTGAATTTAGGAATCCACTTACTTCCACGTAGTAAAGTCTACAATATTTTGTGTACAGCAAATATAACTTTGTTTTTCATACTGTTTGTATGAAGTACAAAGTTATATTTGCGGTTGTTGAAAATGTGCTATATCTCAAAAACTTCTTGTACGATTCCGTCCGAACCAATTTTCGTTGAAAGTGTTTGTTAAGATCTACATTACATATTTTTTCCAAAATTTACACTCGCGTAGTTTGGAAGTAAGATGGGGGGGACGCCCATTTTACCACTTTGGAAGCGTCTAGCTATGAAACGTTAGACTTTAAAAGAAACTGGTTTTAGAAATCTCGGTGTCATTTTAAAAGACCTATCTATAGACACCCCACACGTATACAAAAAAAATGTTTTTTTGGTTTTAGTTTCATGTATGGGAGCCCCCCCTTAAATGTCATATTTTTAATTTTTTTGTATGAGAATCGTAAAGCGGTTAACAGGATACATACACTTACCAAATTTCAACAGTGTGATGCTTATAGTTACAGAATAAAATGGCTGTGACATACGGACGGACAGACAGACAGACAGACAGACAGACAGACAGACTTGACGAAACTATAAGGGTTCCGTTTTTTGCCATTCGGCTACGGAACCCTAAAAACCGGCTAAGTGCGAGTCGGACTCGCGCTTACTTTTACTTAGTAAAATACCACAATATTTTGTTGACTGCAAATATAACTTTGTTTTTCATAGTGTTTGTATGAAATACAAAGTTATGTTTGCGGTTGTTGAAAACGTGCTATATGTCAAAAACTACTCATTCGATCTTGTCCGAACCAATTTTCGTTGAAAATATTTGTTAAGATCTACATTATATATTTTTGTCAAAATTTACACTTGCTTGGTTTAGAAGTTAGATGGGGGGGGACGCCCATTTTACCACTTTGGAAGCGTCTAGCTTTGAAACGTTAGACTTTAATAGAAAATGGTTTTAGAAACCTCCATGTCATTTTAAAAGACCTGTCCATAGACACCACACACGCATACGTTTGACTAAAAAATTTTTTTTGGTTTTAGTTTCATGTTTGGGAGCCCCCCTTAAATGTCAATATTTTTTATTTTTTGTATGAGAATCGGTAAGCGGTTTACAGAATACATCTTCCTATTATATTTCATCAGTGTAATGCTTATAGTTACAGAATAAAATGGCTGTGACATACGGACGGACAGACAGACAGACTTGACGAAACTATAAAGGTTCCGTTTTTTGCCATTCGGCTACGGAACTCTAAAAAGGAGGAGGTTTTGGTTTTGAAGTCATTTTTTACTTTTTAGGGTTCCGTATCCGAATGGCAAAAAAAAAGAACCCTTATAGTTTCGTCAAGTCAGTCTTAAAAAGAATGATATTTAAGGGAGGCGGGGCTCCCCCCGTACATGAAACTAAAACCTTTTTTTTGTAAAACCTATGCATGTGGGTTATCTATGGATAGGTCTGTGACATCAAGGTTCCTAAACCCATTTTCTTTAAAAGTGTAACGTTTGCGAGATAGACACTTCCAAAATGGTAAATGGGCGTCCCTTCCCCCCCCCCCCCCCCCCCTTTAATTTCTAAGCGAAGCGAATGTATATTTTGAGAAAAAAAAGTATGATGTAGATCTTATCAAATTCTTTCAACGAAAATTGGTTTGGACGGAATCGAACAAGTAGTTTTTGAGATATAACACATTTTTAACAACCCCAAACATAACTTTGTTCTTCATACACACTATGTAAATTAAAGTTATGTTTGCTGTCAACAAAATATTATGGTATTTTGGCTTTATCAGTGTTAGATACTCTATGATATTTCAAAGTATGTTTTGGTAATGATTAAATATGATTTACGTGTGTGTTTTGGAAATAAATCACTAACTGTCCAACTATGGATCGCATTATGCATGAGGAAGCCTGAGAATAACAGTTTGGAACAGATTATTTATATTTCCGGTCACTTTTCTGTCATACAATTGTAATATTATAGTTAGGCAGGTACGCAAAAGAGGAATTTATATACAGTGTCAGTCATCATAAAATGCAAATAATAAAAAAGTATGGCATTCTATGCTTAATTTTATCGAGAGAAAACATATTTAAAAATAATAAAAAAACAATAATTTATAATAGAGTTTTTGAGGTTTTTGTTGCCTACTGTGATCTTCGTATAATAATAAATTTATTATCTATACTTAATATTATAAAGCTGAAGAGTTTGTTTGTTTGTTTATTTGTTTGTTTGTTTGAACGCGCTAATCTCAAAAACTACTGGCCCGATTTGAAAAAATATTTTCATTTTGGATAGTCCATTTATCGAGGAAGGCTTTAAGCTATATAACATAAAGATACGACTCACAAGACCACAGCAGCAATGAAAAATGTTGCGAAAACGGGAGAAAGATATTCCTTTTGAGAGCTTCCGCTGCGTACGCTGCGGAAACCACTAAAGTTACACAAAAATCATGTATGACAGGATTGTTCAGCATTAAGAGTTCTATAATAAAGTCGGCGACAGCATAAGTCTATCTTTTATGGTTGACTTACTACAACCTTTTTTATGTTAATAAATTTGTAAAAAAATAATGCATCATTTTTAGAGGTGTATTATACACACAGGTATTTATTCTTATCAAAATAAATACATTCATCATCACGAGCATTTCATTTAGAACAAAGTTGCCCTTTATATCATTTGATTCCAATAAATATCTTAGGAGCTATCACAGTTTTAACATAACTCTGCACCAAAATAATGTTCGCAGCTTAAGTACAACGTGCGCTTGCGCTAATTATATTATAAAGCTGAAGAGTTTGTTGGTTTGAACGCGCTTATCTCAGGAACTGCTGAACCGATTTGAAAAAATATTTCTGTGTTAGATAGCTTATTTATTGAGAAAGGCTTTAGGATATAAAACATCACGCTGCGACGGGAGGGGAGGGAGCAAACTCAAAACGCGCGGACGAAGTCGCGGAGGACCGCTATAATATTATAAAGCTGAACTGCTGGACCGATTTGAAAAAATATTTCTGTTTTGTATAGCTTATCTATACTAATATTATAAAGCTGAAGAGTTAGTTTGTTTGTTTGTTTGTTTGTTTGTTTGTTTGTATGTTTGTTTGTTTGAACGCGCTAATCTCAAAAACTACTGGCCCGATTTGAAAAATTATTTTTACGTTGGATAGTCCATTTATCGAGGAAGGCTTTAAGCTATATAACATAAAGATACAACTTATAAGACCATAGCAGAAATGAAAAATGTTGCGAAAACGGGAGAAAGATATTCCTTTTGAGAGCTTCCGCTGCTTACGCTGCGGTAACCGCTTAATTTACACAAAAATTATGTATGACAAGATTGTTCAGCATTAAAAGTTCTATTATAAAGTCCGCGACAGCATATGTCTATATTTTATGGTTGACTTACTACAACCTTTTTTATGTTAATAAATTTGTAAAAAAATAATGCATTATTTTGAGAGGTGTATTATACACACAGGTATTTATTCTTATCAAAATAAATACATTCATCATCACGAGCATTTCATTTAGAACCAAGTTGCCCTTTATATCATTTGATTTCAATAAATATCTTAGGAGCTATCACAGTTTTAACATAACTCCGCACCAAAATAATGTTCGCAGCTTAAGTACAACGTGCGCTTGCGCTAATCTATACTTAATATTATAAAGCTGAAGAGTTTGTTTGTTTGAACGCGCTTATCTCAGGAACTGCTGGACCGATTTGAAAAAATATTTCTGTGTTGGATAGCTTATTTATTGAGAAAGGCTTTAGGATATAAAACATGACGCTGCGACGGGAGGGGAGGGAGCAAACTCAAAACGCGCGGACGAAGTCGCGGGGGACCGCTAGTTTATCGATAAAGGCTTTAGGGTATAAAACATCACGCTGCGACGGGAGGGGAGGGGGCAAACTCAAAACACGCGGACGAAGTCGCGGGGGACCGCTAGTATTTTTATATTTACAAAGAATTTAACATAATTATAATCAGAGGTGATCAGAAATCCTCCTAGATTTTTTTTCCATGAAAAACTGCACACGGACACAGAATATAAAATGTATTTTTGAACAAAAATTTTTTTTAATCATTAATTTGTATTTTTCATTTTTGAAAAATGTTTTCCTTCGATAAAATTAATCATAGAATGCCGTATTTTTTATCACATATTCATAATCACACTGTATGTTCACACAATAAAGTATAAAAGTGTTTTTGTTCCTTATTTTTCCGTTGGTGGAAAAACGCTATACACTATGAAACTACGACTAGTAGTGTAAAGGGGGGTAGAGTTATTCGCGTCCGTAGGAACTACCTAGCCACTACCCTACACGTGCCCCCTGGGTGGTGCTAAATGAATAACAACGCCGGGTCTCGGGCGGCGGTGAATTAACCCGACCAAACCAGCCTAATCAGCTTGGTCTAACAGTGAGAGTAGGAAATGACTCACACAAACCGCAACCCTGTGAACTCTATCTGCAGGATCGGTAGCCTTGGCTTAATTGTCCGGACTATGAAGAAGACAACTTCTATAAAAAATTACCCTAAGTCTACGGTGAGATTCGTGCCAAGAGACTGCATGGCTGGTGGGAGACCAGTCGCTAACGATCCCCATCGACGGACCTGGCAAACGTCGTTGCATTAGCCTTCTAGGGAGAATAGGCGTCACCTTCCTAGCGACCTGTTATATCGGCCTTACTCGTGGGAATAAAATGAACCAATTAAATACCAATAATCAACTACCAACTTTACCAAACGCTAATAAACCAACCAACCCTAACAGCATGATCCAACAAACTCTGTATGAAAGCATGTTTATTCGGAACAGAAGCAACTCGACATCGTCTCTGCCAACTAAGCTTAATTACTATAATTACAACCAACAAAACAAGGAGAATGACAATCTAGATTCACAGACCGATACTCTGCCGATTGCCAGTGATGACATAATATCAGACCATGAAGAATGGCAAAGGGATGAAATTCCCACCAGAAGACAGAAAAGGAAAGAAACAAGTCCAATTCACAATGACGGGAATAAAAAACAGAAAAATTCCCCAGACTTTGTGATTCCTACACGCAATAGTTTTGAACTACTCGATACGGAGCCTACGAATAAAACCAACAATACTGATAAAGTATATGTACCAAAGCCAGAACCCATCTTTGTGACGGGCGTAATTAATGTAAATTCTCTTAAAGATGTACTAAACAAATTTGTAAAAAGCGATCTTTACCTTATGACCACACTAAGATCTGGGCACGTCATAAAAATTATACCTAAAGACATCCAGACATACAAAACGATTCGAGAGAATTTCATTGCCGATAATATCTCACACTATACTTACCAGCTTAAAAGCGAGCGAGCGTACAGAGTAGTATTACGCGGACTCCATGCTTCAGAAAATACCACAGAAATTTCAAAAGAATTGTATGACATTGGACATGAAGTGAGACAAATAGTCAATATCAGACATCGAGCTACAAAGGAACCGTTGCCTATTTTTTATGTCGACTTAGAACCAAAACCAAACAACAAAGCCATTTTCGATGTAAAATACTTGAATAACATGAAGATTACTTTTGAAGCCCCATATAAGAAAAAGGAAATCATTCAATGCAAGAGGTGTCAGAGATTTGGGCATTCCAAGAACCAATGTTTCAGGCCCTATCGCTGTGTTAAATGCGGTAGCGCTCACCCTACAACAACATGTACCAAAAAACCAGACACTGAGGCTACTTGCGCGAACTGTGACGAAAAACACCCCGCTAGTTACAAAGGATGCAAAGTGTACAAACAGTATAGAGAAAGAATTCTTAAATTAGACCCTAAGACAAAAGAAACACCAATGCCTAGCAATATAGAGATGAAAAACCCGGGTCCCCACCCGGGTTCAAAGCCTAACTGCACAGATAATCAAAACCTAATTAAAACCTATTCAGTAGCAACGAAAACCAAAAAACAATATACTCAAAAAGACATAAAGAACGACTTGGTCGACCTTACTGACTTAATGGACATAATGTTCGAAAAACTACAACATTCGATGTTGACAACGATGGAAAAAATCATGGACAAAATGATGGACCGTATGGTCCAGCTAGTCAGCAGCCTGGTTAAAAAATGACCCGAAACCTCCAAGTAGTCACTTGGAACGCCAACGGCTTGACGGAACGACGTCAAGAACTAGAAACTTTCCTCAGAACAGAAATGATTGATATTGCACTAATCTCTGAAACAAGATTCACACCGAAGACACACATAAACTTTAATAACTATACAGTGTATACAACCAATCATCCAACTGGGAATAGCCATGGAGGAACAGCAGTGATTATTAAAAGCAACATTAAACACTACCCTATTGAGGAATACCGAACAGAAAAAATACAAGCAACATCTATTAAACTTGTAGACAGCAAACTAGAAACAGTATTCTCCGCTGTATACTGTCCTCCAAAACATACTATAACTGCCAGCGACTTCGCAAATTATTTTTCTACATTGGGTAACAGATTTATATGTGCTGGCGACTGGAATTCAAAACATTTAAATTGGGGATCTAGGCTGACCAACACTAGAGGAAGACAACTCTGTAAAGCCACAGAAGAGATGAAGTTAGAATGTCATTCCGGCAGAGAACCTACCTATTGGCCTACCGACAGACTAAGAATCCCAGACTTATTAGACTTTTTTATTGTTAAAAACATAGATAGTAACTACTTAAACATAGAACCACGTATAGATCTCACATCTGACCACACACCAGTTATACTGAATGTTACTACAACAGTTAATCTGGTAGAACCCCCCCTTAGAATATACAACTTGAACACTACAGACTGGACAATCTATAAAAATATAATCACGACAGAGACAGAACTAAAGACCAAGATTAATACAATAGAAGAACTCGAAAGACAACTGGAACAACTTAATATGACTATTCACATTGCTGCCAATTCTGCAACTCCAAAAAAGACAGGTAAAGGAAAACCTATGAAACATAACTCATATCCAAAGGATATTAAAGAGAAAATACGAGAGCGCCGTCGTTTGAGAAAAACCTGGCATACTACTGGATATCCCAGTGATAGGACTGCATTCAATAGTTTCTCAAACGAACTCAAAGGCCTTATCAGCACCCTAGAAAATGATAATATTCAACACTATCTTTCGAACCTAGATCCAACGAGAGACACAAACTACTCGCTGTGGAAGGCTACCAAGAATCTAAAGCGCCCGAAAATCCACATATCTCCTATAAATGATGGAAAAGGAGGATGGGCAAGATGAAATAAAGAAAAGGCAACAATCTTTGCAGAACATTTGAAAACAGTTTTCCAACCATTCCCTGAAAACAATCCCGAACAAACTATGGAAATCAAGAAATACATTGAATCTGCGAACCAAATGTGTCTTCCACTAAAAAGTACCAGCCCAAAAGAAATCATGAAAGAAATAAGGAACCTTAAGGAAGGTAAAACACCCGGCTATGACCTCATTGATGCCACATTACTTAAAAACCTGCCTCATAAAGGTGTAATGAAATTAGTTAACATCTTTAATGCCAGCTTAAGTCTAGAACATTTCCCTGGGCAATGGAAAATTGCACATGTAGTCATGGTACCGAAACCCGGTAAACCCCCACACGAAGCTACTTCATATAGACCTATCAGCCTGCTACCAGTTATTGGCAAACTGTTTGAAAGGATATTGCTTAACAGGATGAAAGAACATCTAAGTGCAGTATTACCGAACCATCAATTTGGATTTCGGGAAAAATACGGGACAATTGAACAGGTACACCGTTTAATTGACGCCATTAGCAGATGCCTTGAAAATAAATTATATTGCTCGGCAGTGTTCTTGGATATCAGCCAAGCGTTTGATAAGGTATGGCATGACGGCCTCCTGTTCAAGATAAAAAAGCATCTCCCGCATTGTCTATTCCGAATACTTAAATCTTACTTAGATAAAAGATGCTACCAAGTGAAGTACAGCGATGATCTCTCAGAAGTACACGAAATAAAATCAGGTGTCCCTCAAGGCAGTATCTTGGGCCCTGTACTATACCTAATTTTTACAGCAGATATCCCAACAACTGACTACACCACGACTGCGACTTACGCTGACGATACGGCATTACTGTTGGCTCATAGCAACCCAGAAACGGCTTCATCACAGTTGCAAAACCACCTAACAGAAGTTGAGACGTGGCTGAAGCGTTGGAGAATAAAAGCCAATGAGAGCAAATCGGTACATGTAACATTTACACTTAGGCGAGAAACATGTCCACCAGTAACGCTAAACTGCAAAGTTATCCCTCAAGATAATAACGCAAAATACTTGGGCATGCACCTAGACAGAAAACTTACATGGCAAAAACATATTTGGACAAAGCGGAAACAACTAGATGGAAAACTGCGGTCACTGAACTGGTTATTGGGACGCCAATCACAACTAAATCCCAACAGCAAGATGCTAGTGTATAAAACTACCATAAAACCAATCTGGACTTACGGAATACAGTTGTGGGGAACTGCCAGTAATAGCAATATAGATATCCTGGAAAGATTCCAGACCAAAGCTCTGAGAACAATGTTTGGCATCCCTCATTGTATAAGTAATAAATACATATACTTCGACTTCGGCCTAAAAACAGTTCGGCAGGAAATAGCTCAACACAGCCTGAAGTATCAGGAGAAGCTGACCGTCCATGTTAAAAAACTGGCACACGCTCTAAGTGGAGAAGATGCTCTTCAGTATACCCGGCTAAAAAGAAGTGACATACCGAGCCTACATAAAAGATTTACCACTTGACAACAAGAGAGTCGTGTGAAAAGAATTTTCACACAAGTGTGGCTCTTGAGGAAAACATAAACTGAGAAATCAAACAAAGAAGTGGCTTATTGTTAGAAAACAGATTGCCATGAAGCAGAAATCATCAAAAAAAAAAAAAAAAAAAAAGTAGTGTAATAGCATATTTAAAAAAAACATGAAACGAGTAAACGAAGTTACGGGATATCTCTAGCGCAGCCATACTGAACCTGTGGCCCGCTGAGCCTTTGTGTGCGGCCCGCCAGCGTGACCCAAGACCAGGCGCGGATACACCGTTGTGGGCACTATGGGCATGCCCACAACCCTAATAATAATTTTACAAAGTGCATGCTAGAAACTTTTCGTTATTTTACTTCATTATGAAGCAACAAATATCTCGTTCTTACTTCGCTCGCCTTCTAATTCTTATCATGTCTTGCATTATTTTTATCGTTTCCTTCGTTTGATATGCGTCAAAAACCAAATTTTTGGGCGCTCGCTTCGCTCGCGCTTTGGTTTTGTCATGTTCATCTATACTAATATTATAAAGCTGAAGAGTTTGTTGGTTTGAACGCGCTTATCTCAGGAACTGCTGAACCGATTTGAAAAAATATTTCTGTGTTAGATAGCTTATTTATTGAGAAAGGCTTTAGGATATAAAACATCACGCTGCGACGGGAGGAGAGGGAGCAAACTCAAAATGCGCGGACGAAGTCGCGGGGGACCGCTAGTTATATTATAAAGCTGAAGAGTTTGTTTGTTTGAACGCGCTTACCTCAGAAACTGCTGGACCGATTTGAAAAAATATTTCTGTGTTGGATAGCTCATTTATCGGGAAAGGCTTTAGGATATAAAACATTACGCTGCGACGGGAGGGGAGGGAGCAAACTCAAAACGCGCGGACGAAGTCGCGGGGGACCGCTATAATATTATAAAGCTGAAGAGTTTGTTTGTTTGAACGCGCTTCTCTCAGGAACTGCTGGAACGATTTGAAAAAATATTTCTGTTTTGTATAGCTTATCTATACTAATATTATAAAGCTGAAGAGTTTGTTAGTTTGTTTGTTTGTTTGTTTGTTTGTTTGTTTGTTTGTTTGTTTGTATGTTTGTTTGTTTGAACGCGCTAATCTCAAAAACTACTGGCCCGATTTGAAAAATTATTTTTACGTTGGATAGTCCATTTATCGAGGAAGGCTTTAAGCTTTATAACATAAAGATACAACTTATAAGACCATAGCAGAAATGAAAAATGTTGCGAAGACGGGAGAAAGATATTCCTTTTGAGAGCTTCCGCTGCTTACGCTGCGGTAACCGCTTAATTTACACAAAAATTATGTATGACAAGATTGTTCAGCATTAAGAGTTCTATTATAAAGTCCGCGACAGCATATGTCTATATTTTATGGTTGACTTACTACAACCTTTTTTATGTTAATAAATTTGTAATAAAATAATGCATTATTTTGAGAGGTGTATTATACACACAGGTATTTATTCTTATCAAAATAAATACATTCATCATCACGAGCATTTCATTTAGAACCAAGTTGCCCTTTATATCATTTGATTTCAATAAATATCTTAGGAGCTATCACAGTTTTAACATAACTCCGCACCAAAATAATGTTCGCAGCTTAAGTACAACGTGCGCTTGCGCTAATCTATACTTAATATTATAAAGCTGAAGAGTTTGTTTGTTTGTTTGTTTGTTTGAACGCGCTTATCTCAGAAACTACTGGTCCGATTTGAAAAAATATTTTCATTTTGGATAGTCCATTTATCGAGGAAGGCTTTAAGCTATATAACATAAAGATACGACTCACAAGACCACAGCAGCAATGAAAAATGTTGCGAAAACGGGAGAAAGATATTCCTTTTGAGAGCTTCCGCTGCGTACGCTGCGGAAACCACTAAAGTTACACAAAAATCATGTATGACAGGATTGTTCAGCATTAAGAGTTCTATAATAAAGTCCGCGACAGCATAAGTCTATCTTTTATGGTTGACTTACTACAACCTTTTTTATGTTAATAAATTTGTAAAAAAATAATGCATTATTTTTAGAGGTGTATTATACACACAGGTATTTATTCTTATCAAAATAAATACTTTCATCATCACGAGCATTTCATTTAGAACAAAGTTGCCCTTTATATCATTTGATTCCAATAAATATCTTAGGAGCTATCACAGTTTTAACATAACTCTGCACCAAAATAATGTTCGCAGCTTAAGTACAACATGCGCTTGCGCTAATTATATTATAAAGCTGAAGAGTTTGTTGGTTTGAAGTTGAACGCGCTTATCTCAGGAACTGCTAGACCGATTTGAAAAAATATTTCTGTGTTAGATAGCTTATTTATTGAGAAAGGCTTTAGGATATAAAACATCACGCTGCGACGGGAGGGGAGGGAGCAAACTCAAAACGCGCGGACGAAGTCGCGCGGGACCGCTATATATTATAAAGCTGAAGAGTTTGTTTGTTTGAACGCGCTTATCTCAGGAACTGCTGGACCGATTTGAAAAAATATTTCTGTGTTGGATAGCTTATTTATCGAGAAAGGTTTTAGGATATAAAACATGACGCTGCGACGGGAGGGGAGGAAGCAAACTCAAAACGCGCGGACGAAGTCGCGGGGGACCGCTAGTGATTTAATAGTTGTCGGAAACTCAAATGCTGCGCGCTCGCTTCGCTCGCGCTGTACCTTTAGTTATGATGGTTTAGGATGTTTTTGACACACACTGTTATTATTATTATATATAACTACATATATATTGTATTTTAATAAGATGAAGTATGAAACACAAAATTGCGCTAGGGCGGGCGGCGACCCGAACCAGAAACCTCTGGCTATCCGGGTCAACACTATTTCCAATCGAGCTACCGTGCTCTCGGTTTTTATTATGTTATGATTTAATAAGCGTCGAATACCCAAAATTATATTAAAATATTCATGGCTTGTTAAACGTATTAAATAGTTTTATTTGAGCGCTTAATTGTTCTTGGTTTAGTAAGTAGCGTAACTTAACTAACGTAACTTGTTTGCACTAGAAAAATGTACTTTATTCTATGTGTATATAGTGTCTATCTATCAAACGTTAGACTGTAAAAGAAAGCGGTTTTAGAAACCTTGATGTTATTTTAAAAGACCTATCCGTAGACACCCCAGGCAAGCACACGCAAAGGTTTGAGTTTTTTTTGGTTTTAGTTTCATGTATGGGAGCACCCCCTTTAATATCATAAGTATTTATTTTTTGTATAAGAATCGTAAAGCAGTTAATAGGATACATCTTCCTACCAAATTTCAACAGTGTGATGCTTACAGTTGCAGAATAAAGTGGCTGTGGCATACGGACGGACAGACAAACAGACAGACTTGACAACAAGGCTTTCGTTTTTGTTATTCGGCTACGGAACCCTGAGTTGAGTACCACTACCTCTAGCGCAAATAGGAAAACCTTATGTCCATCTACTACTTCCTTCTTAAAGTCTTCATAACCGCAACAATGTTGCATGTAGCTACTTAATAATACAATTATTAAATAATGTGACCGCGTGTGGAGTGCTTGAATAATAAACACGTAGTACAAATCTCCAAGTTCTTCTCCAATAGTTTTATTCCAACAAAATAGCACAAAGATAAAGCACAAAGTGAGAGTAAGTACAAACAGAGGCTATATTCTGGCATGAAGCTCGCTTTTATACCAATCAAAACCCTGAACCACGGTAGGAAAACAGTGGGGACGACATCCGTTTCCTTATATGAACATTTACTATAATATTTATTTGTAGGGATAAACAATGTACTAATGAAATATATAAATTCATTAATTATTAAGTTATTCATCGTAATGAATCTAGTAAGCCTTTAAGATGATTATTTTAATAGTTACAATATTTAAAATAAATCTAACCTCCACCAACCAATCACAGTCAACTTCCTTTTGGCGGCAAAATGAACATTTGTTATACGGCAAACATAAAAATCTAATAAGTGTCCCAATAATCTTTAAATAATCAATTTACAATTAATAAAATATTATTACAATAATAAGATAATCTAAAGATTAATCCAAAATATTCTTATATCATAGTCAAGTTACATTTAACATGGTGGACTCTTCCGGCATTTCCATAACAAACGTTAAATAGGTTTGACACCTGGATAGGTGTATAAATTATGATGTATTGAACATAATATGAGGAAGAGAATGTGTAATTAAGTGAATATAGTGGGGTTACATAAGTCACACACAGTGAGTATGTGGTTTAGTGCATAAGTCTACTATTACAGAACTAAGTCAATATGTGAGGCAGACTAGGATCGGGAATCATCGTGTAACACTCGGCCATCCTGCAACCACCGTGTCCCACGGTGCTCTGGTTGTGTTTTGGAAGTCTGCGTTGTTGGTGTGCTGAAAATGAGAAAGAGCAGAATCAACAAGTATACTGGAAACTTGCAAGAAATATGTTTTGATGGACACGGTAATAATTTGTTCATGTAAGTCACTAAGTTAGGAAATTTCCACATGTGTAATAAACTCTAGAGGGGTATTAGCCGATACAAGTTACACAGACATAGCGTAAGTCACACTTCACGTGGATTACACAGACAATTTATATTGCTCACACAGCATTGATCTACATAGTTCACACAGTACTTCAAGTAGGCCACACAGATACTGCTACTCACACAGACAATTTACGTAGCTCACACAGCATTGCTCTAAGTAGTTTACACAGTACTTCACGTAGGCCACAATTAATCAATCAATAAAATCAATCAAAATCTTTATTTGCATTAAAACATGATACTGCTACTCACACAGACAATTTACGTAGCTCACACAGCATTGCTCTACGTAGTTCACACAGTACTTTACGTAGGCCACACAGATACTGCTTCTCACACAGACAATTTACGTATCTCACACAGCATTGCTCTAGGTAGTTCACACAGTACTTCACGTAGGCCACACAGATACTGCTACTCACACAGACAATTTACGTAGCTCACACAGCATTGCTCTACGTAGTTCACATAGTACTTCACGTAGGCCACAATCAATCAATCAATCAATAAAATCAATCAAAATCTTTAATTGCATTAAAACATGATACTGCTACTCACACAGACAATTTACGTAGCTCACACAGCATTGCTCTACGTAGTTCACACAGTACTTTACGTAGGCCACACAGATACTGCTACGCACACAGACAATTTACGTAGCTCACACAGCATTGCTCTACGTAGTTCACACAGTACTTTACGTAGGCCACACAGATACTGCTTCTCACACAGACAATTTACGTATCTCACACAGCATTTCTCTAGGTAGTTCACACAGTACTTCACGTAGGCCACACAGATACTGCTACTCACACAGACAATTTACGTAGGTCACATTCTACATCAGCATTGCCTTACGTCATTCACACATACATTACTTTACGTAACTGCGTAGGTCACATAGACACTGCTGCTCACACAGACATTCATTATCCGTATGCGACACAGAAATCAGTTTATTTAGATCACACAAAGTTTATGTAGACAACATAGCCAACGTTTTATTCCGGATTATTTGAAATACTGTAGCTAATACTTATATACTCCTATAAATTAAACTACTATTTCTACTGCTCCAATAAAAATGATTATACCCTAATATCAATGTTCTTTTGTTTAAGGTTGAAGAAAGAAAAACTTATTAACGGTGGAAAAAAGAAACCCGAACCGTCGATTCCTCATTAAACAACTATTTAATCATTGCATAATGTTGTATATTTTTCATACTGCAATAAAAATATATTGTATGCGTGGTTTTACTTACAGTTAAATCAAATCTGTTATAAACGGTACTCATAAAATATACAGTACACATATATATTGTTTCACCCAGAACAAAGTTATTAGGTTTAACAATTCATCAGTAACTACCTCCTTTTTCACGCACCAACAAAAGTATAATCACCGTTCAAAATAATAACCTTACTAAGTTACTCAATTATCTTTCGTCTAGATTGATTGGATTATCTCTGTCTACCTCCCGTCACTAAGCTTTCACCAAAATAATTTGGTTATAGGTTACCGAACAATGAGATCTTTATCAGCGTAATCGTAATGTATGCGTTATTATGAAACAATCACTCGAGCAAATGTTATCTAAGTGTAAAACTATGTGTGATCGACCTAGCGTCTGCGTGTAAGCATCTCGAAAGCTTCGCATTGCACTGGTCGATGGCAAATTTGTAGTATTTAATAGTTTGTTCTGTTTTTTTCTAAATACAATCGTCACTTAAGAGTAAACATAATGCGACTCACCTTGAGGTGGCTGGAGCGGCTGATGCGTTGAACTGGGTGCTGCGAATCATCAAGCGGTGCATATGTGGCCGCTGCGACGCTGCGCTGGTTGGTGTCGCGTCGTTGAGTACTGCAGACTCGCATTTCTGGCTGACCCGCCGACAGATGTAGCACCGCCTCACTTCTCGTTGCTGCAGTATCGTTGCCGTAGGTCATGTTGCACTGGTTCTTTCTTCAGAGTTTCCTCTTCTCCAAGTTGATTTTCACAATGCCGTCGTGGCTTCTACTTGTAGTTTTCGAGCAATGATAAATAGGAAAGTTCACGCAGCTGGATGATTTTGAGCAGTCAATTTTTGATGTCGCCTCTTCTCCAAGTTGATTTTCGCAATGCCGTCGTGGCTTCTACTTGTAGATTTTCAAACAATGATCAATAGATTAGTATCCACAGAGTTCACGCAGCTGGTTGATTTTGAGCAGTCAATTTGTGATGTTACACGTACTTTCTTCTCGATGAAATTTGGGGATGTCTTCCGCGTAAGCACGTGTCACTCGACGATGCCTTTCTCTCATGTCTTTCAAATCTTAGCAGTCTTCTTGGTCCTTGAATCTTCCTTGGTCAGAGCCGGCAGCGTAAGGCCCGTGATTTTCGCACATCCCACTTCTGAGGTGTGACCGCGTGTGGGGTGCTTGAATAATAAACACGTAGTACAAATCTCCAAGTTCTTCTCCAATAGTTTTATTCCAACAAAATAGCACAAAGATAAAGCACAAAGTGAGAGTAAGTACAAACAGAGGCTATATTCTGGCATGAAGCTCGCTTTTATACCAATCAAAACCCTGAACCACGGTAGGAAAACAGTGGGGACGACATCCGTTTCCTTATATGAACATTTACTATAATATTTATTTGTAGGGATAAACAATGTACTAATGAAATATATAAATTCATTAATTATTTAGTTATTCATCGTAATGAATTTAGTAAGCCTTTAAGATGATTATTTTAATAGTTACAATATTTAAAATAAATCTAACCTCCACCAACCAATCACAGTCAACTTGCTTTTGGCGGCAAAATGAACATTTGTTATACGGCAAACATAAAATCTAATAAGTGTCCCAATAATCTTTAAATAATCAATTTACAATTAATAAAATATTATTACAATAATAAGATAATCTAAAGATTAATCCAAAATATTCTTATATCATAGTCAAGTTACATTTAACATGGTGGACTCTTCCGGCATTTCCATAACAAACGTTAAATAGGTTTGACACCTGGATAGGTGTATAAATTATGATGTATTGAACATAATATGAGGAAGAGAATGTGTACTTAAGTGAATATAGTGGGGTTACATAAGTCACACACAGTGAGTCTGTGGTTTAGTGCATAAGTCTACTATTACAGAACTAAGTCAATATGTGAGGCAGACTAGGATCGGGAATCATCGTGTAACACTAACTAATAACCGTTTTATAGCCAAGCAATTGCTTTAACAATGGATACTCGTCTCGTAAACGGAAAATAAATTTATAATAAGTCAGTACTTTGAGAATTTTGTGCTATCATTAAATAATACATTGGACACCAATCAAATTCATTGCTCTGATCCCAAAGTAAGTAGCCAATGCACTTGTGCTATGTAAATCAGACACAATGGTGATACCACAACACCCAGACCCGAGACAATATATAAAATTGTGATTTCTGCATTGAATCGACCGGGAATCGAATCCGGCACTTCGGAGCGAAGACGCGTGAAGACGCAGAGCGTGCACCACGGAGGTCGTTAAATTCGTCAAATGTTTATTTCCCAAATTACGAGTTTTTGTTTTTATTTGGGTGCTGGAAATCTCTTGCCATAGGCTTTCTGAGTCAACTCTTCAGGATTCAACAAAATTAACTGCATTCCATCTCGGTGGTGATTCTGCTGCTAAAAAGCAACAAATAAAAACATATTGACCAAAACTCTATAGAAACTCGGCCCACTTTGCGTCAGCATGCGTGTTTACAAAATGTACGGATAAAATACAGAAATATTTTAAAGAATACACACAAAAAATATTTTTGAAAAATAATCAGGGGTTTACGAGGACTTCAATGGCAGATTAGGCATTTTGAGGTTATGTTTTGTGATTGCAAAGTTAATGCACCTCACCTACATTCATTTTGATACATTCAAAATTTAATTGTTGTATTTTACTAAAGTAATTCAATACTTACTTACTTACCCTTAAAATACCAGTACACTAAAATGATTCAAACAAGATTTTTGAAATATAAACTACAAAGACGCAATCTGGGCCCGGCTTTGGTCAATATCCTTAATGTGACGAACATCAAAATCCCAAAAAAAAATATTTCTCTAAACAAACTAGCATCAGATGATCGGCACTCTAGTATGAGCAAGTAAAATATTTTTTCCGGATTACGATGTTGGTCCCATACAAAAATTTGTTGCATTTGAGCATCAGAATTAGCCCCAAGCAAGAATGCAGTTAATTTTGATAGACCTTATACAACTGATCATAAGATAAGATAAGATATATTTATTTACGCATACCTACACAGTAGCAGCGATGTTCACTGAATTAATTACATTTCATTGGTATCAACTGCCTTGCTTATAGATAAGATAGGAGATTCATTTTAAACTCACACTTTGATCATTGAGTAAGTAATACTGCGTTATATCACTGAAACATTTTTAGGGTTCCGTGGCCGAAATGCAAAAAACGGAATCCATAAAGTTTCGTCCGCTTTACGATTCTCATAAAAAATAATAATAAAAAAAGTAAATATTTATTTCATACATGAAACTAAATCTTTTTTTTTCAAACGAAAAGGTCTTTTAAAATTACATCGATGTTCCTCTATCCATTTTGAAACTCTTACGTTTGAGATATAGACGCTTTCAAAGTGGGCGTCCCCCCTCATCTAACTTTTAAACTAAGCGAGTAAATTTTGAAAAATACATGATTTAGGTATATCTTGACAAAGACTTACAACTACTAGTTAGTTAACTAATTGACTTTCAATGACTAGTAGTTTTTAAAGTAGAGCACATTTTTAATAACCGCAAACATAACTTTGTCATTCATACAAATACTAGGAAAAACAAAGTTATTTTTGATGTCAACAAAATATTGTGATATTTTGGCTATTTGAAAGTAAGTAGATCTCTTATTCAGTTAAAGTTGGCACGGGAACCTTAGTGTGCGAGTCCGACTCGTACTAGGCCGGTTTATTTTTTGGAACGCTTATACCTACTATACATATTTTATTTTGCCTACCACTGTCACACTTCATAAAAGACAGTGATTTTCTTAAAATAGAAATATGTGACAGATTTCGTAAACATGTGACTAACATTATTATATTCCATAGGATTGGAAACAAAACATTTAAAATAAGGAAAATTCGAGAAAAATAAGTGATTGAGGATAACAACTAAGTACCTCATTTAAATTAAATGCAGCGTGATGAAAATATCTTAACTTTTTTACCCGACTGCGGTGAAGATAAAAGAGGGGTTATGTGTTTATAGAGCAAACAATGTGTATTGTTTCTTCTATTTCCCGAGAGGGAGGCACCTGCATTGTTTTCATTCTGTCATCAGTACATTATGCATAAGGACATCCTATAAACCGTTTCATGTTTTACAATCAACAGTGATTTCTTGCGTATTTATTAATTAGGTAATGGTAGATTTATGTAATTTTATTGTTCATCAATCCCACCGAAAACATAAATGTAAAAAAAAGTTAATAAAACCAAAAATCCCGACTTCTTACAAAAATGCACTAGAAAAAAAAAGAAAAGGCAAGGCAAAGGTTGTTGGCTCCTTCGGTGACTGTTGAAATATGATAGTAAGATGTATCCTGTTGACCGCTTTACGATTCTTGTACAAAAAATAAAAATAAAAAACATTAAGGGGGGGGGGGCAATTATATTTAATATAATTAATTAAGTAAATATAATTAAATAATTATATTAAAACAACATACTTCAGTTAAAGTTGAGTTGATTAATTAAGTAAATATAATTAAATAATTATATTAAAACAACATAAGGAGTCATAAAACCAAAACCGAAAATTTTTTTTAGTCAAATGACATAGAGGTTTCTAAAACCATTCTATTTTAAAGTCTAACATTTGATAGATAATAGACGCTTCCAAAGTGATAAAATGGGCGTACACCCCCCCTCTTACTTGTAAACTAAGCGAGTTCAAATTTTGAAATAAATGTATAATGTAGATCTTAACAAATGCTTTCAACGAAAATTGGTTCGGATGGGATCGAATAAGCAGTTTTTGAGTTATAGCACATTTTCAACAACCGTACACATAACTTTGTTGTTCACATAAATACTATGAAAACATAGTTATATTTTCTGTCAACAAAATATTGATGTATTGTAGCTAAGTGGAAGTAAGTCGATTTCCTAATTCAGTTAAAGTTGACACGGAACCCTTAGTGGGCGAGTCCGACTCGCAATTTGCCGCTTTTATAAACAGTCAATTTGACCAAAGTACCTGCTTTAAAGTTTTGATATCTAAAGCTTATAATAAGTTACATTTGGGTTTATTATCTATTTATGAAAAATTCGTCGTCGGGCAAGACGATGCATATCGAGCTGTATAACAATTTGCGTTATATTTATTATATAAATATGTTATATTATTTGATATAATTATAGATTTTTGTAATGTTCTTATTACTAGCTTTCATTTGATTGATACCCTGATTGATAGTGCTATAATATAAAAAAACATCTCTCCTCCCCCTTTTTTTTAAAAAAAAGATACAAAATGTATATAGCATATGTCACTCCTTGTATTATAACAAATTTAAGCCAATATTTTTTTTATCGTTTAGCCGCCTGGGCTGTAGGGCGTGACAAAGAAATTGTCATATATACACATACATACATACTCGTATATGGGCTCGAAAAACATAACCCTCCTTCAGGCACAGTCGGGTAAAAATGATAGTCAATAAGATGACACGTTTATGATGGTCCGGTTCGTCAGAGGTCATGGGTTCAAATCCCACTCGTGCGAAATTTTAGTTTTTTTTATTTCATCAGGGTTAAAAATAAAAACTGTTATTGGTAAAATATTCAAAGCCAATAGCAGCTAAAATAAATATTAAGAATGTGTTTGATTGTCAACTTCGCAGAAAAAAGGTTTTGAGATTTAAATGAGTGCCAAGTTCCACAGTAAATCCAAAAAAATATTGACAAGAAGAAAATAACCATAATAAATAATAGTCCTGGCCGATTTTGACTACAGTGACCAGGGAAACAAGTGTGTACGCAAACCCAGGTGCACTCTCTATGCCTTTCACTCTCATAGCCCGATGGGACAGCAATCTGACACGACCGGAGAGAGATCAGGCGCAGGATCATCGGCTTAACCTGATTTTCCGAGTCACGGGGTTGAAACACCGCCAACTTCCAAACTCCGGGCTACCTTGAGTATTTCTGAACAGAAAAACGCAGGTACGTATTTGTGGCCCGACCCGGAAATCGAACCCGGGACCTCTGTGCGCAGCCGTCGCTTAATAGTGCGACCCTCTGACCGCTGCGCCAGCGCCACCGAGGCAATTAAATAAGCAAGTATACATATATTTTTTTTCACTTTATACTGCAACAATGACTGTTAATTAAAAAAAGTGGCTGTGTCATACGGACGGACAGACAGACAGACATACTCGACGAAACTATACGGGTTCTGGTTTTTGCCATTCGGCTACGGAACCCTAATATAATATTGTAAATTGGATTATTTTCATAACTTTTATTTTTATATCACTTTTGATGTTTTTAAGCTTAATATGACTACGCCAGTTTTTACTAATAATAAATATTGTGTTTGGCTTAAATAACTTTTAAATATTATTTTTTTAAACTAGCCAAGTCAAATCTTGATCTTAATAATAAGTGGTATCTAATAAGAACATTTAAGTATTCTAAATTCAATATATTTTTTATTTTCTGTGAAACTCAGATCTCAATACTTTTTATCGGCGAAGTCCTCAATCAAACACATTCGTAGTGATTTTTCACATTTATTTTTTGGTGTGATATTTAAGTTGTCAAAGGCTTAGTAGTGCAATGTCGTTTTTTCATACTTAAATAACTTTACTTGTTAGTTAAATGGTGCAATGAAGCCTAATTAAGTTATTAAACAGATTATGCTAGTATGTCAAAGTACTACACTTACCAATTCATGTTCTATAGAAAATTTTCATTAACACTTCATTTTGTACAAAAATCTACACAAAAAGGCTCCTACTTTTCAAATTCAAAACATTCTTAGTCCAAAATTGTGGCCAGTAGCGAAGTTTTGCAATTTTATTTTCTTGACAAACTTTCACATTAGTTAAATATTTATTCGCTAACTAAAATTATTACTGGCCAGTGCGTATCAAAAAAGTATTCTACTAAGACCACAAAGTTCTAAATTCAAAAACAAGCCGCCAACGTGCGTCGGTTACACCACGCATGCGCGCGACTACAGTGCAAGTTTAAGGACACGAAGGGACCGATACACTTGCGCACGAGCAGGTCAGGTTCATACAACACGTCACCACCCATTGAAATGTACATTGCATTTTGAGAGTCCGCACAGAATTTTTATTAGTTCACAACGCGTTATGAAGCAAACAATGCCTATTTTTGGCTTAATGAGCGCACTGTGGAAGTTTAATGATAATATCAACAAACTGAAGTAGGCAGTAATTTCGATTTTAAAAAAATATGATTTTTTTTGTTTTACAGATGCGAGTCAAGAAACAGAGCATTTTTATTGCTTTGCAAAAAAAGTGTTAATTCAATGACAAATCAATAAAAATATCGTTATTAAAATGCAATTCGTAGACGAAAACAGTTCACCGATGGAATTTTCTTTGTCAAAAAATTAATAGTTTTTGATTTCTCAGGGTCACATTTCTATGTGTTTATATTTTGTTCGTGCGATATTTTTTTTGTGTAGATATAAAAAAACGGTAAAACAGTTAAACTCACAATCGAATGATCACACGAAAAAAGTTCGATTGCCGCGAGAATCGGCCTCCAGTATAATTATTATACGAGTACATTATATCGCATTATTTTATTTTAAATTATTTTATTTATTTTGAAAATCTGTACTGTGTCTAAGGATCTTTTTTGTACTAAATTGTGCTTGTTTCTTATTTTAATAACCGTAATTCCAAGATTGTGCAATGTTGTGTAATATAATCCAAATATTTTAGCGAAATAACTAAGTATGAGTATGGTACGTATAATGATTCCCATTTATACAATAAAATTAACGACTACAAGACAGTAATAATGTTATAAATGAGTGCTATAAACACTCAATAATAATTTTAAATTTAAGAAAAATTTATTGTCTTCCTACTATTATTAATATTAAAGTTGCAATGCGAAGATTAAAAGTAATGACTTACATGATAATACATTTACTCTGCTTCTGATGCTATTTATTATCACTGACCAAAGTCACATTATATCCCATAAAACATTACATTACGTTACACTAGAAACGGTAATTATAAATATAAAGGATAAATGTGGAAAAAAACTGAACTACGATACATTCTGTGTGTTTGTTTGTCCCGAAAAAAAGTAAAAAACGACATACCAGAAACTTGTTAACATTTTAAATGTTTTACGTGGTAGCTTGACATTTACCTCAGTAGGCAATAAGTAGGAAAAAACCGCCAAGAGCGAGTCGGACTCGCGCACTGAAGGTACCGTGCCAACTTAAACAAGATTAGAGGTCTACTTACTTCCTCTTAGCTAAAATACCACAATGTTTTGTTGACAGCAAAAAAAACTTTGTTTTTGATAGTGTTTGTATGAAAAACAAAGTCATATTTGTGGTTGTTAAAAATGAGCTGTATCTATAAAACTACTGGTAGAAAGTTTTTGGTAATAATCACTTTTTTTTTCAAAAGTCATAATTTTACTTCCTTGGTTTAAAAAGTTAGAGGTGGACGCCCATTTTACCACGTTGGAAGCGTCTATCTTACAAACGTTTGACTTTCAGATAATTCGTTTTAGGAACCTTAATGTCATTTTAAGAGACCTATCCATAGACCCCACATGCATATGTTGTAAACAAATTGTTTTTATTGTTTTAGTTCCATGTATGGGACCCCGCTTAAATGACTTTTTTTTGTATAGGAATCGTAAAGCGGTTGGCAGGATATACATACCTACCTAGTTTCATCTATGTAATGTTTATAGTTTCAGAATAAATCATACGGACAGAAAGACAGACTTGACGAAACTATAAGGGTTCTGTTTTTTGCCATTCGGCTACGGAACTCTAAAAAGTAGGTTAAAGTTGATTATAAGTGCGTCTAGGAATAAATGTAATAAAGTCGTAAATGCAAATAGTTTTATTAGTGATTTAATTTCCTTGACCACTCTTTACTTAAATAACTTTGCTTTGCATACTTAATTTTAGGTTATTTAGTATGGGTTGGTATTTAGTGTAAAAATAATAGCTCGCCGCGACTTCGTCAACGAAAATGTCTGGTTCCAGAATACTGCGCAATTTTGTTGTTTTTATTCGATAAAGGTATGAAAATAGGGATATATGGATGTTTTTTCTAAAGTACAACAAAAGATAAATTAGTCATCTTTCAGCGTCACATGAGATACAAAGAAAGATATGACCTAGGTATTATGATATATTTAGAACGCACGCAACGGAAGTCACGTTTATGTAACTTTGCACTGTTTTTACCACCATACCATTCATTAATTGCAATCAAACACGACATGATACTAATAAAAATTTGAAAAGAGGCATTGACAATAGTGACTGAGTTTCTTGCGCAGCTTCTTCTCAGCACTAGCCCACAATTGTCCCGAAGCTGTGGTAGGGTTTATATTGGGACGTGTAAAAGTGCCCCCAGAGGGCCTATTTGCATAAATAAATGACTTTTATGACTTTTTTTTTATAAAAAAGTTAACTCCAATGTAAGTTTCCAAACTATGTAACTAGGTTTTTAATAGCAATTTTGAAACGCTATACAAGGTATTTCAAAACAGCACGCAAATAATTAAGGGTGCTGCTCAGAATTAGTAACTTAACAACTTTCTCCTAAAAATGACTTCCCATACTAAATCAGTTACGTGAACGTGAACCGTCTGATTTCTATGGAAAGTCGTTTTTAGGGTTCCGTAGCCGAATGGCAAAAAACGGAACCCTTATAGTTTCGTCAAGTTTGTCTGTCTATACGTCCGTTTATCACATCCACTTCATTCTGAAACTAGGGTGTCTAGAATAGGTCTTTTAAAATGACATCGAGGTTTCTAAAACCATTTTCACTAAAAGTTTAGCGTTTGAAACATACGAGTAGACGCTTTCAAAGTGGTAAAATGGGTCCTCTTACTTTTAAAATAAACGAGTGTACATTTTGAAAAATACATGATGTAGATCTTGACAATGACTTTCAACGAAAATTGGTTGGATGGCATCGAACTAGTAGTTTTTGAGATATAGCACATTTCAACAACCAGAAACAAAACTTTATTCTTCATACAAATACTATGAAAAACAAAGTTATATTTTCTTTCAACAAAATATTGTTGTATTTTGGCGAAGTGGAACTAAGTTCTCTAATTCAGTTAAAGTTGGCACTTGGCACGGAACTATTGGCTGGATTTTTTTCGTGGTGTCAGTTCCATTGGTAAGTAATCGTAGTTCAATGAATCTAATAAATACTCTTTCGTATTTATAATACCCATTACAAAAGATAAGTATGAAATTGCTAGGCGACTATGTTTTAACAGTTAGATGTGAGTAAGTTCTAGTTGTAAAGTCCCTTAGAGGGCCCTTAACCCCTTAGATAACTATTTGCCTGTTATGCCTTCATGAATAGAGTGGCTAAGTGTACACCTAAGTCTGTGCCTAAGTTAAGCACACTAGTATAGAAAACATATCTCAGGGAACTAACATTCCTCATAAAACAACCTTAAGTGACGGTTTTGTTTTCATCATTGACACAATAACACTATCCAGGGAAATTATATTAATATTATAAAGCTGACAAGTTTGATTGTTTGACAGCGATCATCTCAAGAACTACTGGTCCGATTTACAAAAATATTTTTTGTGTTAGGTACCTATAGCTTATTTATCGAGGAACGGCCTCGGTGGCGCAGCAGTAGGAGGGTCGCACTTTAAAGCGACGGCTGCGCCAGAGGTCCCGGGTTCAATCCCCGGGTCGGGCCAAAAATGTATACCTGAGTTTTTCTGTTCAGAAATTCTTAGGGTAGCCCGGAGTTTGGAAGTTGGCGGTGTTTCACCCCCGTGCCTCGGAAAAGCACGTAAAGCCGTTGGTCCTGCGCCTGAACTCTCTCCGGTCGTGTCAGCTCGCTGTCCCATCGGGCTATGAGAGTGAAAGGAATAGAGACTGCACCTGTGTTCGCGCACACACTTCTGCACTATAATATGTCCCGCGCAGTCGGTTAGTCGTAACGACTGGTCACCGTAGTCGAAATCGGCTAAGGGGATTATTATTTATCGAGAAAGGCATTTTTGATTAAGCTATAAATCATCAGCCGCGACGCTGCGGGAGGGGTGGGACTTGGGAGCATACTCAAAACACACGGACTTAGTCGCCTCGCGGGTGATCGCTAATGTCATTATAACTTTTGAATTTAAATTGGCATAGATTATAAAATCCCTATCTACCAGTGAAACCCAACATTTGTAGACAAACGTTCGTTATGCATTGAACTAAGTACTCACGCAGACTGCCCTCACATTCTGAAATGATTCATCCCGAAAATCAATTATGCAATTAGAAAATATCAAATGACAGTCCTTCTTTTCATCTTAGACTAGCGGTCCCCCGCAACTTCGTCCGCGCGTTTTGAGTTTGCTCCCTCCCCTCCCGTCGCAGCGTCATGTTTTATATCCTAAAGCCTTTCTCGATAAATAAGCTATCCAAAACAGAAATATTTTTTCAAATCGGTCCAGCAGTTCCTGAGATAAGCGCGTTCAAACAAACAAACTCTTCAGCTTTATAATATATAGCGGTCCCCCGCGACTTCGTCTGCGTGTTTTGAGTTTGCTCCCTACCCTCCCGTCGCAGCGTCATGTTTTATATCCTAAAGCCTTTCTCGATAAATAAGCTATCCAACACAGAAATATTTTTTCAAATCGGTCCAGCAGTTCCTGAGATAAGCGCGTTCAAACAAACAAACTCTTCAGCTTTATAATATATTAGCGCATTAGCGCAAGCGCACGTTGTACTTAAGCTGCGAACATTATTTTGGTGCGGAGTTTTGTTAAAACTGTGATAGCTCCTAAGATATTTATTGAAATCAAATGATATACAGGGCAACTTGGTTCAAAATGAAATGCTCGTGATGATGAATTTATTTATTTTGATAAGAATAAATACCTGTGTGTATTATACACCTCTAAAAATAATGCATCATTTTTTTACAAATTTATTAACATAAAAAAGGTTGTAGTAAGTCAACCATAAAAGATAGACATATGCTGTCGCGGACTTTATTATAGAACTCTTAATGCTGAACAATCCTGTTATACATGATTTTTGTGTAACTTAAGCGGTTTCCGCAGCGTATGCAGCGGAAGCTCTCAAAAGGAATATCTTTCTCCCGTTTTCGCAACATTTTTCAGTTCTGCTGTGGTCTTATGAGTTGTATCTTTATGTTATATAGCCTAAAGCCTTCGTCGATAAATGGACTATCCAACGTAAAAAAAAAATTTCAAATCGAGCCAGTAGTTTTTGAGATTAGCGCGTTCAAACAAACAAACAAACAAACAAACAAACAAACTCTTCAGCTTTATAATATTAGTATAGATTTTAAATTTCTCAAATTATCATCAGAAATTGAGTTTACTAGTAGGTAGGTAAACGAGTAGGTGCACCTGGGACAGGAAATAAAAATTGGGAAACAGAAGCAAACCAATGTAATAGGTTGACGAGTGCGAAATGGACAGAGAGCCCACTCCAAACTCGGTTTACGATGCTTAAGGAACGGTTGTTTACAAAATGTTAAAGATGTTTTGTGCTGGATACGAAATTTTTAGGTTTCCGTAATGGCAAAAAACGAACTCTTATAGTTTCGTCAAGTCTGTCTGTCTGTCTGTCTGTCCGTCCGTATGTCCGTCACAGCCACTTTATTCTGTATCTATAAACATCACACTGTTGAAATTTGGTAGGAAGATGTATCCTGATATCCGCTTTACGATTCTCATACAAAAAATAAAAAATAATGAGACTTAAGTGGGGGGGGGGGGGCAAACCTATGCGTGTAGGGTGTCTAGATAGGTATTTTAAAATGACATCAAGGTTTCTAAAACCATTTTCTCTAAAAGTTTAACGTTTGAGAGATAGATGCTTCCAAAGTATAAAAATAGACGTTTCCCCCCATCAAACTTTTTAACTAAGCAAATGTAAATTTTGGAAAAAAAATGATTAGTAAAAGGTCGAACTACCTAGTAATTTTTTGGATAGAGCACATTTTCAATAACCTCAAACAACTTTATTTTTCATACAAATACTATGGAAAACAAAGTTATTTTTGAAGTCAACCAAATACTGTGGTATTTTGGCTAAGTAGAAGAAAGTGGATTTCTAATTCAGTTAGAACCCTTAGAGTGGGAGTCCGTCTCGCACTTGGCCGGTTTCTCTGCTAGTCGGACATTGTAAACGTGTAAAAAATGAAACATCGATCAGGACAAAATATGTTTTTACTTACAAGTAAGTAGCAAACTAATTACCAAATTCCTTTACAATAAAATTCACCGTCCGGATCGTACCAATCCATCAGCTTCTTATTATGCCACAAAAAAGTGCCTTTCATATTAGGAGATGCTTCTAAAATCAAATAGAGAATCAATTTTGCCGCTTCATCAGGATCTGTCACACCCTTTCCGTTCGCCATATCAGTATTCACCAGTCCAGGATTTACCGCATTGATAGAAATGTTTTTATACTTTCGCGCCTGCACCATCGTCAAAGCTGTCAGAGCTATTTTAGACACTCTGTGCTCAGCATGCTTGCCATCATCAGAAAAGTTGTTCTTATTAAACGTTCCGTTCTTCACACTCTCCAAATACTCATCAACAAACTGATTGATATCTTCAGTCTCCAAATCTGGCTTCAATAATCTATCGATCCATTCCTTTTTCTTCAAATTAGATAAATGACCACATGAACTCGAGATATTCACCACTCTAGCCCCATCTCGTAGTAAAGGATACAAATATTTTTCAATACTCAGAAGACTTCTGTAGTTTGTATCGACGTTCCGTTTCGCAGATTCGTAGTCCGGGTAAACTTTGTCCCATTCCAAGATGGCTGCGTTGTTGACCAAAACGTCAAATCCACCGTGTTTTGTTTTGATGTAATCTGCGAATTGTTTGATGCTCTCTTCGCTTGTTATGTCTAGACGATGGTATGAGGCCTTCAATCCAAGGTCGTTCAACTTTTTCACGGCTGCTAAAGATCTGTCGTCGTCTCTGGAGGTCAAATACACTGTGCCATCGAACTTCTCACACAATCCTTTCACTATAGCGAAGCCGAGACCCTTGCTGGCTCCCGTCACGACAGCCACTTTTGCCATTTTATTTTTGCTACTATAATCACAGCAAATGTCTAGTCTGCGTGATATCTGTCAGGCGAATACAAAAAAATATGAGTGATAAATATTCCATTCAACGTAATTAAACAACATACTTATCAGAGCTGTCAAAAATATCAAATTGTTACCTACTTAAGTATCTACTTATCAAAAGGTGATGACGACCTTAGTCTGTAGGTAACTTGTTTAATTAGTTACGTTTCATTTTAGGCTGTTTTGTTTCAAGATCTTCACTAAGCTAAAATGACTGTAACAATTTTAACTTACTATGAAAGTATATCTAAGGATGAATAAGTAACGATTAACTAATTCTAAAGCGAACAATATACAATTTACTCGATCTTTTTCCAAAGAATGTTGTCCGCCTTACACAGATTTCCACATTACACAACGCCTGCTCATCAATACTTATCCATGTGATGAATGCATAATCCATGGGTTTTTATTTTTATGTAATTAATCAATACCTTAATACATACTAGTTACAAAAACGACTTTCTGCAAAACTGTGAAACAATTATTTGTCGGCAGCAGTTCTCGTGCGTTTTTCTTATGTTTATCTTAAAGACTATGTTATAAAACTACACTAAAAATGATGAACTAAATTTTGAAAGACTTTACTATGGGTATAGCGACAAGTAGTGCTTCTTTAACAGTATTTTAAGATGATTCTTACTTTGTGTTATTAATTATTATTGTATTAACTGTATTTAACATGTGTCCTTCTATCATTATACGCCTTAGCTAGAGGCAGGACACAGAGAGTACCTACTTCTACCATTGTTCAACGTTTTTAACCTGTGATCCACAATAAAGATTTTTATGATATTTGATTTATGCTTTGTGCATGAAATCCTTGGGCAAGTCGATCATATATTCTGGGGTTAGCCATTTCCTAGTGCGCTTACCAAACTAGTTATTGACACGAGAAACGATCAATTTTGGTTCCGTGGCAGCACTGAAGCCTTACTCTGAACACAAAATCCGATCCAATCAATATACCCATCCCTGTCACTCATACCAGGCCGTGTACGCGTGCAACAGGGATGGCTATATTCATTGGATCGGGTTTTGTGTCCAGAGTAAGGGGGCTGGTTGGTTAACTTTGTGTGTATTGTTCTAAGAGAATAGTGGATCTTACTTTGTATTCTACTGGCAATACCTTACATAATTAAAATAAATTCATATTGGTGTTTTAGGTTTTAGGTGTTTCAATCGCTAGCATTGCATTCGTCGTCGTCCTTACCAGCTTACTAAGATAAACAATTTAACTCTCAAGGCGCCAAGATCCTAATAAATGTTGATATTTTGGTAATTACCATCAAAACTGTACATAATCCCATAGAAATCCCAAATACGGTAGTTATGTCCACATGAGGAACTAAAATGTAGGTGCTACAAGAATTTTTATTGAAGTTTTGGGGAAATTGGGACATATTTATATGATGGTCACGTGTTTAGGTTTGTTATCTACCGTGTCGGTGCCACGCCAACACGTAACTAAAATACTCAATTAAATGTTTTAAGTAGATTCATCCAAGTTAGGTAGCTACCTAAAAAACATCCCACATTACACATCTTTTAATGTGGGGATGAATTTATTTGCCTGTCTTTATGCGTGTGCGTGCATCTACAATGTTATTAAGAAGGTAGGACTTCTAGGTCCACACATTACATATATTACCAACGCTTCAGAAATTCAATAGGGATTAATTGCGTAAATAAGAAAATCTATTTATAAAAGTAGTAATTGATACAGTAAAAACCTCTGAGGAAGTAATAACTACGCTTAAAAAACCTTTCCTAATCAATCAGGCAATTGAAAAACTGGTCAAATATAACTTTGATATTGTCTAATAATAGGGAGTTACGAGTATATACCTAGTCAGAGATGGAATTGTGTAAAGCAATCGTATTCATTTGACAGTTCAAAACGTACGGTATGATCTGTCAAACGCTTTGTTCTTTTTCGTTTGACAGATCATACCGTAAGTTTTTACCTGTCAAATGAATACGATTGCTTCACACAATTCCACCTCTGAGTTCTGTCACATGTGTAATATGAAATAATTTAGACATGTTTATTATTTATGTAATCATTTACATAGTAAAATGAACATAATAAAACATAGATTCATCTATTTAAATAAAAATGAATTGATTTTCGTTAGTCTCACTAAAACTCGAGAACGGCTGAACGGATTTATCTTATCTTAGTCTTGATATATTCGTGGAGGTCTAGGGAAGGTTTAGAAGGCAAGAGAAAAAATCGAAAAACGCGCAGACGAAATCGCGGGGGACCACTGGTATGGTTTATTCAAAATGACCCTCGCGATTTTGAAGACAGGCCTTCAATCTGCGTGGCCAGTCGTCTATCGCAGCATTCGCAGCACGAACGAGGTCCATGTCAGTATCGGCGGCTGCCTTAATCAAGAATGCCTTGAGTGACTCCAAATCAAGATGAGGCTTTAAGTAGGCCTTTTCCTCCAAGTGTTGCCATATCTTGTAGGTAATCTAACGGAGTCAAATCAGGACTGGAGGAGTCTTCGTGTCAGATGAAGTCGATCTCGCGCCGCCAGTCAGTCTTTTGTGCTTTTCGCTCTATGAGCTGGCGCAGAATCTTGTTGAATTTCCCAGTGCCTGTTATTAAACATGGTATGAGAAACAGGTTCCACAAGGTTCTTGAGGACTGTATTTTGATACACAACTGCATTCGTTTTTACGCCTTCCTCACAAAAATTTACATCAGTTAAGCCGCAATAAGAGACTCCTAACCAAACCATGAGCGAGGAGAAAACGACCTCGTTGGACACGCGGACACGGTTGCTCGCTTCGTCACTGCTGTGTGCGTACACCTTATCTTATCATTTTGTTCGTTGTAGCTCTCTTCCACGGTGAAAATTTATTCATCCGAAAAAATAATTTACCGATGCTTTTTTCCCACGTACCGCTTTAACAAAGCGCGGCATCTCTTCCGTCTCAGGTCCATTAAACGAGCGTCCAAACGATGTCCTGTTTTTCTTCGATATGCTCTAAGCCCTAAGTCCTCACCTTACACCCTATTCACCGTGGTCCTGCTTAACTTAACCCCATCTGAAGGGCCAACAGTTTCTGCTTACGAATGGGATTTCCTTGAATTCGCGTGAAGTCGCAGCTTTTATCACTGCTGGAGTCCTAACAGAGCGAAGGTGACCACTTCTTGACTTCTTCTTTCCTCTACAATAGAGTCTTCATTGTATCGTTTTATGGTATACTAGCGGTCCCCCGCGACTTCGTCCGCGCGTTTTGAGTTTGCTCCCTCCCCTCCCGTCGCAGCGTGATGTTTTATATCCTAAAGCCTTTCTCAATAAATAAGCTATCGAACACAGAAATATTTTTTCAAATCGGTTCAGCAGTTCCTGAGATAAGCGCGTTCAAACCAACAAACTCTTCAGCTTTTTAATATAATTAGCGCAAGCGCACGTTGTACTTAAGCTGCGAACATTATTTTGGTGCGGAGTTATGTTAAAACTGTAATAGCTCCTAAGATATTTTTTGGAATCAAATGATATAAAGGGCAACTATGTTCTAAATAAAATGCTCGTGATGATGAATGTATTTATTTTGATAATAATAAATACCTGTGTGTATAATACACCTCTAAAAACGATGCATTATTTTTTTACAAATTTATTAACATAAAAAAGGTTGTAGTAAGTCAACCATAAAAGATAGACTTATGCTGTCGCGGACTTTATTATAGAACTCTTAATGCTGAACAATCTTGTCATACATGATTTTTATGTAACTTTAGCGGTTTCCGCAGCGTACGCAGCGGAAGCTCTCAAAAGGAATATCTTTCTCCCGTTTTCGCAACATTTTTCATTGCTGCTGTGGTCTTGTGAGTCGTATCTTTATGTTATATAGCTTAAAGCCTTCCTCGATAAATGGACTATCCAACATAAAAATAATTTTTCAAATCGGGCCAGTAGTTTCTGAGATTAGCGCGTTAAAACAAACAAACAAACAAACAAACAAACTCTTCAGCTTTATAATATTAGTATAGATTCAAATATTTCAGCAAATTGAAAAGATTTAATTGTGTGACAAAACGTATGACCTGACTATGTATATTATACCTAATATTATCAAGCTAAAGAGTTTGTTTATTTGAACGCACTTCTCACAGAAACTTATGGACCGATTTGAAAATTAATTTTACATTAGATAGCCCCTTTATTGAGGAAGGCTTTAGGCTATAAAACATCACGCTGCGACGGGAGGGGAGGAAGCAAACGCATAACGTGCGGACGAAGACGGGATCTCTTACTAGCGGAGATAATTAAAAGATAACGATAGGCAAAAAAACTATCAGTATCTCCGGAATCACAAACTAGAAGCGTAGTTCTTCTACCTTTTTTGTAATTTACTATTGTTCGGTGAAACGGATCGTATAGTAATTTGACAGTTGACAGAATACAATTTGACATTGACAACGATGACAACTAATAGTTGGAGTTTGACAGTTGTTGGTTGCTATTCCGTTTTGTGGGTGTGCTGCACTATTTTTTGAACAAAATACAAATAATACTGAAATTCACCTGCAAATCTGCAATAAGTCGACAAATTATAAACAGGGAATCGTTCGCCGGGCTTACAAAACAGCTGTCCCTTTCATCGATCCGCCAGTCTGTTAGGTAAGTTAATCAAATCGGCTTTTAAAATTTATGCACATGATATCGTAATCAAACTAATTTAGAGTAAAGGAATACAGCATACAGACGTTTTAGTAAGTGTCTGTGAAAAGTGCTACATTCTGCTGAAAGATCTGAAAATGTTTATCAAGGATTTTACTACAAAAGGCGCGCAGTAGTAGACGAAAATAGATATTTTGATACCTTGACCCGCTCTGCCATTGCCTCCCAAATGCAGCTGCGCAGACCTAGTTTTCGCAAGTTGGAAGTGAAAAGCGCCTATTTAAAGTGAATACCAATAACTTTGAAGTGGCTACTCTCAAGATTTTGTGTTGTGTTCATGTTCACATAATTTCGCTTATAAAATGGTATTCTAAGGCTAATTCAAGATTAAAAAGTGAGAAAAGTGGTGATAATTTTAAACTTGATAAATATAAATTAAAATGTGATAGAGGTCTCCAAGGGCATTGAAGAAAACCTTAATCAGAGTAACTTCTATAGGCTTAGAATTAAATATACTACATTTCTTATTATGTAAATGAATGCATAAATTATCCCACATTGACCAGTGTCAATTGAGATCTCATGATCCATAAGTGTCTATTTGAATAGTATTAAAATCTTATCAATTACATTTTAATACTTGTTAAAAATCTCTAATTAGCTATAAGTTAGTGACTTTCTTCATAATTAAAGTTGCTTATCTTTACTGCACTGATTTGGGCAATAAATAATTATAATATATAATAATTATTATTCAATCAAAACCTTCTAGTTGGTGAAAATTAAACTCACCAGACAGTGAGAAGATAAATTTAAAATGTATCATAAGATTTGAAGATAATCATTAGTCCATCTAAAATGTGGTGATGTATGAAACTTAAAAAAAAAGGACAGTCTATATACATTATGGTGACGTCTAACTGTCATCGCGAACAATGGTTCTAGTGAAAAGTATTCGTGGGATGGCGTCCTTTGCGGCGCAAGCGGCCCTCCGGTCTCGGTGGAGTTCGCTCATCGAGTCGACAAGTGTGGACGTGCCCGGCGAAGTCACAGATGGTGTCAGATCTGTTGTCGGATGGCTGAAACAGGCACGGTTTTGTGTTGTTGTAGTTAGGTTTTTCTATCTCTGCTGGTCATTGTTCATCACAGTCATATGCTTTTCAGTAAAATGAACACTATTGAATTGATTTTAACTTCTGTGTTTGTCTCACATAGTTATATTTTCATTTTTCTTGATTTTTTAATTGCTTTTGATGTTTATAGCGTACTGGATCTATAAACTATGTCATCAAATATTTTATTTGATCAATTCTTCCAATTATTTTATACATTTTTTCTTTTTTATAATTATTACTAGCTTATGTGTCAAAGTGAATAAGTGATTGTTACTAGATTAATCCTTGCACCAACATTGCTTTTAAAATGAGTAAAAAAAATATTTTTTTGTTTTTATAGTGTTTTTTGTCACTATACAAACTTAATAATATAAATTGCGAATTGCACTTGTAAAAAGCAACTTTGGCTGTGTGACACACGAGGAATCGAACCACGTGTCTTACGCAATCCGGGCGTATGCCTATACCACTCGGCCACCGTCACATTAGCAAGCCTGTTGAATTTTGCAAGCGCTTTCTTTAACGCGTAGGCTGCGTGACGTCATCAATGTTGCGAGATTGCTCTCACAATATCCGAAGGAAATATTTTTACAAATATTTAACAATCGGTTAAGATGAATGAAGCCATTTTATAATTAAATTTTTGTTCTTATAGTGTTTTGTCACTATACAAACTTAATAATATAAATTGCGAATTGCACTTGTAAAAATTTTTACTAGTGCAATTCGGAATTTATATGCATAAAAAAAATTTGAATCAAGAATCTAAAGAGCCCATTTAAAACGTTATTCTAATCAGATTTTATTTTGTATGAAACTAAATTGTTTACTTTGGATTGTAACTTATTACTGTAATGCACTGTATTTTGTAGAAACTGTAAAAAAACTCTACAGGTAGAGTTCCATGACTTTGGACCCTTTTATTTAAGAATTTTCTATGTCATTTTAAGAGATTTATCCATAGCACCCCACACGCACTTTAAAACAAAACGGTTTTAGTTTCATGTATGGGAGCCTCCTCTTAAATATCATTATTTTTTATATGAATCGTAAGGATACATATCCTGTTAACCGCTTTCATCCTGTTAATCACTTAAGCATCATTTTCAACAGTTTGATGCTTATAGTTTCAGAATAAAGTGGCTGTGACATACGGACGGTCAGACAGACAGACGGACAGACTTGACGAAACTATAAGGGTTCTGTTTGTTGCCATTCGGCTACGGAACCCTAAAAACGCGTGACTCTTCAACTTGGCATACAAACCAGTACACTCATCATAACTCTCAACCTTGAATTGCAAAGGGGATACGTTTCCAAGCGATCCTTCCGACATACAGTATAATTGGCAATGAATGTGTCTGTATATCACACTGTAACCTGCAGTTACACAATACGTATTTTATTTATGTGCGAAGTTTCAATTGCGCCTAAGTGTGAACTGCCTTGCCTCCTTGCCTTGGTGTGATGATGATCTACTATCACAGGCAGTTTTTTCTTAGGAGATTATTTTTTCATTGTCGTCCGGTCTGCGCGTTTGTATTTTACACCCTTGAATCTCAATCAAAAATAACTAATGTTTTTTCAAAGCAATAATCAATATTAATCCGCCAATGGAATCATCGGAAAATGCCAAAGAAGACCCAAATCCCGAAAAATTCATTCAGATAACGAAATTGTTCAATTGAGCATGTATTTGCTCGCTATTCGTTTAATTCTATCAAGAGACACATTGCTTTGGTACTGCAATTTATTTGGGCCCACAAGCAGTAGACAGTCAAAAACTGCCAGGAAACATTTTAATATAAAAATATAGGTATAAAGTAAAGTTTTTATTGATAATTAGGATTAAGAGAAATAGGCAACTTTCCCACTCTTGTGTGTTCACAAACTGTTTACACGGCAGTATCCCGTTTTCACAGGCACATGTGTACCTACCAGCAAAAACGTACGAAGGAAGCTGCTACTGGAAAATCTGGGTTCCCTACTTGATTTCAAAACTTGATAATTCGATTTTTATGAGATCGAACACGTTGTGTCGGTAATTCAGTTGTGCGATATGTTATTCCAACGATGCTTTATTGGTGCGATGTATCGTTAGTGCGAAAAATCCTGTAGCGAAAAACCCTACATCGATTACTCATTTGTTCGGTAATTTATTCGTTAGATAATATGTCGGTTTGAAACGCTCAAACACCTACAGTTGTCCTGACATTTAACTAAGAAATAATAGTAATGTATAATATTAGGAACCAAACTTTTGAGAAAATACATTCCTTTGATTTAAAACAACTTACAATGGTAATCAAAATGCAATTTGTATACTGAAAAGCAAAATCAGAAAATAAATTGGTATCCTACACATAACTTTACTGCAGAATGATATTTTTCATCTTAAAAAACATTTGTGTAAAAAACATTTGCTTATAGGATAGCGTGAAATACTTTTAGTCGTTATGTTTCGTAGATATCACAAAAACCTATTGAAAAAAGCGCTAACGTCCGTTTTTCTATGCTATTTGAATATTTTAAACAATTAATAACTTTCATTATAATATCAGTGCGTCAAATTCAATAATTATTCGATTTAAAACAATCTGTGTTTAACAATTAACAGTGTTCAAATTATCTGTTTAGGTTATAAGAAAGTTTATCTTATTTTATAATAATTCGTTTTATTCAAAACGTAAGTACTTTAGTTGATATATTTGACTGGTCTGTTCTTTTAATTTGCGCTATGGCTAAAGTCAAATTATAACGACCTTGTCACATGTGTCGGCCTTTTTATATTACTAACCACCGCCTTTGTTCGTCGGTACATAACTGGCAAATTTTACCGTTGTTATTGTATGTTGTGTTCATTGATGTAACATTAATGAATGGACATTTTGTATGTGTGATAAAAATGCGGCGATTAACTTAAATGGCAAGCTTTGTGTGTCATTCTGGATTCGATCGGGTGTTATTCACACACCTACATATTTATTTCCGCGTGACTCGTGCTCTTTAAAATATTGACCTATACTCTTTGCAGAATCTGATACTATCTGCGTACCTTTCATGATAATAAGTTCCATGTGTGAAAAGTAAACAGATCGGCAGATAGAGTTCTATCGTTCTATATTTTCTCGTGTCTGGGTGTTGTGGTACCACAGTGTTTTCGATTTCCGTAACCTCGAAGTCCCTTATAGTATCGTCAAGTCTGTCTGTCTGTCCGTCCGAATTTCACAGCCACTTTATTCTGAAACTATAATGTCAAACCTATGCGTGTAGGGTGTCAATAAATAGGTTTAAAATAACATGCCCCCTCCCCCTCCCATCTCACTTTAAAAATAAGCGTGTATAAACTTTGAAGAAAAAAAAACATAATGTAGATCTTGACAAAGACTTGCAATGAAAATTGATTTGAACGAGATGGAACTAGTAGTTTTTGAGATAGAGCACATTTTGAATAACCGCAAACATAATTTTGTTATTCATACAAATACTATAAAAAACAAAATTATATTGCTGTCAACCAAATATTGTGGTATTTTGGCTAAGTTATATTGGACATGGACACCAATCACATACATTGCTCTCATCCCAAAGTAAGTAGCTAATGCACTTGTGTTATGGAAATCAGACACAACGGTGGTACCGCAACACCCTGACCGAGACAATATAGAATATTTGGATTTTTATATTGACCCGATCGGGAATCGAACCCAGGACCTCGGAGCGGCGACGCTTTGAAACCAGCGTGCTTAGCCACTACACCACGAAGGTGTCAAGTGTAAGTAAGATGTCTAATTCAGTTAAAGTTGGCACGGAACCCTAATAGTTACGTCATTTGCTTCTTTTTCATTAGAACTACTGTCGCATTTATAATATTAACATATTTTTTTATTGCTCGCTGCTCGGATTGTAAATGCCACGAAGGATCCATCATGTTCGTGACCTAAAAGAATTCGGTGTTCCATATAAAGTGACTTTGATCGGTGGCACTAAAATATGTCATTATAACCGTTACAGATATGAATAGAATACTAATTATTCTTCAAGCACGCAGGTGTGCTCATCGATCATATTATTTTGGAAAGTCTTTTTATATTGATTTTTATTTGATCTTAGAGTATCTTTGGAGTGTCCACTGTTCTGAAAATTTTGTTTAGAGAATCCATTATTTACAGACATTTGTCTTTCTTTATATATATACTAGCGGTCCCCCGCGACTTCGTCCGCGCGTTTTGAGTTTGCTCCCTCCCCTCCCGTCGCAGCGTCATGTTTTATATCCTAAAACCTTTCTCGATAAATAAGCTATCCAACACAGAATATTTTTTTCAAATCGGTCCAGCAGTTCCTGAGATAAGCGCGTTCAAACAAACAAACTCTTCAGCTTTATAATAAATCAAATCAAATCAAAAATAATTTATTCAATTTAGGACACAAAATGCCACTTATGAACGTCAATAATTAGTGTAATATCAATTAATTTTGGCCCGTATGGGGCAAGAACATGTCTCCTTATCTTTTGGGCCCTACCAGCGCTTCGAGACAAAACACAGACAATTTGGCAAGTGCTGAGAAGAAACGCCGGAACAAACTCAGTCACCACTAGCTGCCTCAAAAATGATACAAATCAAAATAAACAGGTAGGTACATCAGTTTGGTGCAGGCTGGACTGTCCATACATTTTCGTCATTAAGATAGTCTTGAATTTTATATACCCCTTCGACATTAGGGTAGTTTTGACATGTCACTTAAATTTGTGAATAGGTAGTTCGATGACATTATTAGGTATATTGTTGAAAAATTTAACACCATTTCCCAGGAATGAATTCATTGTTTTGGCTAACCTGAAATTTGGAATGACAAGTTTGCTTTTATTTCGTGTGTTATACGAATGTATGTCACTTTTTTTCACGAAATAATCTAAATTTTTACGTACGTACATGATATTATCAAATATGTATTGAGAAGCGACTGTGAGGATGTTAATTTCCTTAAAGAATTCTCTCAGGGATTCGCGGGGACTAAGTTTGTAAATGGCACGAATGGCTCTTTTCTGTAAAATAAAGATGGTATCAATGTCCGCAGCAGAACCCCACAAGAGAAGACCATAAGACATTATACTATGAAAGTAACTAAAATACACAAGCCTGGCTGTTTCAACATCAGTCAAATGTCTAATTTTTCTAACCGCAAAGGCAGCTGAAGCAAGTCTCCCAGCCAGAGCGTCAACATGTGGTCCCCACTGCAATTTCGAATCCAATGTAATGCCCAGAAAAACAGTGGAGTTTTAGCGCAAGCGCACGTTGTGCTTAAGCTGCGAACATTATTTTGGTGCGGAGTTATGTTAAAACTGTGATAGCTCCTAAGATATTTATTGAAATCAAATGATATAAAGGGCAACTTGGTTCTAAATGAAATGCTCGTGATGATGAATCTATTTATTTTGATAAGAATAAATACCTGTGTGTATAATACACCTCTAAAAATAATGCATTATTTTTTTTACAAATTTATTAACATAAAAAAGGTAGTAGTAAGTCAACCATAAAAGATAGACATATGCTGTCGCGGACTTTATTATAGAACTCTTAATGTTGAACAATCCTGTCATACATGATTTTTGTGTAACTTAAGCGGTTTCCGCAGCGTACGCAGCGGAAGCTCTCAAAAGGAATATCTTTCTCCCGTTTTCGCAACATTTTTCATTTCTGCTGTGGTCTTATGAGTCGTATCTTTATGTTATATAGCCTAAAGCCTTCCTCGATAAATGGACTATCCAACGTAATTTTTCAAATCGGGCCAGTAGTTTTTGAGATTAGCGCGTTCAAACAAACAAACAAACAAACAAACTCTTCAGCTTTATAATATTAGTATAGTATATAGATATATATGTACTAGCCTGCGTAAATTTCGGATTTACCGTAAAATATTTCAATGCAAAACACATATTTACGAGTACATTTGCAGTAATAGGCCAGAAACCATACCGGTTAGCGCAAGGCTTTCGTATATATGATAAATCTTTAACCAGATTTTTGAAATAACCTTTTTTTTTTAAAAAAAAACACGTATTTAACCTACTTGTTTCTGGTGTGTACGCGAATATTACTCATGGAATAAAACACTATTTTACTGATACGTTTCGCTAATATTTATTACATTTTATCCTGACGTTTCGAAAACTCTATAGTGTTCGTGGTCACGGGTAGACAATATCCATAAAATTGTGTTTTGTTCCACGAATATAACCTGTTTTGTTTCTGGGGGGTATACCTCTAAGTACTGGCGGCGATAGCTAATATTTGGGTTTCACCTGTGTGTAGAGCAAAAAAAACGAATCAATCTGTGTATTTACCTTAAGGGGGACGATATATTTATATCGCCCTGTTGATAAATTCGTAGCAAACAATCTATCTATCATTTAAGTAGGTCCTTTCAAACGTGTACTGAGATATTCGCCTTTATTTCACTTACTGACCGATTGGTTTTAAAATTGACTTTAAACAAAAGTAAAATCAGAGCTGATAGTTGATACTTGAGATGGACAAAGATGGCACCGACTCCAAAAAGAAATTGTTTGCCTAAAATAGATCCTTTCCTTTAAAGGGTCAGTAGTTTATTAAATACTTTTTAGTGCATTTTGGTTTTGAAGTCGGTTTTTACTATTTTTAAGTTAATTTTATTTAACACCACTAAAAAGTGGTTATAGGAAGGAGGTATGGGGTTGCACCTTATACTGATGTCATTTATTCATGAAATTGACAGCAGCGCGACTGCCGCGCGACGGTTGATCTGCTTAAGACGCCTAAGTGTGAAAGCGCTCTAAAACTCTGTTCTTTAAGAAGCTACAAATTACCAATAATATGTTCTGTCATTATAATCACTGAACTTTTAAGTGTTGCGGAGTTCAGCATCAGCTCAGCTCCACACAATAATGACTATCAGACATAACAACATGTCAACATTAAGATTCTAGTACAAAAACACTATACGTGAGTTTAAAATTTGAGGGTAACCCTCGAATGCCACCAAGATCCCGACTTGGCAACAATGGGACCAACTAGAAAGTAAAACCTATCGGTTACCTACCTATATAAAAATTCAAATCAGTCCATAAATAACTATATGAGGTAACAACACCACAAAAAAGCATACAGTCGAATTCATAACCTCCACCTTTTCTGAAGTCGGTTATAAATACTTTAGGTATATTTTTTCTTACTTTTAGTCGGACCATACCAGTACGGGATGTCTTGATACACATACAAACACTAATCAGTATTGCCATTCCGGTCGTTAAGTAAACAGTGCCCCTTGTGTGATCTTCATGCCAAGATGTTTCTTTAATTTTATTGAAAGGACTAGATAATTTTAGGCTTGTAGGTTAAATTTAGTTTAGCCTGGTTTGTAAGCTATAAGAAATGTTGTCACGCAAACAAATCGATTTGTCACTATGTAAGCCAACGAACTCTTGACAAAAATTCGCACTATCTCGTTTAGTCTCCCATACAACTCGCTTCGGATAGGACGCTGTGTGGTGTGTGGGATGTATGGCATAGTTTGGTGATAATAATAGTTTTCGATAAAGTTACATAATTAGATTAAACGCCTAGTTCAAGGTGAGTGGTGCTATTTTTGGATATCAGGTGCTGAAAATTCCGTGATATTTTTTTTACGTTATCTTATGTAATCTGTAATATTATAGACTTTGAATAAACGTAAATTTGTGGTGATAACTGTTAGTATTGCTTGTAATATGCTGTTTTAAAAAATATTGTAACGTAACATACCCAACTGCAATTTTATATTCATCTATAAAGTTTCATTGTCTCATGAAAATTAAATAAACATCGTTACAGGTTTTTAATCATAATAAAAGATTAGACTTCCAATGTATTCCTCTGATAATTCAAAGTGTTAAACTATCAGCACTTAATCAATCTACATCTCTGCCGGAAATTAAACCTATTAAGCAAAAGCCTACAATTTTCACCTATTAGTTGCTATTTATCTCTCTTTTATTGAGGGCGTGTGCGAATGTTTCTTAATACTAGGTACTGTTTACCTAATTTTTGATTAAAATGTATTACCTTGGTGGTAGCACTTGGAGGAGAACTTTGACATCCCGTCTGCCACTCTTGCGTTAAGAGGTTCAAAAATCTGGTTTCATCTCCTACACCAGGGGTTCTTAATATTTTGTCACGGCGCCCTACCCTTTGAAAGCCCGTGAATGTTTGTTGTTTCGCATAATGATAGCGAATCGACTAACGGCGCCTCTCTTTACTTTCTACGGCGCACACTTTGGAAACCCCTGAACCAATACTGCATGCATATTTATCTGAATTTGAATTATTATGCTACCTAAAGTTCTTTTGTTCTTAAGTTCTGATTAAAATAAAACTTCTCGCAATCCCATTCATCACTGGAAATGCGTTCTGTCACCACAGCACTACTTTTGCTCAGTAATTATAAGCCCTATGTCTTATCGCATAAAGCTGACAATGCCTCCACATATCAGGCATCATTTGGGGTCGGTCAAAAGTAACTTCGGTACAACATCTGTGAAACGTACTGTATTTTCTCATTCTCAGGATCGCTAGCTCGAAATGCTTCTTTTTCTTTAAAATCCTATGTTTGAAGCTAAAAACCTGTCAAGTCAGGCATTATAAGTAAATCGCAAAACTGATACCTTTCTACTGTCTTCCTTACCTTACCTGAAGTCACTTTTGTAATTTTTCCATCCCAATTTATGGACTCCATATTTTTCATTATAAACTAGTGGTCCCCCGCGACTTCATCCGCGCGTTTTTCGATTTTTCTCGCCTTTTAAACCTTCCGTAGACCTCCACGAATATTTCAAGACTAAGATAAGATAAATCCGTTCAGCTGGTCTCGAGTTTTAGTGAGACTAACGAACAGCAATTCACATATATATATATAGAAGATGAAATGACGTCAAAAACGTCTCAGTTTTGCAGTCGACATATTATAGAAGCCGCCGCACTTCACAGGTACTTGTTCTCTTTCATTCTCAACCCTTAGTCCTAAGTAATAAAGCTGATAGTCCCTCTCCCTTCCAGGCATCATTGGAGGTTCGTCAGGTTGGCAGGAGGGCTGTGAGCAGCCTCGCCGGCCGCGGCATGGGTGACGACGTACTGATTGTGCATTACAATGATGTATACAACATTGAACAGACGACAAGTACGTATGGATCCTTATTAACCATGTGTAACATTCCTAATATGCCTAATACCGTCACTTCGCTGCGTGCTAAGTAGTTGGTGGGGGAACTCGAATCGATATGACCATAAAAAACAACGTTGGGGGACTTCGGTCACCATTTGTCGAGCAAATTTAGTACCTACAAAATTGACACTATAGATTAACGTTAACGTTATTAAGTAGAATAATACAATATTTCATTGGTGGTGCTCGTAGCGCAGTGGTAGCAGCGCTTTGGTAGTGTTACCGAAGTCAAGCAACCTACGGCGCGGTCGTGTTTGGATGGGTAACCAATCCGACCATATAAATGACGTAGGTACATCACGAACATCTCCGTGCTTCGAAAGGCACGTAAAGGCGTTGGTCCCGGCTAATATCGGCTGATATTAGTCGTTAAGCTTAGTCAGAGTCCTTATGGGCGGCTAGATAACATCTGACCTTGCCTTGCAAACACCCCTCCACCAACCCGCACTGAGCCCGCGTGGTGGAGCATGGCTCAAACTACCTCATAGTTGAGGTAAGGCCTTTACCCAGCAGTGGGATGTCACAGGCTAACTTTACCTACTTAATATTTCATTGAAAATCCTTTTCGTAATGATAGCCAGGCATTTCTCATTTCAAAGTACTCCATTAGTTTGTGATGCTGTCGTCGCGCACGGTCCCAATCAATACCTAATTATTATAAATGAGAAATTGTTTATAAATAATTTGTCGCGAAATTGACTGAACCAAACTTGATAACATTTATAATATATAATATCCCTTGGACATTCCCACACATCGCCATCTAGTCCCAAAGTAAGCTACTTAAAGCTTGTGTAATGGGTGCTAGACAACGGATATACTACTTAAATACTTTTTGTTTGTAAATACATACATGATATACATAGAAAACACCCAGACCAATACAAACAGACATGTTCATGCACACAAATGTTTGTATTGTGCGGGGATCGAACCCGCACCCGCTGCGTAGTAGGCGATTTCTCGACCACTACACCAGACGGGTCGTCGAATTGACATATTTGGATCATGGTGTTGAGGCTTAGTTGTGTCGGGGTCCGAGTGCAGTGGTGGTGAAATGAAATCTTGGGTCTTCATGAAAAATACTTTACTGGTGCACCAAAGACATAATTATAACAATGGATATGAGTGGAGCGCGGCGGGTGACGACTGCCTGATTTACATCGCGAGCCCCGAAACTGCTCACGATGCAAAACTGTAGCGTCATCGAGCCGCTACAATGGCAATGGATATCTTCCTCTAAAGTGGTTAAATGGAGATTTATGTCTGGATGACAAATCCTAAACGTAAACGAAATCGCAGAGAACAGCTATACACCATACTGGCAGGACCTTAACCCGCTCCTTATACTACTTTATCATTTGTTGACAAATAGAAAAATGGTGACTCCACTATGACAGATAAAATTGTGTCATTTTGTGTACCTATTTTTAATCGTTTGGTATTTATTATTGCATATAATTTTATTCCGAGGGTTCTTAGCCATGTTTCATGAAATTCTGTTTAGCCGTTTTATGTAAAAATCATTTATGACTATTTCAACAGATACGGAGCCAGTGGGAGGTGCCTTAAGGTTCAGTACTGCTATCAAAGCGCTGCAGCATCAGAACCCGCTTATTTTGTTCAGTGGGGATGCCTTCTCTCCGAGTATGTGTAAGTATCCTTTTAATTTAAATTTAACGCGGATATTGAAAGAATGATAAAGTGACAAACGTTATAGGACGTCACAAATATGCACATGCACAAAATGAAACATAAATTACGAACGAAAAAAATATAATAGACAAAACAGTTAAAGAAAAGAAACTGTGTGTGCGTGTATGTGTGTTTAAGAGTGTGCGTGCGTGCGCGTGTGTGTGTGGGTGTGTGTGTGTGTTTGCGTGAGCGTGTGTGGGTTGGTGTGGCCCATATCCAATAGCACCTCACTCGGTATAAGTCGGAGGTGGAATTGTGTAAAGCAATCGTATTAATTTGAAAGTTCATAACGTACGGTATGATCTGTCAAACGCTTTGTTCTTTGTCGTTTGACAGATCATACCGTACGTTGTGAACTGTCAAATGAATACGGTTCCCTTGATGAGAATATGACGCTGGTTATGTCATGTTATGGTATGTTTAATAGTCATTCGTATTTAACAATTAAATTGTTGCATCTTTTTTCAGTAAGCACATTCACAAAAGGGGAACAAATGGTGCCGGTTCTAAACGAGATCGGAACGCACTGCGCTGTGTTTGGGAACCATGATTTTGGTAAGTGAACAATTTATCTTTGTCTTAAATAAATAAATGCAAAGCTTTTAAAATAGTACTTGTATTTATATTTTTCATGCGAAATAAATGACTAATGAAAAATAGAATAATAATTTAATTATAACTGCAGCTGTTGGTAAACCATGCATACAAAACCGATCGACAAAGTATTAAAAATATATTGCATAGAAAAAAGTCACTTCTTATTCTCTTATCAGTCAAAAAAAAAAGATAGTTAATCCAAAGAAATGAGAGTAAATTTAAGCTGCGCATGTACGGTCGAGGCGTCCCTTTGTCGCCTTGTCACTTTTAAACGAAAGTCGCTTTGACACATAACACTAAAACAAGCGTCACTTTATACAAAAGATGACGCGAGTTACACACGATTTTCGCCTTTAAAGACTTTGCCCAGTAGGCCTAACATGCATGACACAATATTTATTTCGATCGACATGACAAAATTAGTCGATCTATGCTATTTTATCATATTCCCTAACATGCCAACCACACTGGACAAAGTTATCCAAAACGATACGACAATTTATAACCATTCACTCAATTTCATGTCAAATTTGGCTGAGAATGATAAACTTGACACAATGACAGATTGACTCGATATTGGCCATAGATAATGAATGCAAACTAATAAATATCTTAGGGATAAAAGAAATTCCATGGGAACTTTATTTCCAATATTTTAACCCTTTATTGTTTTTGAGCGCCTAGGATAAGATATGGCACGACACAGTCATATATTTTTGCATGTCATTTTTTAATTAAATCATCAATAGTTTTTTTTCAATCAATATTTTTTGACTCTAATATACCGAAAAAATAGCCATTATGACCTTGAGCTTAGGGGGTTTTTGTTAGACATAAAGGAATTATCATATAAACCTAGGCTTTCACTTTGTATAATAAACTGGAATTAGAGACAGTTGGAGACAAACTGACTATTACAAAGCTTAACCCCTCACTGCACAATCATAGAACCGGATATCGGAACATCCGGTAACTTCCGGTCTTAAATATCGAATGAATGCCATTAAATATTTGCAACCCATTTCCCACAAATTTGGGTGCTAACATCACTATTTGGGTCTACAAAATGAAACGTTTACCCTACCTACACTTAGAAAAGGTTTGATTTCTTGCTCTTACGTCGCACTTTTACCCTTAAATGGTGAGCATATTTTGTAATATACCTTTTATTATTCATGTCAAGAATATATTTCATATGTGATACCTGTAGTTTTTTTAAATAACTGACGTATAAAAATAATAAATTAATGTCACTGGACTTCAACAAATACTAATTTCCCAAGCTAAGTAAACAATTAAACCACTTCAAAACTCCTGTTAATCGTAAATCTATGATTCACTCTTACAAAAAATAAACGTACCTAAGTAGTTATTATATGTTAAACGTACAAGACTTAAAACTGTTATCCGATTTCAAATCTTCAGACAACATTTATGTAATGATACATGGAATAATATTATTATGGGGCTTGTGCTGACGATGCTAATCCTACCTTCTAGCTATAATTATCTCTAGTATTATCATAGTTACGAAAACAAAACACTTACAACTTAAACTTTACTTTTTATTATCCTAGTTGCGAAAGTGTGTATGTAAAAATTGTCCGCAATCAAATACCACTTAACGAACCCTGCTCTAAATAAGTCGTTTTTCATTAATCGTCGACACTAATGGTGGACGATAATGTTTCACGGAATAATGTCAAAATTCGGTAAAAATATGTGTCGCATGTTAGCGTTCAATGATAATTTTGTCATATTTCGAAATTAGACAGTACGACATGAATTTCATGGCAGACATGTTAGCAAGTGTGGTTAAGTCGATTTTTGACAAACAAACGGGATAGAATGCCGCGATAAAAAAATATCACAGCGTGCATGTTAAGCCTGCAGTACACCGTAGCGTACTATTAACGTGCTAGGAACGTGTCCGGCACCGGCAAAATTCGTTCTCGCTCGCTCTTGCTTCATATATCGGTGAGACAGAACGCTGTCAAACTGTTCAGTGGGCGAGATAGAGCGAATCGTATCTATTTTCGTGCCTGGCACGTTCCTAACACGGTCACGGAATGATTCAGTGGTGGAAAGGTGGAAAGTAAAGGTGCAGTGGAAAAATACCTTTAAGATAGTGAGACGGTGGTTAACTGGATAATATATTTATTCAATATCAGTGCCGTTACCATGAGTTTACGGCGGTTGTACTTTCAGTATAGAAAATTCTAGTTATGTAAGTGACCGCTAGAGGCGCTGCGTAATTTTCCATAGACTTCCGTCGTTTCGTCGCTACCGAGTAACTCAGCCGTACAGGAGGCCTTTTTTCGTGTGGTAATTCAATTGCGAGATTAACCGGTTTACCAAACAAAAACAAGTAAATATCTACACGTAAAAAAACTATAGCACAAACATAATCACAAGCACATGACGACGCGTTTGGTGTATCTGTCAGAGCTGTCTATTACGCCGGCCGTCACGGGTTCGAATTCCGCATGGGGCAAATGTTTTTGTGATGAGCACGAACATTTATTTGTACCTGAGTCATGGCTGTTGAATGTGTATTTAAGTATTTATAATACAATACGCCCTCGTCATAATCGTTGTCACAGGTAAGAAAACTCCGTACTTCGAAACCACAACAGTTGGTGTATTTTCTGACGCATATTTATTTTATTAATTATTTAATCTAAATACATGGAAATCGTGACCCTGAAAAATCAAAAACATTTTTTTCTTCGACAAAGAAAATTCAATCGGTGAACTTTTCTCGTATAAGAATTGCACGAAAATTGCCCTCCAGGTTCCAAATTATAACATTACACAGACCCGTAATATAACCTTATAAGTACCTTAATCCCTCAAGCGTATGTAAACGAGACACAATAGATATTCTATTGTTATGCTGTTGCCTGGAACCGCTTGGGTGTTGAAGCGGAAATCCCTAATACTCTGTTCCCTAATACCTGTTTTTTGGTTTATAATGTTTTCAACACACACAGTGTCATATTTTATATTCATAAAGATGAAATAAGAAACTAGAAATTTGCGCACGGGCGGGATTTGAACCAGCAACCTCTTGAACAAATTTATTCTGTAAAGAATAACTGCTAAGGCCCACTGTTTCATAAACAGACGGCTAGATGGCGCTAAGCGTCGCACAATGACGTATCCATTAGAGACCACAAATTTCGCAATGTCGGACTGACGGCACGGTAGCTCAATAAGAGCGTTTGGCCCGGTCAGCCAAGAGTTTGCTGTTTCAAGTCCCGCCCTTTTTTTTTAGTATTTTTTTATTTATACTTTATTGCACAACCAAAAATTTGTGCAAAAGGTGGACTTAACGACATATGACATTCTCTACCAGTCATATCTTTGGGCTAAGCAGAAATGATTGTAGGCGGTGCGACAGACAAAAAGAAAATGAGTTACTATTAAAAGAAAAAACCGTTAATTTCACACATAAAAAAATACACGAAAAACAAATATTATAAAACAGAAAAACAAAATTAATACAATTTACGATAAATACAATATGATCTAATAAGATACTACATATACATAACGCAAGCGATAAAATAAATACATATACTTGTACATACTATAATAATTATATTAATATGCTATGACGATGTATTAGAAGTATATGGATTACGCTTTGTTGATGCTTCCGATATGCATATGTAGAAAATGTGCACAGACGATTCTCTTAAATGAAAATCTACTGGGAGCCTGTTGAATTTTTGCCGAAAGTGCATTCCAGAGACGAATGGCCTGGACAATTATTTCATCTTTATGACTCTGTTTTTTTTTTAGATTTCGGTCTAGAAGTGCTCTCGGGGCTGGTAGCGCAGTGCAACTTCCCGTGGCTGATGTCGAACGTGATCGACAACGAGACGGGCCGGCCGCTCGGCGACGGCAGGATCACGCACGCGCTCGTCTGCAACGGACACAGGATCGGCCTCATCGGACTCGTCGAACAGGTGTGGAGATATTTAATATCGACTGACAGCCAGTTTTTAGCGCAGTGTAAGGGCCGTTATCTGTAGGCCGTTAGGTTCCAGTTTGATAACAAGTATTGTTGTAATTTAGCTGAAACCCGGTTTTACTGGTCCGGGTTTGTCATCAAACCTGAACCAGTAAAAAACAGGATTCAGTTTTTTTTATACATATATATTTAGTATGGGTTCGCTCTTGTCTCCAGTCTAAGCCTAGTGTGACTAAGACGAAGTCGAAGATGAAACAAGCTCGCCCAGAAGAAGCCTGTTCACTTGAACTTTGAAAAGATTAGGATTGTAATCCCTAGACACCGACGCAGGCAGCGAGTTCCACACCTTTGCCGGTCGCATATTAGTATTATCACGAACACTTCTAAAATTAAAGTATGCATAAACACAGCAATTACCATGGCAACGCTGTAAAAGATAAGAATATACAGCGCACCGTACTATCGGTAAGTGCAAGCGAGTAAGATATGACACTGACAGGAGTTGATAGACAACTGTACCTGCAAAAAACTGTCGTGTGTACACCCACCAAAGTTTTCTGCGGGTTCCAGTAATGCAGTGACCCAGCAGAACTGGAATGCCGTGGGAAGGTAGCTTAACTCCCGTGGCTGATGTCGAACGTGATCGACAACGAGACGGGCCGGCCGCTTGGCGACGGCAGGATCACGCACGCGCTCGTCTGCAACGGACACAGGATCGGCCTCATCGGACTCGTCAAACAGGTGCGGAGATATTTCACGAGTAACAGACGGTTTCTAGCGCAGTGTTTAGGCTGTTTCCCACGGGCACAGTGTTGTCCATTTCCCACGGCGACATGCGCTCGTCTGCAACGGCCACAGGATTGGCCTCATCGGACTTGTTGAAAAAGTGCAATGTATGGGCTGTTTTTTGCAGAATGCTGTGTAGCTGTATACGCTCTTAATTTTAATATACAAATGGGCAAACCGCTTGCATTTGCAAAAGAAACCAACACATGGTTTTATTGGTCCAGTTTTGTCATGTTAAAACCAGGTTCCAGTTTGATAACAAGTATTGTTGTAATCTAGCTAGAACCTGGTTTTACTGGTCCAGGTTTGTCTTTAAAACTGAACCACTAAAAAATTGTATTCAGTATCATTAGAAGTATTATCACGAGCACTTCTTAAATCAAAGTATGCATAAACACAGCAATTACCATGGCGAGTAAGATATGACACACCCACCAAAATTTGTGCCGGATGCAGTAATGCAGTGATCCTGCAGAACTGGAATGCTGTGGGAAGGTAACCTAACTCCCGTGCCTGATGTCGAACGTGATCGACAACGAGACGGGCCGGCCGCTCGGCGACTGCAGGACCACGCACGCGCTCGTCTGCAACGGACACAGGATCGGCCTCATCGGACTCGTCGAACAGGTGCGGAGATGGTTTAGAATGTTTTTAACATTCACAGTGTCATATTTTATATTCATAAAGATGATATAAGAAACCAGAAATTTGCGCACGGGCGGGATTTGAACCAGCACTCTCTGGCTAACCGGGCCAAACGCTCTACCAATTGGGCTACCGTGCTGTCTGTCGGACCCTGCGAAATTTATGGTCTCCTACGGATACGTAGTGTCCTCCCACTGTTGCATAAACGGACGGGTAGATGGCGCTTAACGTCACGCATAATGACGTATCCATAAGAGACCACAAATTCCGCAGGGTCGGACAGACATCACGGTAGCTCAATTGGTAGAGCGTTTGGCCCGGTTAGCGAGAAATTGCTGGTTCAAGTCCCGCCCGTGCGCAAATTATTGGTTTCTTATTTGATCTTTATGAAGGTGCGGAGATATTTATATCGATTGACAGCCAGTTTCTCGCGCTTGTTTGGGCTGTGTCCCACGGCGACATTCGCTCGTCTGCAAAGCACAGGATCGGCCTCATCGGACTTGTTGAACAGGTGCGGAGATAGGATCGTTACCCACGGCAGTCCAGCTCTGCGGGATCACTGCATTACTGGATCCCGCAACTCTTAGTGTGCTTAAAGGTCAGTTTTTTTGCCGGTACGATTACTGACAACTCTTGTCAGTTTTATGTCATGTCTATCCTGCGTGCACTTACCGATAAAGCGGCACGCTGTGTATTTTTATCTCTCACCTCGTGCGAAACTTCTCGTGTGCCAGTGATAATTGCTGGGTTTGTACATACTGCAATTTTAGAAGTACAACTGGTCCAATTTAGTGACAAAATTGGATTGCAAATACCACTAAACGGCATCCTGCAAACAACAGCAACTGTAAAAGGCGGGATTTCATCGAGGGAAACGATAATTTTGGTCTAGTAGAAGTCCAATTAGGGCTGGTATAGTGCAACTTCCAACTATAATGTGATACAGCGATACGTCATCCATGCAATATGATTAAAATGAGTTTCACTTGTTACAGGAATGGCTAGAAACGCTAGCGACGATAAACCCCGAAGAGGTGACCTTCATAGATTTCTTGCAAGCTGGTTCGAAGCTGGCAACGCAACTTAAACAAGAAGTAAGTCAATAAGTATATTATCATCGACTTCACTACTACTTATTAATAAATACCTTGACCTAATTTCGAATCGTTAGAATGTTATAGACACCATACCGGTAACGAATAACATTATGTATTTAATACTCCTTAGATATAAGATAGCACAAAGGTTTGCAACACAACGTAAATCAAGTAATAATCCTGTGCACTCTCTTCAACATAACTCTTCGACCTATTTGGCACAGCGCTTCAACTATCTGGCTTCCACAACTTCTCGCAACCTTCGCTCTTCTCATAATTTCACTCTTCACATACCTCTTTACAAGTCCGGCTTTATGTCGGACTCTTTCACCATCTCTGCGTTTCGACTTTGGAATTCTCTGCCCATTGAAAGCAGAATGTCAACAAAATTACTTTTAAAAAGTCTCTCCGCACCCACTATCTTAACCTTGGCTCACATCATAATTACCCACCATTTTCTTTTAAATGTATCAATTTGGATGTCGTCAATATCATCATCTTACTCATTTATAATTTTGTATTTATTTAAATTTAGGTAGTATATGTATTTTGATTAGTCTTTTGCTTATATCTTATTATATATTTGTGTAATATTAGTATGTCTGTGTATGTTAGTGCATTTTACTTTTTTTTATACCACTCCTCTCACTGAGGCTTGATTCTGGACATGCCATGAAGCAAAACGAGCTTGTAATTACTTAATAATTTATCGAGTAACATTTTTCCTTCCAGGGTTGTGAATACGTGATAGCTTTAACCCATATGAGGACCCCGAACGATATCAAGCTGGCTGAGGGATGTGACGAGATAGACCTCATACTCGGTGGTCACGACCACGTCTATGAGGTTATGGAGGTGAGTCAACTCTTTAAGTAATTAAGATATTGCGCCATCTATCGCTGTCAGTAGGTTTGTGTAGTACATATACTATGTACTATTAGGAACTAGTTCATTGATGTGACCGAGAACGAACTATTCCGTTCTGGTCTTTCAAATGGGTCTTTACCCAAGTAACACAGATAGCATTATAAGAGACAAATGTTGACTCCATTTACAACTCAAGATCCGTATAAACTCGTATATATGTTCACCGTGCAACTTGACGCACGATATTGGCATTTCAAAACCAAAACTATGCTTAACGCTGTATAACGATTATTTAATAGCATATAAAAGTGCTATAATAAAGCTTTTAGCATTAATACAACCAGCCACAATGTCGTTGTACAACTATCAGCAATTTTCATTGCACTTAAACCTATAATAGCACTTTAAGACGTAGAAAAATGCTTAATGCACTTAAATAGCATCAACGTGAACCATGAGAATGCCTAATGCTGTATAAGTACATTAATTTGTGCCAGTATAATGCACTTAAAAACCGTTATACAGCTTTGAGCAGTCTTGAATGCTCTTAGTTGTATAATAGCACTATAAGACGGTAAGTAAAAGCCTAACGCCGTTGAACAGCATGGACGTGAACCAGTGAACTGGTTGCATTTTTAAAGGTCACCTCAGTGCTGTTGTACTGCTAACAGCACTTTATTAAAATACAAGTGAGTTATACTAATGCATTTAAAATGCTCTGAGTGCCAATATGATTGCAGTCCGAAATGGGTTTTATTGGTTTGCTCAAGGATCCCTAAAATTGTAAAGTAATGGCACTATATCAGTCTACATCGAGGCTACTGGTGTCCCGGTGAATCTATATAGGGCTTCTTTATTGCCAATGACACTACAATAGTTCACACAAAGTCTTCTAACTGGCCTCTGGCATGATAACTGTTCACATGTGAATATTTATTTTGCCGGTAGCATTAATATGGCTCACCGTGCTGCTATACAAAGACACCATTTTGTTAACATTTTATAACCTAAAAATTGTGTGATTCTGATCTATTAATTAGATCAAGTGTCTTAAATATTCATGATTAACACAATTTTACAATGCCTATCTGTTACCATTGTGTTAATTATACAAAATACACTCTTTTCTAGTTATACACTTGTGATTTGATTATTGCACACATATCGTTTTTTTTTATTTTATAACAAAAACACAATAAATCGTAAGCGCGTGAAAAATATCAATGAATACTATATAGACATTCACAGTAAACTTCATCGCGTAGTAATATTTGGAGTTATGAGTAAAATAAGAACCAAAACCTTTCCGGTAATTAAAATAATTTTGTTGTTGCTTCTCCGTTCCTTCGTTCATTTGTCAAAGCTACTATAATAGTAAAAAACTTCATAAAAATAATGTCATTTTTATATTTCTATCATAGTGCCATGGCATTAGAGTTGTTTTTGCAATGATGAAATGTTTATTGATATACCAACTGTGAACACTTAAATAGCTCGTATAATGTTTTCAGCATATTTTCATGCTACTGTAATGCTGTTGTAATGCTGTAAACATTTTTCTTATTAAAAGAATGCTAATATAATGCTTATGTAATGCAATTGACATCTTTATCGATCGTAATAATGCTTCTAGAATGCTATTGGCATTTTCATTGACCATAATAATGTTTTTTTAGTGCAATTGACATTTTTTTTGGCTTTAATAATGCTTATTTACGATCTAAAGCCGTATAATTTGTGCCCAAATTAGCACGATATTAGCCCTATATACGTTTACAATGCTACTATAATGCTAACTCAAAATGCTTCAACGATACATTAATGCTGTAAGTCGGTCGATATACTGCTGTCATGTGTTACTTGGGTAGTACGGTTCAGATAAGCAAATCTTGTATTTCTATGGTTCAGATCGGCTCGCGAGTGAGCAGACTAAGAACGAATAATTACGAGTGTCAGAGCGGGCGAGTTGAAAGATTACATACGCGTGTGTGTGAGCGTGACGGAAGATGTACTAGTTAAGCGAGAACGAAAAAGACGCGTGTGCTTAAGTTCGATAGAAGATGTACTAGATTGAAAGACATGAACGTAGTCCATACCATAGTCTCTGTGTACGATCGGACGACCTTATGCCCGAGGAATCGGTAAACGATTGAACTAATACTACTAGAAGACCGAGCTAGTTCCTTTTGACAATTCTACTAGTTCGGAGCGCTCCGTTCAGTGTCCGAATAAAAACAGACTAGCAACACAGTAACTCGACTCGCAATGACTAGATGGCGCTGTATTCGAAAGTATGAAAGTTTTCAGTTTGGTAGGTACTGCCTCTGTGGCGCAGCGGTAGGAGGGTCGCAATTTAAAGCGACGGCTGCGCCAGAGGTCCCGGGTTCGATCCCCGGGTCGGGCCAAAAATATATACCTGAGTTTTTCTGTTCAGAAATTTTTAAGGGTAGCCCGGAGTTTGGAAGTTGGCGGTGTTTTACCCTCGTGCCTCGGAAAGCACGTAAAGCCGTTGGTCTCGCGCCTGAACTCTCTCCGGTCGTGTCAGATTACTGTCCCATCGGGCTATGAGAGTGAAAGGAATAGAGAGTGCACTTGTGTTTGCGCACACACTTGTGCACTATAATATGTCCCGCGCAGTCGGTTAGTCGTTGTGACTGGCCACCGTAGTCGAAATCGGCTAGGGGGACTATTTATTTGTTAGATTGGTATTAAGCAAGACAGTTACGTCGCAAAATTACGTCAATCTGGCTGAGGGTTTTGTCGGGGTTAGTCAATGGTTTCATTACCCGATTGCAAATAATTTAACTATTAAACTTGTGAAGTTCGTTGTAATAGAAATCTCGCAACATTGATGGTGACGCAGCCTACGCGCTAAAGAAAGCACTCGGAAAATTCAATTGACTTGCCAATGTGTCAGTGACTTAGTTGAAAAGAAAGGCATGCGTTCGGATAACGTAAAACACAGGATTCGATTCCTTGTCTGACACAGTTGCTTTTTACGTGCAATTTATAACATACTAGCGGACCCAGCGAACTTTGTTTCGCTCCCATCCTTGTCTTGCCCGGCCTCGTCCCGCCCAGCCCCGTAATTAAAGAAAAATTTTAAGGTTGGACAACCCTTATCACTAAGGGGTATGAAAAATAGATGTTGGACGATTCTCAGACCTACTCAATATGCTCACAAAATTTCATGAGAATCGGTCAAGCCGTTTCGGAGTAGTACGGGAACGAACATTGTGGCACGAGAATTTTGTATTATAACATATATTCGTATCATTGGCCTGACATTATTAGGATAATGATAGGGACTCTAAAGGTATAAATATTAGGGCTTACCTTCTGTTTTACAACAAAAGAGAACTAAAAAGTCTGAAATAAACTCTTGACTAGGCAAATAATTTTTTTTGCCTAGACCCCACCTTTCCTTTCAATAGTCAAGAGTTTATATTTTTGCCTAGACCCCACCTTTCCTTTCAATAGTCAAGAGTTTATTTAAGACTTTTTGGTGCATTTTGGTTTTGAAGTCGGTTTTTACTTTTTTAAAGATAATTTTGTTTCTTCATTTTTAGAGATTATAGGAGAAGGGAGGGGGGGGGGAGTTGCACCTTATGACTGTTCTCTAAGAAGCTACAAACTACCTATTATAAGTTATTTCATTATAATTACTAAACTCTTAAGCGTTTTGGAGTTCCACCATCAGCTCAGCCCCACAAGATGTTGACTATCAGACGTAACAACCCGTCAACATTAAAATCCTAGTAAAGAAACACTATACGTGCCTTTAAAATTTGAGGGTTTCCCTCGATTACACCAATATCCCATCATCAGATCCTAACATGGAAAAAATGGGACCAACTAGAAGGTACACCCTCTAAGTAGGCGAAACAATTTTTCGAATTGGTCGACAAACGACTGAGATATGAGGTAACATAGATACAAAAAAAAACATGCAGTAGAATTTATAACCTCTTCCTTTTTTAGAGTCGGTTAAAAACTACTCTGTATAACATGACCTGTAATTTTCTCAGGTTAATAAAAAGTACATAGTGAAAAGCGGCACAGACTTCCGTCAGTTCTCCAAGATCACGATCACGTTTGGGCCTGAAGGCCCTCACGTGGACGTCGCCGAGGTACAGATCACCAGCTCCGTGCCTGAGGATCAAGTTCTGAAGGCCAAGGTTGAGAAGTACTCAGGTAAGTAAAACGTTGAAAAGTTATAATACTACTGGACGATGTTTTCGAATGTTGTTACTTTGTTTGAAATTTGTATCTTCTCACTCGCCCTATTTAAAACCCGATGCAAAAAAACATTCTAAATACCCTTACAGAAAACACAAATCGATAAAATAAGGTCGAAAAATTAGTGCTATAAGATCAATCAATATATACGTCTGTAGCACTTTAGCTCCTGAACGTAGGTACAAATAGATCTCTGATTAACATTGACTTTCTATAAATAGTATTTCATCTGAAGTTACCGTCTAGTACTTATTTCAATAAACAAATACCTATGGATATGCTTAAAACTTGCGCCCTATTTAAAAAATAATTTACAGTTGATTGAATATGTATGTCAGGAACGACCAAAGCTCGTGATAATATTTTTATTTAAAAAATATCTTGAATTATTTTTTATGCTTTTCCTGTATTATTTTCTCGATTGACCACCACCCCTTTGAATTTGGCTCCTCCTTTTTTTACATCCTTTATTATTGTATATTTTAATTTCAGTGTGCAGACGATTTGTGATTGCAAATTTCTCGTATTACAACTGTTCGTAATGAGCTTACAGTGATTTATCGGCACTGTAAAATCTCTAATATTGTCTCTTGTCACCAGCAATGATCGAAGGCAAAATGGACGAGGTACTAGGCAAGTTCTGCGTGCCGCTGGAGGGCAGGTTCTCCTGCATCCGCCGCCAGGAGTGCAACCTCGGGAACTGGGTCTGCGACGTGCTGCTCGCAGCTACTGGCGCCGACCTGGTTGTGATCAACTCTGGCACCTTTAGATCGGATCAGGTGAGTGATATAAAATGAAAAAAAAAATTTTTTTTCTTCAGATTTTTGAAGAAAAAAAACATCCGTGGTCGAGTGGCTAGCACGCTGGTTTCAAGCGTCGCCACTCGACCACGGATCGAGTGGCAACGCTTGAAACCAGCGTGAGGTTCGCTCGTGAGGTTCCGGGTTCGATCCCGTGTCAGGCCAATGTAGAGAACGATCTTTTCTATATTGTCTCGGGTCTGGATGTTGTGGTACCACCGTTGTGCTTGATTTCCATAACACAAGTGCATTGGCTTCTTACTTTGGGGTCAGAGCAATGTATGTGATTGGTGTCCAATATTTATTATGAAAAAAAAACTTAGCACCGTTGTTTTTTTTGTCTAAATATGTTTTTTCCTCCTTACATTTTAGTTCAATAACAATGATAAATTAAATTTGTATAAAAAATCAACTTTAAGTTTTTTAAACTTAAGTTAAGCTTTCCCCTTTAGGTTCATGTTTATTTCCATGTGCAAATGTAATTGATTTGGGGTTTTCCCTTTCGTTGATGTAAAAATGGTGCCATATTAGCAATTTGAAATCTTAGTACCACTAAACCAGAAAAGTATAGTAGAGTTAAAAATAAACCGAAAACTCTATTACCTATGTATCCTTAAGTATTTAACTTTAAAATTTTAGATTTCGTGGTCCAAAAAAAAGTTTTTTTTCACACAGAAAACGGTTTTTTGCAACACTAAGTAAGTCGTTTGCTACCATTCAATCAGGGCTTTGAATACTTACCTACTCCAGATGAAGGTAACGATAATGGCAAAGATAACGTTATGCTTGGTAACAAAACCTTGGATGACCTAACATTATAGTCAATTTTATCAGTAAGTGATAATGTTACCATGGCCTATGCTTAATAACGATACCAAATGAATACCACAAGTATCGTTAAACATAACGTTATCATTTAGTATACTACAATAGAATCAACAAAACTTGCTACCAAACACTAAGCACGTGTTCGCGAAACCAAACCGTATGTTTGCATCTATCTACTGGCTGACGATGTTGATGGCAACATCGCTTTATGTAACGATAAAAGTATCGATACGTTTAACGTTAATTGTTAACATTATTATACCGGAATCAATATTAAACTACCGGAACCCGTGTAACTGTCAAAATTGTAACTTTATGAGAATATCGCTATTTAACGATAATTATAGTGTGAATTTGGTATCGTTATCAAGCCCTGCGTTCAATAGTTGAATCAACAACAACCACAGAGCGTTTTATAATTAGCAAGTTTGGTCTTAATTTTAATACTCGTTTGTCTATTTTTCGTTGCAACAGTTGTAACGGTACAAAATGTGTAAATGTGGTAAATTTTAAGCTGCCATATACATGGATAGTATAAAAATTAAATCCATTCACAAATATCATATTTTTATAACTACCCACACTTGTAATTTAAAAAAAAAAACTGTTAACCATTCAGGTCCACGCGGCGGGCGACTTCACCCTTCGAGACCTGTCCACTATCATCCCGATGCGAGACCCGATCGTGGTTGTAGAAGTGACTGGTGAAGTCATACTGCAGGTGCTAGAGAACGCTGTCAGCAAATACCCGAGTTTGGAGGGACGGTTTCCTCAAGTAAGTTATTATTTAGATAGATAGATAGATAACTCTTTATTGCACATTACATAAATTGATTTACAAATTCGTTTTAGGGAAATGTACACTTTAGGCGGTCTCATCGCTATAAGCGATCTCTTCCAGACAACCTTTGGGTAAAGAAATTATGAGTTTTATAGGAAGGAAATTTCCATGTTTATTCTTTCTTTTTCCTATCGTTCCTCTTCATTGACGACCTACGTGGTGTAATGGCTAAGCACGCAGGGTTTCAAGGCGTCGCCGCTCTGGCTTCGATCCCCGGTCGGGTCAATGTAGAAATCATAATGTGTATTGTCTCGCGTCTGGGTGTTGTGGTACCACCGTTGTGTCTGATTTCCATAACACAAGTGCATTGGCTACTTACTTTACGATCAGAACAATGTATGTGATTGTTGCCCAACATTTTAAAATTAAATTTAAATCATTAATATCGTACCTTTTAACCATGTATTGTTATTCTTTTATTTTATCTTAATTTGCTATTGTTTGTCCTCGTTTTTTACTTCTCCTCAGTCTTGTCAAGTCTCCTAAAAGGCTACTTTCAAACAAATCACAAAGTCGGTAGCTTCTAGTGAATAATTATGGTATGGAGATATCAAAAAACTATTTATTTCTGAATCTTAATTAGAATTATTAATATTTAAAATAATTAAGTTTTTTCATAACAGACATTTGGTCACGTATCCGTAAACGCCTATCAGAGGATGTGACGTCATGCATTGCACGACGGCGTGTGTTTTGCTGTTCTAGACAACTCTTCATAGTATTTTGCTGTCAAAAAGGCTTTCGATTGTAAGCAGTGACGTCATTTAGTACGCCATGACAGTTAAGCGTTAAGGCGTATTCGAATTGATTTTTAAATCATGAAAAATGTTTTTTTAATATCAAGATTTTTGATTTAAATATTTACTAATGTAAAGTATTATCTAGTTTTTGAAATTTGGTCAACTAGCCTGTCTTTATTTTCTGGTTGTCTCTTCCCTCGTTGTGTCTCTTCTCATTCTTATCATCTTTTATCGTTTTTTTTTAATGTCTCCTCGGTCTTATCCCTCTCCTTATCCTTATCGTATCTCCTCATTCTTATAGTTCTTATGACTTGACCTCGTTTATTTATATATTTTCTCCTTTATATGTTTATTAGCACTTTAAATGCACGCTGGGTCTTAAAGCGTCGCGGCTCTGAGGTCCTGGGCTCGATGCCCGATAGGGTTAATGTAGAATGTTAAAGTTGCGGTACCACCGTTGTTTCTGATTTCCATAACATAAGTGCATTACCTACTTACTTTGGAATCGGAGCAAAATGTATTTGATTGGTGTCCAATTGACTGCCTCGGTGGCGCAGCGGTTAGAGGGTCGCACTTTAAAGCGACGGCTGCGCCAGAGGTCCCGGGTTCGATACCCGGGTTGGGCCAAAAATATGAACCGTATTTTTCTGTTTAGAAATTTTCAGGGTAGCAAGGAGTTTTAAAGTTGGCGGTATTTCACCCCCGTGCCTCGGAAAAACACGTAAAGCCTTTGATCCTGCGCCTGATCTCTCTCCGGGCGTGTCAGATTGCTGTACCATTGGACTATGACAGTGAGAGGAATCGAGAGTGCACTTGTGTTTGCGCACAGACTTGTGCACTATGTGTATATGTCTCGCCCAGACGGTTAGTCGTTGTGAATGGCCACCGTAGTCCAAATCGGCTAGGGGGACTATATTATAAAATTGTGGTCCATAGTTCTGTCATTTTTTATTTGTTTTATCTTTTCCTATCGCTTTCTTTTGCTTTAATCATGTCTCTTTTTTCCTAATCTCCCTCGATCTTAACTGTTCCGTAGTTACTTATAAAAATGGTAGACCCTACCGTTGTAAATATCTAATGTGTAATTATTTCCAGGTGGCCGGCATATCATTCGCGTTCGACCCATCGAAACCGGCCGGCGAACGCGTAGCGGAACAAGTGGTGAAGATCGGAGACGAGTATCTGCAGAGGGAACAGAAGTACCGGCTGGCCATCAAGCAGTACCTGCACAGCGGGAACGACGGGTTCACCATGCTGCCCAAGTGTAATGTGCTGGTGAGTAGAATAATATCTTCCGAATCCAACCACAGAGATTGTAACAGCCATCAGAGTAGATGGCTCGGTTCGCTCTAATAGTTCTGTGTGACTGCCGTCTTGCATAACATAACCAGAAACAATTTAGGTGGTATATCAAGAAAGACCAGAAAGGATTCAGGTGGTATATCAAGGGCTCAGCGTCCTTTTCGAGGCATGGGTGTATCACACGACGACTTCCTACCGATTTCAAGACGTGATATCCAGATGAAATAAGAAACCAAAAATTGCAACGCAATACAGTCAGGTAGATGGCGCTGACGTCACGCGTAATGACGTATCCATAAGAGACCAGAAATTTTACGAGGTCGGATCGACGGCACGGTAGCTCGATTGGAAAGAGCGGCGTTGGCCCACTTTGCCAGAGAATGCAGGTTCGAATCCCACCCGTGCGCAATTTTTGATTTCTTATTTCATCTTATAAGAATACACAATAACACTGTGGGTGTCAAATACATTCTAAATCAATGATACCCTAACTCTAATTTCGAACCGACTCGAGATTTTGAACTAGGACCTCTTGGTAACCAGCTAACTAACTACACCAGCCAAGCAGTCAATGGTTATATGAGTACAATCATAGTAACAGAGAGCTTACTGGGTATATTGTTAATAGGAAGCATAGTGTAGGAAATCCACTTGAAAAATGTATATAGAATAAATATCGCAGGATAACATTTGATGCAGAACACTAGCAACCGGTCTTTCTCTATAGATAGGTAGCCGCGGGAGAGGTCTTCATTCAGCCAGTCCAACGGCTGATGATAATGCTGATTATACAACAAGCGGCCAAGTGCGAGTCGGACACGCACACTAAGGGTTCCGTGCCAACTTTAACTGAATAAGTGGATCTCTACTTACTTCCACTTAGCCAAGATTCCACAAATATTTTGTTGTCAGCAAATAAACTTTGTTTTTTATAGTATTTGTATGAATAAGTAAGTAATGTTTGCGGTTATTGAAAATATGCTCTATCTCAAAAACCACTACTTCGACCTCGTTCAAACCAATTATCATTGAAAGTCTTTGTCAAGAATTCAAGATCTACATCATGTTTTCTTTTCAATTTGACACTCGCTTAGTTTAAAAGTTCGAAGAGACGACGCCCATTTTACCACTTTGGAAGCGTCTATCTCTCTAAAATGGTTTTAGGAACCTCGATGTCATTTCAAAAGACCTATCCAAAGACAACCCTACACGCATAGGTTTGAGGGTTGAGGTTAGCGATTTTTTGTATGAGAATCGTAAATCGGTTAATAGGATACATCTAACAACTAAGTTTCAACTGTGTAATACTAATAGTTTCAAAATAAACTGGCTCAACTGGCTGTGACATACGGACGGACAGACAGACAGACTTAAAAGGATAAAGGTTACGTTTTTTGCCATTCGGCTACGGCTTAAAAAAGTAGTTAGTAGAAAGAGCAGTCGTATAGTTCGTGTCCAAAGCGGCGGGTAAACATATAGCGGAACAAAAAATAGAGAGCGAAGACGAGAGATCTTCAGAGAGAACAGAAGTACCGGCTAGCTATCCTGCACAGTGGGCACGACTGGTTTGCCATACTGCCCAAGTGTAACGTGCTTGTAAGTTGGCCTGGATTCACGTACAACCAGGGTAGGCATGGGTCGTACTTGCTATTTAAAGGACCAGGGATTAAAAGTACGTCCATAAACCAGCACCAGGGCTCAAACTTGACTTTTGGTCCTATGTCCCCTAGATGGGACAGAGGGCGTCCACAACAGTCCTCCATCGCGTTAGATTTTGAGCTTCGCGCTTCATTTCACTCCACGTCTTGCCTATTCTTTTCGCCTCGTCTGCTACAGTGCGCCGACAATGAATTTGTTTGGGGCGACCACGTTTGCGCCTCCCTTGGGGGTTCCAGTCCAGAGCCTGCCTGGGGATGTGATCCGGGTCCCTTCGGAGAGTGTGGCCAATCCAATTCCACTTGCGGCGCTTGATCTGCTGGTCGATCGGGATTTCGTGGCAGCGTTCCAACAGTTCGACGTTGGAAATCTCCTTTAGGGGTTCAAGTCCAGAGCCTGCCTGGGGATGTGATCCGGGTCCCTTCGGAGAGTGTGGCCAATCCAATTCCACTTGCGGCGCTTGATCTGCTGGTCGATCGGGATTTCGTGGCAGCGTTCCAACAGTTCTACGTTGGAAATCTCCCTTAGGGGATCCAGTCCAGAGCCTGCCTGGGGATGTGATCCGGGTCCCTTCGGAGAGTGTGGCCAATCCAATTCCACTTGCGGCGCTTGATCTGCTGGTCGATCGAGATTTCGTGGCAGCGTTCCAACAGTTCGACGTTGAATTTTTTTTTTGGGCCAGTATATACCGAGGATTCGGCGAAGACAACAGTTGACAAAGACCTGGAGCTGCTGCGAGATGACTTTGGTGACCTTCCACGTTTCGCATCCATAAAGCAGTACGGATTTGACGTTTGACGCGAAGATCTTGGTTTTAACCCTTCGAGTCAATTTCCGGGACTGCCACACGGGCCGAAGTTGTGCGAAGGTAGCTCTGGCCTTGGAAATGCGCGAAGTGATGTCCTCTTTAGTACCTCCAGTTTCTGACACGACACTCCCGAGGTAAGTAAAGTTGTGGAACCAGGGCTCAAAACCAGGAATAAAATACTTATTTTTGAAACGTTGAAAACTGAACCTTGTCCACATTGCAATTAGGAACACTATCGCGTTTGCGTACCGAAATACTTTACGTGCATTTTTTTTTTATCGTGTAATAATCTGGTTCGAAGATAAATACCTACCAATTTGTTGTTAAGAGTGGACAAATTACAAAACTAAGTACTTTTATTGAAATACTTTTCGTTTGAGTTTCTATCGGGCGCCCCGGTGCCGCGGCGCGCCGGCTGCCTAGTGCCTACTAAAATACTTTGAAAGTATTTCATAGAAAATGCATCCCTATTTCGATACGCATTAAGCCAACCCCAAAAACAAAATGCACTAAAAGGACTGAAATAATCTGTTGACTCTTCAAAGGAAAAGACTCAATTTTAGGCGAACAATTTCTTTTTGGAGTCGGTGCCATCACTCTGACCAACTCAAGCATCACTATCAGAGCACCAACTCCAAAAATAAGTTGTGGACCTAAAATTGATTTCTTTCTTTTAAAGAGTCAACAGTTTTTTTAACACTTTTTAGTGCATTTTGGTTATGAAGTCGGTTTCTACTTATTTTTGTAAAAGTTAATTTTATTACTTCTCAGGTGCGATAATACATGTACAAAAAGATCAATACATAACAGAACCCATGTTTTTCTCAATCTGAATAAGGTTTTAAAAAAAAGTAAAAGGTTGTCTTCATCTGCTATAATTTTCTAACAGGTATCAGAGGACATGTGCCCAGAGATCGGCATGGCGATCCAGAACCACTTCGCAGCGATCAACGTTCGCACCGGCAAGGCGAGGCCTTCCAAGCACCGGCAGTCTCTTGTCACGCTGTCTAGAAGGTAAACGCGGATATGACACTTATTAATTAGGAAGATTAGATTCAAATTACCACTTCGCGGCGTAGCTATGTTCAAGCGTGCGCAGAAAAGCTAGTCACCGCCGCCTGAGGTATGTGAACGGTGAAAAAGTTTGGTTAAAACGTACACGTGACCGTATATATTTGTTTAGGCTAAAGTTTGTTCACCACTAATCCCTTTCCACTCACATACTCCTACATATACTCTGGTTTTTAATTAGATAGACCAAAATGGTGTGCGTCAGAATGGGTGGTTGTCTGTGGCTTACCAGCCGGTCAACCAAACGTCAGCATGGCTGGTCAAAAAAATATTTTATTTCTAAACACCAATTTGACATTAAGTGGATGAACAATTTTTACAAATTTTAATTAATGTTGTTTCTAAATCATCGAAAAATTTGGTTTTTAATCGATTATAAAATATGTAAATAAAATACGTTTATAAGAATCATTCTACAAAGATTTAGCATTATTTCTTATTATTTATTTATGGAAAATATTAAAAAGACAAATTAGGTATACAAAAATAGTGTATTTTATTACTTTTACGTAAACTGATTTATGACTTTCTTTAATATAGAGCTTTATGTAACGTACATATATTATTTATCCTAATGAGTAAAACTGCAATATTGAATAATCTTATCACAAGTTCAATTAATCGTGTACAATCGAATTGTTACAACACTATTGGTACTACGCTTGCAACAATAAAAAATATAAAGTTCGATTGAAGCTGTCATTCTGTTCTATCTAATTAAAAATCAGAGTACAGTTCATTTTATATAGTTACGAAGGTGGGTCAAATAGTTCGCGGAATGGAGGGTAAAAAGTAAAAAATAAAACACAAAATTATTTTTCCTTCTAATTTATTCCCCCTTAACTCTAATACATTTATTACACCTATCAATTAATTTATTAATACCTTCGAAAAAAATGTTTTCTCTTTGTCGTCAAAATAGGCCGAATTTGCCCTCTTCACTTCTTCATCGCTGGAAAATTTCTTCCCTCGAAGCTTTTTTTTTTTCATTTTTGGGAACAAATAATAATCACTTGGAGCTAAATCTGGGCTATAGGGAGGATGTTCCAAGATTTCGAAGCCCACTCTTTGAAAAGCAGCCTACGCAACTTGCTCCTTATGCACGGGTACATTGTCGTGCAAAATGAGCACACCTTTGGTCAATTTTCCCCGTCTTTTCTCCCTCGCAGCATCTCGCAGACATTCTAATAGTACAGCATAGTACTCTCCAGTTATAGAAACACCATTTTCTTTAAAATCAATACGGAGGATTCCCTTAGAATCCCAGAAGCCAGTAGCCATGAGTTTTCCAGCCGACGGAGACACTTTGAATGTCTTCGGGGTGGTGTGCCCTTTTTGTGCCTGTGCATGGAGTTTTGTTTGGACTCAGGCTCATAATTATGAACCCAAGTTTCATCTCCAGTCACAGTCCGGTTCAAAACTTCATCCTTTTGTTCACCACAGAGCGCCAACACTCAACTCGCCGTTGCTTCAGGTGTGGCGTGAGAATTCTCGGCACCCACCTTGCACTCACCTTTGACATGCCAAGATGGTCATGTAGGATGTTCAAAATGGTTGAAACTGATACTCTAATCATTTCTGCCATCTGCTTTTTCTTTGAACGGGCATCTTCCGATATGTTTTTTTTCAAGTTTTTCGACGTTTTCTGCCGTGGTTGCCTCGACAGGCCGCCCCGGCCTCGGATCATCTTCAATCGAATCCCCCCAAGTAACACAGATAGCAGTATAAGGTCTTAGTAACAGCAGACATGGTAGCGATAAGCTTAAAAAGCTGTTGATTAATGTCTCAGTAAACGTGTACTCAGCTCTTATTCAACCAAATTGGGCACACTTTAAAATGCTTTAATTTGTATAATAGCAGTATAAAATCTGAGTAGTAGCAATGTAATTGTCCATATAGCTTAATAACGTCTGAAAACCGGCAGTCGTTACTTATACACAGATGTTTTATCATGTTTATTCAGATAAATATTTGTAGCTGTGATATTCAAAAACTACTCAGCTATAAGTACATTTGTACCACACTAATTCAAACAAAATGTGTGTTCCCTTCAAGAAATTGTTGACATCATTAATATTTATTAAGATATTAATGTGGACGGAGTGAATACTTGGAATTGGTATTAAGTAATTTTTAAATATACGATTTTTAGCTATTACACAAGTGAAATAATATTGCGCAAGTAATTTTGTCGTCAATATCGTATGCCCTGTAACTATTGGTTTTACGCGCCGCTTCAATATTAAAGTTTAATTATAGAAATAAGTTAATGTACGAAACAGAAATAAGGCAAAAAAAACACTTTTTGCGTAATTTCTTATTTTAGTATTTTAAAAGTAATAATTTGTTTATTTATTATACTCGGATTTGTATCTGAATTAATAAAACAAAGCATTTGATAGCAAAAACAATTCCAAAAATATTGGTTTTGAGGTCATAATGGCGACTCCTATAAATCTGATTATTAGCTGCTCACGGAGCTGTTTTGCCGAGTACTAGTGAATAATAGTTTGGACTCGTCATATTACTAAGCTTTTATTTGCCAAAGCGCGGTAGGGCGGAATAATTTCTGAATAACAGTTGATTATTTGTTCACATGTTTTATTAAACAGCTTATTACGGTTCAAAGCAGAACAATCAGAAACTGAAATGCACTACACACCATCACACACACACACACACACACACACACACACACACACACACACACACACACACACACACACACACACACACACACACACACACACACACACACACACACACACACACACACACACACACACATACACACACACTTACTTGTTACTGAATCGATTGTTAAAAGTAAATTAATATTTTGATTTTGATTTTTTTATTTTTGATCAGAAACTAGAATTTCGTGGAAAATAACTTAGGTGTTTGATTGAACTTCATTATGTTACTTAATTATACAATCATTACACTTAATATAAATAAAACACTTATTTACAAATGAATTAAAGCTATTTATACCAATCTTACGTAAACAAGGATGTAAAAGGTTCTTGGGTCTATTGGTAAGACTCCAGGTATTTTCTCATTGAGTATGCGATCTATTTTTACTTATAGCCCATTCTTTAATATTACTTAGAAAATTAGTATTTTGAAATTGGTTAATATTCTCATCTGAATCATCTCCACTAGATGCGTAATCATCGTCACCCACACAGTCTGCATATGAAATTGCGGGTACGGAACACTCTTCTACGTACGATCGCACTTGACTGTTAAGGTTAGCTTGACCGCTTTCTTCCACATCACTAATTCGTATATTCGTATTTGCTGTCTCTTTATCCGGTTTTAGTTAGCAAACACTTTTGTCGAATCCCCCAGTTCATCTTTTAGATTTCCACGGCATTTCTTCCAATTTTATTAAAGATTACTAACAAGCTGCCTACGCCCAACATACAACAACTAACGTTTAATAAATATCAAAATTAACAAATAAAGCAACATTCTACATTCTTCTGTGTAAATATTGTTTAACTAACTTTAAAACTGCTAGTTTCGGTATAAAAATAGAAGTATGTGTAAGAGAGTTATAAACTATGTCTACATTTCTTTTATAACAATATAAGCTTAATAAGCTTAATTAGAACAAAGAAAATACTTGTTATCATCATTCATCATCATCATCATTATCAGCCAAAGGACGTCCACTGCTGAACATAGGCCTCCCCCACGGCTTTCCACAGCGACCGATCACTAGCGGTCTGCATCCAGTTTGATCCTGCGATCTTTATAAGGTCGTCTGTCCATCTTGTTGGTGGACGTCCCACGCTGAGTCTTAGGTCGAAGGGTCTCCAATCTAGAACTTTCCTGCCCCAACGGCCATCAGTTCTTCGCGCTATGTGCTCTGCCCATTGCCACTTGAGCTTACTGATTCTCAAGGCTATGTCCGTTACCTTAGTTCTTCTACGTATCTCCTCATTTCTGATTCGATCCCGTAGAGAAACACCCAGCATAGCCCTTTCCATCGCTCGTTGTGTGATTTTGAGCTTCATTATAAGGCCCATAGTAAGAGACCATGTTTCGGATCCGTATGTCATCACTGGTAACACACACTGGTTAAAGACTTTCGTCTTCAGACACTGAGGTAGATGAGATGAGAAGACACTCTTGCGTAATTTCCCGAACGCTGCCCAGCCGAGTTGGATTCGTCGATTGACCTCTTTGACTGACTGAAGTTGGACCTACCCAATTGGATCACTTGTAGGTAGACGTACTCGTCGACAACTTCGAGAGTTGAGTTCCCCATGGATACTGGAGTGGGTACAACAAGGGAACTCGACATAATTTTCGTCTTCCCCATGTTCATTTTAAGACCCACTTGTTGGGAGACTCGGTCAAGGTCTTCGAGCATAGTGCCAAGATCGTCCAGCGTCTTTGCCACAACGACTATATCATCGGCAAATCGGAGGTGTGTGATGTATTCGCCATTAATATTGATGCCGATTACTTCCCATTCCAGGAGCTTGAAGGCGTCTTCCAATGCCGCAGCGAACAGTTTCGGAGATATCACATCTCCCTGTCTCACACCTCTCCGCAGTGGAATCGCCCTCGTGTTCTGCTTCTGTACTCGGACCGACATGGTGGCGTTATTGTAAAGGCACCTTAACACCTCTATATACCTATAGTCTATGTGGCACCGCTGCAGAGACTGAAGCTTCGCCCAAGTTTCGATCGAATCAAAAGCCTTCTCATAGTCCACAAACGCTAAGCATAGAGGCATATTATACTCCTCGGACTTCTGTATAATTTGCCTAAGCGTATGGATGTGGTCTATGGTACTGTAGCCTTTTCGGAAACCGGCTTGTTCGGGAGGCTGGAAGTCATCAAACCTACGTGCGAGACGATTCGTGATGACCCTTGAAAACAGCTTGTAGACATGGCCCAGGAGTGAGATGGGTCTATAGTTCTTCAATAAGGTTTTGTCTCCTTTTTTGAAGAACAACACCACTACACTCCTGTTCCACGCCTCGGGCGTGATGCCCTCCAGCAATACGGAATTAAAGAGTCTATGAAGGACTTTAAGTACCGGTGTTCCACCCGCCTTCAGAAGCTCTGCTGTGATTCCGTCCTCGCCGAGCTGTTTAAGGGCCATCCTAATCTCGTAGAGGCTGATGTCCGGGATGTCTTCGGTGTAGTGTCGGGTCAGGATAGCTCGTGGGTCTCTAGCCGAGCTATCTACGGGTTTGGCAACTGAGGTGTACAACTGTCCATAGAACCTCTCGATCTCCCTCAAAACCTCTGCTTTCGTCGACGCTACACTGCCGTCCTCCGTCTTAAGCTTCGTCAACAGGCTTTGCCCAATAGACATGTCCCTTGCAAACACTTTGGAGCCTTGGTTCTGCTCTATCGTTTCTTTTACACTATTAGTGTTAAAGCAACGAATGTCGTGTCGCAGGGACTTCCATATATGTCTATTGAGCTGCCTGTAGTTTTCAGCATTAACGGAGGTCTGCAGTGCCATAGATCGACGTTTTGCCATAAGGTCGAGAGTGTGGACCGAGAGTTTTTGAGGTCTATTTTTACCGCCAGGCCTAAAATACTTAGACCCCACCGTTTGAACAGTTTCCACAAAGCCGTTGTTAATTTCGTCCACTGTTACGCAATTTTCAAGGCAATCGAAGCGGTTTGACAACTCGAGTTGAAAGCTCTCGGGATTTTGGATATGAGCACGAGTCGGTCGGAGCGTGGACTTCATCAGGCGGGATCTTTCCAATTTGACATTTATATTCAATGTGTAGGGATATATGGCTCTACTTACGTCCTCATACATTTCCTCCACCTCTTCATCCGGGTGTTTCGAGGTCGGTTCATATACCTGTATGACCTTCAGCGAATACCTCTTGGATATTCTGAGTATAAGGTATATTACCCTGCTCGACACACTCTCGATGGTCTCGATATTGTTGACGAGGGACTTGTGAATGAGGAACCCGACACCACCTTGTGACTTTCGTTGGTTGCCTTCCCGGTAGTAAAGCAGGTTTCCGGACTGCAGAGTTATCGTGTCCTCGCCCTCTCTACGGACTTCTGATAAACCCGTTATGTCCCAGTGTAACCTGCTCATTTCTTCCTCCAGCTCGAGCAACTTCTCATCTGTCCTCAGTGTACACGTGTTGTACGTTACCAGGGCCAGTTGACGTCGGGGGTGGCAGCGCGATCGCCTCCGAGGATTCTTAGCACCCCCTGCCCCGCCGTTACCGTGACCGCTACCAAAGTCAGGAATAGCGGGGCTGCCGGAGACTGGGGGCCTGGTTTTACTGTGTACTTCCATTTGAGGGGATATTTCCAATACTCGCCACGCTTGGCAGGCGGGTTGGCGAGCGCAGAGACGCAGCCCCTTGCAGCTGTGACGCTGCTGCCCGTCACAGTCCAACATTTAGGTGCGCCTTACATTGGATGGTTATACCGCCATCGGTCGGTCGCCAGAGCCTCGTCTGTATAAACAGGACGCACCACGTGAAGGTGAGGTTGGCTTGGAGCTTATTGGTCTTGGTCAAGCTCCCTTACGTCCCATTTTTTATCAGCAGCTGAATAATTCGCAAACTAAAGACCCTTATAAGATTTTAGAATAATATTAAAGCTGTTATTCAGATCCAAGCATTTTAAACCGAAATTTAACACTATTATTAAGCATCTAGTTGCTGAGGGTACTGTATACAGAATAAAGCATTTTAACAGCAATAAGCTTAATAATATTTGTATAATAGTATTGTTTATTACGTTTATTCAGCTTGTTATCTTTTAACTTACTGTTATGCAAATTAAAGCTATGTGAAACTCTGTAAGCTTAGAAACGTTTGTGTAATATTGAGAATAAAAGTTATTACTAAGCCTTAAGAAAGAAGCCGAAATTATACAAATTTTACTAAGCTTAAAAAAATATAAAAGCCGTAATACAGCGTTAGTCAGAATTTAGCTATTTCCTTAACTGTAACACAAATGTTACGTAACTATTTACTGTGTTATGAGTCGCATTAGTACTGTTATCATGCTTGTGTGTTACTTGGCCTTGCTTAAACAGGTTGTGCCACTTGTAAACCATGGTTTTACCAGGGCAAGAGTCCCCGTAAACAGAAGACATCTCTTCCAAAATAGTCTGGGGAGGTTTTCCTTGCTTGGTAAGGAACTTGATGACTGCGCGAAACTCAATTTTCTCCATGTTGCATTTTTTTTTCCGGATTGACTTGTTGATTGATGTGTAGCTCAGTGAATTATGACCATTTTTTTTGAAACTTTGTATTTATACTCTTAATGAGTGTCACAACTAGTGTAGGTAGTAAAAAGTTGCCCTTCCCCCCTTCATACCCTTCATTCCGCGAACTTTTTGACCCACCCTCGTAGTTTAGTGCAAACGCCTCTCAGTGAACTACGTGGACATTCTGTATCCTATCCCTCCAACTAAGACCTGAAAATGTCTCTTGTACTACTATAATAAAAAAATAATCAATGTCACATGTTGATGCAGTAACCAGCGGCAGTTATCTAAATGATCTGAGATGTCTGCCAGATTTTCTGAATCTTTCAATACAAATTTGTTGTCTGACTTGAAATTACCATCAGCTGAATTTATACGTAAAGAGCACGCCTGATTAACTGCCAGCTTATCAGGATTTGTAAAGTATGTAAGAAATTAAATACTTAATAATATAACTATATTTCTGTTTTTATAGTGTTTTGTCACTACACAAACATAATAACATAAATTTGACTTGAGAAAAGCAACTGTCTCAGACGAGGAATCGAAGCCCGTCTCTTACGCTATCCGTACGTATGCCTATGCCACTCGGCCACCGACACATTGACAAGCCTGTTGAGTTTTGCAAGTGCTCGTGACCTCATTAATGTGGCGAGATTGCTTTTTATGTTGCGTGCCTCAACTTAATGGGCTTCCCGGATTTTTAACGCGCACACTAGCGCAACTTAAGTAGAAAAATCAGAACTCGTTAAATAAAAGACCAATCGAAAATCTGATTGATGCGATTGTAGCTCTAGTTATATGGTTTAGATGCAATGTTTAAGTTCAATAAAACAGAGTTATCTGCAGTTACAGCTGGAAAAATTGCCAAATTTAGCAGTTTTTCTAACTTTTACTACATTAAACTACTTTTGAAACAATTTAAATGTACTAAATAAACTATAGAACCTGTACTACAATCGTGTCTACCAGATATTTGATTGTTTTTGTATTTAAGGAGTAATAATTATTTTAAATAGAGTGGCGCTAGTGTGCGCGTCAAAAATTCGGGGAGCCCCTTAAGAATATTTTGAATAAATTGGCATAATGTGTTTGTAGGCATAGCTTAGTGAAGATGCTGGATGGCAGCGAGCTTGATGGCCCCCCGCCCCTCAGGAGAGCGTCGTCCGCGGCGGTCGAGCCCACTCCACACCACACTCATCATAGGTAAATATTACCAACAATTTACCTCGGCACTCTTATAAATGGTAATAACGGTAATGATATAAACCATATAAAAAATGTAATTCATATATAATTAAAATTCAGACCGAAGATAAATCTGCGACCCTCCTACCGCTGCCTCGGTGGCGCAGCGGTAGGAGGGTCGCATTTTAAAGCGACGGCTGCGCCAGAGGTCCCGGGTTCGATCCCCGGGTCGGGTCAAAAGTATATACCTGAGTTTTTCTGTTCAGAAATTCTTAGGGCAGCCCGGAGTTTGGAAGTTGGCGCTGTTTCCCCGTGCCTCGGAAAGCACGTTTCGCCGTTGGTCCTGCGCCTGATCTCTCTCCGGTCGTGTCAGCTCGCTGTCCCTAAGGGCTATGAGAATAGAGAGTGCACCTGTGTTTGCGGACACACATGTGCACTATAATATGTCCCGCGCAGTCGGTTAGTCTTTGTAACTGTCCACCGTAGTCGAAATCGTCTAGGGGGACTATTACTCATATCTAATGTATTTCAAATTTGTCCGTTTCTACACTCTTGAAGAATTATTTGGTCACAAAAATAGCTTAGAACAAAAATTAAGGGTAACAACATTTGAAAAAAGATTTATTAAGCCGATGGATACTCCATGCTAACTATAAATTGCATTATATAGTGTCAAAATATAATTGATTCCATTTCTCATTAGTTTTTAAGATAAATGTTGCAATACCCAACAGGGTCATTAAGTATTAAGACCTTAATGTACCTACATTTAATGGCAATTAAAGAATTTGAATTTGAATGTATCAAACACGTTGTGTAGATAATTTCATATAATATACACAACAAAGATTTTTACCCATAAAGCTCTTTGCCCAGTACACTGTTACGTGTCCGACACCGGTAAAATGCGTTCTCGTTCGCTCTCGCTCCATATAACGGTGAGACAGAACGTTGTCAATCCGTTCAGTGGGTAAGGTAGGCAAGGTAGAGCGTATCGTATTTATTATCGTGCATTTTTTTTATTTGTGTTGAAAACTATGACACCTTGCACACTAGACCGTTCCGTCACCGACCACCACTATAGCGTGCCATGCATGGAGCGTGTCGGCACCGGCAAAATGCGTTCTCGTTCGCTCTCGCTCCATACAACGGTGAGACAGAACTCTGTCAATCCGTTCAGTGGCTAAGGTAGATCGTATAGTATTTATTATCGTGATTTTTTTTTATTTGTGTTGAAAACTATGACACCTTGCACGCTAGACCGTTCCTTCACCGACCACCACTATAGCGTGCCATGCATGGAGCGTGTCGGCACCGGCAAAATGCGTTCTCGTTCGCTCTCGCTCCATACAACGGTGAGACAGAACGCTGTCAATCCGTTAGTGGGCAAGGTTGAGCGTATCGTGTTGCTTTTCGTGCCTGTAGGCATACTACTTAAATCGAAATATGCCCATGTGATTATTGCTTAGCGAATCTGAAGCATTTTTCAGATGCCTACTTTCAGGGCCTACTGACACGTTCAAAAGATTCAAAATTGTAAATTAGTTTATTTTGTACATAGGCTATTACTAGCACTTATACACGTCCCAACATTGGCCCTACCACAGCTGCGGGACAATTGTGGGCTAGTGATACTGAGAAGAAGCTGCGCAACTAACTCAGTCACTATTGTCAATGCCTCTTTTAAAAATATTACAATTTAAATTCGTTCCTAGCACGGTCATTGTATGGCACGATGCAATGGAAAAATACCCTTTAAGTAACCGCATTGGGTATAAGTATCCGAATTGGGTATTAGATGTATCAAAATGTTTTGACACAATTCACTGGGCCTACTGACACGTTGCTAGCACGGTCATGGTATGGCACGGTGCAGTGAGAAAATACCTTTTAAGTATCCGCATTGGGTATTAGATGTATCAAGATGTTTTGACACAATTCAGAGAAATTAGCTTTATGACAATTTAATCGAGGTTCCTCAGATTCAAGGCAATTTTTATCAGAACAATTAATTTATCAAAAAAATAAAATAAATTTGGTTTTTAACAGGTTAACCCGTCGAGCTTCCTTGGATGACTTGGAGCAGCAGTCGTGCGAGCTCGCGCCGAAAATTGAGAACAGAATCATTGTGCTGGACAAGAAAGAGGTAAATATTTTTTATTTGAAATATCATAGATAAACAAGCGGACCCAGCTAACTTTGCTTCGCTCCTAGCACCTTCCCGCCCCGGCCCCGTCTGGCCCAGCTCGTAATTTTAAAAGTTAAGAAAAACACTATAATTGATCAGTTATCGAGCGGAATGAAAAATGATCAAATTACTAAACTGGCTATAAAAAATAGGGTTGTATGTATTTTTTAATGCCACAGTATAAAAAAATAAAAACAAAAAAATCCGTCCAAAAATAAAATAAAAAATTAAGGATGAACAACCTTACTTTTTCTTATCACTTAGGGGTATGAAAAACACACAATTCAGAGCATTCCCAGCTAGTTTTATTTCGCCCTTAAATTACTAAAATGGCTATTAAAAAATAAGGGTTGATCGTAGATGGGCGAAAATTGAGGATTGTATGTATTTTTGTATGTTGTATCATAAAAAAATAGAAATTAAAAATTTTGTCTAAAAAATTAAAATAAAAATTTAGGGGTGGACTACCCCTAACATTTAGGGGGATGAAAAATAGATGTTGGCCGATTCTCATAGATACCGATTACCGGAAGCACAAAAAAACAATTTAAATAAACAAAAAAGGTAATTTTATTTTACACAAAAAAGGTCTCTTTACATTTTTGTCCAAAGTTTAAACTTTTTGACTTGAAGCATCATAAAAACTCAAAACTTCCGGTTTTTTGAGTATATCTTGAAAACTGAGGGTGTTAAAAAATTATATGAAATAACGATGATTAAATTATGTTACTTTTATTATATCTCAATTTCTTTTTATAAAGCTTCTCGACAATTTTCGTGGACTCGGAAAAAGTTACGCGTATCTGTATACAAAAGTATTATTAACAGGTACAGTTTCATATATGTATATTATTCAATAGCCTGGTAATCCTCAAATTGTTTATAGGTCTCGACGGCACCGTTGAATTACGCCATTTAGCTACCTCGCCCCCTAACCATGCGCGTCAGATTTTCGGAAGGGGTGGTAAGTAGGCCCCAAAGAAGCTCCCTTTAAAAAAACTGACGATTTCGGCGTGACCATAAGATACGATGAATTTTTGAAAATGCAAAAAAAAAAGTTTTTTTGAAATTCTCGAGCGCGTCAGATTTTTATCCTGAAAGCATATTTTCTTAATCTGACAAAAATGTTGGTGGGTTCTCTTAATCTGACCGGAAGGTTTTTTGGTTTCTTTTTTTTTCCTTTCTTCTTTCTTTTTAATAATTCTTCACTTCGTTTTGCTTACGGTACGTCCAAAAAACAATTTGAGGATCAACAGGCTATTGAATAATATACATATATGAAACTGTACATGTTAATAATACTTTTGTATACAGATACGCGTAACTTTTTCCGAGTCCACGAAAATTGTCGAGAAGCTTTATAAAAAAAAAAATTGAGATATAATAAAAGTAACATAATTTAATCATCGTTATTTCATATAATTTTTTTAACACCCTCAGTTTTCAAGATATACTCAAAAAACCGGGAGTTTGAGTTTTTATGATGCTTGAAGTCAAAAAGTTTTAACTTTGGACAAAAATGTAAAGAGACCTTTTTTGTGTAAAATAAAATTACCTTTTTTGTAAAATTATTTAAACTTTTTTTTTGGAAAATGAATCTTTCGCGACCTATATGCCGCAACGCGTTTTTCGGAAGACGAAATGGCTCCTCCACACTCCCGGTCATGCGGAAACTGGCAGATTTTGTATTTTTAGTACGTTTTAGATTATATTCTTCAAAATAAAAATAAAAAAATCGCGCTCGAGAATGCCGGATTAACGTTTTTTTTTTTTTTACAAGTTCGCGACCCTTAAACTCGGCGGCGTCAAGGACTTATCGTCAGATTAGTTAAATTTAGTCTTAAAACACTAAAATCAACCCCCAATATCTTAATCTGACGCGCTCGAGTATTTCAGACTATCGTTTTTTTTTACTAATCTGATCGTCTATCCTAGGTGCGCGTCACTACATATAGAGCTAAATACTTTACAAGGTTATTCTATTAGCTAAGGTATCTCTCATATCTTAAACTGCCACGCTCGAGTATTACCGAAAATTCGCCTATTCGCCTCCCTAACTATAACCAAAGTCCAAAGCGTAATTGGGTCTATATTAAATACAACCAATACATACTAAAGTCTGTTTTACTTAGCTAGTCCAATATTTTTATGACTTTTTAAACTAAGCTTTATTAATAACAAACAAGAATAAATAAAACTAAGACATGCTACATAAAAAAAATAACTTAAATGTCTACCTCTTCAAAAACGAAACCATTTCCTTGAGGCAAGGAGGCTATGATGCTGGCTGCGTTGCCGCGTTAAATAGCTATGCTAATCCTTTGAGCTAGGAACCAGCCAGCTTTATTATTGGCTGTGACAGAATTTAATTATGGCGCAATTTTACCAAACAGCAATTTAGCAAAGGGTCCCCACAGCCCAAATGTTTCAACACCAAACGGCGCAAACACATAATCACTTGCAAGTGAGACGTACTTGCGACGCTTGGCGTTTTCAGCCAACTCCGCTGCTGCTCCAGCTTTAAGGGCTGATTCTCTGAGATGGGAGGGGGCCAAAGTATCGACACAAGTTGCATCCCAAACTAAGGCCCGACCCCGTTCCCAGGGAATAAGCGTGAGGCCATCGGGTCTCTTGCCATCGTCACGGACCAAACCACGTGGTTCCAACGTGGAAGGAACATTAATGGTGGCAAGAGCTCTTCTAATGGCGTCATTAAGGGTAGCGTGACGGGCGAGACGCCCAGCGCTTTGTTAGCAACAAAGGCAGTGGAGACCAAATTTGTCAACCTCCTTGCCACAGGGACACATAAAAACCTCACATATAGGGGCGCCAAGGCGGAGACCCACACACACCCGGAAAGACTCACCATCGAAAAGAGTGCCTAAATTTTTCGACGGCAAAGCATGAAGCCAGTGACCAGAATCTTTGCAGGAAACTGCCAAGAGCCTTGCTCGACTACTGTCACTGACGGAATTTTGAAGTAAAGAATTGAAGGTCTCTCTCGCAAGAGGGACATCCCAAAGTTTTTGTTGGTGACGTTCCTTTGGAATGTTTTCTCTACAGAGACCTTGCCAAAACTCCTCCGCCTCTCTCACCTCAGAAAGCTGGCGAGGATGCTCAAAGATTTTTCCGGCTTAACAATTAGGGGGATGAAAAATAGATGTTGGCCGATTCTCATAGATACCGATTACCACAAAAAATCTCATCAAAATCGGTCAAGCCGTTTCGGAGGAGTATGGCAACGAAAACTGTGACACGAGAATTTTATATATTAGATAGTATAATAATCTTATGAACCGTATTCTACTGGGACCGTGCGCGACGAAAGCGCCACAAACTATTGGCGGACGTTGAAAGGTCACCTGGATGGCTGTCATTACGAAAAGTAATTTTAATGAAATTTTTATTCTTTTAAACTTTATTGTAATGTAAATTGTACAACTGGCGGACTTAATGCCATAAATATTAGAAATAAATATAAATATTGGACACCAATCGCATACACAGACAACGGGTATTCCACAACACCCAGACCCGAGACAATATAGAAAATTATGATTTCTACATTGACCCGACCGGGAATCGAACCCGGGACCTCAGAGCGGCGATGCCTTGAAACCCAGCGTGCTTAGCCACTACACCACGGAGGCCGTCCGTATTTTATTATTTTATTCAATTAGGTTAATCTAAAGTGTCGATTTTAACTTATTAAAAAAATATAATGCATAGACACGTAAATGTTGTTCTAAAATTTGCTAGAAAAATAGTGACAGCTGCCTGCCAATGTTGTTTTTTTTGTCACTGCGAGCGCTTCCATCGATTCGGGTTCCCCCACCACCTACTCAGCGAATAGGCATCATATACTCGTTTTAATAACCACAGTCAAAGCGAAATTGGGTCTATATGAAATACAACCAATACATACTAGTCTGGTTTACTTAGCTAGTCCAATATTTTTATGACTTTTTAAATAATATCAGTGAATTAAATTATTCAACTATTGGATTTAAAAACGATCTCAGTGTTTAACTATGAATTACCAGAGTTGGTTGTAAGTTTTTTGTTTATCTTATTATGAAATGAATCATTTCGTTTTAAAAGAAATGTCAAGATTGTTTTCAATATTTAACTAGCTAAGGTTATCATAATAAAACCGGCTAAGTGCGAGTCGGACTCGCCCACTGAGGGTTCCGTGCCAACTTGAACTGAATTAGGGATCCACTTACTTCCACTAAACTAAAATACCACAATATTTTGTTGACAGCAAATATAACTTTGTTTGTCAGTGTTTGTATGAAAAACAAATTTATGTTAGCGGTTGTTGAAAATGTGCTATATCTCAAAAACTACTAGTTCGATCCCGTCCGAACTAATTTTCGTTGAAAGTATTTGTTAAGATCTACATTATATTTTTTTCAAAATTTACACTCGCTTAGTAGTTACAGAATAAAATAGCTGTGACATACGGACGGACAGACAGACATACAGGCTTAACAAAACTATAAGGGCTCCGTTTTTTACCATCCGGCTAGGGAACCCTTAAAATGGACCTGACCCTAGGCATGGAATTGAATGCTACTTTTTATTCATATTCATTTCATGTAATGTTTTTTTTTCATATGAAATCACATGCGAAATTTCATTGCCAATGATTTTTTCGCAGTATGAATTGCGACGCGAGTACTCGACTAATGAATTACTGAAAAAAAAAGATCTTAACTTTACGCCATGAGATTAAAATTAATTTTAACTGCTGGGCGGTGTTAGTCATAAACGACCGCACGTGTACATCCGGCCGTCTGAGCCAGGCTTCTATAGAGATCTTGCATATCTAGGCTTATAAGGAATCGTTAGTGACGCTGATGTATCCAGGTTTCATCGTTTGTGACGCAATAGTTTTCTTGGAAAATCAAAAAAACTAGGCTCAGACAGCCAGAATTTCGCATTTTCTGACTTTCCAGATCTCAACTATCAGAGGGTTTCAGGTCGCTGTTTCTTATAAAATGTGATGTGACGCGTTAGTGACGGTCATCCGAAGTAGTTTCATCCATTTTAATCCAGTACTTTTTGAGAAATCGTGATAAACGTGTGGCTCAGACAGCCTGATATCCGGTCGTCTGAGCCAACTTGTTTTTCCTCTATATTTCACGAAATGTTACGTTTCGGACAAATGTTTTTCGGATTTACTGATGTGACGACGTTAGTGACAGCTCTCGACCAGATTTGAACCTTCGTGACGCACGCGTTTTGGAGAAATCGAGAAAAAACTGCTGGCTCAGACAGTCGGATGCTGGCTGTCTGAGCCACCCAGTTCTACCACTTCCAGGTGTTGTACGAAGCTGAAAACTCATCTAATCTGATGTGACGCGGCCTCTAAGTACAAAAAATCGTAAGTGACGGCTCTATATGCCGCCAATCAAAAGTTATAAGCATTTCAAATGTTTTCCATACATCGATGCATTTGGGTGGCCACACTTCGCACTCTTTATGGAAACGGAAAGACAATTTAGTAGAAAATGTAAGCTAAAACCCCTCATATCAAAGCGGATGCTTTCTCCTGCTATTTAAATATTCAATTACGTAGTCAATAACTACGCCGATGAAGGAAAATATGTTAATTATTTATGGTCTCAGGTATTCCATGGAAAAAAATCGTTAGATTACTATTTATTTGAAAACAACCGCTAGTTTATCGAAGGTACTACAATATTAGAGAATTTTGGTAAGGTACATACTACTTACATATTACTCGACTCTTCCCATGTGATTTTACGGCCGTAAAATCACATGGGACAAGATGCAAAAAATCAATATAAATACTAACTTAATCCTGCAAGTCGTTTCCTTTTTTGTTTGGATGGAAAACTTAGTAATTCATTGACTCGTCCCACCATGCCTATATAATATTTGGGACGACATGCGGAAAATCAAAGATATATTTACAAACTGCAGCTCGTCCTGTATAATTCTTAATGTGTAATTCTTAAACTTTCTCAACGTTTAAAAGAAGGCTTTTATTTTTATTTCTAGTTTAAAGAGATGATCTTACCAAGATTATCAGACCATGTACACTTGTACAGGCTCATATTTTATTCACCATTTAAAAATTAGGAATATGCTATCAAGTTAAAGAAAATATGTTTAATAAGAACATTAAAACACTTTTTAATCACTGTTAATTCGACATGCAAGATAGCGTCAGACGAAAAAGTAGACATTTGCAGTGATGACAGTTGCTGAAAAAAAATCCGCACTACTGATTAGTGACTGATGTACTGACAAGGAAACCTGCACTTACGAAGTTAATCATTAAAAAATGCATTTAAAGAAATTTATGGTGATAATATTGGGCTAGTTATACTAAAAGGGGGCACAAAGACTTATGACAACAATCAGGTATGTTTTGACGTGAGCTCCAGACTCAGACCTCAGTAAGCAGAGCAGTATTTAGTTGGACTACTTACTACTTTTACTAGGCGTAGTCAGCGTTCTCTTGAAAAAAGCTAGGCTCCAGGCTGACTAGGCATACTCAGCGCTTTGAACTTACTTTTTTACTCGGCGTTTAGATAGCTGTTTACTGATAATTCTAATATCACCCAACGTCTAAGAATTACCATGTGGAAGTCTCCTGTTATTGATATTTTAGTAAATAATAAAGTTATTTTACGAATTGTTTCTGCTGTAGCATTTATACAAATAGTACCTAGTTCATCAATTCATCCCATACATGTGTACAGCTTATTTTTTACGAGATGCAGATAATTTAATCAAATGATTTTTAACGTCATTTAATGTAATCAAAAAGTTAAAACTATCAATATGAGTATAATCAGAAAAAAAAAACAATAATATTGTTACAAAAAAGTTAACACAATTTTGTTGTATGAAAGGAAACCCTTTTAATGATTACAAAGTAAAATATAATATACATCTGATAAAACAATTTTAGTCAAATGTGAATAATACTCCTCGTAAATAGGTATACTATACTCGTCATAAAATCAATGAAGTCTACGAACTAAGTAAAAATCCACGAGCACAAAACTTATATCATTGCTTTATTAAAACAAAATAATTATTACTTGTCTTATGAACATAAACTTTAAAAGAAGATAAACGCTACAACCTGTGGTAATAAACATGACAGGTCCAAAACAAAATATATTTTTTTCATTTTATTTCATTATTTTCGTAAGTTGGTTTCTACGCACCTCTCTTACCGCCATATCCATAGTTACTTACTTACATTTTTATTTATTATGTATACATTTTGTGACATACATATTTAAACTTTCTTGTAAAATTCAACAACAATCTTTTGGGCTATAAAAATAAATGATATTAAGTGGATGATTTCTTTCCATCCTGCATAATTTTATAGTCTATCTATATATTTTTATATATATGATCAGCCATTTGACCACTATCACAACTGGTGGTAAGTGATGATGTCGTCAAGGATTGGTCATGTATGTCTGATCAGTAATAGCGTAATCATTCTTCTTTTGAAAATGCCCAAATTAAGGGTTTCGGGAACACCTCAGCCGGTAGCGCATTCCATTCTTTATTCCCCCGCATCAGAAATATTGTTCTAACAAAGATG